>CM053581.1:92378293-92418845 GCA_028627135.1 Pseudochirops cupreus | reverse complement strand
AAGAATTCACCAATCACCTCTTGAAAAAGATCCCAAAAAGAAAACTCCTAGGAATGTTATAGCCAGGTTCCAGAGCCCCCAGATCAAGGAGAAAATATTACAAGCTGCCAAGAAGAAACAAGGTGAATACTGTGGAAACACAATCAGGATAACACAGGATCTAGCAGCTTCTACATTAAGGGATGGAAGGGCCTGGAATATGACATTCTGGAGATCAAGGGAGCTAGGATTAAAACCAAGAATCATCTACCCAGCAAAACTGAGCATAATGTTCCAGGGGAAAATATGGTCATTCAATGAGGTGGAAGACTTTCAAGCATTCTTGAGGAAAAAAATAGAACTGAATAGAAAATCTGACACTCAAATACAAGAAGCATGAGAAGGTAAACATGGAAAAGAAATCATAAGGAACTTATCAAAGTTGAACTAAATAGTTCAAAAATAAAGACATGTCAACATGGAAAATGTAAATACATGCCAACATGGAAAAACGGTAAGTATAACTTATGAAACTTTTCTCAGAATGAGGATAGGTGAAGGGAATATATACATATATATGTATATATACACATATGTCTATATGGGAGGGTATATATGCGTATGAACACATATGTGAGTGTGTGTATATATGTGTACATAGGCAGAGGGCACAGGATCAATTTAATATGAAGGGATGATATTTTAAAAGGTGAAATTGAGAGGTGGGAGAGGATTAGAATGAGAGGAGACAGGGAAAGGCAGAATGGGGTTAATCATCTCATATAGAAGAAACAAGGGATAACTGTTACAATGGAGGGGAAGAACAGGAAGGCAAAAGGGAATGGGTCAACTCATTGAATTTGGCTTAGGGAAAGAATGAAAAATACACTCTACATTGGGTATCTTGGTCTACAGGAGAGTAGGGGGGAAGGGGATGAGAGGGAGGAGTATGGAGGGGAGGGCAGGTTGAGGGGGAGGGTTGTTAGAAGCACACACTTTTTAAAAGGCATAGGGTCAGAGTAGAAAATAGAACAAGTTGGGGATGGAATAGGAAGAAGGAAAATATAGTCAGCCTTTCACAATATGTCCATTGTGGAGATGTTCTGCATAATTACACATGTATGGCCTGTATTGAATTGCTTGTCTTTCCAGTGGGGGTAGGTGACAAGGGAGGAAGGGAAAGAATCTAGAATTTAAAGTTCTAAAATCAAATGTTAAAAATATATATGTATATATATTATTATCATTATTATTATTTATATACAACTGGGAAATAAGATATATAGGTATTGGGTAGGGAGATCCATCTTGCCCTACTGGAAAGTCAGAGGGGTGATGGGGGAGGATATAGGAGAGAGCAGATTGGAGGAGGGGGTATACAGTGGGAATGCTGTTTTGGGGTAGTGGGTAGGGGAAAGACGGGGAGAAAATTTGTAACTCAAAATTTCATGGAAATGAATGATGCAAACTAAAAGTAAACAAAAGTTAATTAAAAAATAAAATAAAACAATGAAATACTAAACAAAAAACAAAACAAAACAAAAATTCTACAAGCAAAACCTCACAGAAAAAAACTCAGCTTGGGCCCAAACTTGACTAGAATTTCCATAAAAGATGAAGAATTAAGCAAAAGGTAAAAAAAAATGTTCATAAATGAAATGATAGTGTTTTTGGGAAAAATCAGAAAAGAAATGAAAGATGTGGAAGAAAGAATTGGAAAGGGAATCAGCAGTTTGACACCAGAGGTACAAACTCTTACCTAAGCAAAAAACTCTCTGAAAATGAGAATGGATCAAACAGAAGCTAATGATTCCATGATGCATTAAAAAAAATTAAACAAAATCAAAACAGCGAAAAAGAGAAGTGTAAGGTAAAGACACTATAAAAACAACTGATCTGGAAAACAAATTGAGGAGAAAAATTTAAGAATCACTGGACTATGTGAATACCATGATAAAAAACAAAAGACTCTATACATCTTAGTTTAAGAAATCTTAAAAATAAATTTGCGTAGATCTCTTAGAACATGGGGGCAAAGTGGAAATAGAAAGGTTACCTCCAGAAAGAAACCCCAAAATGAAAACTCAGGAATATCACCAACAAAGTCCAGAATTTCCAAGTTAAAGAAAAAATGCTATAAGCAGCCAGAAAGAAAAAATTAATGTACTGAGCTGCTACAGTCAGGATCACATATGATTTAGAAGTCACCATTATAAAGGAGCAGGGGCCTTGAATATAATATTCCAGAAGGCAAAGGAAACAGGCTTACAGTCAAGAATAACTTACCTAGAAAAACTGAGTATAATGCATTTAGGGGAAAAAATGGAATTCTGATGACATAGAGGACTTCTAAGTATTTCTGATGAAAAGATCAGAGCTGAATAGAAAATTTGACATTCAAATATAAGACTCAAGAGAAGCATAAAAAATTAAACACAAGAAATTATAGGAGATTAAACAAGGTTAAACTGTTTCTATTCTTATATGAGAAAAGGATACATGTAATCCCTCAGAACTTCATCATCACCAGGAGGTCTTAAAGGGAGTCTAATTATTAATTTTTCATTATGGAACTTAGAATCTAGAGGGAGGGAATAAGACCCAAACACATAAAATTATAATATAAAATATTACATGATAAAATTCATCAGAGGTCAAAGTACAAGAAGTATTGACAAAACGTCTTTCATTCTTAAGTAAAGATGAAATTTTTAGAAATAGTCACAAATTAAAAAAAATTTTTTTGAGAAAAAGAAAACTTCTCAAAATGAAAACTACACTTGAGCCTAAACCAAATGCTTCTTAAGAAGGGAACACCCTCTTGGCCATCCCCAAACCTCAGAAGTTTAAAGCATGGCTTAGGGTATGTCATGCTTTATTTGGGCTTAGAGACTAAAGTGAAATAGGTTTCTACTGAGCCTTCTGAGTCCCTATTTTACGTCAGTGAAGGTCATAGAAAGGAATGGTCTCGCGAAGAAAAGAGTCTTGGAAAGACTAGGTCTACATTCTGGATTTTAATACTCAGTGTCTGGGTGAATCACTTAACTGCCTTGAGCCTCAGTTTCCTCATTCATAAAAACTGTAAAATATAAAAAAAATTGTACAGTAGAAAAAGGAGGGGTGCTGGTCATGTATTACAAACAAGGAATGACTGCTGTATTCTTTGTGAATGCCATAAGTCCCTATGCAATGTCAAGAGAATCTCCTTGTGGAGGATTTATGGAAGGTATGGAGAAGAGTTGTAATAAGATGAATAATAATAATATGAGGATGTGGATGATGATGATAGCATTTCTATAGCACTTTAAGAACTGCAAAGTGCTTTACATTTTATCTCATCTGATCCTCACAGTAACCTATAAGAAAGGTAGTAGTATTATTAATTTGCGCAGGGTCATACAGATAGCAAGTGTCTGAGGCTGAATTTGAACACAGATCTTTCTGACTTGTACAAAATAAGAAGCATGAAAGAACTAACTGCCACTGTTGGAGGGATTGATGACTCACAGATTAGTGGAATTAATGAAATCTATTTTACAGAGCTAGTGTGAGGAAAAAAGCCTTGTAAACCTGGAAGCAACATCCAAGTGTGAGTAATCATTATCATTAGTTGTAGTACTATACTTTGGTAAACAGGCAGCTGGGATTAGGAAGAACCAACATACAAATTAACTTCATCCTCCAAAGAGGATGGTCATCTAGAGAATAGATTATTTAAACATGAATGAAATTCATATTCCAGAGATACATTTTTTCTTCCTAGTTAATGTCATTATGTAGGAAAAACAGGTATAAAACTTACAACCATCTATAAAGTACTCGTTGAGGGCCTACTATGATCCTACCACCATGTGATGTGCTGTAAGAAGACAATTAATTTAGGGGGAAGAGGCATAATTAAATAACAATTAATTTAAAAGATTCCAACCCGTGAACCTTACATCACTCAGCTGCTTATTGCGCACTGGGGTGGACGCACTGGTTATCTGCTTATTCCCAGCCTTTAAAGCTGCATCTCTTCTCGCTTGTTCCAACAGAACTCTTGCTCTTTCCTTAAGTTCTTCCTGTCTTGATAATATTCGCTGCTTAAAAGTAAAAGAGGCTGAATTAGTGGCAAAGACCCATGTATGTAATCTATACATGCATGCTAATTAACATTCAGGTAATCTATTAAATAAAAAAAAGGCCAGAATTAAGACAGCTTCATGAGATTGTGTGATGTAAGAGCATGTTCAATATATACTATGGCATTTATAAGCACATTTTAACATAAGTGAAATTATTTTTAGCACTAAAATCTTGGTTAGTCATAGTTTAGTCATAACTAAACTTTATGGAAATATTCTCTAAAGAGTGTATAGTGTCTATAAGTCTACTGTTTCTCCTACTCTTCATGTTTTATGAAAGTAGCATACTCTAACAATGAAATACATTTAAATCCAATTTTTAGGCCCTGGAGTTTTATAAAATGACCACTATCTCTTCTACATTTGTACTTTATGTAGAACATATATTTTTCAGTAAATATCTGTGAATGGTGACCAAAGACCTCCTTTACTGTTTCATTTTTAGTACAGTAAAAATCCACATCACCTGGAATTTAAAAAGGATTGAAACATTTTAACTATTTATTCTGGTAAAATTTGCTTAAATTCTTCATACTTAATAGTCTAAATCATGTGTTTTGAGTCAATGAAAAGCAATCATATTTTGGAAGTCTGGCTTTCCCTACCCTTTATCTTCCCTAAAATGAAAGAAACCCTATAAGAATTATAACTTTTTTCTGGGTTGAGCTACTGAAAAATATGAAGTGTTTATTCTGTACTATATATTTTGAAGAACTTTGGGAACAAATGGACAAAAAGAAATGTTACTCAACAGTAGCTTTAAATCAGAAATTCTTAACCTTTTTTTATCTCATGGATCCCTCTGGCAGTTTAGGGAAGTTTATGAAACCCTTCCCAGAATAATATTTTTAAATGCAAAAAATGAAATATACAAGACTGCAAAGGAAATAAAATATATTAATTGGACATTCTTTTAAAACTTTATTTAGTATTTTCTTTTTCCCCAGTCACTTTTTTAACATTCTTTTTTATTTAGTTAGTTATAATAGTTATAAAATATTTTTAAAAGTTCATACACCCCAGGTTATGAATCCTTGTTCTGAACAATAGCATACATGCCAATTTAAGTAGGTAGGTTTTTATTCCTTCTATAAATTCCTTTTTTTACTTCCCAACATATCCCACTGCTACATGACAGTTTGTGGTTATGGCTAATCTCATATCCACTACACATATCTTTCCTTTCACTGTGTAGTGCAAGTTTTAGGTACAAGTACCACAGAAAGCAAAGGGGAAGGTTATACAAACATGTGCAAACACGATTTTTATTTAGTTTGTTCGAATAACTGCCTAAAAAGAGATGACAGTTTTTGACTTTCTCTCTTTCTCTTTTGTTGCTTTGAATTTTCAAATCTTTCTATTTCACTGTCTATATTTTCTCCTTTGTCCTCAGATATGATAGCTAATGTCTTAACTTTAACTTTTCTTTTATCTTTTTTAAAACTTTAACTTTTCTTAATCAAAACTGCATCACATATTCAAGATTACCCAAAAATCTATCGCCTGAAAGCGAAGAATTTGAGAAATAGCACAGTTAGCAATGATGATACTTAGTTATATCTATATGTGTAATTTAAATGACTATAATAGTTGATTTGTTGTGGATTTTTTTAACCATGTAACCAAATTTTTTAATACGTAGATCAAAATACACTATGGAATAATGGAAGGAACTTAAGAAAAAACAAACAACTAAGTTCTAATCCCACCTCTGCCATCAACTGTGTGACCTTGAACATGTCATGATCTCTCTATGTCCTAAACTTCTTATTTGTGAAATGTTGAAGTTGGCTCAGATTCTTCCTAGGATCCACCCAAAGGTAACCTCAGAAAAATCATTTAGGTTCTCTGGGCCTTAATTTGGGCCTTATTGCTTTTATGATCCTATAGTAAATTATTTTTTCCCCCTAAATAGTATTTGTGTATTCACAGTAATAAATTTGGTTGTACAAAGTAGGGCAAACCTGAATTATTTTTGATTGAGATCTTTAGACCATAGATCATAAAAAAACCATATGTATTACTCATATTATAACGTTCTAGATAATGAATCCTCTTTATCATTCCAAAGACTGTAATAACTAGAAATTTACATTGTCAATTCCTAGCCGATACATTAAATAAGCTAAATGAGATATAGAGTACAAGTTGCCTTAATCAGCAGAGTGAGTAGGGTTGAAAAAAATCTTTTGTTTATAGATGGGGAAAGTGATGCTTAAGTCAAGACTTGCCAAAGGTCCTACAACTAGTGGCAAATCCAGAAAAAATTCAAGTTTACTGACTTCTAGTCCATTGCTTTGTTCAAATACTCCATTACTAGCTGTCACCAAATACTCTAGATGACGATAATGCTGAAGCCTGCCTTAAGACTCTTATTTTCATAGTCAACATTAGAGAAAGTTGTGGGAAGAGAACAACACTGCCAAGTGTTGGAGTTAGGAATCTTTCCAACTATTTAGCAAAACAATTTATATTTAAACTTCATATCATTTGCCCATTAGTGGACATGAGGTCCTATATATAGTAAAATATTCATAGTAGCACTTCATTGGGAGAATATCTGAACAAAATTGTGGTACATGAATGTAATAGAATATTGCTGTGCCACAAGAAATGGATGTGAGGAATTCTGAGAAATGTAATAAGTGATGCAGCATGAAGAAAGTAGATGAAGATATAGTATAAAACTATTACAATAATGTAAATTTAAAAATATAGGTACTGAAACTCAGATTAAATGTAATGGGCAATCTTGGTTGTGGAAGACAAGACAAAACATAGCGCCCTTTTTAGAGAGGTACAAAAAGATGGGTGACTATGGGGGTAGAATGTTACATATGTTGTTAGATGTGGTCACTGTGTCTGTTTTTACTTAACTGTCTTCATGTATTCAAAAAGAGGGTTCAGTAGTGGTAGTGGGGGTATATACTGGGAAATGACTGGGTGTAATAACAAAAGGGATCCACAAAACAACAGACTGTACAACTATTACTTCAACAGTACTTAAACATATTCACTAATGATTTTACAACAAATCAATGAACAAATATGACTGAGTTAACTGCTTTGTGTAAGGTACTATGTTGGCATTCTCAGCTTCCAAAACTGTGTAACTCTGCTGTGGCTGTTGATTTGTCAGGAAATGGTTTGGTTCAAAGTCAAATATATTGAAAGCTGTTGCTGGACTGATCAGTGACTGACAAATGACCAGCAATCAGGTCAAGACTGTCTATACATTAGATGAGGCAAGCTCTGAAAAATGCTATGATTTATTTTAGCCATGAATAAAAGATAGGGGCATGAGATACCTGAGCAAAACAAATGAAAAATAAAGAAAAAATGCTTTAAAGAGAAAAATTAGAGTTTTAGTTGGTAATAAAGAAAGAAAAGAAAAACATGTTCAAGACAGTCTTTTTATTAGAGGGAAAATAAAAATATTCTCAGGCTATTCTTATGCATTCATAAGATACAAAATACTCTTGCTTTCTATAGTCAATTAACTAGCAGTATTTAAAGGTTCAACAACTTAGCCCTTTACTCTAGAGGAGTTCTAATAACACTATAAAATATTATTACTAACTTTAACTGGAGAGAACAGGATACATCCTAAGAGGAGTTTCTGGCTATGTTGCTGATTTTCACGTATTAGTAGTTGTAGACAACAGAAGAACACGATAAACATTCATCACTTCAAAAATGCCCATTATGACAAGTCATAACATACTCCACCTATAACCATTTGTAATAACAAACCTTTATTAATCACCTATTATGTAGAAGGTAGTGGGTTTATGAAGAAAAAATGAAAAACAGTCCCTGCCTACAATAATGTAGTATAAATACACTGTGTGAAGACAAGGGCCATACCTGACTAGTAACTGAAGATGCACATGTAGTCAATTGTCTTACCTGAGCTGTTTTTGCAGAATGGTCTGAATGATTTAAAACTGTTTTATCTGTATCAGAATCAGACTCTGTGTGTCTCAGAGTAGCACGTTTTTTCTTTGCAAGGTCTACATCTCTATTGTAGGAATATCCAAGTTTAGAAGTAGGAGATAAACTTGATTTTTTTACAGGAGACTCAGGTTCCAGTCTCTTGTTCTCTGAGGAGTCAGAAGATACCAATTTTTCTTCTTCTAGATTACTATCAGTAACTTCTAGAGAATGATGCCTTTGCCTCTCAAGTTCCTCACAAGCCAAGGGTGGAGAAGAATCTTTTTTTTTATCACTGATATATGTTAAGTCACTCAATTCTAAAGTATTGGCTTTTAGCAATTTCTTCTTGCCCAACAAAATCTGTGCTTGTGTAGAATCTGTATGGGTATATATTCCAGCCTCCTCGTATCCTGAAGTCCTTCCTGAACTTTGTTGGTGTTTTTGTGGCTCTGTGTCACTTTTAGTCCTTCGACAGTAAGGGGAAGCTGTGCTTGGACTTAGATGATCATCAGGGGTCTGATGTTCACTCTCTGACTCTCCAACACCACTATCATTTACAAATACAGAATCCTCCTGAGATATGAAGTCTACTGCACTGCTGCGAGGCTGTTGAAATTCAGGGTCCCGGTTCAAATCATTAAGTTCTGCATAGAACTTTTCCTGATCAATAGAACTGTTGGTATCAGTTTCATAGTTTCCCACTTTATATGTGCTTTTACTGCTATTCTCTTCTATCTGAACAACATTTAATTCTTGACCACTGAAATGCGCTCTTATTTGATAAAGATAAGTCATAACAGTCAGTTTGTCAGGAATTGCTAACAAAACCATATCAGAAGGTTCCAATAACCGAGATATTCCTATGCTTGCAAATCCATCGTATGCCTTCAAAATAAACAAAGTTATATTACAGAGTTCACTCAAATGTCAAATACTGCAATTCAAAATTTAAATTGGAACTAAATAATGAGAAACATTATAACTTGATTTTTAAAATTACATACTGTTGTTAAAAAAACATTCTTAGGATGCAAATGATCTTTTCCCATCTTTCCCAAACATCAAATTTACTTTTTCCTATAGGAGTAGGTCTACTTTCCATGTAGGAAAAAATATAAAATTTACTTAGGTAGCCTTTTATTTTAAAATATGTTTCATGTTATTTATGGTAATGCTAGATGTAAAACTAGAATTAAAAAAAAGCAAAGAATATGATGAAAGCATATGCCCACCTTCATTGGGGACATCCTGAATAAAATAAAAATAAAATGATATAGAAAACAAGCAAATAAAAATGAACTGGAACAAAAAAAGTATCTAAGGATGGGCTTTTAAGATAAGAAACTAAGAAATAAAGACACCACACTAATCTATCTTGGGCTTTATCATGCCTGATCGACTTCTTCTCTTCTAGTGGCCATGTAATTGCAGTGATTTGTGCTGAAGAAAAAACAGAAGCAGATAACCAAAAAGAACCACATTTTGATCACCTAATGTAAAGCAGGAATAAATACTTTTTAAACTTGCAAACATTTTCTTAAAACACCCAATTAGCCATGACTTTACAAGTGAGAAGAATATAATTTTCCTTCATCAGCACTAAAAAAAAGTGAAGTGTTTTAAGTCCTATGACAAAGCTGAGAATGTGTGGCTGCATTGTATTATTTTTGCTAGCCCTTAAATGACTGCAGCGCATCAGGTTTTTCTAGTTTTGAAGAATCAAAGCTGTTTCTCAATTTACAAATAATTATTACTATCCTGAACTAACCCTTGAAAACAGTATTGTGTTGCCAGAAGCCCAGTAGGGAATGGCTAAGGGTTTTAGATACACTTTTAGTGAGAACAAGAAAAAAATTTCTAGTTCTACATGTCATAATTTTGGTCATAAAAACATTCTCATCATATTCTGGTTTTAAAAATCAACTCAAAATTTTTCTTCAAAACAATAAGTTAGAAATTGATTTAACACCAGGAAGAAAATAGTCTTTTGCACTTACATGTTAAAATACACTTCTACCTTTGGATTTAATCCTTTCCTCATACTCCTCCTGCAGTTTTATAAATTTTTAGGGGGAGAAAGGAAGAATGAAATGGAAAACAATTTGTGATATTAAAACATCTTCAATTTTCACAGCACTATCTTTCATAATATATATAGATGTCTCAAAATATTTAGTTAAAGTGTATGGCTCAGTTGGAGTGCAAGTATAGACTTGTTTGTTATTTTACTTGTTTTAGGAAAATTAAAGAATTTTTCTTCCTCCAATGTCCTGACAACATGATTGACAGCCATCAACTGCAGGCCATCAGGGAAAGCACCACAGGCAGTATTCTAAACATTTCCCAATTATCTAACACACTGACATATTGGTCAAGATCAGATGTCACAGGTAAATACCTTTTTTATTCACTACTTCTTCCAGATCTGGGAAAATGATTAGCTTCCTTGTGAGGAAACTTCTTAAGTTTTAATTCTGGTAACAGTTCATTTTAAAATGTAATTATGAACACTAATTTGTAGTGCAAACTGTCTAAAAACAAATCATACTTTTAACAAGTAAGGTCAAGACATTTATTTTAAAGGTGTATTTTCAGAGGTTAATGTTTGCTGCTATTTTATAGTGGCCTAGGTGCAGAGGAAAAAGGAGACCTCACAAAGAAAACTGTCTTATTCATTGCTAGATGTTAGTTTAATTGGTTAGGAGAAGTCATTGTCATATGCATATTGCATCCACATGAACTTATACACAGGCATTGCTTGCTCCCACTCTCATCTAGGGCACTTGGGGTTATCAGGCAGAACTGTGTGAAGTCAGGAAAGAAATCTGAAGGAAGCAACTGAGCTACTCAAATGTAGCTGTCAGGCAAGGGCTTAAAATGATGAAAGAAAAAAAAATTAGAAAACAATAATAATGATTTATTGAATGATAAGTATTTTTGACAAGAAGTGTAAGAGTATGAAATAAAATTCACATGAAAACTGGATTTTTCAGTCAAAGCTAATCTAATGGAGAGAATGTTTTTAATAGAATAGTGTAATATGTGTAGTTGAACATAAATCTGAAGTATTATCAGCTTTAATGTCTTCAAAATTTGAAAAAGAAATACAAAGTGATAGGTTATCACAATGACTTAAGAGCTGGTATATATTTGCAAAAAGATGTTACAGGAAACATACAATAATATGTTTTCAAAATTTCAAACTGAAAGTTAAAAATCCACCTTATAAAATGACAAAATATGTACATTTTTACAATTATTTAGCTTGGCATTTTCCATAAGAGTCAGAAAAAGGCTTGCTATTTACTGAATAGAACAATGCAAAAAAGGCTTGTACATATGACCCAAAGACCAAATTTGGCTGAAAGTATGAAAAAAGAAAGCTTTTTACTTTGGTGCATGCTGCTTCTGAAACATAAATAATTTGCACAGATAACCTATTTTTATAGAATACCAACTGAAAAAAAGTATATTACAATGATTTCCCATTATTAATTGTGTGGAAAATGAGTTATTTCTCAATAGCCTGTGACGGAATCAGGCATTTTCGAAGGAATCAGGCACTTTCAAGGAAAACTGAAATTTTTAAATGCTGCATAAGATTTTCTTGATGGGGTTGGGAGAGAGAAACACTAATAGGGGAAAAAATATTTTGGTCTAAACCTATTTTAGCTAAATGAATGTGCGTCAAGATTCTCTTTATATTACTTGGGTTTTAAATTGCCAGATTCAAAAGAGAATTAAAAGCCTTGGTTTGGGCCCACATTGGTTTTCATTAATTATGTTTCTAGTGGCAATCAAAGTTCTTAATCTTCAAAATTTTAAAAACTTGTGACATTAACATCAATATATTTATCCTAAGCAATCTGGTAGTCCTGTAAAGTCAAACAGAAATATAAACATGCAATTTCTGGTACAATTCTAAAAAATAATTAAAAATAAATTAGACTGAAAGAGGAAAAAAGTCATGAAAAGCTCCATCAGTTCTTCTTCCCCTTCTTTTCAGCTTTTAATATAGGCCATACAAAAAATAACTCTAATGCCAACCTGGAACTTCTTGTGAATGTTAAAGAACACGACAAACCAGAGTCAATACTACGTCCGATTTGAACTGTGGGAGGCTGAATAGCTTCTGCAAACTACAGTTATGACCTTACAAGACTGCCTCACTCTCCCAAAATTAATAAAAACCTGCAGTGAAGTCCAAATTGAAGTTATCTTTTTCCCCCTCCTTTCCTATGAAGTCTTACCTTTTTGTTGTTCTCTTTAATATCTTGAGGATTCAAGGACTTGTAGTCACTGAGGGAGAAAATGGCACAGTAGGTATGTATAGTATTTGATAAATGAGGTAGTTTTAAAACACATCAAATCTAAACATCTGACATACAATGATATCCTACAGTAACTAGCAATTTCATAGCATTTCAATCAACAAAACTAATATTGCAGAAAATAAATAAACCAAATAAATAAATAAACAGTAAATCCACATTTCATTGCCTGAAGCTTTCCATCTAAAAAAAGTTAGTGAAGGTGACTAGACCTTGTAACCAAATTCACCATAAGGTAATCCCTTCTTGTCAATGTATAAGCTACGGGCTTATTTGTCTCATCTCATTTCAAAACTAACACAATTTTCATAATCATCTTGAAGTCTGTTTTTTTATAAGATTAAGAAAAAGAAATATATCATTTTTAAAGTAGAGAAAAGATTGTTTTTAGGAGGGTTAAAAAAGGGATTTCAAGGTTTGGCATAAATCTGTTTCCTCAAAGTACACAAAATGCTCAAAGTAATTTATAGTTAAACATTTCAGGTCATGTCAAATAGTGGTTTTAATGTTGTTATTTTCTTATTTCTAGCACATGTAAAGGATTTGATTGGAAGAGTAAAATGTGTTTACTTACATCAGATCTGGTCTAAAGTGGTGTAATATTGCACAAAAAGATAAACCATTTCTCCAGGATGTAGTAAAATTGGTGATTTTCACTCCCCTATAGTTTTTTGTAACTTCTTTGCACCACACAAGCAGTGACTGACTAGCATTTGGCTTTCTCCCCAAAATAGGACTTGGTATAGGGCTTGGCTAGAAGAAAAGGTAAAGAAGAAAACATTAAAAGAATTTAATGGAAGATGAAAATTAACAATAATTGACCTAACTAGATGATCTGCATCCTTTGATGTGAGTTTCAGTCCTTCAGAGCTGTCAATTTATGACTGTAACCTGCAAGAGAGGCACACAAATCTCAAGTTATTATCTCCACTTTTGGCCCTCGGCATTTGTCCTTAGAGGATGTGGATCTATAGAATTCTAAACTTACATATGAGAACAGGCCAAGAACAGTAATGACAGAAACACTGTGCTAAAGTACTTAAACACTTAAGGTATTTCTATTGCATAGTCTCTGCTCCTTCCATACCCTTAGAAAGATTTCCAACATGCATTCATGAAAAAAATATTCCTATTAATTCTTTTCTGAGGAGATGAAAAGTATAGCCAATTAAAGTTTACTATATAGCCTCAGTGTGATACTACCATAGTAGAGAGATCAAAGTTTAATCAGTGAAATATTTTAATATACTGATGTTAATACATTATAAATGAATGCTGTTACTATTATAATCATATTCAAACAATAAAGAGGAAAACAATTTTAGAGTTATTAGCAACGGTGAACTGTTGTTAGCTACAGCACATAATTATTTTTTTCCAGTCAATCAGTTTCTATGGATTATCTATGAGAAAGCAAATTTCACTTAGGTGGAAAGTGAATATTCAAAGACGAATAAATGAAAACTGGATTTACATCAGCAACTAATTAAGTATATATTGAGAACATCTTTTTCTTTATAATATTTGCTGACAAATTAATCCACTCATATTAGTAACATACTGACAAAGTAAAAATAAACCTGGACTATATAATAAAGATGCTTATTCTACATTTTTAATCTTAAAATTAAGCCATTTTTGTTCTCTTGAGTGCCACAAAAATGTACTGTTTCACACCCAAAAAAAGGATTCTTCCAATTTAAAATGTCATGGATAAGTTATTTTAAGGGTAGACATTCAAGACTCAAGAAAACCACTGAAGTTTTCAGTATTTTAAATCTTGCTCTTAATTCAAAAGAAAATCAGTATAATTGTGGCCTATGGAAAAATTCAGATTCAGAAGAGACTCTCCAAAATAAGGTGAAAAAAAAAAACAAAGTCACTTATCCTAATGTCATTACTTGGTTTGGGAAGCAAATCACTCTTGCCAAGAAGCTTAGTTAAGAAAGACCAATGATGCCCCCACTTGACAAAAGCATGTCAGTGCTAAACAATTAAAGTTGTAAAATTCACATAACTATGATTTATGTATTCACTGCTTGTGGGGGAAGACAACTAAGAAATACCAAGGAGGTAATTTCTCATTTTTATTGACTGTCAGACTAACAAATTGTTATATAAATAACCATGAATCTTGCTGTTCCTATAACGATATCTCCATTAACAGTAGGCAGACATTACTAAACAACTTATAAGGAATAAGCTCTAATATTGTGTGGTAACTTTAATTAATATTGAGCAACAGGAAGAAAAAGAATTTCCAATATCATTAATTCACCTCAGAAAAAATAATGAGCCTTAATCAGGCCAAACTAGTAAATGCACAAGTATCATTATCTAAGCATCTTTTAAATAAACTTCCAAATGCTTTACCAACAACTTCTGCTTCCTTCTCATCTCTCCACAGGTATTTTATATATTAGAAAAATAGAACAAAGATATTAAGACTGCCTAATGAACAACATTCCAACTATACTTTTACTGAAATGGGTTAGTTTGTTCAGTCGTGTGGTTTAAAAAAAACTGATGCTATCTGGCATCGTCATCATGTTCACAAATTGTGCTAATAAAATTCTAGAAGTAGAAGAGATTTTAGAAATCATGTAAGTTCCATTTGTTTATTTTATAGAAAAGAAAATAAAGGCCAGAAAGGCTACATGCCCCATCTAATATCACACTATCAGTTAATGGCAAAATTGGTACTAGAATTCAAGTCATCCCATCTGTTCTTTCCACTCCACCACAGACTCTGACAAAGTGTTGAAACTGGAAGAGTACAATTCCATTCCACTCCATTCCATAAGCATTGATTTTACATCCCAAATCTGTAAAGGGCATAAAGTTCAGAAGATGTGGTCCCTGATCTCATGGAACTTAATGTCTAACTGAAGTATTTAACACAAACAAATGACTCTAATACAAAATAATACATAAATTCATAATCAACATTTGAATCAAGTGCTATATGAGATCATGAGTTGAAAGGTCTTTCCCAAAATGCAGGGTTGAAGAAGAAATTTGTGAAGGTTGCTTCCTAGAGCAGGTATAATTTGAAGGAGAAATATTGTAAAGAATAGGTAGGAATTCAACAGATGGAAATGTATATGGGTATGCTGAGGGGGCATTCTAGGTATGGGAAACAACATAATCAAAAGCAAAGTGGATGACATAGGTTGGTAGATTTAAAGCTGAAGTGGTAATTAGACATCATTCTAGTCAAACTCTCCATTTTTAGGTGAGAAAGTAATGTCCATAGAAGGTCAATGACTTGCAGAGGGTCACACAGGTAATAAGAAGCAGAGCTAGGATTTTATCCCAGGTTGCCTCACTCTACGTCCAGTGTTCTTTCTATGGTTCTATGCTGAATGTATGGGAAGCAGGAGTAGGGGTATTAAGTAGTTCAGTTTGGCTGGAGTATAGAGTATGTGGAAGAGAGTAGTACTAAATAAGGATAGAAAAGCAGAGTGGTATCAGATTGTGGAAGGCCTTAAATGCCAGACAAGAGTTTGAACTTGAGTCAATAGGTAACAGTCAATGAAGGTTCTGAGGAAACAACTAACATGACCAACTTTATAGCATAAGTAAAACTAGTCTGGCGATGGTGAGAAGGATGGTCTGGAGATGGGAGACAGTAAAGGTGAGGCATGGTGGGAAGCTATTGCAACTCTCCAGGCGGGGTGGCAATTAGGGATTTCATTAGGTGATGGCTGTGTGAATAGAAACAGACAAATGCAAGTTATATTGTGGGGGTAGAACCGATAGGATTGAGTAAGTTTAGATATGTCAAGCGTGTGAGAGAGCTGAAGAAAACACTAAAATATGAACATAGAAAACCGGGTAAATGGTAGCATCCTGCCTCAGAGGAATGTTGTAAGACTCAAATAAAACAACTTACAAAGCACTTCACAATTGTTAAAGCATATCATAAATCTCAGCACAAAAGGCAAGAAGAATAGGTTAAAGGGAAATGGAAATTAGTTTAGGATTGAACGTGCTGACTTTGGTGTTGCTAATGAAAAGTCTGGTTCCTACAGCCTCATCTCCTAAAGACTGAGTGGGCTATGGCCTATTTACTCCCAACTTTGGGAAAGTCCAAATGGCATCATACCCTATCCAGAACTGTTTAAGTCATGATCTCCCTCTTCCTTTAGTTTGTGAGAATCAATGGCTTAACTTAGCACACTGAAATAACATTAAAAGAGCGCTAATTTCTACACCATAACACTCTTTTTTGAATGTCTTTTCAACATATAACTTAAAGAAATACACCAATCGAATAATCAGGCTATATGACTAAATTTAACCATAGTTTGCTTAAGTTTTATTAAGGACCTTGTAATTAAAAAGCTTGTTTCTATGAATGGTGTAAATTTACCTGAAAGGAGATATTATTGTTGATCATTTATGTGCCCCTTCATAGTTAAATAGTGTATAATCAGCTGCTCCTTACAAGCTGGTGAGGTCATTAAGAAAACAGCCTCACATATCAGGCAGCAATTCCACCAAACCACAGAGCCAGGATCAAAACATCAGCCAGTTCTGGGTTCAGTGACATAGTGAGTCATGCCATCTATGCTCTTTCAAAAACTCCTAGTTGATAGGGTAAATGAGTTTCCTTTTACATAGTTAATAAGATTCATAAGTATGCAGTTCAATAGGAGTCAGTGATAATTTAATTTTCCCCTTATTTTAGTTCTAAACTTAATTAGGAATTACTTTTAAAACATCAATGCAGCCCTGAACTATGGTACTTCTCACTGTTTTACCAGCCTTATTTGAGATAAAAGTGGCAAGTACAGATGAAAAATGAGGAATTCATTTGTCATCCAGATGTTTTAGCTATGGTGTCAAACATACACATGACTGAATTAATTTTTTCATCAGAATGTTTGGCATTGTGTTATGTAGACACAATCAATATCTTCAATATTCAGACAAATAAAATATACAATAAACACATGTATTAATATCAAGTATTTTCCTTAGATTATAGAGAGACTTGTGCTTAGAATTCAGACTCTTGGGGCACAGATCTAATTGCATTCTCAATTTACCAAAAGTATATGTAAATTCTATTATACTATATAATTTACACGAATGAAAACAACTGCATTTTAGTTATGTTTTGTTCCTTCAAGGCTCAACTTGGGTGCTTGCTCTAGGCCATATCTTTTGACTCCCTGAGTTATTAGGGCTCTCTTCTGCTTTACAATCACTTTATATTTATTATATACTTTTTATCTCCACCCAGAACAGGATGAGCTTCTCAAGAGTAGGGACTACTTTCTTCTTTAGTCCCCATATCCTTAGACTTACCAGTGTCCCTTGCACATTACAGATGCTTTTAAGAAGTCTGCCGAAATTGAATTAATTTCTAGATTAAAAAAGCTATCTAACATGTTCAGATGTTTTTTCTTTAAATGAAATATATAGGAGACTTTTCTTTGTGGATTTGCCAGTTATATATTTAAGATAGTCTGTATCAATATATGACCTCTCTCAAAATACTAAAATGAATCTGTGATCTCATCCACTTGAATATTTCCAATGAGGCAGATTGTAAACTACCTGTTGTCTCCTAAGTTTGTCACAAGGAATACACCTACCTACCCAGCATGCTAGAAGCCTTCCTTGCTTCTCCTAACATCAGAGATACCAGTGGAACACCCTGGGGCAATTAAATCCAAGAAGCATTTATTAAGAAATGTGTCAGGCACTGTACTAGGCCTCTACAACTGATATACTACAGTTACGTGGGTTGACAAACATTTATAAATAAGTGCTTACTTTATGCTAGGCACTATGCTAAACTTTGAGGATTCAAAGAAAAGTAAAAATATGCTGCCAGTCATCAAGAAGTTCACAATGAAGGAAACAGCATGCAAATAATTGTACATATTAGATCTACACAGTATAAGTGAAAGGTAACCTCAGAAGGAAGGCACTAACAGTGTAAGAGACTAGCAAAGAGACTTCTTACAGAAGGTGAAACGAGCTCAGTTTTGAAGAAGGCACTTAGATGAGGAGGGAGAGCATTTCAGGAATGGGGGACAGCCAATAAAATGGCATGTAATTATGAGATGGGAGATCAATTATGTGTGAGGAACAGTAAATATGCCAGTAAAGTTGAAACATAAAATATATGGACGGGAGTAAGGTATAAGAAGATTAGTAAGTTTTTAGAAAGGAGACAGCTTTTAAAGGGATTTAAATGTCAAACCTTTATATTTGATTCTAGAGCTAACGGAAAACCATTGGAGCTTATGAGTATGGGGAGACATAATTAGAACTGAATTTTTTTTAAAAAATCATTTATTTATTTTTAGTTTACAACATTCAGTTTCACAAGCTTTTGAGTTTTAAGTTTTCTCTCCCTCCTTCTGCTCTCCCCTCCCCAAGAAGGAATGCAATATGATATGGGCTCTACATATACATTCTTATTAAACATATTTTCACATGAATCATGCTGTAAAAAAGAATTATAACCAATGGAAAGAACCATAAAAAAGAAACCAAACAAAAAAGATATGAGAGCAAATAGTATGCTTCGATTTGCATTCTATAATTCTTTGGATGTGGATAACATTTTCCATCACGAGTCTTTTGGAATTGTCTTACAAACCCTGCATTGCTGAGAAGAGCCAAATCTATCAAAGTTAGTCATCACACAATGTGGCTGTAACTGTATACAATGTTCTCTTGGTTCTGCTCTCCTTACTCAGCATTAGTTCATATAAGTCTTTCCAGATTTTTCTGATGTCCACCTGCTCATCATTTCTTATAGCACTATAGTATTTCATTACATTTATATACTACAACTTGTTCATCCATTCCCCAATTGATGGGCATCCCCCTCAATTTCCAGTTCTTTGCTACCACAAAAAAGAACTGCTATAAATATTTTTGTACATATGGGTCATTTTCCCACTTGTATGATTTCTTTGGGAACAGACCTGAATTTTAAGAAAATCATTTTGGAAACTGGGGAGAGATTTGAGGTAGGGAGACCAATCAGAAAGCTATGACAATAGTCCAGGAATGAGAAGGAAAGCCTGCTCAAGGGGGTGGCTTTGTGGGTAAAGAGAGATGTTGCAAAGGGAGAAAACACAAGATCTGGAACAGTTTGGATAAGTAGGGTGAGTGAGTGAGGAGTTGGTGATGACATTAAGGCTATCAGTCCAGTGACTGGAAGAATAGTAGTAGTATTCTTTACAGTAACAGGAAAGTTGGGGGGGGAAAGAGGGAGTGAGGTATAAGATGATGAGTTCTATTTGAGAAATGTTGATTGGGATGTCTATGGGGCATCCAATATGAAATGTCCAATTGGCAGTTGGTGATGTGGGACTGAAGTTCAAGAGAGACTAGGAAATCTAGAGATCTGGGAATGGCTGGCATAGAAATGATAACTGAATACATGGGTGCTGATGAGTTCATCAAACTAGTTAAGTGTAGAAAGAAATGAGTAAAGGGTTCAGGACAGAGCTTTGGAGAGTGCCCACAGTGAATTAGCATGACATGGAAGAATAAAGAACAACAAAGGAGATTGAAAAAGAGTGGTCAGACAGGGAGGAGAAGAACCAGAAAAAAGTAGTGTCATGAAAACCTAGGGAGGAGAGACTATCCAGAAGAGGGTGATAAATGCTACAGGGTCAAATAAGCAAGAAAGATAAAGAATGAGAAGAGGCCATTAAATTCAGCAATTGAGAGACCATTGGTAACTTCAGTGAGGGAAGTTTTAGTTGAATGAGGTGGTCAGAAACTAAACTACAAAGACTTAGAAGTGAATAATAAGAACATGGAATAGATAGCCTTCTCAAGGAGTTTAGCCTAGAAGAAGAGGAGAGATAAAGGTCAGTACCTAGGAGATGTGACTGGATCAAGTAAAGATCTTTTGAAGGATGGGGGGGGAATTATAGGGATATATGCAGGCATCAGGGAAGGAGTCAATAGATTGGGGAAAAGTGAAGATTAGGAGAATACAGATGAAGGTAGGATCATTTGCTGGAGAAGATAGGCTGTATGGGATCACTTGTACATGTAGAGAGGTTTGTCTCATCAAAAGAAAGCCCCCCTCTGTGTGAGACAGCGGTGAAGGAGGAGGTAGCTGGTGAGGATATGTCAGTGACTTGAGATGAGGATGAGGAGAGAAGAGAGGTTTCTTGGCAAAAGGCCTCAAAGGCACGGATATGGGATATGGAGTCTTATGTGAGGAAAGCTGGAATGCAGTATAAGAGGAGAGGTTGAAACAAGGTCATGTAGGGTTTTCAAAGCTATGGTGGGGTTAATATTAATGCTAGTGGCAACAGAAGCCACTAGAGTTGAATGAATAGGGGAGTGAAATAGATTCTCAATGAAAGAAATTACTCTGGTAGCAGGGTAGAGTACAGGGGAATAGAGATAGACTTGAGGCAAGGAGACCAATTAGGAAGCTGTTGAGATAAGCTTTGTTAAGAGTGATGAGGAACTGAACTAAGGTTGTAGCTTCGTGAGTGGATAGATGATTCATAGATTTTGGCATTGAGAACTTATGTTTCATACCCTTTCATACCACTGATCTTGCCATCACCTACAAGTGTTCCACTTCCATGTTCAACAGCTCAGTTTCTTTTATCTGATCATAATCTTTTGTGTTTCTATCTCTCCCTATGTACTTTCCCAGGTCATCAGCTGTGCTCGGGCTACATTCTCTTCCCTTCCCAATACTCTTTGTTGAAACAGTTAAAATCTACACAATCTTCTACTTGGTCTTATTGCTGACCAGACCCATCCAAACATAGACTATTCCCACTATATTAACTTCTCTACTATTTACATATTGCTGAATAAAACTGGAGCAACTCATGAAACAGTGATGAGTGCACTACAGATTTGTTGGCTGGGGGACCTCTGGGCTCCCACTACGACAAAACAATGCTACTCTTGCCCCCAAATTATTTCTTATTCTGCTTGTTTGGAACAGCAGCGTTCCAAACTTTTTCTTTCTGCCCTTAAACCTCTAATAAAAATCTCTTCCCTAATCCTATTTACTAAGCACCTCAATTCATAAAGGCCATTCTACAAGAGCACCCTCTTTTCCCCTCCTCATCTCATATCTTTCTGATGTCATCTTCCACTATCTTCCAGCTCAATTCTCCAGACTCCCATTTCCTCAGCAACCTTGCCCACCTCAAGATGTCTTCATCTGGGAACCTTCTCCAGGAATCCCTGGCAGGAACCATTGTTTTATGCAGAGCCCCCGTCTAGCTCACTTCACTCCAAAGTCCAAGCTACTTTCTGAACTGCTTTGAAGGTAGCTAGCATAGAGCCCTGGGTCTGAAGTCAGGAAGACCCGAGTATAAATCTTGTCTCAGAGACTTATCAGCTGTGTGACCTGGGCTAAGTCACTTAACCTCTGTTTGCCTCAGTTTCCTCACATGCAAAACAGGGATAAAATTTGCATTTGACTCCCAGGGTTGTCCTGAGGATTAAATGAGATAATATTTATAAAGTACTCAGCACAGTATCTGACACATAGTAAGCTCTATACCAGTGCTAATTATTTGCCATTACTTATGTTACTTTCTAAAACTAAAACTATTCTCTACCAATTGACCAATCATTAAACATTTAATAAGTGTTTTACTATGTACCAGGCACTGCACAGGACTGTCTACTCCCTGACCTCAAGGAGCTTACAATCAAATGGAGGAGACAACATGCAAGCAACCATATACAAACAAGCTAAAACAGGAGAAATAAGGAATGATTAACTGAGGGAAGGCAGTAGAATTGGTAAAGGCTTTCTGTAAAAGAAGGGAATTTAGTTGAGATTTAAAAGGAACCCAGGGAAGTCAGGAGGACAGCATTCCACGTATGAGGGACAGTCAGAGGAAATGCTCTGAACCAAGAGATCCAAGAGCCAGGAGGCCAGTCCTGGACTGAAAAGTACCTGAGTAAGATATGAAAAGACTGGAAAAGCACGGGGTTATGAATTCCAGGCGAAGAATTTTATATTTCATCATGGAAGCAATAAGGAGCCACTGGCATCTACTGAGTAGGACGGTGGTGGTGGAGGAGTAATGTGGTTAGACTTGAACTTGAACCTAATGCCCTTTTCAATCTTCAACCTTTTCTTTTTTTTAACGTTCACTGGCAGTCAGTGGGAGGTAGAGATAATGCTTATAAAATTGGTAACATTTTTTTAAGAGAGATTATAGGGAGAAAAGAGGACCCAGGACAAAACTCTAGGGGTAGACAAGAAGTTACTATATATGAGCTGAATAAAGATCTAGCAAAGTAAACTAAGGAGTGGTCAGACAGGTGCGAGAAGAACCTGGTGTGAAATGTCATGAGGAGGAGGATGAGCAGAGTGATAAGCAGTGGCAAATGCTATAGGAAGATCAGGGATGATAAGGATTAAGAAAAAAGGCATTAAATTTGCCAATTAAATGATCACTGGGTAACTCTAGAGAGTGCAATTTCAGTTGTACACTGAGGGGTACAAGACAGATTGAATAGGGTTTAGAATAGAGTAAAAGGAGAATTTAGGATTTAGGATGAAAGATGGGATGGCAGGATTTAACATGAGTTTAAGAATGAGGGAAAGACATGGATATGTTTAGAGACAGCAGCCGGGGGACCAGAAGATAGCATGTGAAACAAGGAGAGCAGGAAGGAAGCTTGTGGAAAATGGTCTTGATTTTCTTGGAGGTATGGATCTCAGAATAGAGAATGGGGAGAAGTAACCCTTGTGGGAGGTTTCAAGGAGGGAAAAAAGAAGGTTTGGAAAAACCACTGTGGAGACAGGGATAGACAATTAGGGAGATGTAAAAGGAATGTCTTCCTTCAGTAAGTGCTGAATAGAGATCAGATAACAAATCTGTAGTGAACCCTCAGTCATCATGGTTGTGTAACTTTCTCCCACCTCTATTCCTCCCATGTGAACAAGTGTGCAGAAATCAGGTGGTATGAATAATGCAGGGTTACTGGATTACTACAGTCTCACAGGCTTGCGCTTAATGTTTGGTTTGGCGGCCCTGCTGGGTCTTTCTATAGCAGTAAATCTACATGAATGTTATTGCAGTCAATCCGAGGTAGCAGATAATTCTGTCTGACCAGGCAAAGGTAAGGAAGAACAACTAGAAGAATGGGGGCAGAAGACAAGAGAAGAACAGGGTCAACTAGAAGGAAGAGAGCTTAGATGGCTTAGGGAAAGGAGTCTAGAAGCCAAACTGGGTCAGTCCTCACCTCAGAGCTTACTCTGGGCAGGGACCCAAATGGGCCCCCATACCCTACAATCTAAGGAGGCTGATGCTAAGCTCTGGGTGGGTTGGTGGGGGGATCCAAGCAGGAATGGAATGGTGAATGGACCAAAGAGTAATGCAGGCATAATCCAGTTTGTCTTTCTCCTAGACTAGAAGTTAGGGGAAGATCTTGAGTTAAATTCTCTGGGAGTTAAAAGTTTTTATTGAGCATCCTAGCAAAGACCACAAGACTAGAGGCATTTAGTAGGCCTGGTGGGAAGTAAGAGAGGGAAGGAGAAATCAGAAAGGATGAGAGAGAGCTGAAAACTGTAGTGGTTCTAAAAATTTGAGAAGTCTAGGACTGTGAACTGAAGATAGAGGCTGTTGGCTCAGGTGCTCATGGTATGACCAAGGAATGCTGTTTAGTGGAACACTAGTGAAGCCCCTGCACTTAGCTATTTATTAGATATCAAGCAAGCCTTTTTGATATATTCTCTGGTTATATTTAGCTAGTTTTTATGCTGATTGCATTTTCATATAAACACATATGGTTGGTCTAGGATCTGTGAATTTCACTGTGTATGATAACAAAATTCAAACAAAGCATGCTGTGTACCCATTCATGGTAGTGCAACTACTCAGGACACAGCTGTTAGAAACCTTTTTTCTGTCTCTTGTGTTTTATCACTGTCATGGCAGCAGAGGAGCAGGAGGGAGATACTGAGCCAAGCTTGAATTTATTGTACTTTGGTAGAGGTCATAAAAAAGAGGCAGAGAATCTGAAAACAGGGTCAGGGACCTTTTCTTGTTAGACAGGACAGGTACCATAATCTCTAGAAAAGATGAACAGAATCTAGCTTCATACTTCCCCTCCCTCTAGTCTCAGGAGGGAAAGGGAGAAACATGGGAGAAAGAGTGAAGGGGAAAGACTAGAAGACAAAGTTCTACTCCAGCTGGAGATGGAGTCAAGGCTATTTGTGAGATTTGTCTTTGTTTTTGTTTCGTTTTTTGGAAGGGGGAAGGCAAGACATTTGGGGTTGTGACTTGCCCAATGTCACACAGTTAAGTGTCAAGCGTCTGAGGCTGGATTTGAACTCAGGTCCTTCTGACTCCATAGCCGGTGCCCTATTGACTGTGCCACCTAGCTGCTCCCATCTGTGAGGTTTTCAACATGCCATCTGTTGTTCCCTTCTGGTTTCTGGTCCACACAATCCAAAAATTAAGCTCTCATATTTGATGAATTTATATTATATATGTAGCTTATTAAAGTAATTATGAGGAATTTTTGCAAGAATTTAGTCCAATATTGGTTACTTTTGAGGAAGATTGTTCTATATTGAACTTAATTTAAACATTTTTTCTTTGCCTTCTTTCAACTCTGATAAGAATATCTGGAACACACTTTACAGAAATCATATTCTATATGTACTATCCTCCTCTTCTTCCTCTCTTCCAAAGAATCTTCCATTCTGAGTCTCTGTTTTGTTTTGAAATCCTATTTTTGGATTTGTGAGGCTTTTTGTTGACATTCTTTTATTCTGGATTTCTTCTAATACTTTCTCTTCAGAACTAAGCTATTTTCAAATTTTGCCTGGAGCTAAGTATTGAAGCAAATTCTAGGCATCACTCCATCACATATTAATATTAATGTGTGTTATCTGATGATGCCAATGAGAATACCAGTTGTTTTAATAGCTGCTGTTTTAATACTGCTATTAATCTTCACTATAACTGACCAAACTAATTAGTCCCTTAGTATTTTGTTCTTTAATATACATAAATATTGGCATTATAGATTGAAAATGCAGTATTTTGTGGTACTGTCAATTTATTGAGAATAATATTCACAAGGGACTGTTAAATATATAAAATAGGAGAAGGGGGGAGGACAACCAATTATTAAGCAGCTACTATTTGCCGGGCACTTTGTGCTAAGTACTTTACAAATATTATCTCATTTGTTCCTCCCTATGACCTTGTGAGACAGGTACTATTATTATTCCCATTTTACAAGTAAGTAAACTGAGGCAGGCATAGATTAAGTGATTTGTCCAGGGTCACACAGCAAGTAAATTCCTGAGGCTATAGCTGAGCGCAGGGCTTTCTGATTCCAGGCCCGACATTCTTGAGGCTCATACACAGTAAGAATTGAAGGATTGTAGAAAATTATATACGGAGTGAGGTCAAGAGCATTCACCAAGTAATATTAACATAATGAATACCCAATAAAATCCAGGTAGGAAAAAGTAAGTGGAAATCAGTTGTCATCCTTGTCTCAGGGGGAGGAGTTATGTAATAAATTAGACACATATGAATACAGATGATTGATTACTCAGTACAACAACTAAGTAAACCTTAGTTTTGAAAATTAGTTTTGAAACCTTAGGTTTGAAAATACATTTATGGTTTAAATGGTAAAAAGCATTAAAAAATATTTTTTCTAGGAGAAATAGGAATGCATAATGTCGACTCTATATTGATTTGGCTATTGTTTTCTCTGTCTTCACCAACGAACCCATTGAAGGCAAAAGCCCCAACTCAGACAAGTGACAAGAGTTTGGGGAGAAAGCACAAAGATAAGCCCATTGTTCACAGGAGACAGAAAACAAACTACGTACCTCATTAATGAACAGCAAAGGCAAGTCTAATGTAGGAATATTTTCAAGGAGGATCCTTAACCCGTCTGAGGAAGACTGAAGAGAGGCCTGGGCTAGTCATGATCCCTGGTCTATAAGTAGGTTTCGTTGGTCTCTGACAGTAACAAGATGCTTCATTCAATGAAAAGCTTTTAAGGTGCTCTTTTTGATTGCCCTTAGGACATAAGGAAACCTTAGACACCAAGACATCTAGAATAATTATAAAAACTCAAATTATTCTCCCAAGCCATCAATGAACATTTACATGCCAGTCACTATGCCACTCTGGGGAATATAAAAAGAGGCAAAAGACAGACTTGCCTTAAGGAACAGGTCTATTGACCATAGTGCAATGAATGGATTCAGAAGAAATCTTCAACAAAGAGGTGAAAAACCACCCCAGTTCCTATTATGAGTAGAGGTCACGTATCCAGACAAGTAGCAAGGAGAGTGGTGGCTCTGTCAGACATGGATTTGAAGAGAATGACCCAAGTAGCACTACAGGGTTAGCATGATTCAAATGCATTTATGAGGACTGTTCTATCTTGAAACAAATACTGACATGGGACAAACTGACAGACCCCATAAAATCATTTGATTGTACAGACAAGTTATAATAAGTATAGTATGATAAATACTCAATACTAAATGAAAGAACAGATTTCTATGAATTGATGTGAGTCTAAGAGAATAGCTCTGTAGACTCAAGTGAGTGAACTCACAGAAATGCTAGAGAAAAGTGACTCCAGGAATAAACCTGTTCTACCTGAGAAAGTAATGAGATAAGACTGGAGGCTATGCCAGCCTGACACATGAATATCAACATTAAAAGAAAAACAGAGAGGAAGAAAAAAAGAAAATATCTAATACCAAGGAAAAGCATAATATGCAATGGGGATAAACTATAGGCCACTTCAATAAGATCTGGGATAAAGAAGAGATGTTTACTATCACTACTTTTGTTTCGTATAGTGCTTCAAATGCTAACTAGCAAGAAGACAAGAGAAAGAAACTGAAGGAATAAGCATAGGCAAACAGGACACACAACTATTACTTATTTAAAGAATTCTAAAGAGTCAACTAAAATTAATTGAAACAATAACCAATAAAGTTTCATGATATAAAATAAATCTGCAAAAATCATTAGCATTTCTATTTATTATCATCTAAATGGGACAGCAAAAGAATACGTATGTTTCTCTGCACAAATGGAACTTTTACAAATACTGGTCATATATCTGGGCACAGAGATATTGCGGACAGATGTAAAAAGGCAGAAATGGTTAATACATGAAGACTATAACACAGTAAAAATAATAATCATTTCAGGGACCACAGGAAAAAAAAAGATACTGACCCCAAATGGAAATTTAACAGTGAAATCCTAAATAATAAGTGGGGTCACGGGGTGGCTAGGTGGTGCAGTGAATAGAGCCCCAGCCCTGGAGTCAGAAGGACCTGAGTTCAAATTCAACCTCAGACATTTAACACTTACTAGTCGTGTGACCTCAGGCAAGTGACTCCAAGTTACTAACAATGGAGAAATAGAAATTCAAATAAATCTGAAGCTACTTCATATCCATCAGATTAGCAAAGATGACCAAAAAAATTTTTTAACTAATGTTGGAGAGGCTGCAGGAAAACAGACTCACTATACACTGTTGGTGGAGCTGTGAATTGGTATAGACTGAATCGGTATTTACTGTCTAAAACTTTTAGCAATTCAGATGTTTCCTTTATGAATCTGGATCCCAAGGCACTTGAAGCATATAAGTTTATTATTGATATTGGTTTGTTGTCTATTGTTCTTTCACCATTAATGTGGTTTCCTTGATTATTCTTATTTTGGAATGTTTTTGTTTTGTCAGATAGCATAACTGCAATTCCTGCATTTTTTGGTATTTACTTAATGCATAATAAATTTTTTCTCCATTCTCTCACTTTTATTTTGTGTATATATATAGATATATATACATACGCACACACACACACACATACACACACACCCACACCCACATATATATATATAAAACAGGTTGTGGGGCTTTGTTTCCTTATTCAGTCTGTGGCTTTGTTTGTTTGTTTTACTAGATTGTTTAACCCACTCTGATTTAAAGTTATGATATTTAGGTGTATATTTTTCTCCATTTGTCTCTAATTTTTTTCAAGTTATGATTTTACCTTTTTCTATTGTAAACACAGTACAATTCTTTAATTACTCTACCTTTTTCTGTTGTAAACACTATATAATTCTTTAATTACCTTAACTGTTTCAGAGGTGATCCTGTTCCCCATGAGTCTTTTTCTCTTACCCCTAACCCCTTCTTTTCATTTGCTACCTATTTCCCTTTGGATTTTTGCTCATTTCTTTTTCTCTCCTATAAGAAGATTTCTGCTTCCTCTCCTCCCCCACAACTTCTCCTGCTTGTTAATTTTTTAAATTTCAGTTTCTGTATGCCTTTCAAGAAGGAATTTCTTTCACATGTTTCATTGTCCATTCTCTTTTTCTGTCTAACCTAGACCCTCATTCTGATTCATGATCTCTATAATATCTAGTCTCTCTACTTGCAGCCTACTGTGATGTATTAAGGCCTTCTGACCAGGGAACTGGTTGAGGGAGAGAGGAGTAACCTGTAGAAATGCTTGGAGCACCAGAAACTCCCCCAACCTGAGACTGGGGATCATGTGGTAGATAAGGGGTAAATTCCACAGTTTAAAACTACTGTAACCAGAGAGGTTGAAGGATCTTCCAGGGCCATCATGCAAAGATATGGATTTCTTTGAGAAGACCAAGAACAACAAGTTGGTCAGTTGTTCTTCAGTTATTATTCTAGTGCAAATTACATTGTGGTGGGATCTTTATTTTTATCCCTCTTCTAGTCACTGCTGAGTCTTCTATATTTCAGAGTGTCTTACTTGCATTATTTATTATGATAAGGGTGAGTTGTTCCTAGGTTCCCTTTAATCCTACCATTTTCCATAGGTCTTCTTGTAAATGGTTAAGAATTATTCCTAGGAGGTTCTGCAATGTTCCAAGGCATCATGAAATCAGAACAATATCATTCATAAACAGGAACATCCATATCCACAGAAATCTTTGTTAAACTTGGATCTCCTCCACAAGCACCTATCTCCTTTGTGAAATGTCTTCTTAATTCACCCTGTATCAGCTGAATAAGTTTTCCCATGGTTCCTTGAATTCTTTAAATTCATAAATTTTTAGGGAATGGTAAAAATATTCCATTATACTCATATATCACAATTTGTTTAGACATCTTCTCAATGAATGTCAAGCTTGTTTTCAGTTCTTTGAATACAAGTTTCTGCTTGAGGTGAAGATGATGAGAGAATAGGGCCACGGTAAAGAGATGGCTAGTAATATGAAGTCTGGGGCCACAGCAAGACAAAGCAAGGGATCATCTATCAGAGCCAGGGGATACAGGGAGAGAGTCCAGGTTTCTGATAAGGGGACAGAGATGGCCAGAGAGCAAACCAATGGAGGGATGGACCCTGGCAAGCTAAAGTAAAAGCTCATATATCAGAGCTGGGGAAGCTAGGGTCAGAGTTCAAGGTTCCGGTGAGGAGAAGATGGAGATGGTGGTCTGAGCAGAGAAAGAATGATGATGGGATGGCCGACCAGGTTCTAATCCTTTCTTGCATAGTAGAAGCTTCTGAGTTTGCAGTTTATCACTGACATCTAGAACCCCAAATGACTTTCAGGTTATTATGAAGTAGGACTTTAAGGGAACAGATTAGGTAAACGAGAATGAAAAAGAATAAAATTTAATATCCTAGTATTTGGCTCCTTTAAAAATATAAAATACTTAGAGAAGGAATCTCTTTCAACAAGAACTGATGGAAAAAATGGAAAGTATTTTGGCAAACTATAAATTTAGTCCAGAATTTTACCTTAATAATGCAATCAACTCCAAATGGCTGTGTAGCCTAAATGTAAAAAGTAAGATCATAAAAGAATTAGAGGAAAAATGGATGGAGGTAACTTTCACAACAATGGCTAGTTTGAGAAGAATTCTTTAATGTAACAGAAGATAGAAATGGCAAAAGGCAAAACAATTTTGACATCAAACTGAAAAGCTTTTGTATAAATTGATAAAATCAATCGACCAGCATTTATTAAGAAGCTACTACACGCCAGACACTGTACTGAGCAGTAGATGTACAAGGACAAAAGTGAAACTAAGTCCCTGCTCTTGAGAAAGATATTCTAATGTGGGAGATAACATGTACATATACAGGTACGTACAAAACATACAAAACAGATACAAGGTAACCTTGAGTGGAAAGATACAAAATCCATGAACAAAACCAGGGCAACCAGGATAAGAAGGAATGGATGAGAAAAAAAAATCTTATGTAGTTCTGTTAAAATGTCTAATTACTAAGACAATGCATGTGGCATATACCTTTCTAAGGAGGTCAGACAGAAAATTCCCAATAAGTCAAAGTATGGTGAGCATGGATTTGCATTAGGTAGAGGGAGGTTCCAGAGAAGTTCCTGGTCTGTACAAAACATCTCTCCCTCCCAATCCTCTCTCCCAAATAAAAACACAATTATGAGTTGTGTTACACAATGATAGTGAAGTCTCTCATGTTAACGGATTCGTAAAAGGGCACAAGGTGACTTCTGGAATCAGAACAAAAAAAGAACATGAAACTCCAAAGTATTATAATTATAAACATAAACAGAGGCTATGCTATCCTTTAAACTAAACTAAAGCAAACAAAAAATCTGCCAAAACCCTAGACGGGAAAGTTTAGACTACAGGGAAAGAAAAAACAACAACTTAAAAAACCAATAAAAGAATAAAGCATATTTTCAGAGAGAATATATTCATTCAACCACCAGATTTTTTGTTTTTCACATACATGCTCTACTCTCTTTACTCCTTGCCTCAGGGTACCTAAACAGTTTTCTTATCAATCTGTCCCCATAGGTCAGTTATTCTTTTGATAGAAAGAAGAATTTATGTATCACTGGAGTGTAGGCGTTAATCCTAGCTTCCTAAAGACTGCCAGCTTTTATACATTTTCATTTCATTCTCTTTCTTTTGTCTGATGAATAATCCTGTCGGACAAGGCAGTTTTGGGGCCCTCAGGCAACATTGCCTTTAGGCTAAATATTCTCACCCAGGAGAATCTTTTGGTTTTAGACAGTTGCCCTGGAGGATTAAAAGAATAAGCCTCAGTTGGAAAGGAAGCTCAAGGGCACTAATTCAGAACAATACATGTTACACTCTCATGTCTTTTTATGATAGACTTGCTTCCATAGGAAGTAGGTAGAAATCGAGTTGTTGATGGCGTGGGAGCTCAAATTATGATTAAGGGATACTACACTAAGTTAAAAGGAGATCTATTTTAAGGTCATCATGTTGTAGAAATAAAGTAATGTTACTTCAAGGATACAGTTGAGTCCAATACAATAAGTGCTAGTGAATTCATAAGTGAGTAATATCCTTCTTGGTCAATTTTGAACCTTCCTTCTTTCTTCACTGGCCCCACTTAAAAAAAAAAACAAACCCAACATGAAGCTGCTAAAGGGATTTAGGATCATTAATATTAAAAAAAATCAATCCATAACTTTCTAAAAGGTATGTTAACTCAGAGCCCTCATTTACTATGCTTCAAATGAAAGAACTTCAAATAAATAAGTTAAAGTGAAATGTCAGGAAAGCCTTAAATACTTTATATAATGTATTTCAAACAAACTGTTGGATAAACAAACCAGAGAGCTGAGGCAAATATGGAAAGAAGTGACATAGAACAAAACAGAATCAGAAGATTAACATAGGCCACTGACTCTGTATGTAAAAAGAATTTCTGCACTTTTCAGATCTCCAGTCTCACTGACATGAGCACTCCTTTCAATGATGCAAATCCCTATCTATCCATGTCTGCCTGTTCTGTGTAATCCTTGTCACCTCTTTCCATCAATGAATCAACAGAGGATACACTCACTACTCTATGGGCCTATCACCAAAACTCTTGAAATGGCAAAAAACAAGGGAGCATGTAGACTATCCACTTGTTATCCTTTGCTCTTACTATATAACTCTTTAAACCTAAGTTTAAATCCCATCTCTTCTATTATTATCCTGTATGGCCTTGGTCAATAATTTTACTTCCATAGGCCTCAGTTTCCTCAGTTATAAAATGAGGAAGTTAGCCTAGATAAGTTCTAGGATCTCTTTCAGCTCTAGATCTAGGGTACTGTGCTCAAAACTTTAAAATACAGAGAAAGAATTTATATTTCTAGCCCTAACCTCTCTCCTAACCTCCAATCCTGTATTACCAATTCCCTGCTTTACCTTTCTACCTGAATATTCTACAGAATTTTTACACTTGATGGAACTAAGATTTGTTCACAAACCTATCCCTTCTCCAAACTTCCCTAGTTCAGATCATCTTTCAAGACACCAGTTTTATAAGCTTTGATATCTTTGATACCTCTCATTTCCTTCATCTCCCCAATATTCATTTAGTCAACTAGTATTGTTACTCTACCTTGAAAACATCTCTCACATCTGTCTTCTCTCCATTTAACACTAATATCTAGACTAGTTTAGGCTCTCCTCACCTTTTGCCAGGACTACGGCCTCTCCCTTCTCCAATTCATTCTCCATACAGCTGCAAAATTGATAGTCTTAAAATGCTGAATTGACCATACCACTCCCCTACCAATTCTTCAATGGCTTCCTATTGCTTCTAAGATAAAATACAGTATTCTAAATCTGGCATCTAAAGCCCTCCACAATGTGGCTCCTACCTATCTTTCCAATTATTTCATATTATTCCCATTTGTATTCTCTCCATTTTACTGTTCTCCCAATACTATGTTCAGTCTCCCACTTCTGTGCCATTGCACACAGGCTGTCTACCTTTAAAATTCCTCCCTTTTTTCAAAGCACAGCTCAGGCATCCCTAACACAAGGCAACTCCTAAACCCCTGAACTGTTCATACTCTCCATCCTTCGAAACAGCTTTGCATTGCTTTGTATTTACTTGTCTGTATACGTTGTATGCCTCAACAGAATGCAAGTTCCAGGACTGTTTCCTATCTTTCTATGTCTATCACCTAACCCGGTAATCTTATACCTAGGAGGTATTTAATAAAAGCCTACTGAATTAAACTGACAGAAGAGAGATAACAGCAATTTGACAGTTATATAGTGCTTTAACATTTGCAAAGACCTTTAATATTATCTTATTTAATATTTCTAATAACAGTCTTGTGAAGTAGGCACTATAGGTATAATCATCCCTTTCTAAAGGAGGAAAGTGAGGTTCTCAGTAGTTGAATGAGTTGTTTGGGTCACACAGCAAGTAATGCTATACATACATAATAAATTCAGGCATAACATTTATTATAGCACTTTAATGTTTGCACAGCACCTTACACATGTTATCTCACTTGATGGCAAACTTTGAGGTTAGATCTGAGCCTGAGTGTTCCTGACTCTAAGACCTAGATTCTATGCACGATGTCAAATGCCTCTCAGATTAGAAGAGAACACAGAGCCAAAAAAAAAAAAAAGACTAATTTTTAAAAATCAAAGTGTATATAGCTTAGAGTTTAAGGTTTTATTTTAAATGATTAAATATTATGCTGTTATTAAATTTTAATAGTTATGAATGTAATAATCATAAAATAAAATCATATGCAGGCTGATACTGGTATATTAAATTTTTTTTGAAGGAATCAAAGATAGCATATGTGCCTTATCAATTATCTATGAAAGTCTTCAAATTCATAAAGCACACACAGAGATACACATGTATATATACAAAACGAGAAACTAACTGAAAATATTTTACAAATTTTAAAACATATTTTTTGTGTATAAGCCTGAGACTATATATTTTCCCATACCCCAAGTAATATTTATGTTTAAACTCACCCAGTTGTGCATACTTCACAAAATATTGCCCCAACCAATATTATTTTGCTATGACATTTATTACACTGTAACTAAACTTGGTAGTAACATCAAGACGGTCAGTCATTTAAAACATGGTTTTTATAGAATTAGTGGTTTTATAGAATTAACTGCTTATAACTTTACCTAACATTGTTTTTGTGAAACAAATTAATAAGAGGTAGAGTATACCTGTATACAGAATTATAAATAAATTCAGAGAAAATTATTTTATTCATAATATTGAACAGTAACTACAGAATTTAGAAATGCTATTTACAAAAAGGCTTCGCTAAATACTTAAATTAGAGAGCTGTTTTTTTATGAAATACTATTTAATGTATTAAAGAAAGGATTTAACTATAGTATTACTCTGAATAATTCAAAATTTTTACTTAAATGCAACTTTGCAGAAATACATTTCTGTGAAAACATACTGACAAAAATAAACATTTTTGTTCATTTTTACATATATGCAATTTATAAAAACATATATTTAACAAACACTAACCTGGGATCTCTAATTGTGGAGATATCAAATTTTTAGATATTTTAAGCAAAAATAAACATTGTTTAAGTTGTATGACCCTGGTGTTGGCCTTTGCTGGAAAAAGATGAACTCTAATAAGGTATATCTATCTAAGTAGCATTCTAGTATTAAATGTACGGTAGATTATTTAGTATATTAGAATGGTGATTTGTTTTTCTCCTCAATATTAATGTGTATATTTATCTTAATCAATTCTCTAATCTGGGCCAGTGAACAATTTAATAAGCAGTTTACTCCTATCTCTTCCCCGACCCCTATCTATTCCTTTTCCTCACTGAGTTACATAAATTATAATGGCAAAAAAGGACCATGAATCTAATATATTTCTCAAGATTATTTGTGAAGCTTATGCATTTCAAGTTGCCCTAAATTAATGCAATATTAGCTCATTCTGTTTAATTTTTTTTGCTAGGTTTATAGAACTTTCTTTCGTTTTGTGAAAAACAAGGGAAGTCATAAAAATAAATTTGAGAAACTGGATAATTTATTTCAATGAATACTCCCTGAACATGTTGAAAGTTTGTATCATTGGTATTATTAATGATGATTTTAACATTAAAATAAAAAGACTATCAAGTAGTAAAAGAGACATATAGAGTAATCTATAATTGAAGCAACAACATTCACATGTTAGATTTTGGAGAAATCTGTACCTTTTTTTTCATATTTTTATACTATCATATATACTAAAAAAACAATAGAGTTCAAATATTCCCCCCTATCATTTTACTCTAAGTTTAATTCAAGGATGACAATTCATGTAACAGCTATATGTTTAACATAGAGATTAAAAATTACTACAACTACACTCTTCAATCTAAACTGGCAGCATTCCCTGATTTGAGAGGCTTGACACATTTTTTCCTTAGGAACTGTCATATCACCCAAATTAGCTTATTGTTAGGGGCTTTGCAATTATAGATGATAGAAAGTTAAACAAAGATGTGTCCTTTTTGTTTTCAGGGACTGTAATTGCTATTGTTTATTTTTGACTTCTAGTTCATTTCCTTGGGGGAAAAATACAGAATTTTCAAGATTCAAATTAAATTCAGGATGGTTATGCTTTAGCACTTAACAAGTAAAACTGGCAACAAAAAGTTGAAACACAAATGTATGGCAAATTCACTTAAACTGCAGAGTTCTTAGGGAAACAATTTCCTTCTGCGTAAAGTAGAAAAGTAGTTCATAATTTCAAAACTTTACTTTCACGCTTACTATAGCACACTAGATAATCTGAAAGGTTTTTAAACATGCCCCACCAAAAGCCTCAATGAATTGATTTTGCCACCATATGGCTAATAAGTACACAACAGTTAGAAACTGTCAAAATATTTTACAGCTAAATTGTAATTACCAACCAAGTCTAGGCATGTACTTTAGTACGCATTGGCTAAATCTTGGGGGATGTGAAAACACTAATGGGATGGTCGCTTTTTGTGGTCTTTGAAGTTAAGCACATAAAGATACTGAATGAACACGCTTTTTTTTCATCTTGAATAAATTCTATAAAATATTTATCATGTATAATTCTTCGATTCTTACAATGATCAGTACTGAAGGGGGAAGAGGGATACACAGGACCTAAAGGTCTATTTTGAATTTTTATGTTTCATGGATGAACTAGGCCAAAAAATTCACACAGTAGCTGTCTCTCTGTATTTAGCTAGGCTGTTGCTCGGACAGAAGACACTGTTGCCAATTTCATACTTAGAATCTTTCCAATCTGTTAGCACCTGCAAAAGAGTTTTCTTCCTGTGGCATGGCTTTTGAGAATGCATGATCACTTCCATGCTATAATGAGACATTTAAGTAGGATTTTTATGAAGGCACTCATAGAAAAAAAATTCAATACTTTCAACCAAATTGTTAATCCTAGAGCAAAAAACTAAAACTTTTAGGAGATCTTAGGAGACCGTAGTCAAGTTCTCTACCTTCATAATTGATTATATTGAAGATTCAAATGGAATTTTAAACATTTAAGCAAATTAAATGATTCTCAAAATATGTACTATTTGCTATATTGTTTTTCCTTACAGTCAACTATTTTTTTTTTGTTTTTTAAAATTAATTTATTTATTTACTTTTAGTTTACAAGATTCAGTTCCACAGTCCCTTGAGTTTCAAATTTTCTCCCCTCCCTCTTCCCCCCCATCCCCATGGTGGCATGTAATCAAGTATAGGATCTGCAAATACTTTCACATTGGACAGTAGTCTGGTTATATAGAAGGGTTGTAACCAATGGAGTGAACAATGGGAAAGAAGAAACAAAACCAAACATGGAAAAGAACGCTAGCATGTAGGTTGCTTCAGTCTCCATTTAAACTCTGTTCTTTCTAGATCTTTCTCTGAATGTAGATATCTCCTTCCATCCTGAGACTCGTAGAGTTGTCTTATAACTACGTTGCTGAGAAGAGTCCAGTTTTTCAAAGTCCTACTATTAGGAAAATTAAAGCCTTTGTTTGGAAACATAGAACACAAAATAAATTTAGTGTGTTTATGTATAGAATGCCTGAGGTAGAAGTTCCTCCACTATGTTGTGATGAGAAGCTACTTAGCTCTTTAACTCAAGTCTAAAAATTTCTCTGGGCAGTAGAGTATGGGGGTGTTTGTGGTATCTGGGCAGAACTAGTAAGAGCAACTGTGGTGAGGCAGTATTTACAGAACTTATGTTGTGTATTCATTAAGAGTTCACAAAGTGGCTTCCCTACACACCTCACTCCTAATCAGAAGTGTTCATGGACCACAAGAAAGCAATGAGAAGTTGTGAACCTGTGACCAACTACACTTGGGTTCAGGGTCTATCAGAAAATTGTAACTAGGGTTCCCTGTTCTAGAGTAAAAGCTCATATTATCCATATTAAGAATTAAGTTGAGTATTCCTTCTGCCCACCCATGAAACTCAAGTAAAATTGATGATTTGGGTTGAGCTTAGCCTAGATGACCTCTGAGGTGCCTTTCAACTCTAAGATTCTAGAATTTTTAATGCAACTATTTTAACCTGTATGTACAAAAAATGAAACAATAGCGGCTGCAAAGTGAAAGGAGAATTAATTGTCTGCTACCTTTTTCCCCCTATTCTCAATCAAGTAAACATACAATTCTCTCTTTTTGGAATTCCCTAATCACATATTTCAAGAGGTGCCTGTCACTGGAGAAATGTCCATAATTTTTTTATTATAAACCACCTGCAGGTAGGAATAACATATTTATGGCGGAAAAAATGTCCATAAAGCATTTCAAGGCTTCATATTTAAAATGCTGAATTTTCTTATTTAGTAATCAGTTTTAAAGTACATATTAAAATACCATAAAAGGGTAGTTTAAAAAACCGCAGTTCCATGACACCTTAAATTATGATTCTAATTGGATTTTATTCATAGCATAAAATTATAGCACAGCACAAAATTATTATCATGACTAAACAGAAATTACACTAAGTGGCTAAAGAGAGAAAAAAAATGGCCTAAAGAAAGCTATCAGGTCAAGATGGGTGATATATTGGTTAAGCTTTTGCTGTGTTGTCATTCCAATAGGAACTATCATATCACCCAAATTAGCTGATTCTTAGGGGCTTTGCAATTCTAAAAAGAGAATGAGCTATCACTGAACTACTCTGGCTACAATGTAAGGTCAAGTTAATTAGTTTGGTCTGTCCGCAGAGTAAGATAATGGGTAGACAGACCTGGAAGCAATGATTGTTAAAACAGCCTTGATCTCTGGAAGGCAGAAACAGCAAGGGGCCTGTACTAACTCCATGTTCACTCATTAGAGGATTAATTCTAGAGGGTGGTGGAACCAAGAAACTGGTGATCCTCAAAGTTAACATGGGCTATTTCTCAGACTTTATCTTTTCAGTTAGTGTTTTCTGAAGTATCTCCTAACTCTTTTTTTCCCCAATTACAAGTATAAACAATTTTTAACATTAATTTTTTTAATTTTTGAGTTCCAAATTCTCTTTCTCCTCTCCTTCCCTATTCCTCTGAGATGGCAAGCAATCTGATATAGATTATACATATGCAATCATGAAAAACATATTTCCATATTAGTCATGCTGTGAAAGAAAACACAGACCATAAAAAACCCCACAAGAAAAATTAAAAAGTATGCTTTGATTTGCATTTAGACTCCATCAGTTCTTCCTCTGAAAGCACATAGCATTTTTCATCATAAGTTCTTTGGAATTGTCTTGAATCATTGTATAGAATGTATAGAATAGCTAAATCATTCACAGCTGATCAGCTTACAATATCATTGTTACTATATACACTGTTTTCTTGGTTTTGTTTACTTCATTTTGCTTTAGTTCATGTGAGTCTTTCCAGGTTTTTCTGAAAGCATTTCTTGCAGCACAATACTATTCCATCACAATCATATACCACAATTTGTTTATCCACTCCATAATTGATGGACATCCCCTCAATTTCCAATTCTTGGCCACCACAAAAAGCTGTTATAAATATTTTTGTATTTATAGGTTCTTTTCCTTTTTTTTTCTTTTATCTCTTTGGGACACAGACTTAGTAGTGGTATTATTGGGTCAGAGAATATGTAAAATTTTACAACCCTTTGGACATAGTTCTAAATTGCTCTATCAATGGCTAGGTCAGTCAGAACACAACTCCACCAAAAATGCTTTAGTGTTCTAATTTTCCCATGTTGTCTCCAACATTTGTCATTTTCCTTTTCTGTCATATTAACCAATCTGATAGGTATGAGGTGGTACCTCCGAGTTGTTTTAATTTGCATTTTTCCAATAAATAGTGACAACGTATTTTTTAAAATATGACTCTAGATTGCTTTAAATTCTTCATCTGAAACCTGCCTGTTCATAACCTTTGACCACTTATCAATTGAGGAATTACTTGTATTTGTATAAATTTGACTCACTTCTCTATATACTTGAGAAATGAGGCCTTAATCAGAAAAAAGTTGCTATAAAACCTTTTCACAATCATGATAACTGTGTTTCTCTCTTTCCTTCCCCTTTTGTTCCCCCTCTGTTTACCTTTTTCCTAAAACACTTCATATTCTTTCCATCTTGTGGGTAATGGGGGATAGTAATATGGTATAGTTGAAAGACTGGATCTATAATCAAGAGGATCTGAGGGAGCCAAGATGGCGGCGTAGCAGCAGCAACATATTGCAGCTCTCACATAGCCACCCCAAAATACCCATGAAATAGGACTCTAAACCAATCCTAGAACTCCAAAACGCATACAAAGATACTTCCCACTACACAAAGATACTTCCCACTAAAGTCAGTTCGGCTACGAGGAACCATATCAGCACTGCGAACTGAAACCAGCCTGGCCTGAAGCCTTGGCTGTGCCCTGGGGGCGGCTGGACAGGAGGAGGGGAGGAGCCTCAGGTGAGCGGATCAGCGGCAGCTACAAGCAGTGTTCAGAACTAGCTCAGTGGGAACTGCGAATCTAGGAGAGTTAAGCAGTCCGGCAGGAAGGCCTCCAGAGCGGAAAAGCAAAAGGCAGAGGTTTTGCACCCGCCTCCACGTTGCAGCTTCCTGCCTGCGGCCTGCAGACAGCAGAGGGACTGAGCGATTTTTCTGAGGCCAGTGCTCTCGCGTTGAGCAGCCTGGATCCGGATCGCCGTCTTGGGCCTCGGTCTTGGAGTCCTCACTATCCAGTCAGCCGGAAGTATATAGGAAGAGTTCCCAGCCTCTCCCTAAGAGCTACGGCAGCCGGGAGGACCCCAGCGATTTGGGACACAGCTTTCCCTTCTGGAAGCAGAGCCCCACAGAGATTTTAAAAAAAATCATGGACTGAACAACCATGAGTAAGAATAAGCATAAAAAACAAAGTAAGAACAGCTCCCAAACGCTA
>CM053581.1:92361804-92377793 GCA_028627135.1 Pseudochirops cupreus | reverse complement strand
GTGGGCGGGGGAAAGACAGGGAGAAAATATGTAACTCAAAAAAAATTTAATAAAATAAATTTTAAAAAAAATGTGGGTTGATCACTATGCATCTATAGTGTCTCCTTAAACAGTTCCCACTTTTCTTCCTTAAGGAAATAATTAGTCTCTATGTGGACAAATTTTGTTCTTGAGAGCATCCCATCCCTCTTGAATAGACCCCTTAGGCCATCAGATCCTATCTTTCCTTTCTCTGGATTCTTGGAAGTACATTCCCCCAATATCCAGGGTCCCTTAGACAACATCTGGCATCATCTTGCTTACACGTTACAGTTGTGGTTACTTTCTCCTAAAGTTCCCTTCATTTCTCCCTTGTTCACTTGATTCATATGGACTTTTCACAAATCATGGCGATGTTGATATTTGACATTGCTGAATATTGTAGGGGCAGATATTTTAGTTAAACAGTTTATATTTGCTTTTTCTCTTTATTTTTTTGTTACATTTTAAGTTCTGAATTTTCTCCTTCCTTCACTCCTCACTCTGCACCAGAGAAGGCCACCATTTGATGCAGATTTATAAATATAACCACACTATGCATGCTTCTATTTATCCATTCTTTTCTCTGGAGTTGTATAGTATCTTCCTTCATAGGTCCTTTAGAGTTGACTTGAGTATCTGGAGTACTCAGAAAACGTGGTTACTTACAATTATTCTTTGTAAGCAGTTTATATTTAAAGGATAATTGTTTTTAAATCTTTGGGAGGGGGAATGTACCTATTATGATTGGTTTCCAGAGCCAACAAGTATGATCTGTTCTCTTGTCCAGAGCCAACAGTTCATTTCTCTCTCCTCACTCCCACCGCCATGACATTGACATGAAATAGAAAAATGCTTTAAAGTCCCCTCTTCCTAAGAGTCAGACTACACTTTCAGGGGCCTAAGGATGAGGAATTTTTTATAGACAAAATTATAAAAACAAGTTGATCACAAGGAACCTTCCAATTTGTTGTCTGATTCCTGAACCTGGTATAGATAAGGCCTTTCCATGCCTTCCTTGTGCCCCTCTTTCAAAGTCTCTCACACATGTTCAAATATGTCTTGACATGGAATTCTCCTTTCCAGCTGGGACTTGATGGATAGGTGGGTGGGGGAATTCCCAGTTTTGTTTAAAATCTTAGTTGTGTTGTGGGTTTGGCCAGCATTTTTATGATTAGTTTTCTAACCACTGGTTTGTTTTTTTTTTCTTCCTGTAGCATATGTTGTATGATGACTCATCTGCACTGATACTGTTACCTTGGAAGTCAAATGTTTTCTTCCATTGCTGAAATTTCATGTACTAATAGATATTCACAGGTTATATACAGGTTATTTTTTTTTCAGGAAGGTTTAATAAAATAGGAAATTATTTGATAGAGATTTTTTTGAAGTTGGATTTCCTAATTTGGGAATTAATTATTAAATAATAAGTTGTTACTCCCATCCCCACCAAATCTATTGTTTTCATATTATGCTGATCAATTTACTCCACAGAATTTATCACTGAATCACATTTTTATTTAGCTGGTGAAGTCTGTTAAAAATAGGACTGTTTGGGGCAGCTAGGTGGCACAGTGAACAGAACACCGGCCCTGGAGTCAGTAGGACCTGAGTTCAAATGTGGCTTCAGACGCTTAACACTTACTAGCTGTGTGACCTTGGGCAAGTCACACCTTGGTCAAGTCACTTAACCCCAATTGCCCTACCTTCCCTCTCCAAAAAAAAAAAAATAGGACTGTTCAGGATATCTGGGGATGGGCAAGTTATGCTACTGAAGAAGGAAGAAAGCAATATAGACTCAATGATATCACTTGTCTTCCTGTTCTTAGGCAGGACTACCCAGGAATGTTTGCAGATATTTGGTATTTATAAAGTTGCAGCATTTAAAATTTGATATAGTATGTATACATTGTATGGCATCTGAGACAGATAAAGTTAAAGTTATTGACTTAAATGAAACAGCACTTTTGCTGTATGGAAAATTCTTTTTTTTTTTAATGACTTGTTTATTTACTTTTAGTTTACAAGATTCAGTTCCACAATCCCTTGAGTTTCAGATTTTCTCCTGTCCCTTCCCCCCCCCCCCCCATGGTGGCGTGCAATCATGTATAGGATCTGCAAATACTTTCACATCGTACAACAGTCTGGTTGTATAGAAGGGTTGTAACCAATGAGTGATCACTGGGAAAAGAAAAAAAAAAAGCAAAACCAGACATGAAAGAGAATGATAGCGTGTTTTGCTTCAGTCTCCATTTAAACTATAGTCTTTCTATATCTTTCTCTGAGTTTAGATATCTCCTGTATGGAAAATTCTAAGGGATGCAAAGGAGGTCGTTCTCTTTGCTGTGTGAATTATGGATTTTTTGTTTTTTATTTTCCTTTTTCACAGTAATATGTTAGGACTTGAGAAAGGGAAAAAAATTGAATTTCTTTTTTCCTACTGCATCCTTCATCCAAAATAAGGGATAACTAAAGAGAAAAATAGAATGTTCTGACCTCTCTAGTACTTGCTGAATAATCATTACAGATCTTTTGTATAATAATAGTGAATATTTCATCCAAAGTTATATGCTTTTTTAGATGTCACATAATCAAATATTAGATGAATTACATCTTGTTTTCTTAGAACAGTTTAGTGCGTTTTCCATAATGCAAATAAAATCAATTATTTCTGTAAAAAATAAGCATGTAGTTTATTAGACATGTAATAAAATTAGAATAATCTCAGCTCTTTACATAATTTTGGTCAATCCATGGATTTTTCTTTATTATTCCATATAATCTAAAAAAGAATAAAAACAAGGAATGTATCTGTACTTTTTGTGGAGCTATCTTTTAAAAAAATTTTTTGTTCTAATTTCATGTGTGAAATGCTTTTTTTAAGACTCTGGCTTCATGACTAACTGATTTTTTTTTTGTTTTTGTCTTGATTATTTGAATTTAGCTCCTTTTTGGTTCAGGTGTGCTGGTGTCCCTAAGCCTTTCTGGGCCACAGCTGGATAAAGTGGTGATTGACAGAACCCTGGTGGGGAAGCTCATCTCCGACACCATCAGTGATGGTAATTACACCCCTTGTGCAAATCAATTGCCTACATTAACAATAGAACAGGAGAAATTCTCTGTCAACAGGTAGACTAATTATTGCCACTGGAGATTTGCAAAACACAACAAGTAATTGCTTGTCATGCCATAGTTACCACCCTTGGGACCAGAAACAAGTTTTAGACTAGTATTTAATCTCAAAGTTGATTTTTGTGTTGTCAAGAATGAAGTACATTTTGAAATCCGCATCTGTTTTTGGAATTTTGTCTGTGATAGGAAATGTCTATAAATATGAAAATTGGGAATTGACATGAATTTCTTCAATGTTTCTTTATGATGGTATTTGACAAATATTTGCTATACAAATTTAATTATGTCAATATCAGTTAATTCTGTTATCAACATCATTGATATCTATGATCTCTCTATCTCTCTCTCTTTCTTTTTAACTGGACCTCTGATTTCAGTTGGTGTAGGGAATTTCCAGTGAGGAAACACCTTCTGCCAATGCATATTGGCACTCACTCTGTGAACACAGGGCTTCCTGGGGGTGATGAGAGGTTATGTGATTTGCTTAGGGTCCCCTAACAATATATGTGTCAGAGGCAGGCCTCAAACCTAAGTCTTTCTGAGCTTTTTGGTCTACTCTGATGTACACTAGAGATGTCAGACTCAAATGGAAACGTATTTCTGCATGTGCATATTGACTTAGAAAACCACATATCTATGTTGTATTTTATTTTCCTTTGTTTTGTCACACATTTCCTAGGTTTGGGCCTACGTGAGCCCAAGGCTGAGAGTTTTATGCCTCTGATGTCTACCATATTGCCTTTCTCATGATGTCTTCTAATGACTAGAAATTTCAAAATGTTTAAACACCACTAAAAAATGTATTTTTTCCATTATGTTGGTTTTCAAAAGGGACATTGTTAAACTTTCAATATGCTATTACAAAGTACAATTGGGAATTTGTTTTTGTCATTAATATTTTTGTTTTGAAAGTCTAAAATATATATGCTATGAAGGCAGAGTAACTGTGCAGAGTAATGTCAGTATATAGTTCTATGTTCAACCCAACTGCTGCTATCAACTTAATGCATAATGACATCTAAACATGATAGGGCACAAGAAGGCCGCATATATGCATATTTATATAATTAAGGAAGGAGCAAGGATAGGATTTACATGTTTCATAAATTGATATTTCATATCAAGCTTTTACTGTTACATATTTATATGATTAGATTTATTGGCATCTACAAAAGTAACTCTCATAAGACTATGAGTTGAAGGAAATTTGTTGATCTGGGTTGGTAAAAGGAGTCCGTATACTGATGAAATCACAAGTTCAGGGCCACACTCCCCTCCAGCCTTCTTATCAATCCCAACCTACCCCCTCCAAAGTCAGATCCATATAATAAGGAGCTCTGTTATTATGACGACTACTATATTTAAGTAAGAAATAATACATATGTGACTATTAAAATTATATTCATTAGAAACAAGTTATGGAAAGTCTGATTTTCAAGTTTAAAAAGATTTTCATGAGAATTTTAGAAACAACTTTAGAACTTGTGACCTTGTCTAGGCTTTACAGAGACCACAGTTAGCATCTTAAATTGGCATTCTCTTGTTCCTGGAGATATTCCATCATGTTTCATGTACTCATGTCCAAATATCAGGACCAAGAAGAGAGTAAGGCAATAATGCCAAAGAAATATGAAGTTCTCCAGATATAATATGAGAGAGTAAAAAAATGTCTAATATCTGATATTTGCTCATCTTTGCTTTGTCCCAGCTGCCTCTAGGACAGTGATTCTCACCCTTCCTAATGCCACGAGTGGTGTCTTCGTTGCTAAGACCATCGGAAATATGTTTTTTCTGATGGTTTTAGGTGACCCCTGTGACCCCTATGAAAGGGTCGTTTGACCCCCAAAGGGGTCGCAACCCACAGGTTGAGAACCACTGCTGTAAGATAAGCTACAAATTCCTGTTTTAGCATTTAAAACCCTTCATGACTCGAGGCCAACCAGCCTTTCCAAGCTTATTTTACATTTCTTCACCTCATGCCCTTTGAATTCAAGGCAAATTAGCTTGCTTGTCATTCCCCATACATGATGGGTCTTCTCCTGCCTTTGCACAAAGCTGGCATCCATGTCTAGAAAACTCTCCTGCTTTACCTTCCCATTGTGGGATCCCTAAGGGTGCAACCAATCAGCAACCATGGCCTACAAAAGGCTTTTTCTGATCCCCTTAAGAAGGTAGTGTTCCCAAGTAGAATGTAAACTTCTTGACTTTGGTTTTGTCTTTTTATCCCCAGCTTCTAGCACATGGGTATTTGATAAATGCTTTCTCAATTAAATTGCATATAACTCAGGAAAAAAGTGTGTAGTAGTATTTGTTTGGGAGAATTTACTCATACAACTATAACTTTACATGATTCTGCTCTCATCTTTGAGGTCCCTTTTCTTCATCATCCATTTTGCTTTGACCTGTGATTTCACTGGTATAGGGAATTCCCAAATGATAAACTCTCCTTTACCAATGTAGTTGGGAATTCACTTTGTTAATTGCCTGAAACATGGAAAGGTAAAGTTACTGGTGTAGGATCACAGAGCCAGTATGTGTCAGTCAGGACTTCAACCCAAGTCTTCCTTACTCTGATCCTGGTTCTTTACCTACTAAGTCACATTTTCTTGTTGACTTGAATTTTTAAAAATATTATTATCAATAATTTCTTTTGTAATTAAAGATATATCCACCCTATGGAATCACGGAGAAATCTCTTAGGAATTAAAAAGAAACTCAGTTATATACTTTCAGATTTTCCAATAGTTTTCCTTGCAATAACCTACTGACTAGTAATAGGAGTAGTATAGATAAACATTTCCATTTTGTGATAATAATGATAGTAATAATGATGAGTCCCTTGGGCAGCAAGGAGATCAACTTGGTCAATATTTATAGAAATTAATTCAGACTATTCATTGGAAGGACAAATACTGAAGCTGAAACTTAAACAGGATTCATTGGAAAAGACCCAGAGGATGGGATGGATAGATAGTGTCATGGAAGCAACAAACATGAACTTGCACAGATTTTGAGAGACAATGGAGGACAGAAGGGCCTGGGGTACTGTGATCCCTGAGGGTCACAAAGAGTTGGAAATAACTGAATGAACAACAACAGAAAAAAAACATTTGACATTTTTATAGGATATTCCAAAAGTCTTGGTGTACCTTTAAGCTCTAATAACTTAGAACTTTTAAAGTTTTAGAACACATTACATTATACTTTAGGTAGAGCTGTAAAGCTTTCTAAGTGCTTTAATACATCATCACACTCAATCTTCACCGCAACAACCAGAACTAAGTACTATCCCCATTTTATAGATACAGAACCCAGGACTCAAAAACGTTGAAGGACTATTCCATAATCACATAGCTAGTCAGTGTCAAAAGCAGGATTCAGACCCAATTTCCCATCTCCAAGCCCTGGGCTATTTCTACTATACCATATTGTCTTTGTAGATTACAGACAATGAGGATCATAGATTAAGCAAGCTCCCCAGAGTCATAGTGTTAATACACAGTGGATCTGGGCACACAGCTATTTGGCCATCAGGTTGAATGGTCTTCTAATTTCACCACACTCCTCTCTACCATATCAGTATACTACTATACCTATAAGACATTAATAGACTATCAGTTTAGTTTTTAATGTTCAGACGATTTTCCCCCCAAAGAGGGCTCTATTGTTCTTGACATTTCAAGTATTTTTATTCTTAACTGAATTATGAATGAATAAAATAAAGAGTGGGTGAATGAGCCAATAAAAGTGTCAACACAACCCCCAGTGAAATATCTCTTCTTGGTGCTCTGTAAGATGTCATTGTTTTACAAGTTTATGATAAATCACTTTTGAGAGATTCTAGATTGAATTTTCTATTTATGAATGACTGTCTATACATATAAAATTAGATTCAAATATATTAATTTTATTTAAGCCTCCTAAGACATTAATGTTGAAATGTTTATATTTAGTTTGCAGCATATGAGAAATGTTCAGGTCATTTACTAAATTTTCAAAGACGTGTTATTCTATACACAGTTAAAAACTATACGTTATAATAAAAAGATAAACTTGTCCTTGTCTTGAATTAAACAATCATAACCGCGTCTCATGGAAATTATTAGCATAAAGGTAAAAAAATCACTATTTAACCAACAGCCCTACTGATTTTGTTCAATTTGTACCACCTACCCTCTTCACACAAAAACCATGAGAATAAACAAGATGCAATTTTGGTTCTCGAAGGCACTATAATTCTAAGGTTGCTATTAATATCAAACAATGACAACATCTGGTTGGGGTAGCTGATTATTTGTCTGCAATTTCCTTTTCCTTACAGCATTTTAGTGCAAAGGAAAGCTTCCATATTGTAGTGTCAATTTCCATATGTGTATAATCCTTGACCTCTCTGTTGACACTGCAAACAAAAGTAGCAATGGTGATGATTTTGTCATTCTGAAGCCTCTTCACTAAGAATTAAGCAGAGGCTACCAACTCCATTTGTATCTTGAAGTCATCTTTTTTCATTTAAGTTTATTTCATTTATAACCAGAATAATGCTCTCTCTTGGGAACCAGATAACAATATGATTCCTTGGCAATTCTCCAGACTTCTATAATTGTGTACATCCACTGTTGTTCACTGGCTTTTACCAAGAGGCTCAAGAACAAAATAAAATGCATAAAACTTTAAATGACCTCTTACTCCTGAGAATAAAATAGTATTCCTCCTTATGTGTTATTATTATTATTTTATATAACATATTTTATGAATATCTTTTATTTGCCTCTGCTATTGAATAAAATTAGTTGGTTGTTTTTGTTAATACTCTATCATTATATCTGATTAATTTTGTGTGCATCTCATTCCTGTTATGATTTATGACATTCAACTTGCCTGATCCCAAAGGAAAGTGTCTTTTTAGCTCATTTTAAATACATAAAATTAAGTTGGTTGAGATCATTGGTCTCTAATCACCTATGAATCCAAGCTGGTGATATTGTTACTTAAAGGCAGAGATTTATAGTTTCAGATATTTTCATTTAGCCAAATGAAGAGTCACATTGAAGTCATTTAAGATATTATGAAAACTTGGTCCTGAAAATTGCTCTTTTTTTGTGCAATTTTGGTAGAAAAACATGACTAGGTTGTTGATAAATTGGTAGCCCATGAAATTATATTATCACATTTATTTGTCTTCCAGCTATCCTCACAGACAGTTTCATCGTCTTGTCATTTTTGGAACAAAATAAATTGTGCTATATTCAGTTTACTAAGAAGCTGGATTCCTCTGATATAAACAAAAGATTTGAAAAACTCTCCACCTCAGAGTATAAGGTAAAGATGCCAGTTAATAATGTTATTATTAGCCACTAGAACTTGTTAGAGCAGCAAAAGGTTGCTTTTATTTTGTATTTATCATATAGTTTAGAATACATATTAGGAAATATATGTTATATACATGTATACATACATATATATGTATCTATCTCCTTTGGGATGTTGTGTGTATACTGTATATTAAATTTTATATATACATGCATACATACACACATTCACATATATACATATGTGTGTGTGTGTGTGTGTGTGTGTGTGTGTGTGTGTGTGTGTGAATATAAAGGATTTAGTGATCTGGCGCCTAAATTTGTTCCAGTAAAAAAAATGCTATTATTGACCTTGTTTTTATTTTAACAATAATAGTCTAATAACATTTACGTAAATTAACGGAACTTTTGGAAGCCAAGGACTGATAATTGAGAAAATTATACCTAAACTCTTCAAATATTCTGGCTTTTTTACTAGCTACAGTAGACATACTTTTATAATCTTTCCTAAAGCCATCATCCCACATAGGCCAGGAATGTCGCTATGGTCTCTATTTCACAGTATAAAAAAAAGAAAGGAGGGGGGAAAACACTTTAAAAGGATAACAGAAAAGTATAGTAAAGGAAGGATGTGCAGACTCCCTTAATATGCCTGGAGAAAATATGGAAAGAAAATTCCTTCATATGCTAGTAGTATCTTTCCTTCGCTAACTCTGGGTAATTTGTTCTTGTATCAGGGACTTTACTACTCTAAGGTAAGATTTTTATTTTAAATGATGTGTTTAATTTAAGTTTTTGCCACATTATATTTTAACTTGCTTGGACGGAATACTCTCTGCTAGGATGAGTATCTAATACATTTTCCAGGCTGTTTCAGTCCAAGGCCTCCTTTCAGCACTGACTTGTATTTGCGAGATTGAGCCAACCTCTGTAACGTTGGATTTGAGACAGTTCACTGTTCACCAGGAACTGAGCTGATACCTACTTTCCTTTAAAAAGATGCACACTTACGCCATATTTATAGCACCTTTTAGCAAAGAGTAAGATTTTTAGAAGCTACCACTTTTATAGCCAGAAACTTTATGATTTTAGAAGAATGATATTTAGCCTAATACTGTACTTTGGACTCATTTCATAGTTTTTCTGACTGTTGACATAACTAAATGGATTTTTAGGTACTGTGGTTTTTTTTAAACAGAAGGAAATATGTTCCTCATGAGCTTTTAAGTGTGGCAGTAAATCAGAATTAACACCCGCTATCCTAAATTGATTGTTACTGAATTTTGCTGTTTATCAACAGTATGGAGCTTCTGAAAGATTTATCTGTATAATATCAGCTTTTGGTCCGAGAAAAACAGTGGTAATCATTAGAGATTGTATTTTGTTTAGCAAAAATTGAAAAGGTATTAGTGTTTTCTATGAGTTACATCTTTATATCAGAATGGCTAGCTATGGTCCAGCATTGAAAGTTATGTAATAATTCATGAGTTGCTTTAAAAGAGAAAGTAAGTCTTACATTAAAAGTACTTTTAATATTAACAAATAAATTAATGCATGACTGGTTTACATAAGTGAAATATAGCCAGATGTTTTGTAATAATCTTCTTTAGTGATGGATGGCGATTTCTTAATGGGAACAGAGATAAATTGTCAAGATATCATACTCTCCTGTGGACCTCACTGCTTTGATGAATCCAAGATTTCATCAGTTGGAAAACTCTTTCCATCACTACAGATTGCAACCCATCCATGAGATTTCATTTTATGCAATTTATATCCATAACTTTCCATAAATCCTCTGTAGAGGATTTGTCCAATACACTACAGGTCTTCCTTTGGAATTCATGCCATCCTTCTGTCACCTGGCTAGCTAACCTTCTTTCCCAATGTACATATTCCAATGAACTAGTTCTGAAAAACAGACTTAGGATTGAGTCCTTGCTGCTCAAGAGAGGTGATAGTTATTTAGTTACTTTCCTGTTTTAATTTCTGTCTTTGAATTTAAGGAATACAAGTTTTCCAAAGCATTTCTAGAAATTCATATTTTCCTTCTAAAGATACTGATTTCGTTTTCTAATGGCCATTGCATTTTTTTTTCTTCTACATCAGAAGTAGACTAAGACAAAATAATATTAGGGAGTTATGCAAATTTAAATTTATACTTAAAAGCACAAAACACATATAAGCTTCTGTAATTATCCATTTGAGGTTTTTTGGTTTGTTGTTTTTTTTAAGAAATTGCTTAAGTAAAAGTGGGGACTAAAGTGTGATTATTCCATTATTTTACAAATTTGCCATGCATGAATTCTTTTAAATGCAAATAATTTTTTGGCAAAGAAAATTGTAGGGTAAAAATATTGAAACTCTTGACCTGTAACAAGTTTTTCTTTCTATGGCTTTTTAATCCATTTCAATTTACTGAACAGTGAGGAAACAGTACAAGGAGTTAAATGTTTACCACGAGAGAACAACATTGGTAATTACTTTGATTTCAGTTCCTTTTGATGTGTATTCACAGGATGAAGAGGTCAATAATATTATGACCATGCAAATAGAAAAGGGTTCTTTTTGACCATATTTTTTAAAAAAGCAAAGGATTATTAAAGCATTAACCTTGATTTTAATGGCCTTGGTTGAGTGGTGAGATCACAATTTGGATGAGCCTGATTATTTACTAAATACAATACATAAATGCAACGGGTTCTTAACACCCATTGCACTCTGGCATTATCGCATTACTGCCATCCTTTGTTGCCTTGCAGACAGGAATATGAAAGCAATCTGTCATGTAGTGAGACTGGCTCCAGAAGCATTTCTCTGATAAGAGGACCCCCTGCCCTTTGCTAGTGTCTGGTCCAGTAGGCTTAGCCATGCGCTTAATCCCCAGAAAGTGGTTCGATTATTGCTGACCAGCAATGGCAAGATAGTTTTTTTTTCTTCCTAGCTATCAACCTTCCATTAATTCCTTAAGCAGAAATGCAGTGCAATCTATATTTCCTTGGCATGTGTCACCCAGATGTGGTGCACTGCTCGTGTTCTCAAATAACCATGTTCCAAAATAACATAGTTTGAATAATAGATTCTGCAAATCTTTCCTGAAAAATAGAAGCACAGTCTTTATGAGCTGTATAAACTTTATGTTCATAATTGTTGTTTGTTTCCATCATGAAGCATCTGTGTGTGTGCATGTGTATGTAATATATTTGTAAATTCCCCAAGCTATTTGCAAAATATCCTTTCTGCTTTTATTGTCTTTTTCTTTTTTTCTTTTTAACTAGTAACTGTTGTGTCTGAAACAGTCGTCAGAGGCTTCTGGTCGGCAGCACTGAACTTGTCATTTCATATTGCTGGTCTTAAATCCTGTGTGTAGGTCGATGCTGTCAAGCAACCATGACTGTACATTTTGGTATTGATTAGAGTCACTGCAGAAAATCCCTTCTGAACCCACATTGTTCCTTTTTATTCTTTCGACTAAAAATGAGCAAATTTCGAGCATTTATCTTTTTAGATATGTCAAAAGAATTTGAAAAATTCTGACACACAGGAACATATTTAACAGGTATTTTTATGTGCATTTATATGTAATCTACATGTTTAGAAGGCAATTTAATTCTTGTATTTTGAGGGGTTTTCACTTTAAAAAAATGTTTCTTTTACTTCTACTCCTTTTTTTTGGTACTTTAGATATCCTACCTGGAAGTACCTGGCCCAGTATCTCGGAGAATAGTACGTCATCTAGCTATCAACTGTATTCAAGATATGGCCATTTGTTGGTGGGAAACGGCTAGTGATGATGTCTGGCCTTGGTCTCCTATTTCTAGTGAAAAGGACAGAGCCAATCTATTCTTACTAGCTTGTAGCCATGGAAGACTGGAGGTAAGATTCATTGTTTTATTATTCTCAGTCAGTTCTGGTAATGGAAATTCTTGCAACTGAAATGTATTTCTATAAAGTATAAAATATATGGATATATTTTGAAGACTAAATATGATAACCTTACAGTGTAGTGAGATCATCTCTCCTGAAATCAGTGTCATTCTTATAGTAGAATCTCTCCTAAATGCCATAATTTATTTTCTTTAACCTTTTAAAAATATAGCTACGTATGAATGGGAAGGGCAGCATGTCCCCATACATTTCTTGCATCACCTAACATTTCAGTCTTGCCATAATTTCATAATTGCTTTGCTATTAACATCCTCTTCAAATTTTCAAAACTTCTCCATCAATTATATATATCTCAACAAAGATTTATTGATAGTCCTAGATCACAAAGTGAGCAAAAGATTTAGAGCTGGGAGACATCTTAGCAATCATCTGATCCAAACCTTTCAATCCAATTCGATAAATGTTTTTTAAGTGCTTACCATGTTCAAGGTCCTGTACTAGAGGCTGAGAATACAAAGGAGAAAAAAGAAGCAGTTTGGTATTTTATGAGGAAGAGGGAGGAGGCAGAGAGGGAGCATAGCTGGAAATACCAGGGAAAGCTTCCTGCAGAAGATGGCAGGAACTGAGCCTCCAAGGTTGACAAGGATTCCACAAGGCAGATATGAAGGAGAATACTCTCTGCGTTTGGGCAAAGCCTTGCATGAAGATGTGGAATTGGAATATGGGATTTAAACTTCTGGAACACATTTAATGAGTTTGGCAAGAACATAGAGTTTGTAAGAGAGAGTGATATGAAATAAGACTGGAAAGGTAGATGGGGACCAGACTGTGGAGGGCCTCAGGAATTCATATTTTATCTTATAGGCAATGGGAACCACTGAAGGGTTTTTGAGCAGAAGAATGACACAGAATATCAGGAAGGTTATTTTGGTCATTGGATAGAGGATAGATTGGAAAGGAGAGAGCTTGGAAGCAGGAAGGCCACGTAGTAGGCTATTCCAAGAATCTAGGTGAGAGATGATATGGTCTTGAAATAGGAGGAATGTAGAGCAGAGTGAGCATCACAAGAAACATTGTGGAGGTAGAATCAGACTTGTCTAGTGATTAAGGCGTGTGTGTGTTGGGAGAAGGAGGTGAAATATAGGGAAGAGTCAAAGATAACCGAAGTCGAGGACCTGGGTGATAAGAGAGTCACAAAATCTCAGGTTAGAAAGGGACCTCAGAAATCAGATAGTTCAATTAATAGTAGCTGAATGAAAATCCACTCAATGTTGCATATTGTTGAGAGTGCAGGATTTGCAGTCAAGAAGATCTGGGTGCAAATCCTACCTCAGATATATACTAGTTGTGTATGCCATTCTGCCTTTGTTGGAGTTGCTTGCCGCACTGGGGACTGCACTTCCCAGGCACTGATCTCTCTCTCTCTCTCTCTCTCTCTCTCTCTCTCTCTCTACCTCTCTCCTTCCCTCCCTCTCATATGTTGCCTAAACACTGGGTGCTCTTCTCTCCTTTTCTTCTTGTCTGGTTCCATGCTTTGGTTTCTGCCTGCCTGGGCTTATCTCCACCGTATTGATTATCTCCAAACTGTCCTGTAAATATCTTGTTGGTACATAGCTGTTTTCATGTTTTCTCCCCCCATTAGTCCCTTAAGGACAGTGATTCTCTTTTACCTTTTTATAGCATCTGCTTCCCAGGGTTGTTGTGAAGATAGATAGTATTTATCAAACACTTAGCACAGCACCTGGCACACAGTGAGTGCTTAATCAATGCTTATTGTTGACTGACTGAGCTTCTTCATGGTTTTGTCTGTCTTTCCTGAAGTCTTAGACAGGATGAAGGACATTAACTTTTGGTTTTCTTCATCATTGTTCCTTCTGGAGCATTTTAAGAGATTTCACAAGGTAGTGTTGGGAGACCAGGGCTCTTCTACATACCAATATTCCCACAATCCCGAAGGATTCTGGAGATAGAATTGGGAGCCTTGATGACATGGAGGTGACTGTGGGTTTTTGAAAGCTATTCCATTGTAATCTAGGCTCTTCCAGCAGGTTCCATCACGCTATGAAAAGATTTTGAATCTGGCATAACATTGTCTGCTTTTTGAAGACCAGCCTAACCAAGTACAGAGATGCTCATCAGGCTACTTGGAGATGAATTCCTTGGCAATGTCAACTTATACAGTGAAGGAAGACACAAAATGACTCTTATACCTTTGCTGCCAGCTCCCTTCCCCACTGCAGTGATGGTGGCAAAGTTGTAGAAAACAAGGCAGAACATGCTAATAATAGCAGGTTTTAGACCATCTACAAACATTAACTTAGCTTCTAGTACTCCAAATGTGAGACCTTTGTCCAATGTCCAACAAAGGGACTTATTACTGGATGAACTGAATTATTTTAATCTTTACATTTTCATTGTAAATGAAACTGGAAAATAGGAAGAAGTTGTAACTTAATGAAGCAATGGCTAACAGGCTTTCCATGGAACTGGAAGAGTTGGTTTCCAGAATCCAAGGATAGAATTTTTTTTTTTTGCTGTTTGGAGGGTGAAGGCAGGGCAGTTGGGGTTAAGTGACTTGCCCAAGGTCACACGGCTAGTTTTGTGTTAAGTGTCTAAGGTCAGATTTGATCTCAGGTCCTCCTGACTCCAGGGCTGGTACTCTATTCACTGCGCCACCTGGCCACTCCAGTAGTATTCTTTCTTATGGATAGTTATATGACTCTAAGTCACTGACCAGTCTCTAAAGTATTCAAGTTCAAGATTATGCAGAGAGCACAGAAAAATACACTATAATAGTCCAGAATATGTTACATCAAATGATTATGGAGAATAGGGAAGAAAAAAGAAGGGGCCCAACTTCCTTACCACTGTTGACAGCCATTACTGACCAACTACCATCAACAGGCAGATGGATATAAGATGCCTGGGAGTGGCAGCACCTCCCAAACCACCAGTCTTGCTTCCAGCCCAGTCCTCACTGCCGTCATCTGTGGAAGACAACGCTTCTGGAGAAGGGACCAGCCAACTAACTTCAATCCATAGGAAAGGAAAAACCCACCTAGCTGAAGCAGCAGGCACCCTGAAGGAGAGATTGGGAGTAACACATGCCAGGCAAGCGCTACAACCCCCACCACTTTGACCACCATCTCCTTTCAGATCATGGTAGAGATAGCCCAGGATCCCGATCCTAAGAACCTTGGGATTAGCAGTCCTTCCAGACCATCCCTCACAGTCATTGTCTTGGTAGGCAACTCCTATATGGGATGCAGTCCATCTAGTGCTCCTGCAGGTGCTATGTTCACAGTTGTTGAAGATCCAGAAAAGAAAGTTCTTGCCCTACTTTGAAATGGTTCAGCATCAGAAACCAATCTGATTTTTTCAGTGGAAATGACATTGAAGAAGTACTGCCATCTGCTTTGCCCATGGGACCTTTCTATCTGACCTGCAGCTGAAACTTTCCATCGATGTTGTCTCCTGCATTAGAATATGAGCTTCTTGAGAGCCAGGACTATTCTTACTTTTCCATTTATGTTCTCCAGGGCTCAGCACAGTGCTTTGTACATAATAAGTGCTTGATGTGTGTTTTTTCATTCGCTCATTTGTTCATTCATGAAGTGTAAAAGATTTTATAAAAAAAAAAAA
>CM053581.1:92327088-92361304 GCA_028627135.1 Pseudochirops cupreus | reverse complement strand
CAAAGCCGAGGCGGGTGCAAAACCTCTGCCTTTCGCTTTTCCGCTCTGGAGGCCTTCCGGCGGGACTGCTTATCTCCCCCTTTCACAATTCCCACTCCCAGCTGCTGCTAATCTGCTCACCTGAAGCTCCTCCCGTCCAGCCGCCCCTGGGGCACAGCCGCGGCTTCAGGCCAGGCTGGTTTCGGTTTGCAGTGCTGATATGGTTCCTTGTAGCCAAGCTGACTTTAGTGGGAAGTATCTTTGTGTGCGTTTTGGAGTTCCAGGATTGGTTTAGAGTCCTATTTTATGGGTATTTTGGGGTGGCTATGTGAGAGCTGCGATATGTTGCTGCTACTACGCTGCCATCTTGGCTCCGCCCCCAAAAATATGAAATTCTTGAAGGGGAAGATGGGGTGATAGATCTGGTAAATAGACTAAGGTACGAAATCACCCTTCCAATGTCAGTCTTTATAGCAAAGGCATAACAGAAGAAACAAAGGACAGAATCGTGCACTCTTAAACTGGCAGCCAGAAACTGGCAAGATGTGGCATGAAAGAAGGGGTAAGCTTTGAAACTGGAAAAGAAAACCAATTATTCCTTCTTCTCATGGTAGTTTATATCTCAACCTAACTTGGATAGGCCTATTCGATATGGTTCTAACTAGTTGTCTCATTTATCCCAAAGCCTATGTTTAATTAGTTGTAGTTTTCCTCTTCTTCTCTGAATTCCTAGTTTCAGTCCAAGTTCAGTTCAAATATATCTTATATAAGGCCTATCTTGATCTGCTTAAGCTTCTGGTGCCACCCCTTCCATGCAATCACTTTGTATAGTTTTGTGCAAATTTCTGTGTTTACACACTGTCTCCCCTGACAAGCTCTTAAAAGACAGGGGTCATTTGTTGTTGCAATTGTGGTTGTATTCCCAGCACTCAGACTGGTGCTTTGCACATGTACCTTTATGATTGAATAGAACAACATGAGGTGACATGTCATACATGTACATTGATCTGTACTATTAGTGGGAGTAATCACTTTGGTGAGATTATAAATTAATTGTGTATTGAAATAGAATCATTTGTCAGTTGGTCTGCTATTCCTGTGGTTTTGTTTTCTCACTTCACATCACTTCTTTCATATCACTTATATCTTGTCACTTTCCAAATTTCTTTATATTAGCTATGTTTAGTAGTTTTACTGGAAAAGTAGTATTCTATTACACTGATATGCCTATTGTTGAATATGTGGATTATTTCATTTTTATAATTCCTTCAAATGTTCTCTTACAAAACTCTGTAGTAAGATCCACTAAAATACCTTTAAGGAATTGTGAGTGTGCTGTTTTCAGGAGGGAGAGTGGGATACAAAAGGTTAAGTCCTCTTCTTTTGCCAGTTCACCTGGGTGCTGAGGTAACTAATGCAAACACAAGAGGTACCGACAACTAGAAATCAGTAGAGGTAGTCAAAGGCCAAGTCTCCAGCTTAATGGTAGAAGAGTAAAATGGTATAAAGGTGTGGTCCCTTAAGTTCAGGTTCTGGAGTCACAGATGGTCATGCGAGAGAAGAGTCAGATAGTTTACACAGTAGAATGAGGAACAAAGGAAGTAACACAGGATCTCTCTAAATAAAGGGAGAACTTCCTAACAATTTTGACTTTTCAAAAATGAAAACAGACTGCTTTGTAAGCTACTTAGTTTCCCATCACAGACAATGCTTAAGAAGAGAATGATTATCTGCCATATACATTACAGACAACTTTCCTAAGTGACATTTAGATAGTGCTTTAAATTCTTCAAATACTTTTTCACATATCATTTCATTTAAGCCTCAAAGTAAGCATATAAAATAGGTACTCCTGGTATTATTTTACAGAAGAGATTCAGTTACTTGCCAGTGATCATAGCTAGTAGGTGTGAAAGGTAGATCTAAGATTTATCAGTAAGAATGAAGGCCCCTGTTTCAATTTTTTTCTTTATATACAGGATTTGCGTGTTTAATAAAATGCTTGTTGAATTGTTGAACTGAAACAGATATGAGATCTTGAGGAAGGCCCACAAACTGAGAGGCTGATACTTGCCAGCCAATCAACAAACATTCATTACATGGTTATTATGTGTCAGGCATTGTGCTAAATGCTGGGAACACAAATACAAGAAAGAATACTTCTTGACCTCAAGGAGCTTATATTCTAATGGGGGAAGACAACCCATAAAGGGAAGCTAAAATGGCGATGGTGGAAGAAAGGGAATAAAAATACCTAGAGTGGGAACATGGTAGGAAAGCCTGGAGTGTATCCTGGAAAAAATGTAGAATTTCATTAATGAGGGTCTCGGAGGAGCCATCAAATCAGGAGAGGCCACAGGGGCTGAAAATTACTTCCCAGTGTGTGATTTCCAGGGCTGGAGTGAGCTTACAGAATAAAGAGCTTGCTGAGTCATGGTAGAGAGGGTCGAAAGGGCAGCCTAAATAAGACTGAGTACTTCATCATCTTTTAGCTGTATAAACGTAGCTATGCGTAGAACTACACTGTGAGAAGGAGTAGCGAGGAAGGGTCAAGATAACAAGTCATCTGTGTGACAATCCTAAAACACAGGTCTTACTTGTCATCCCCGACTCAGTAAGCTCTAGTGGCTCTCTATTATTATTGGATCAAACACAAATCAGTATGGCCAAATTGGCCTTCTGTCTACTCTTTACATACAACATTCTATCTTTCTCTCTATGCCTTATAGAGGCTGTCCCCCACACCTAAAATAAACTCTCACCTCACATCTGCTTCTTAGAATACCTGGCTTCCTTCAAAGTATAGTTCAAACACCACTTCCTTTAAGAGGCCTCTTTTGAACTTCTTAGCTGTTACTTCCCTGACATTTTCTTCTATTTACTTTATATATATTTTGCATAAACTTATACAGATTCACATTGCTTCCCTCAACAGAATACAAGATGTTTGATGGCTGGGACTACTTAATTTCTATGTAACCCTAATGCCCAGTACATAGTAGGCAATTAATGCTTACTAACTGTTTTAATTTAGAAAACTAAAAAATTAGTTTTCTTTTTTAAAAATTATTTTAAATACACAATAAGAAAAGAAAAAACATTATTAACTTAAATACAAAATAAGAAAAAAAGTATTGCCATGTGCATAGCAGAATATGAGAGAAATCAAAATATACAGCAGTAAATTTCCATTTCAAGAAATACCATATAATAAATACTACACAATATATTCAGAACTGTCCATCTTTTCTTTACTTCCTTGTAGGTTTTCTTTTGTTCTCTGCTGTGCACTTTTTACTTTGTTTTTTCCCCCTCCCTCCCTCTTTCCTCCCTTCTCCTTGGAAGGTACAATTGAGTATGGATACACACATACACACATGTATACATACATACATATATACACACATATACAAAGATATATACATGCATATACACATATATAAGTACATTTCCACATATACACTTAAGATACCTACAATCATACTCATATATAGACATATGCGTCTATAAAAGATCGTAATATACTTGTTTGTCCTCTTTTTCTCTGAGGGTAAACAACCTCTTCTTTCTCGTGTGTGAGTCTTTCCATATTTTTCTAAGTCTACCAATTCATCATTTCCTACATCAGAGCAATACTCCATTCTTGTACTGTCTAGTTATTTTAAACAGTCTAAAAGAATGCTGATTAATATGGTTGGCACACAGTGCAATTTTCCTGTTTTTCTCTTATGAGTAAATCTATTTTAGCTTTAACTTTGAGATCATGATTACTACTCTGCTTTTTTTCTCCTAATAAATTCTACTCCTGATCTTTATTTTATGTTTGTATCTCTTATTTCCTATCTCTCCTGAATCCTCTACTTTACTTGTCCTACTTTGCCCTCTTATTCCTTAACCTATCCCCTCTCCAAGTATCCCTCCTTTATCTTCCCATTCCTGTTAATCTAAATACCCTTTATTACTACCCCCCAACTTATTCTATTCCCTCACCTTCCCCTATAAAAATCTTTCCCTTATCTTCTCCCCACTCATAATCACCTTAGACTTTTATTTCTTTCTGAATTTAAAAGAATTTTATACCCTTCTAGATCCCTTTTTAACCCATTCCAGAGGACAGTAAGGTTCCAGAACTATCAGCCCTCCTCCCCCATCTAATTTCTCTGTATCAGTTCTTCCTCTCATACTTCATTTGTATAAAATAGTCACTCTTTTTACCTGTTCCTAAATGGTTTTACTTTTTAAAATCATACCATATTCAGGTCTACTCCAATCTTTCTTATGAATTACCCCAATTACTAATAACAATTTTAGACACACGTTTTATATTTCATCATATAAAAGGTAAACAAACAGTCTGTCCTTATTAAGTCCCTTGTAATTAGTCTTTGATAGGTACCTTATATTTCTCTTGGATCTTACACGTCAAATCTTCTATTAAGTTCAGGTTTTGTTGTTTTTTGGTTTGTTTTTTTTTAACAAAATCCTGAAATCTGACAATTTATTAAATGTTCTTTTTTTTTTTTATTCAAGATTATGCTTAGCATTGCTGGGTATGATATTTTCAGCCACAAACCAGTTCTTTTGCTCTTCAATATATAGTGTTCTAGGACCTGCAGTGTTTTAGTGCTGCAGCAGCAAGGTCCGGTGTGATTTGTAATTGTGACTCTGCCATATTTAAATTGTTTTTTTCTTGTTGCTCATAATATTGTATCCTTGAGCTGTGAGTTTTGGAATTTGACTATGATGTTCTTATAGGAACTTTTATTTGTAGAATCTCTTTCAGGTGGTAATCGGTTAATTTTTTTCTGTTTCTACTTTATCCTTCTGTTCTAATGCTTCAGGAAATTTTCTTTAATTATTTCTTGTATTATTGTATCAAGATTCCTTTTTTGATCTTAGTTTTCAGGTAGTCCTATTAGTCTTACCAAGAGAAATGAATGTTTACTATGGAATCAACAATATATAACAAATGTTGAGTAAAGTAACATGACTTTAATATGATTCATTCAAGAAGAATAGCTTCCTCACTTTTGGCAACCTTGGTGCTCACTGAATTCCAACACACTGAAAGGGGGTAGAGGAAAGGTGGAACCTTTCATAGTCTCATTAAGACAATATCTAGTAAGATGAACACATCTCTTAAAATAAAAATTCTTTTTTTTTTCAAGGAGAAAAGATGGGCCATCAGAAAGCACATACAAATCATAGAGCAATGTTATTCCTGAGGACGTTATATGTCTATGTTTTTGTGGGTTTATTCAGAGATTATTAGGAAAAGAGAAGAAGAGAGGTATGAGTTGGATAGACACAATGTGTAACAATTATGAAGTAAGACTAATGAAATCTTATAAATGATAATACTGAAAGATAAACTGAAAAGCTTTCAGTTTAGACATCAAATAAGAAACAGGAATACTGGACTCTTAATTCAATATACCTATTTTGCAGATGAACTTAAGAGTCTTAGGATCTGTGTTGTAGTTCTGGTCCTGACACTTATTACTTGTGTGACCTTTGGTAAGTTACTTAATTTATCTGGGCTTCAGTTTACTTATTGATAAAACAATAGTACTATACCCAGATGACTACTAAGGTCCCTTTGCAGTTCTAAATCTATGACTCTGTGTTTAATTTTTAATAGTAAAATAAAAACGAAAAATACCAGAAGGACTCTTACGTCTGTCACAGTCATTTACTACCGTAATATAATTTTATCTAAATAAAATACATCGTCAGAGCTCTTTTAAACATTCAGGGTATTTTTACATATATCCTTTTTATATGCTCATAGTATTGTTACTGGCAACAATATTAGAAGTGTAACAAACTATACTAATAATCTATATTAAAATTTTTAAGGAGAAGAGTTGACAAGACTCTGAGTGTCTCCATGACCTCTAAGACCCTTCTAATTCTCAAACCTATGACTCAATATGTTAGCTTATAAAAGACTATTATAGCTATATAACCAACTACATGAATAAGGCATCATGGGAAATACCCAAGAAATAAAAGACAGTTTTCCTGCCCTCAACAAACTTAATCCTTCGTTTACAGAAACAAAATCAGTACAACAAAAATAGCTTAAAACAAAACACAGCAATATATGTAGTGTTAAACAGTCACAAATACAGTAAGTACAAGAGGAGGCCAAAGTAAAAGGAAATCAATGTGAGACACTAGTGGAGAAAGAACTTATGGAGGAAGTTGAAAAAAGAAATGGTATGCCATTTCTCTAGGTTTCTTGTACAATTCACAAGCTAAAAGAAGTACATGAAGATTCTTTTATGATTAGCTTTCACAAAAAGTCCTTAATTTTTCTCAAGACAATACATTGCAAAATACTGTTTCTTTAAATGTGATATTCTTATTTTTCTCTCTCCACACACACACACACACACACACACACACACACACACACACTTGGCCTCCCCCTCATATATATATAGATATAGATACAGATACAGATGTAGATATAGATATAATCACTTAGTTATTAGGTTTAAAAAACCCCAGCTCTAACTGTCTGGTGTCTTATGAGAAGTTTTTTAATTGATGAAGCTTGAGGGGCCAGCTACATATGAGCTTGCAATAAATGAGAATAAACTGACTGAGGCTGACACATTATCTATTTTTGTCACCTTTTCTGTCATGTCTTAGGGTAGATTGGTAACCACAGGGAATTAGAGTATTACATAAAAATTCATCTATACATTGCCACAAGAAGTAATGAATTAATAGTTTCAGTCAAGTTTTCATATTTTTTACCTGTACTCAGACTTCATCTTAAATTATTGCGAAGCTATAAAACTATACCCAGCAACATGTCTTCAGAAGCCTAGACAGTATGCAAAGGGGTATGATGAAGTTTCTTCTTTGGAAAGGCCATGATAAAGAAAAACTGTCTACTGAGTCGAATGGTTTTCTGAGAAACCAGAATAAAGGCTCCACAATCCATCCCATCCCATCCCCTCAGCCTAAAAGAAAAAAAACAACAACCTTTGTGCTATGACATGACAAGGCCAACCTGTAATTTTTGCAGCCTTTTCCTCTTGGTTCACTCTGTTCTCTTCATCATCTTCATTGTCCTCTTCAAAGTCATCTAAATTGCCAATGTCAGCCTGCTTCATACTCATCAAACTGGCCAAACTTTGCATGTCTTCATCCCTAAACCAATCATTCAAAACATAATTTATGTCATCAAACAGTAATGGCGCTAATATTTTGTTTTATAAAACAAACATCTTTCACTACTCTTTTCCATGAAATACAGGGTTAATTAATCACTGTTAAAGAAAACAGTAAAATGCTATGGCAAAATCAAATTTACTTTAAAATTGCACTTCATAAACAAACAGATAAAAAAACAGACCTGAAGCATGCTTCCTTATCATAAAATTCAAGAACAGAAATTGATCTTAAAAGACAACCAGGGCAATCTGTACCTGACCGAAGAAAACCATGAATCTCTCCAGGGTTTGTCTTGCCTCTGCTTGAAGGGCTCCAGTATGGGACAATATACCACCTCCTCAGACCATTCCAGTCTCAAGTTTTCCTTTCTATCATATCTAAATCTACTACTCTATAATATCCAGTAACCATTCCTAGTTCTGCCCTGTAGGGCTAAGCGGAACTAGTCTACTTCCTTTTCCACATGACAGCCTTTCAATACTTGGAAAGAGCTGTCAGGTCCTCTCCTTCTACATCTTCTGTTCTCTAGTGTAAAGCACTGTCAGTTCCGTCTGCTGATTTACATGTGGCAATATTCTCTAGTCCTCTCACCATCCTGGTCTTCTTCTTGTGGATGTTTTTTAGCTTGTTAATACCTTTCCTAAAACATGGTCCCCAGAATTGAATAGAGTATTCCAGATATGGCATGACCAGTGTATATTTATAACAGAACAATGATATCCCTCATTCAGGACACTGTATTTCTCAAAATGGAGTGCAAGATCACATCAATTTGGGGGGCTTTCATGTCATACTGCAGAACATATTGAGTTTATGGTATTGCTATATTCCCCAGATCTATTTCACAGGAATTGCTGGGTAGCTTGGCTTCTCCTTAGCTATATTTATAAACTGTTTTTGAATCCAAGTATAGGAATTTACAGTTATACCTATTAAATTTCATAATATTCTATATGGCCCAACATTTTAGCCTGTTGAGATATTTCTGGATCCAGAATCTGTTTGCAGCATATAAAGCCCAAGTTTTCTATCATCTGCAAATTTCAGAAGTAAGTCATTAATATCATTTCTTCAATCAAAATATCATTTGCTTTGAATTAGGAAAAAGAAGCAAAATAAGAACTCAGTAGTTCAGAGTACTAGCCACTATCGGTTATTAGCAGCCCATGCATTCTAAGCAAGAAGCTTATCAAGTTGTTGTTGTTTTTTTTTCTCTTACAACCAATATAACTAAAAACATTTTTGGTCGTCCTTAGCATTCATCATGCCTCAGCTCATTTTAGGTTTTGGTATTCCTGACATAATTCTTACATGATCATACTACGGCAGCAGAGCCAAGATGACTGAGCAAAGGAAGCAGTACAGCCCAGTTCTGCCAATGTTTCCCTCCCCAAAAAAACCCCCTAAAACATCTTTACAATAATGCCCCAAATCAAATTCTGAAGTGACATTTTTCAAGCCCCAAACAACTGAGGAGGTCAGAAAGAGAGGTCTGTGATACTGGGATAGGGGTTGGCTTGGAGCACACATTGTGGCAACACTAGCTGTGGGCTTTGGAGGCAGTCACAATAGCAGCAACAGCACACTGGGGAGCTTTTGGCCCAGGAACAGTAAGGAGACTGGACAACTACTATTTGATAACTCCATTGCCCATATCCACTTCTGGGTTGAAGTTCCAGGGTGGAGAGTAGCACTTATGGTTGCAAGGAAGCAAAGGCCCTGAGGAACAATAGCATTTGTGGCTGCAAGGGAGCAGTGGGCCTTCCTAAATAAGGATTAGAGTACAGACAAGGAGAGCAGTGACCATATCTATCCCCTGATCACACCACTTCGGAAGAACTGAAAACTTACAAGCACACCAGAACTAGTTGTGCAGAAAGCAGCACTAAAAAGCTTCAAGTTTGAGACAGCACCTGCCTTTCCCCAGGTGAGCTGAGCTCAACTTTAACATAAAATTCAAAGTCAAGATATGGGCTGGAAAAATGAGAAAAGATTTAAAAACAAAAAGAAACTGACAAAAAAAAAGCTACTGTGGTAACAAGGAAGATCAAGACACAAACTGAGAAGACAATTAAGTCAAAATAACCACAAAGAAAGTCTCAAAGAAAAAAAATTTAAATTGGACAAAAGCCCAAAGAGAATTCCTGGAAGTGCTAAAATATTATTTTAAAAATCAATTAAGAGTGGTGGAGGAAAAATTGGGAAAACAAATGGGAGTGATGCAATAAAATTATGAAAAAAGAATTAGCATCTGGGTAAAACAGGCCAAAAAAATACTAAAGATTTGCCAAAATTAGTAAGCGGATCTGGAACTGAAACTCAGGTTTTCTGACTCTAAAACTAATTTAAAAAACAAAACAAGAATTCTTTTACAAAATCCTGGAGCATCTTGTAATTCTGATTAAGATTCAATATTGAAATGAAATAAAATTTCAAAATATGATAGATTATCTGGCCTCATTACCAGCTGTGTGATCCTGGGCAAGTCACTTAACCTCTGTCTACCTCAGTTTCTTCTTATGGAGAAAATAGAGTTGATTAATAGCAGCCTCCTGCCAAGGTCATTATGAGTGTAAAGTTCAATAAAATTTGTTAAGTACTTTACTGACCGTAAAGAATATTGTGTCAACTACAGTCATTAAGCGATTTTTAAAAAATCACTTAATCTATGAATTAAAAAAGAATAATTAGAAGAACTAAATACTTATGTATAAATTAAATACTAATCACTAATTTTAAAAAAATTATGTTGTTTAAAGTGTTGTAAAGATTATTTATTTCAGGGAACGTTTAGTAAACATGACCATTTGCTAAATACTATTTCAGGCATGGAGCATGGGAAGTGGGAGATGTTGGGGGAAGAAGATACAAATTTACAAAGAAACAAAGAAGATGCAAAGAGCACTCCATGGAGCTCACATTCTAGTGAAGACATAAAACACAAATGCACTTAACTAATATATACTTACGAAGGGATAAGTGGATGAGAAAATTACAAAATGGTATATGAGGTATATTGGGTAGGACAGTTAGTAATCTGGAGATCAGGCAAAGGCATTATTAGGGGTATGAGTTAAATTTCAGTTTCTTCATTTATAAAATAATAGGTGGTTGTGCTAAGTGATGTTTAAGGACCCTTCTGGCTCTGAGCTATATGAAAAGATAAGAATTTTATGTGTGAAAAGAGTAGAAGGGAAGATAGTTCAGGTATAGGAAACAGAATAAGGAAAGGCATAGAAATAGCAAAATATAAGGTCAGTATTAAGGGCAAAGAATGATCCAGTTTTGCTGGAACATAAAATTTGGGAATGAAAACAGTAAGATTGTAACAGCAGAGTTATGCCAAATTATGGAGTGACTTAAATGCAAGGCAACAGAATCTGCATTCTGTTTGGTAGGTAACAGGAAATTACCGTAAATGAAAAAAGCATATGAAAGACTTGTTAGAAGGCTAATGGACTACTAATAGAAGTGAGGGCTTGAAATGCAGCGGGGACAGTAGGAATAAAAAGGACATATATTAAGAAATACTGTAGAAGTAGAATTTATAGGACTTAGCTACTGATTGGATATGGAAGGTATAGGAGAGGGAATAATCAAACAAAGTTAGCTTTAAGGTTTTGATCACGAGGGTAAGAGTAAATGGGAACTCTCCTATTTTTACCCATCCTTTCCTCCTTTGTACTCCAATCTCAATAAATATGCATTAATTTGCTGATTATTCCCTGGTACCTCCATGTATGCTCAGTTGTCAGCTATCTATTTAAAAAAAACAACTTTTTCTTTATCATGCCATTCTTTCAAGCTAATGTCCTAAATATCTCCTCCTTTTCACAGTTAAAACCATAAAAAAAATAGTATACACTTCTAGAGGCATTGCAAAATTAAAAGAATGCTGGCCCTCATGTTAGAAAGAACTGAAATCAATCTACCTCATACACTTACATATGGTAGGATCCTCTCTGGGCATTAGTTTCTTCTACAAATTAAGGGCAAAATAATAAGTACCTACCTTGCTGCATAGTAATGAGAATCCAGTAAGACAATGTATGTAAAGAATTTTGCAAAGCTCAAAGTGTTGCACGTGTCAGGTATAATTATTATACTGTTCTTATTTTTTTGATGATGTTCAGATAAATGAACCTAGGACAGATCATGCTCCTATTACTCTTTCACATATAGTCTTCTGAAGACTATTGCACAGTCGGGTAAAGTAAATTAATAGCATAACGACATATGTTAATTCTTAATCTAGAGATTAACTGAGAACATCTTTGGTATAGCTCCAGAGCAAACAAAAGAAGGATGATAGATGATTTGACTGACACGCTCCTCATCCTGCTTCTACATGCTTTTGGTCTCCTCTCCTAAATCTCTATATTTTGTAAGTTTTTGTTCCATGTAACTTAGAGATTATAAAAATCTGGTATAGGAACATCTATGAAAAACATTTATTTTAAAAATGTATTTTATTTAATTAATATTTACCAATTACACGTTTAAAAAAATATAGCACTCTTTTTTTTTTTTTTTTTGCTTTTTGGAGGACAATTAGGGTTAAGTGACTTGCCCAAAGTCACACGGCTAGTTTTTGTGTTAAGTGTCTGAGGTCGGATTTGAACTCAGGTACTCCTGATTCTAGGGTTGGTGCTCTATTCACTGTGCTACCTATCCACCCCCCAGCACTCATTTTTAAAAGCTTTTGAGTTTCAAGTTCTCTTCCTTCTTCTTGCCCCTCCATCCTCTTTGAGAATGTAAGCAATGTGATATTGATTATATATGTGCAGTCATGGAACACATATCTCCATAATAGTAATGTTGCAAAAGAAAACACACACACACAGAAAATCAAGTTAAAAAGTATGCTTCAATCTGCATTCAGAATTCATCAGTTCTTTCTCTGGAGATGGAGAGCATTTTTCTCATGTATCCTGTGGAATTGTCTTGGATTGTTGTCTTGACCTGAGTAGTTAAGTCTTTCACAACTGATCATCCTTTTAATATTGCCTTTACTACGTACATCACTTGACATAAATTCATACAAGTCCTCCCAGGTTTTTCTGAAAACACTCTGCTCATTATTTCTTACAGCATAATAGTATTCCATCACAACCATATACCACAACCTGATCAGCCATCCCCCAATTGATGGGCATCCCTTTGATGTACAATTTTTTGCCACCACAATAAAAAAGTTTTTATATATATGGGGGATAGAGTATTAGTCTTAGTGTCAGGAAGAACTGGGTTAAATTCTTATTTTGGTGGGGTGGGGAGGCAATCAGGGTTAAGTACCCAGGGTCACACAGCTAGCAAGTGTCACATTTGATCTCAGGTCCTCCTGACTTCAGGGTCAGTGCTCTATCCAATGCGCCACCTAGCTGCAGCTGGTATAAATATTTTTGTACAAACAGATTATACAAATATTATATATACATTACACGTATATAATATTGTATCACATATTACATATAATAGAAATATTTTGTATTTCTGAACAAATAACTTAGGTCTTTCCCCCTTTTCTTTGATCTCTTTGAGATAGACTTAGTACTGACATTGCTGGGTCAAAGAATATACAAAAACTCCTCAAATGTGGCCCTTTGACTGAATCCAAATTTCACAGAACAAACCCCTTAATGCAAGGATTTGTTCTGCAAAACGTGGACTCAGGCAAAAGGCTATACCCAAGGACCTAGAAGCCCACTTGTGATTCAAGGACGCAGGTTCCCCACCCCTGGTATAGATGATATCTTTTGATTTGTGCAAAACTCAAATTTAAGTAAGACAGAATTGCAAGAAATCAGAGGCCTCATTCTCTCTTCAAGAGTCATCAGAGTCCAGTGGCAAGACGACTTGAGGATGGCTTAGGATGCAGTGCAGGCCTTTGCATCCTTCTTCAGCTGCCTTCGTGGTCAATGGAATAAATGTTCTCATCTGCCCATTCATGTGCCAAGGGAAGTCTTACATGGTTGGAGTAGATATGCCTCCCCAACTCACCAACAAGTCTGAGACCCACTCAGGTATCCTCAATCTGGTTTAGACTATTTGCCAAAAAGGTTTATTGGGGTGTGGCCACTGCACATGCTACAGTTTCTTGGAATCACATGTGAGAGGTAGGTAAAGCAGGTACATGCAAAAGGTAGAGCACAGCCCTGAAAAGGGCATGGCACCCCTCATATCACAGGTACTAGCCTTCCCCGAACATTCTTATGCCCAATATGGTGTTTCACTACATGGGCTCCAGGCCTGCCTCTACCCTCGTGTCACAGATCTCTTTATGACCTCCTAAACTCTCTTGAGTTGTAGGAATGTCTCGTTTTGACTTTTTGTTGGTTTTGCCACTCCAAAATTCAATTTGAAGTGTCACTTTAAAGTTGTTTGGAAGGGAGTGTTGGGAGAGCTTCACTGAGTGCTTCTTCTACTCTACCATCTTGGTTCTGCCAACAGAAGTCTATCTAGATAAACATTGTTCTTAAATTTTTATGCATAAATATTATGTCTAAGAGACTGTGGTAACAGTCTAGTCTTTGATGATGGTCCAGTTTTAGTATAATTTATTGATTGTTTTCTCCCAGATATTTTGAGATTTATATTTGTAGTATTGCTATTAGTCTATGAAAGACAGAAATATAGATGCATAATTCTAGCCAGAAGTTCATGTTTTGCTATGTATCTAACAGCTGTTAAATATTTATAGTCTATACTGATACAGAGCAGATACTACTATTTCCTGGTATTATCAACATTGCTTACTGAATGGGTGCCTTCTTTAATTTCTAGTAACAAAATCTGGTCCTAAATTGCCATCCTAAACCACTCTTTTCCCCAAACAACTACATGACTCAGCCATTTGTTCTTGTTTTTTAGAAATATATTCCTGCCTGAATTCATGTGGCTATTACCCATGGAGGGCCTTTTGATTCCATTTTTGGATCTTATTTCATACACTCCATCTAGAGGTAAATAACTTTTGCTTATAAATAAAAAATCCAATAGAATACACCTGTTAGCAATCTTGATGCTCAAAGAAGTGATATATTCTTGTCCCAAAAGTATTTCTGTTTGTTTTCTACTTCTCATATGTTCTATGATTATTTATCAAGTCTTTATCATTTTGTTGAGTAACTATTAACCTTTCTACAGAGGTCCAATGTTGAAAGGACCTGTGATAGGCAACCAAGTGGTGCAGTGGATTGAGCACAGGACTTGGAGGTAGGAAGACCTGATTCTGAATTCAGCTTCAGGTAGTTACTAGCTGTGTAACCAGGGTAGGTCACTTAACCTTTCAGTTTCATCAACTCTAGAATGAAGATGATAAGAGCACCTCCCTCATAAGGTTGCTCTGAAGATCAAATGAGAAAATAATAGTAGTAAAGGCTTTAGTACAGTGCCTGGCACATTGTAGGTACTTAATAAATGCTTGTTTCCCTCTTCTCTTCCTCTATGTCTTAGTTTCCTCATCTGCAAATTGTGAAAAACAAAAGCCCTGACCTTACAGGGTTGTTACGAGGATCAAGTGAGGTAACATACATTAAGTACTTTGGAAACCTTAAAGCAGTATGTAAATGCTATTTATTGTTAACAAGAACAACAACAAAGGCGTATGGACTTTTATTAGGATACTTTCCAAATTTGTTAGAGTCAATTTTACAGTTCTGAAAGAGAAATCAGGACTGGTATTTCATGGGTGTTAATTGTTTTAAATGTATTCTTCTAATTCAGCTTTGATTCCAGGATAATAAGTCTTTTGGCATATTAGACCACAACTTTCTCTTTAATATCTTTATACTTGATATGTCTTTCCTGAAGAGCACCAATGTATTTCTAAGCATTGCTTCATCAACTGGTTTAACATGTTCTCCACATCTGGAAGTCGTAAATCTCTGTTTTTCAATATATTAAGAATTTCACACTAAAGATGAAATGATATTTTTGTATCATTATAGAAAGATAAAGCAAAGTAAGGGAGCTATTTAATATGGTTTTGGTGGAGCCATTGTAACAGTAATTAATTAAGCAGATACTTAGCCCTTAGTAACTTAGGGCCTAAAAGAAGCAGAAGGTGTGAACTCTATCTCCTGTTGCTGACATAACAGGAAGGGGTTGGCTGAGACAGAAAGCAAGTGTGTGTGTGTGTGTGTGTGTGTGTGTATACATACATACATACATACATATATATATATATATATATATATGCATATATATATATATATATATGTGTGTGTGTGTGTGTGTGTGTGTGTATATATATATATATATATATATATATATATAAGAAAAGTTCCAGAGACAGAGAGACAGAATAAAGAATTTTCTTCCTGGTGGCTTCTCGTAAAGGGAGTAGAATTTTCACAGCATCTGGAAGCTGGGCTGCTTGACTGAGAAATGAGTTGGAGTTTTCTATGAGACCAGAATCTGGTGAAGGCTTGAAGTTGCCTGGAAGGCCACCTGGAATGCCGAGATTTCTTCTGGGTCCTAGGGCCAGCCGAACTGCTGGAGGACTAAGGAAGCATGACTGGGATAAGGTTTTGTTTGTTTGTGGCTTTGCTGATCTTTGAGTTCACAGCAACAGAAATGGTGAAGGTTCTGAGATATGCTGGATCCTGTGAACTTCAGTGTATACGAGGAACTGCCAAGAGGACTGGACAAGGACCAGCTATCTGCCTCTGAATCCAAGTGACTATTTGGTGGATTCAGGTAGGAGCTGGGACCATGGAAGGGGATCCAGGGAATCTGAGAGACCACCTCGAGTCAAGATGAAGAAAAGGCTTCTCCTCGGATACTGAATGCCTGATGACATTGAAGTTTACTAGACACTGAGGGGTGTAGGGTTTGTGTAATTTTCTAATGATTGTATTTAGTCATTAATGATACTTAGTGACGGATTAAGTTAATCTATAATTGCCCCATGAGTGGAAGATTGATAATTGTATTGTGGAATGACTGAATGATTAAGTAAGGAGGGTTTCCTCCTTAGGGAAAGGAGATGATTATTCTTTTGTTTTTTGTTCTAACTGCTGTGGCCACTGTGGTGAAAACTATGTGGCCATTCTAATGTTAAGCTGTTGTGAGCACTATATTGTGATTGTTGTGAATGTTTGCCTTGATTTGTAATGGAATAAATGGAGTGTTCACTATACTGTGTAATCAGAATCTTAAAAGCTGTTTACAGTAGCATTCTTTTGCAAAGCTGCTTGTGCATGGCATTACAGCCACAAAGCTTAATGTCATCCATGTGCATCAAGCTATTAACAAAATGTTTTGCTTTGTCTGACAGTAGCTATTTATTAAACACCAACCATGTTCCAAGCCCTGTGCTAAATTCTGGGGATACAAAGACAATCCCTGTCCTCAAACATATTCGAGAAAACTAAATAGTGTGGGGCACAAAGAGAATGATGGAGAAGTCCAAAGAAGTCCAAAAGCAGTGCAGTTGATGGAAAATGAGAAGAAAAATGTGTTAGGCCTATATCCAACTGGGACTTATGATACCCAGGCACTGTGGTAGGGAGATCCATCCTGCCCTACTGGAAAGTCAGAGGGGTGATGGGGGAGAACATAGGAGAGAATAGATTGGGGGAGGGGTTATACGATGGGAGGGCTGTTTTGGGGTGGTAGGTAGGGGAAAGATGGGGAGAAAATCTGTAACTCAAAATCTCATGGAAATGAATGATATAAACTAAAAAAAATAAAAGTTAAAAAAATAAAAGAAAAAAAAGAAAAATGTGTTAGGCTCCCTCCTTACATGGTGGTTTTGGAGTTCATGACTCTGCCCTCCTGTCAGAGGATCCAATAAGAGGGGCAGGGAATACTGATGAGATATGAGTAGTAGGCCGATTTAATTCTGCAGGATAAGGAGACTTCTTAATGGTGTAGCTCTTGCAGCAAGAAGGCATTATAGAAAAATCCAAAGAAGTCCAAAAACAGTAGAAGATTTGACTCTCTCTTTCAGGAGTCATTTTATTTAGGAGAGATTACAATGGATGTTAAGAGTAAGCAAAAGTGTTTCTCTGGAGAATACCAAAAGTTTTATATCAACTGTTTTTTGTCATTATTGTGCTGACAACACACTTTAAGTAGACAGTCATTTTCCTATAACATCAAATATTATAGCATTATCACTACCTCTCAGTTCTACTTTATTTATCTGAAGTTCAATAATCAATAAAGAGAATACAAAGATCATATATGGTACTTTTGAGGGCTTCCCTCCAATAATTTCTGATTCAATAATAAGGGGCATTTTAATATACAACACTAAGATTTTTTAGAACATTCTTTTTGCTTGATGTTATCTCCATAGGAGCACAGGTGTGTAAGGTCATGGGGTCAAGCCAGAAAGGGCTTCAAAGGCCATTTAATCCAACCCAGCCACTAGAAAGATGAGAAATCTAAGGATAAGTAATTGTAGAGGTGACACAGATAGTTAGCTTCAGAGACAGGATTTGAATACTGGTCCTCTGACTCCAGAATCTGCTCTTTCTACTGTGTGGTTGATTTTTAAAAATTATAACAAGTTGAGAATGCTTTGCATAAAGTATGTAAACAAGCAATTGTCTTATAATTTGGAGAAGTCACTATTATTTTCATTTCTCAGTAACAGATATGTCATGCCTTCTGTTAGGTAAGGTGAGATGGGGTTTTATCCAGGATGAGGCTGGTAAAGTGTATTGGTAATACTCCATATACAACTAATGGAGATTCTGAGCCAATAATTATGGATCTTATCATATCCTGCTGCTTTGCAGATTTGCAGAAAGTTAAATTTCAGTCACTCTCTTAACATAACTTCTGTTGGGGCGGCTAGGTGGTGCAGTGAATAGAGCACTGGCCTTGGAGTCAGGAGGACCTGAGTTCAAATCTGGCCTCAGACAATTGACACACTTACTAGCCATGTGACTTTGGGCAAGTCATTTAACCCCAATTGCCCTCCAAAATAAAAAACCATAACTTAATAATGCATAATCTTTTTGCTTCTCTGTTGAAGCAATTTGCATCTTACATGCCACTCTTCCCTTTTATTACCATGATACTTGAACATTCTGAAAGTGAATGTACATGAGCAGTGGGAAGGAGCTGCTAAATGTGTTTATGTTTTAAAACTGAAAGTGAATAATTCTAGGTTCATTAGGATGGAGCACCTGATTTGGCTGAATGTTCTCTCATCCAGGCTTTTAAACATGTTATTGATTAGTTTCCACTTTTTGTAGCAACAGACTATTTTAATCAAAGGGTTTTCCATTAATGTTGTGTTTTCACTTCTTCCTGAATTTGCTTTCCTTTTTTTTTTTTATCTTTTTTTTACTTGCAATTTCAGGTCTGACTCTAAAAGGTTCTTACTCAATAATGTTTTTACTCTTAAACCTCTTAGTCAATAATTGTCAATAAATATTTATTAAGCACCTACTAATATGAAAGACAGGTGGTTAGGTAGATAAGAGTTCTAGGCCTGCAGTCAGGAAGGCTCATCTTCCCAAGTTCAAATCTAGCCTCAGACATTTACTAGCCGTATGACCCTTGACAAAGCACTTAACCCTGTTTGCCTCAGTTTCCTCATCTGTAAAGTGAGATGGAGAAGGAAATGGCAAACCATTCCATTATCTTTGCCAAAAAAACTATAAATCAGATTACAAAGAGTTGTATGGCTGAAAAAATTGAATAACAACAATAATACATGACAGGCACTGTGCTAGGCTCTGGGGATACAAATACTGAAAAAGACAGTACCTGTTCTCAAGGAGGGTACAATCTATTATGGGAAGATAAAACACAAAATGAAGCTAAGAAGAAGGAATTGGGGAAAAGGTACCTGACTCAGGTGCATGGTGAAGAAGTCTCAAAGTAGTGCTGCCAGGTGACAAATGAGGAATTGTCTCATTTGTCTGACTTGGGGTTCATGGCCCTACCCTTCAATCAATGATGCAGAGGCTAGTAATGAAGTAGAGTTATCAAAGCTGACGAGGTTACAGGATGACGTCAGCCCAATCATAAGATTCCTGAGGCATGGTGGAGAAGTCAGAGAAGCTCCAAAGTAGTAGAGCCAGATGAGAAATTAGTTTGGGTCTCTGACTTAGTATTCTAGGATGGATCACTAAGGATTCCTTAATTTTACCTCTAAAGGCCATCACTTCATGTCATTAAAGTAGCTCTCAACTTTCCTAAAGAGGGAATCACCTGTCAATTATCTTCATTTATCTCTTTTAATTGAATTGTTTATTGCTATGTAAATTGATACCAAATACTAAAATGTAACGAATTTGAAATTTAGGTCTAGGTAGTAATATAAACAGTAACTATTCTCACTTCCACTGTACCCAATACATATGAATCTACTTTGAAAGATAGCAGTATTTTTCTTCTTGCTTTTTCAAGTACAGTTAGACATTTCATTCATTCTTATTCTCCTTGTACTCTCACCCCAGTTATATAATTAACCTTACAGTGAAGTCCTACCTAAAAGATCATATGCTGTTATCCCACATATATGATATAAGTATCTTCAATGTCCTTTTTCTGTCATCTATGTGTTCTAGGTGTTTGTGTTCATACTACTTTCCCTGTCTTAAATTTTAATCTCCTAGAGGGGACCAATTCTATAAAATTCTACAATGTTGTAGGACCACATACAATTAGTTGCTTAATTAATGCTTTAGGACAGTAATGATATTGAACAATTTATTTATTTACTATGCATTGATCAATTCATTTCTGTGGCTTCTATCTCCTATTAATGTATTCTTAGCATTCAGCATTGTGTCTGGTACACAGTAAGCACTTAATAAATGCTTGTTGACTAATTATAAAATTCTAGGAAAATTTAGTCAAAGAGCAAGAAACCATTAAAAGTTCCTCTCTTATGCATCCATCCTTTTTATCCATAAGCTTTTTTTATATAAGGCTTTTTCATATCAGGCAAACAACCAGAATTTGTTAAGCATTTATTCTATGCCAGGTACTTTGCTAAGTGGTAGGGATATAAGGCAAAAAGCAGTTCATGTCTTCAAGGAACGTACATTTAAATGGGGAAGACAGTATGTAAATAGCCAGATGCCTACAAAAGAGACGCAAGGTGGGGGTGGCACTAGCAGCTGAGAGTGCTGGGAATGGCCTCTTGTAGAAGGGAGGTTATGAGATGATTCGAATAGCTAACCAGACTGAAAGAGTCTCTACTTCAGAATCACAGAATGATCGACTGCTTGATGCTGAAGGCAGAAGAACACAAACGGTACCTTACAATGAGAATTTTTAAATTTGATGCCACTTATGTTCACTTTTGCATTATTGCTCATTTTCTGAAATGTGAGTATAGTTATAACAAAAAGTTCATTTCACTCAGATTCTCAAAGTAGGATGAGAATGAACAGTACAGTGAAAGATGTTCTCAGCTACTGATAGTGTAGAACAGTCTTCTACCCAGTCCTTCCTTCAAAAGAAAATTTAAAGCAAGGTATTTGAGGGAAAAATAACTTACGTGGCTTTTCCTTCACGAAGAAAAATGCAAGATAATGAGAACTGGAGAGTGGCAGATACAACTTTTTTAGACAATGGCTTGAATTTTAACTTGACGTCTGTCTGTGTAGGCATAGGACTTGCATACTGTTTCATATTGATGCTGCTAGTAGCAAGTGCTTTTCTACGTCCTGATGGAGATTCCTGAAAGATAAACATAGTAAGGCAATTCGATCTCATTTAATCAGCAGTCAAAAAGAACAATTTTTGACAAACTGTATCTTACTTAAACCAAGCAGAAGTTAGAAACACTGTTCTCTCAGCAAAGTCCTATATAACAGTAACTATACAACAGTAACTTAAAGAAGGTATTGGCTAAGTTATTGCTGTGTCTAGGGCTCCATTTCTGATTGAGTTCTAGGCATGAGCACAATTCTGATCTCCAAATGAAACAAGTATAGAATTGTAGACAGCAAAGATCCCAAAGGGAAGAGATGAAGGATCAAGAGGAAGGCTGGAAAAGAAAAGCCTAAGAGGAGAGGAAAAGGAAAATGTGATGATTAGACTAGATAACAAACCCCGTTGTTTGTTTCTGAAAAGTTATCAACAGGTAAGCTTTGAAATAAAAATGGTAGCATTTTGATTTAGCTTTCAAAAGCTTCCAATGCAAATAATAAAAATGAGGAGGAAAAAACAATCAGCATCCATATTTACTTTATTGTGGTGTCATGGCAAGTTTTTAACAATTAAAGCAATCTATACACAATATACTACATTAACAAAAATGTAAAGAACTACTTAGATTTGTATTTCAAAATGTAAAAAAATCTGATACTATAAACACTTCTGAATTATATTTAATAAAATTTGTACATTTATTGTGGTTGACAAACTTGTCTCAAATGAGGAATACTAATTTAATCAAAATATTCGAGCATCCTTTTCCAAAGTGCTTGACATTTCTGCCCAGCAGAATAAGTCAGAATGTAATGTGTCATCCCCAAAGAATACCTTGTTTAAAGAAACTAGCCTTATCTGTCAAGATTATGCATAGCAATATAATACAGAACTATTACTGCATGTAGATACCTTATGAATGAATTTCAAAAATGCATCAAACACTTGAGAAGGATTTAGGCCCTCTCAGAAGAAATACTTAAGAATATGCAAATACCCTCAAATGAATCAAGTTGAACAGATGCCACTATCACAAACAATACAAGTGTTCTTTCCCTGGCCGCTACTGTCAATCAAAGAAAGAGATTAGGGTCCAAGGTTCTGACAACGTGTAAAATGAAAAAATACAATCAGGGAGTTTCAATTTAATACACCAATATGAACAATGATCTGTTATTGTACCTTTAGAATAGTTAACTACCACTACAAGTAATACAAGATTCCAAGCATCAATTCTAAATGCATTTCAAAGCAAACGTCCACATTTTTTGTTTCTGTTTTGGACAAAATAGATTGAGTTTAATTCTAAAAACAGTTTTATACCTAACCAGTCATTTTTTCACTTTACAAACAAAAAATTTACACCAGTAAATTAAGAGAAAACTTGAAATATGAATAGTTTTTAGAGTTATTTTGTGATGGTTTCTCTAAATCTAAGTTCTTACTGATTAGTACTGGATAGCTAGGTAGTCCCAGGGATAAAGCACTGGGCCTAGAGTTAGGAAGATTTGAGTTCCAATATGGCCTCAGACACTAGCTATCTTACCCAGACAAGTCATTTTACCCCTATTTGCTTCAGTTCCTTGTGAAAATGGAGACACAATGGAGAAAGAAATAGCTAACCACTCCAATATCTTTGTCGAGAAAATTCCATGGACAAAGTCTATGGCATCATGTAGGGTTGGACACAACTAAACCGCTAATATTTTTTTTAAGCTTAAAAATGACCTAAGTATGAAAAATTTCTCTACACTACAAGTTCAATAGGATGAGTATGATTTTGTAAATTTTTATCAGTACCTCCAAAAAGATAAAATAAAGAATTACAGCTTTACATGTTTAATTAGCTAAGCAGATTACTAACTGACTGAAAGTAGCCTTGAGTGAGGTCTAGAAAGATGAATAAAGTATCCCTGAGAGGTCTGGAATCTATACTTTCAGCTTCTTTTTTAATCACCAGGACTCCACTAGCAGCTTTTTTCCCCCCTCCAGCTGCTTTGCCTTGTCTTCTAAACATATAGAAATATGTTATAAAGATATTCTATGAAGCTCTGGGTACAAAATAACAGCGTATTGAAATATATGACGAAGATGTGATCGAAACTATGTCATTTGCAACTGTGGTTTTAAAAGGGTAAATCTGTAATTCCTAAGGTGTTGGTGGTAATTTTTGAAAGATCTTGGAGAATAAAGACAAAGGAAAATACAATCCCAATTTTCACAGAATGGAAGAGGCTGCTGTTTGTGAACTACGGAGCAGCAAGTTTAAATTCTCTAGAAAAACAGTAGAATATATTAGTAAGGGGAGGTGTTTTGAGTACTTAGAAAAGGAAATCCTTAGTTACCATATACAATCAGAGTTCATGCCAGACTGATGTATCAGTTAGTCAGTCAATTAGCACATATTAAGCATCTACTATGTGCCCGGCATCGTGCTAAATGCTGGAGATACAAAGAAAGGCAGAAGAAAGTCCTGGCTCTGAATGACTGTATAATTTAATGAGAGAGAAAACACACAAACGACTATGTACAAACAAGATACAGAGAGATGGATGGATGGATGGGGGAGAGGGAGAGGGAAAGGGAGGGAGGGAGGGAGAGAGGGAGAGAGGGAGAGAGAGAGAGGGAGAGAAATTATAAATTGGAGATAATCAACAGAGGGAAGGTACCAGCATCAAGAGGGATATATGAAGGAAATGTGAAAATAATATATTTATCTTGACTAAGTATCTTGTATAATACTTGTAGGTAAGATTTGCATTAGGTGGACATGGAACTCATTGAATGACCAAATTCAAAAAGTAGTCTTTGAAAGGGACATTGTCACCTTGAGTAGAGGTCTCTAGTGAAGTGCTTCAAATATCTCTCTTTGGTACTGTTTTGTTAAATGTTTTGACAATGACTTAGATGAAGTCATAGAAAATAGTTCCTGTAAAAAAAAGACAACAACAACAACCAAAGGACCATAGATCTGGAATAAGAAGTGACCACAGAGATCATCAAGTCCAAACTGAGGCACCCAGAAGTTAAGTGACTGGCTTAAGATAAACCAGATAGTAAATAGGAGAAACAAGATTCAAACAAAAGTTCTCTGACTCCAAATCCAACATCTGGAGCTGGGGGTCTAAAGCTATTTATTCTTTACACTGTAACATAACTCATAAATTAGTGATCTACTTTAACATAATGTAACATAACTCTAAAGTAGTGATCTGGGAATCTTATATAAGTATTAAAAACTTATAACTCTTGTTTTATATAAGTAAAAAGTGTGATATTGAAGGAAAAAAGTTACTGCTATTCCAAGTTTCAATAAGAGAAGTTCTGAATAAGTGAGATAATAATTATATTGGAAATGCTCCATAGTTGTGCCACACCCAGCGTTCTATTTTCAGTTCTATGGATTACATTTTAAGAAAGACATTAATAGTTGAAATATGTCCATAAAAGAGAAACTGTTATGGTAAGAAGACTGGAGAACATGTCACATGAAAATTAATGGAAGGAATTAAATGTTCAGCCAGAAGAAAAAAAATTGTAGAAGGGAACAAGACAGACATCTTCAGGTTGAAGAGTTGTCACGTGGAAAAGGAATTAGCCTTGTTCTGCTTGATCCCATTGGGCAAAACTAAGGAACAGTACATAGAAAATGTAGAGAAGCAGATTTAGACTTATATTTTAAAAAAATTCCCCCCCCAACAATTAGAACTATCTAAAAATGGAATGGGTTACCTGGGGGGAAAGTTAGACTCCAAGTTGTCAGGAAGATCTGAGTTTAAACTGGTCTCAAATATTTACTAGCTACGTGACCCTGGACAAGTCACTTAACCTTCTTTCAGCCTCAGTTTCCTCAAGTGTAAAACTAGCACCTTCTTCCCAGTGTTGATGTAAAGATCTTATGAGACAATTTTTGTCTAGTGCTCAGCACAGTGCCTGGCACACATTAGGCACTTAATAAATGCTGTTCCCTTCCCCTTCCCTTTCTTCCACCTTAGAGGCTTCTTAGGTCCCTTCTAGGTCTTAGCTTCTACGACAGTGTGTGTACATCAACTGGAGCTGTCTGCCAAAGAAGAACATAGGTAACATGACAGCGGGCTTCGACTATTTGACTAACCACAGACATGTGGTTTTGTCTTTGAAGACAAAAGCCTAGCACTTTAAACTCTACTTCAGAATTTATTGGGCAAGTCATTTAACCTCTCTGGGTCTCAGTTTCCTCACTCTAAAATGAAAACACTGGAATTATCATTTTATGTGGGAACTAGATTAGAAGTATGAGTTAACAACCCCACATAGACACATTCACCCATAGAATTAGGACTACTGAGCAAAAAAGTTGTGGTGAGACCTGGGGTAATATGGGTTAAACTAGCTTTCAGGTGGTTTGATCGGGACCTCTTTATTGATTGCTTTTAATTCATAAGGAACTGCTTGTATCCAAGGGTACTTGAATACATTTTAATTAAAAAGACTGTTTGAACACACGCTCAGGCCCTGAGTGAGCCATTGCAAGAGATGCAGAATATCCCTTCAGCACAGGTGATGAAAAGGATGGGATCTCATATAATGAATGGTCTCTCTTTTGGTTCTTTCAATGGACCTCATTTAGCTTTACTGTGAGGATGAAGGGGTAGGCTGTTGTGCTTTGAGGCTGATGTTTGTGACTCTGGTGACCTATGTTATGGACAACAAGGAGTCAAGAAAAAGAGCATTATGGTTAGGGATACTGGTGGAACTGAAAAAATAATTCATCTGTAAGTGCAACCTATTCCATTTTTGGATTGCACTAATTGCCAGAAAGTCAGCCTTTCCTTACACTGAACCTAAGTCAACATTTCTTAGTTCTAAGTTCTGGGAACAGGCAGAGCAAGTCTAATTCCTCTTCCACGTGAGAGTCATTCAAATCTTTGAAGCCACCTACCATAACCTCACTAAATCATCTCTTCTCTTATCTACAGATACCTAGTTTCTTCAGCTGTTCCTTATACAACATGATTTAGAAACCCTTCATCAATCTAGTCATTTTATCAATATCCTTCCTAATCTATTTGACCCAAAATCTAACACAAAGTGAACTGACCAGAGAATTTAGTACAATTATCATCTCTCATTTTTATGTCTCTCTTAATGAATGTAATCTCTCCTTATAATTAAATCACTTCATAATAACAACATAAAAGAATTTATCAAATGCTCTCCTAAAAATTAGGTAAATTATATCTATGACATTATAGCTTTGTCAAAAACCCATTCAATTATCCCACTAGTCCATTTTGCCATCTACCTCACTTCTCCCACACATATACAATCTTCACCAGCCTCCCCTTCCCCCACTCCACTCCCAATAATATTTGGCTTTGGAACTCCTGTCCTTGGACTAAACTGCCTTGCTTGGTGAAAACTCATGTCATTCTACTACATCTAGCCCACCACAGATGCATTTCATATTCCAGCCATCAACCACCAAGGCCAGGGGTGGGAAACCTGTGGCCTCGAGGTCATATGTGGCCTTCTAGGTCTTTGGGTATGGCCTTTTGACTGAGACCAAGTTTTACAGAACAAATCCTTTTATTAAGAGAATTTGTTCTGTGAAGTTTGGATTCAGTCAAAGGGCTGGTTCCCCACCCCTAGGTCCTAGGTAATTTTGCTATCTGCCTTCCCAACATTCATGTACCATCCCCTCCCCTCCCCACCTCACTTTCTATTTCCTACTTGTAACACCACAATACTACTGTTATTGCTAGAAAGCATATAAGGGCACATTAGTCAGCTATCCCATGGCTTAAATATGGTTCCCCAAGCCTAAAATGCCTTCTATGGGAACTACTTATCTGTATTTGTTGTCTCCTTCACTAGAATGTAAGCCACTTGAGGTCATAGACTTTCACTTTTGTATCTGTATTCCCAACAGTGCCTGGCACTTGTTCAGTCATTTCCATTGTATGACCCTTCGTGACACTGGAGTGGTTTTCCATATCCTCCTATTCCAGCTCATTTTTCCCAGGGTCATATAGCCAGTAAGTGTCTGAGGCTGAATCTGAACTCAGGTCTTCTGGACTCCTGGCCCAGCTCTCTATCCACTGTATCACCCAGCTGCTTGATTCATTCAATAAATTTCCATTCATTCAATAAATCATTCAATCCTCAAAAAAAGGCAACATGGTTAGTCTGGAATTACTTTCTTTCAGAAGAAGCCAGAATGACTTTTTGCAATCAATTTCATTTTCAAGAGTCAATAATTATCATTCCACTTAGAAAACATTCCAGAACTCCTTCAGGAACTGAAATCAATACAGTAACCAATGGTTTTCAGTTACTACTTTCCTGAAAAAAAGTCCATTTGGTTTCCTCTGATCCTCTGGCCTTTCTCATTCCCCACAATATTTCCTTGGTTTGTTTTTTAAATTTTATTTTTTCAGTTAATTAAAATTTATTTCTTCTCCCTCTTAACTCCCCTCAACAACAATGGAAATAGAAAAGCAAAACCCTGGCAACAAATATACAAAGTCAAGCAAAAAAAAATGAATGCCCGCTGGGCTACATCCAAAAATGTGTATCTCATCCTGCACCATGAAGTGATTCTCAGTTCTCCAGAACCATGGTTGGTCGTAGCATCGAACAGAATTCTTAAATCTCTCAAAGTCATTTATCATTACAATGTTATTGAATACATTACACCTCCTGCCCACTTCACTCTGCATTCCCTTCATTTCTTATGGAAAACAATATCCTATAACATTCATATACCACAATTTGTTCAGCCATTCCCTAACTGATGGTCAGACTTGCCTAGTTTTAGTTCTTTATCACTATAAAAAGTGCTGCTATAAATATTTTTGTGCATATGGGTCCTTCCCTCTTATCTCCTTAGGACTTAGGTCTAATAGGGTTATTTCTAGGTCAAAGGGTATATACAATTTAATAATTTTTTGGAATTATTCCAAACTACTTTCCAGAATGGCTGGGCTAATTCACACCTTTAGCAACAGTACATTAACATATCTGTTTTCCTGTATCCCCTACAGTATTTGATACTTTTTTTTGTCAACGTTGCCAATGTGATGACTATGGAGTAAAAGATCAAAGTTGCTTTAATTTTCATTTCTCTAATTATTAATGATTTGGAGCATTTTAGTATGGCTACCAATAGCCTGAATTTCTTATTTTGAAAGCTGTTTATCCATATTTGTTCACCACTTATCAAGTGGAGAATGGCTTTTATTCTTAAATATTTGTGGCAAAGATTTTTTTCCCCAGTTACTTTTTCCCTTCTAATTTTAGCTGAATTGGTTTTGCTTGTGCAAAACCTTTTTGATTTTATGTAATCAAAACTGTCCATTTTATCTTCTGTGATTCTTTCTATCTTTGTGGTCATGAACTCCTCCCCTATCTACAGATCTAAAAGGCAATTTTCTTCTTGCTACTTTAATGTGTTTATGCTACTCTTCACATATAAGTCATATATCCATTTGGAGCTTATCTTGATATATAAGGTGAGTTGTACTAAATCTAATTTCTACCAGACTTTTTTCCAATTTTCCCAGCAAGTTTTGTCAAACATGAGGCTACCATGTTTGTTTTTTGTGTTGAATACCTAATCTGTTCTACTTACTAATCTATTTTTTAACTAGTTCCAAATCATTTTGATAATTACTATTTTGTTGTATAGTTTGCCCCACAATCAAACACAGATCACTGAAAATTGCTAAGCCATCATATCCACCAATTCTTTCAGTGCTCTAAGGTATGAAGGCTTGAACTCAAGATGGGCAGCCAGATACATTCTATTAACTCCTTATATATTTTCAGTTTCAACTTCTTGTTAGTCATTTTTGTTTTCTTCTTTCTAATCCAAAGAGCATTTATTCTCCTTGGCAAAGAAACAGAAGCAAAATCAGTTCTTTATTTCAATTTCCTTTTTAAGTGGTCAATTACCAGAAGCAATGGGTGGGTGAATATAATCACAAGCATAGGAGGAAAATCAGTCTAACTTTTCTTTTGAAAAATAAAATAAAAATAAGATGAACGAATAAAATATATTAAGGTTTCTAATTTTTTTCATGATCGTTTGAAATCACTTTTTAAAATTTTCACCTTTGTTACTAAAAGGCCTACCTGACCAGTCTACATTTTTTTCTCCTAAAGCTAATATACTTGGAAAATAGCATACAGATAGCGGAGTCAAATGATGGTTGCTAATAAGCTCACATTACAATAAAGTGTCAACAAATTTTTCATTTGAACTGTTCAAATTATGGTAATTTCTTAGAATAAGTTCATTTCCTGCTGTTTCATTTCTGCTAACCCCAGGATGACTATTAACTTTAGCTAATAAAAATCATCCTTGCATTTTTTAAATCTAACATAATTCTACTTATAAAATAAATCACATGATATAAATTCATCTTTTCTTCTTATATAAAATATTTTGAAGGAATAAAAATTGGATTGAAATATGCTTTTTTCCCCCCAGAAATGGTACAGATAGCTTTCAGAATGACATCCTAGTACCACAAAAACCAGGTATCTAAAAAACAGAATTAACTGCTTTTTTAACTTGTATTTTGCAAACGCATAACAGAACATTTTGGTGTAGTAATTATGATCACATCCAAGGTTCGCTGTTACTGAGGCATGACTAAATTGTCCATTTTAGTAATCTTACTGATCTACCCCAGTTAAAAAATTAGTTCCTCGATAAATCAATTAATAGACATTTATTAAGTACTTACTATGTTTCAAGCACTGAAATAATGTAGGAAAATGCAGTACAAAGAATGAAATAATTCCTAGTGAGAAGGAGATTCTAATATGGAAGACAACAAGGATATATAAATATGTACAGAGTAAATCTGAATAAAATAAGTGCAAATAAATGAAAAATAGTTAAACACAAGGTAGTTTGAGAGGGCAGGTGATTGAGATTATTTGTATGTTTGTAGTATTTGTGGACGTGAGTATTTGTGTAGAAGGTGCTGCTTGAACTGTGACATAAGAGGGATTCTACAAGTTAGAAGTGAAAAAGTCCTACATTCCAGGTATGGTCAGTGCAAAACCATGGACCTGGAATGTAGGACTTTTTCACTTCTAACTTGTAGAATCCCTCCTAGGACTTTTTCACTTCTAACTTGTAGAATCCCTCTTATGTCACAGTTCAAGCAGCACCTTCTACACAAAGACATACACATTGTGAAACCGTACCTGTACATGCATGAGAACTTGAGTTTAGTCTTCTTGGTTTCAGCATTATGTGAATTACTCAGTGTTATAAAAATGTATGTAGTCAAATAAATTTGTGCAAATTTCCCTTCCTATCACAAATTCAAATAGTATCAAAAACATCACGATAATATCTTCAAGGTGAAAACGACCTCAGAGATTATACAGTCTAATTTCCAAACAATTCAAGATTGCTTTCTACTAAATTTCTACAGACAGTTACTCTTCCACTGCCTCAATGCATCCAGTAACAGAGAACTTACTGTTTTGCAACACAGGCCATTCTATTGTTGGATAGCTCTAACTGTTAGTTATTCGTATATTAAGCCAAAATCTACCTACTGGCCTTCACTCAAATACAATCTAAATCTCCCAGTCTCATCCATCTCATTTATCAACTGACTAAAAAACAAAGTAATTTGTTGTACTATAAGCAATGAAATGTAACAGTTAACAATTTTAAGTACAATTAATTCAAACTATTTAAAACATCATAATACAAATATAGTAAGAAAAATGTTTTATATCACTGTCTTTTTAGTTATATCAACCACATGCTAAGAAAAAAAAGTTTTGTCTTTAAAAATCTGCATGCTGGTCTTGTGAGCTATCACAAGTACCACATTGCTTAGGTCATGGTAAAAAAAGATCTTTGCTTCATCAGCAGAGCAAAATGCAACACTACAGAATTTAATTTGGAGCCTATGGAGCAATTAAATGCTAAAATAGACATGCTACAGGGAGCTCTCTCAACCACAAAGACTTAATTAGAAACCACATAAACTAAAATAACCAACATAGATGGTTGGATGGAAGGGTAGAAGGATAAATGCAAACTTAAAAAAAAAAACCATTAGAAATGCCCAAATAAGTGCTTAAAGTGTCCAAAAGGTTTATAAAAAATTGTGTGGCTTTTAGAATGAAATGCTTAACAAAATAAAACAACAATTTACATGCAGTAAAGTATTCTAGATATATGGGAAAAGAAATATTAAAAATATATGAGTTAAACATTCAAACTATAATCCAATTATGGAAGCAATAAGTTAGGTCTGTTATTCAGGATTCCAGTCATTTGGCAATCCCCAATCTCACAGGGATATAAGAGGAAAACCTCTCATATCTCACCAAAAAGGCTTCAGAGAAACCTGATGTAGTCAAAACTATATTATTAGAGATGCTAGTTGAATTTAGACTAACGCCTATGAAAAGGAAGCAAACATTTATGAATTTATGAATTAAGTCCTGTCTGTAGCTCTAAAGAAAATATTTTTTAAATTGTTAAAGAAAGAACTTTTGCTTTCCTAACAAATTGTACACTCTGAAAATAATGAAGCCAGATACCTGTGAAGAAACATAATACTGAAATTTATACACAAATTCAAGTTTACTATACCTATACACTAAGCAATGTAATCAAGTGATCAATCAACAAGTATTTATTAATATATCAGGCACTGTCCTAAACGTTGAAGATACAAAGACAAAAGTAAAATGGTCCATACATGTATATGTATATATATATATATATATATATATATAACATATACAAAGTTAATTCAACAGAGTTTTGCAAAGGAGGACATTAGCTTCCGGGAGGATCAGAAAATATCTCCTACAAAAAGAGACAATTGAATTGAGTCTTGAAAAGTAAGCACAGATTTTAAGAGGTAGCAGTGAGGAAGAAGTCCTTCCAGGTATAGGAGACAGCCCATGAAAGGGAAAATGAGAGAAGATGAAGTATCCTGCATATAGATAAACAAGTAGGCCAAGACGGGTGTATCACAGACAGCATACAGAGATGTACTACATAAGAAGACAGTAATGATAGGAAGAAGCCAGGTTATAAAACACTTTCAATGATAGAAAAAGGAGTTTAACTTTGAGCTTAGAGAAAAAAAAGGGAGGTAGGGAACTTTCTTGGGAGGAAGCACATATAGGAAATTACTGTATTGGCTATAGGGAAAATAGACTGGAGCAGGGAGAGATCCAAGGCAGAGAGAATAACTGAGGTTATTATAATAGGGCAGGCGAGAAGTAATAAGGGCCTAAAGTGGTGGCTGTGTAAGTCAAGAGAAAGGGACATATAACACAGATGTTAGTGAAATGCAAAGAACAAAATCTGGCAACCGATTGGATATATGAGATGAATGAGAATCAAGAGTCAAGAATAACTATGAGATGTTTAAACCGTGTGGGACAGGAGAGAGTTGAACTGATTCACTAAGAGAAGAATGTAATTAGAACATGGGTAATGGCCTTAGAAAAGACTAATGAGTAGAGTGAGTGGAGGTCACACTAGAGCTCTGTTTAGAAGAAGGAAGGCATAGGGAGACATCCCATGATCAGTGTGTTTCTGATCACATGAAATAATTTTAGAATTCACATGAACAAAAAAGGAGAATACTTGTGGTTGGTGAGATCAAGGGTATGACCATCCCTGTTAACAGTTAAGGCATAAGTAGGTTATGGGAGCTGAATAGATTGAGGGACTGGAATCAAGCTGGAGACTGTGAAGCAGGCAATGAACTCACTGATGAAGGAAGGAAAATATCCCATGTGTTGACAGATATTAACCTTCAAGATTAGGTGGTGAATGGGTATAGAGTGAACTTCAAAGAAAGAGACTGTAGCAGAGGGAAAGTCTTGAAGTAGCAATAGGGAAGAAGGAATATCATACTTACCTTCCAGGAACAGTGAATTAGGAGGTATGAGAGTAGGTACAATCTTTATAAGCGAAAATTATGTTCTAAAATGTTCTATTTAATTTAAAATATTCTATTTATTTTTAAATATTCTGTTTGATAATAGAAATATAAAGAACCCTAATTAATATATTAACATTTGTTTATTCAACCATGCAGAGCACTGTGCTAGACAATGGAGAAAATACAAAGATAAGTAAGACATGACACCTGCCTGGGTTTAGGGTGTAGTCAACGCAGACTAGTTCCTCTGGTATGAGAGCTTGCCAAGCCCTTTTCAGGGCTGCTTTCCAACTTTGGTGTCCATTTGTTCCACCTAACTGTCACCTGTGACTTCAAGAAGCTGTAGCATGTGCAGCGGCCATACCCCAGTAAACCATTTCAGCAGATGGGCTAAACCAGGTTGAGGAGAACCATGGGATCTCAAACCCTTTAGTGAGTTAGGGGAATGTCTACCCCAAGCATGTGCAGACTTCCCCTGGTATAATGGGTATATGACAACATCTGTTACAATGGCCATGAAGGCAGCTAAAGCAGGCTCTGTGGAGTTGGATAGAGATAGAAGATGCCACGGTCATTCACTGCATCTTGAGCCCTTATCAGTTGTCTTGACTCTGTCCTGTCTGGATAATGATGACTCTGGAGGACCAAGTGAGGCCAACAACTTTGTGCAACTCTGCCTCACTTAAATCCAATTTATGCACGAATCAAAAGACATTACCCATATCATTTGTTTTTAAACCTATCTCAAAGTCCTGTGGTAAGAGGCAAGTGATGAAGCAGCAGGTGTGGATACACTGGGAGCTGTAGTCACAATCCTGTACACAGGCAGCCCAGGCCACAGGGTAGTTTTCTCACTGGAAGTAGCAGTGGGCTTCGATAGCCCCCTTGGGTGTCAAAGCAGCCTTTTAAGGATTGCACTGCTCACCTCCTAGTGTGAGGAAGGGGCTAGAAAAGGTGCCCTAAAAATTGTCTGCTTACCCAATGCTGGCCTGATTACAATGGCAGGTGAGGATCCCATCCTGTGGCCAAAACACACAAAAAGTACAAAAACGTTTGCAAAGATGATTCCACTCACCATCGGCACATTGTAGGTTTTGCAATCAAAACTTGTAATTCTGGGTGACTTTGAAGCTAACGTGGGCTCAGACTACTAGATTTGGTAGGGAGTCCTGGGGAGGAATGGAGTTGGAAATGGTCACTTACTACCAAAGACTTGCACATCTCATGACCTTCTCATCAATAACACTGTCTTCCTCTTACCTAAATGCAATAAAACTTCATGGACGCACCTTTGCAGCAAATACTGGCATTTAATAGACTATGTGATTGTAAGAAGAAGTGACTTTAGGGGGCGGAGCCAAGATGGCGGCGTAGAAGCAGCAACATATCGCAGCTCTCACATAGCCACCCCAAAATACCCATAAAATAGGACTCTAAACCAATCCTGGAACTCCAAAACACACACAAAGATACTTCCCACTAAAGTCAGC
>CM053581.1:92308116-92326588 GCA_028627135.1 Pseudochirops cupreus | reverse complement strand
CTGGCCAGACTGCTTATCTCCCCCTTTCACAAATCCCATTCACAGCTGCCGCTAATCCGCTCACCTGAAGCTCCTCAGCTCTTCCCGTCCAGCCGCCCCCGGGGCATAGCCCCGGCTTCAGGCCAGGCTGGTTTCGGTTCGCAGTGCTGATATCGTTCCTCATAGCTGAGCTGACTTTAGTAGGAAGTATCTTTGTGTGCGTTTTGGAGTTCTAGGATTGGTTTAGAGTCCTATTTTATGGGTATTTTGGGGTGGCTATGTGAGAGCTGCGATGTGTCGCTGCTGCTACGCCGCCATGTTGGCTCCGCCCCCCCGATTTTATAACTTTTTAAAACTCAGAAGTTGGTGACTTTATCATCTAAAATTCATTTAGTTTCAATCGACTCCATTACATTTTAAAGATAGAATAGTGTGTTCTGGTTTAATAATGCAAAATCACCTGTACCTGTCTTGAGAACCATTCAGTCATTCTGATATTCCTATTGTCACTGCAAGTGGATGAAATTCTCTTTCATGTAAATGATTTTTTGTCACTAATATTGTCTTTTGTTATGATATTTTAGGCAGTTTTGATCAAGCATCTAATGAGCATGTCTTAAGTGCTTACTGTGTGCACTATGCTGGTTGCCAGGGACATAGAGACAAAATGAGATAATCTCTACCCTCAAGAAGCTTATGTTCTATTGGAGAAGTCAATATAACAATAGTGATAATAATAACTAGTATTTGCTGTGCATTGAGCACTCTGCTGTTATCTCATTTGATCTTCATAATAACACTGAGAAAGGTGCTAGTATCTCCCCCATTTTACAGATGGGGAGACTGAGGCAAGCAATGGTTAAGTGACTTGCTTAGGGAGGAGGAAAGGAGATTGCACAGCTAATGAGTGTCTAAGGCCAAATTTAAACTCAGACCTTCCTGATTCCAGGCCCAGCACTCGCTCTGCAGCACCACCAGCGGCTTATATTTATACACATACTCAAAATGCCTTCAAAATAAACATAAGTGAAAAGGGCACTAGCAACTGGGGGATCTGGAAGATGTCATGTAGAATGTGTCATTTGTACTGAATTTCAGAAAAAAGAAGAAATTCTAAGTGGCAGAGGTGAGGAAGGAGTGTATTTCAGGTGTGGAGGGTTAGCCAATGCAAAGCTAGAAGATGGAGTGTCATCTGTGAGGAAGAAGGTCTGTCTGGGAGGGGAGTAATATAGTGTAAAGTTAAAGAAGAAGGTAAGGAAAAGGTTTTCTAAGGACTTTAAAAGCTGCACAAAAAAAGTTTATACTTAGCTGTAAACATAATAGAGAGCCATTGGAGTTTATTGAGCAGAAAAATGGCATGTAGTATAGTGAAATGACTTTATCAGCTGTGTGGAAGGTGAATTGGAGAAAAGAGAGGCCTGAGGCAGAGAGATCAATTAGGAGACAATTGTAATAGTCCTGGCTAAAGCTGATGAAATCCTGACCTAGGATAGTGGCCATGTGAGCAGAAAGAAGGGGACAGGTGTAAGAAATGCTGCTCAATAGAAATGACAAGATTTGAAGACTTGTGGGGTGAGAGGGAGGGAGGAATCCACAATATTGTCAAGGATGCAAAAACAGGGAAAAGAGGGAGGGATTTTGAGTAAAAGACAATGAATTCTGCCTTGGACATGTTGTGTTTGAGATAATCTTAAGCACATCTGATTTGAAATCTCCAATAGGCAGTTAGAGACTTGAGACCAGAGTTCAGGAGAAAGACTAAAGTTGATTATTACAGATCTGAATCTTCTTTGGGGGGTTTATAGAAGCCATGGACAGAAATTAGGATGAGAAATCATTGAGGAGTTGCAATCTGCACTTACGGAGTCAGTGCCTACATTGATTAGATCCCCAATACATTGACATGTTGAAGATGAAAAAAGCTTAAATGAAAATTATCAAGCAATGTAGGGAAAGAATTCTGGGTAAGAAGCATACCACCATTATTAGGATTCTGCTTCCTGGGGTCAGCTCCTTCAATCTGCTTTTCACAGTTTCTTCCCTTCCTCTATTTTTAAACAAAGTTGTGGTTTTTTGAAAAGCTCTATGTTCACAATGGTGGCCACAGGGTTCCAGTGGCAAAGGAGAGTTAGTATCCAGTGAGTAGCAGCTATTTGTTTCTAAGTTGAGTGTCTTTAAATTGGGGACTGCCTTTATTAGACACAAGTTAGATTCAACTATAGGCAGACATGGTTTATGTGGAAATGATACATCCATAGCTAACACTAAAATTCATTCCCAGATGTTAAAGACAGAAAAGAGAATGTGGTTTTTCTTAGCGATTTTTAGTCTGTGAGACATTCCAGATTTGTTGCAAGTCCAACGTGAATCAGCATAGAGGATGAGAAATCATACACTCAACAACAGTCTTACTGTCTAAATGTCACTCAACTGCAATTGAATTGCTATGAAAATTTACATTATGGGAAATTGACTTTGGTATTAAATTACTTCATGGTGAATTGCACTATTACAAAGAACACTAAGTGGACTAATGAAACTGTATTTTAAACAAAAGTCTGTTGTGGGAAGAGAAAGCTACATTTTAATAGGTCATCAGTTATTCCTGAGTCATTGTGTTACTGGAGGTTGATAAAGGTTGTCTCACTCTTTGGAACATTGCTCTCACAGTCTGTATAAAACACCCAAAATATGATTTCCAAATTGGAGACAAAAATGAATATATTATTATTCACAATTACAAAGCTTCAGATGGAAATCATTCAAGTCACGTCTCAAAAAACCTTTGACTGAATTCCCTCAGTGTCTTACAATCTTCATTTGCACAAGACATAAAAGGAATGTGCTTGTTTCTCTCTTTTTTTTCTCTGAAGTTAAAAAATGTAATTTAAGGCATTTGTTCTTGTGTGTTAAGAAGATTTCATGTTAACAAATTCCAAGTATGAAGTGATGAGAGGAATTCTCTTTTTACGATAAAATTTTGGATCTTTAATGCTTTTAATCAATGGTGGCTTGAACACTAAAGCAGTTTTTGACCTTCAGAGAGGCCCCATATCCACAAGTCCAGAGGAAGGGATAAACAGCACCATTAGGTCCAGACTCTAAACAAAAGAGGGCCCTACAAAGGGTATTTTGTTTTTCTTAACTAAAGAATAAGGCAGAAAGAATACTCCACTCATGATTTATTCTAGGGATAGGGGTGGGAGGAAATTCCAGGCAAATAGATTGTGTGCCAAGACATTAAAAAGAAAAAAAAGTCCGTTCCCACAACATTAGAAATTGTGGCGTTTAGAAAGTATTCAGTAGAATGTCTACTTGTTCTCATTCTTATCTGTTTATTCCTCATGACAAATTCCATGACCAGCAATTGACATAAACAACTTCAGGACCTGCCTTAGGAAGAATTGTAAGTAGGAAGTATCAGCATAAAACTGGTGTTCCAAAGACCTGTGTTCTAGCCTTGACACTAACTGCAGGACTTTGGAGAAGTCACCGCTCCTCTCAATTTCCTCATTTGTATATAACAGGCATGCCCCAGATGGGGAATGTGTCCTAGTGGCCCCACTTAAAAAGCTTCAGAGCTGGAGGTAGGAGGGGGAGTGTTAAGGAGACAATGCTGTGGACATTTTAAAAGGGGGAGGGGTTGATCTAAACATGGAGCAGGAGAACTGGGAATGTCCACCTCCTGTTTTCTATGTTTTGCAAATGGGCTTTACCCATTTCATGCTCTGAGTATCCAAGATAGTTCTTTATCCATGCATGCTCAGGTGAAAGAGGGTCTCTGTCTCATCATCTGCCAAGTGAAGTCACTCCCACAACAGCAACATACAAAAGGGCATTTAAGAAACTGAGAATGATGAATGTAAGACTCTCAACAGTGTTGTCAGGCTTCTTCCCCACAAAGCCTTCTTTCCCCTGCTCTTATATGGGCTCTAGGTTTGGAGAGTGGCCAATGCTTCTTCTGTGGTGTTGGGCATGAATTCTACAAGCAGAACTGAAGTTAGAGGTGATGCATTTTTAAACATTGCTTTTAAAAACAGTCCCCATCACTGGAAAAATCTTGCTATGAGGCAATGTTGACCTGGTTCCTAACCTGTTGCAGTTATTCACTTTATACAGAATTAATCTATGAGTATAGCCCTTTGACTTAATCAAATAATGAGTTAGTCCAAACATTTCAGTTCCCCCCTCCCAAGTTTTACTTTTTGTCACGGAGACATCATATGTATGTTTTTGTTACTAGCCATAAATCCAACTGCATGGCATTATTTGTGGGACCTTTACTTCAGTAAGATTCAGTAACACAATACTTGATGTTATTTCTTTAGAGGACAATTCTTTTGGATTATGCATTACCTTCTCTCTTTAGGTTGTCTTTTAAAATGTGGTAGAGGTGAAATTCGAACCCAGGTCCAGTGACTCTATGTCCAACATTTTCATGGTCCTCTTTGAGAATGAAGGACAAACAATAATCCTTTTAAAATGTGAACACTCCATGGAAGTGATTATTGTGAATAAGTTGATCAGATCTACTGGGAGAGACCCCTGCCAGCATGAGACCACTAAGCACCTATAAATGGAGTGCTGAAATGAGGGGAAAGGATGCCAGAAGGGAAGATGAAGGGCATCAAAGACAAGCTTCACCTATTTCACAGTTTTTCTGAAGGCTAGCCCTGCTTTTCCCTGTGGCTATGCAAGACTTGACCAGGATGAAATAAGACTTGACTGATAGCTGATCAAGCATGTCTCCAAATCAGAAATTCCAGAGGTGGATTTGATTTCTTTCACATCCTTAGCTGTAGATTTGATTTACTGAAGATGCCACATGTTTGTGACATCATTTAATTACTTTATTCTTAATTATCTGTAGGGCTTCTCTACCAAATTAAAGAAAGTCTCATATATGAATGTTATTCATGAGTGAATAGGATGAATAATTTAGGATGGAGAAACTATGAAGTAAGGAGGAAAGGAAGCTTTAAAAATTTTGTTTTAAATCTTAAAAATGATTTCCACATAGTAACTATTTCTTAACCGGATTACTGAAATAGATGCATAGACTAAAGTAGGCCAATATATGTTTATATATGAGTACTGATCCTAAAGAAGACATTATTTTTGTTAATGACACTTATTAAATTGTCACTAGTGGGAAGATATTTGTCCTTGTTTTGAAGCAATTCATGTCATTAAAGAGACTTTGGGTAGAGGAATCACTGCATTCATTCAGCTATTCACCCATTTACAAATAAGCAATAATGAGGTGCTCTGCTACATATGAACCATGATGCACTTGGCACCAGAGTAATAAAGACAATAACAAAAGAGTTCCTTTTCTTGAAGAGCATTCATTTTACTGGTAGAATATGCCCTATACCCAGAGAAGTCAATACAAAATATATACAAAGTAAATAAAATGTAACTTGGGGGAGGGGAGAGGTAAGTATAGGGGAAAGGATATATGAAAAGGTCTTATAGAGGAAGTAACACCTGAGCTGAACTTTAGAGGGGGCAAGGGAATTCCAAAAGGTCAAGATGAAAGGAGAGAGAATTGGATTCTGGGAAGATGGCAAAGTAAATCAGAAAAGTCCAGACTTGAAATTATGAGCTTGTTGATATTAGAAAAACATGGATAGACTTGCAATAAATTGATACGGAGCAAAATGAACAGAACCAAGAGATCATTGTATATAGTAATAGCAGCACTATTTTAAGAACAACCTTGAACTACTAAGTCTGACTACTGTAAATTCACAAATTAACTACAAAGGACCAACGAAGGAAGATACTATCTGCATCCAGAGAAAGAACTGATAAATAGAAGTGTGTATAGAATGATTTTACACACAGATATACACACACAGCTATATATATACATACATATATACATACACATCTGTCTATGTATACATATACACACACATATTTGTGTCTAATTGTATCCATCTCTGGGCAGGAGAAGGGAGGGAAGAAAAAAAGAGGGGAAAAAGTTACATGATAACTTAATTATATATTAAAAAGGAATAGCAAATTGTACATAACAGATTTGCAGTTTCATATGCAATCATCTTTTTTACTCTACTATGTTATAGAAATTCTTGTTTTATTTCATAAATTAAAATTAAAATAAATATTTTTAAAAAGATGAAGGGAAGGAGCATTCCAGGTATGAAGGACAACCTATACAAAGATATAGAAGTTGGAAGTGGAATTTTGTTCATCTATGGGGAATAACAAAGAGGTCACTTTGGATGGAACATAAAATACATAAATGAGGGGAATGTAGTGTGGCATAAGTCTGGAAAGGTAGACTAGAGCTAGTCTGTGAAGTGCTTTAAATTCCAAACAGAAATAATAGTCAATTTTAGAGTCTTGGACAGCAACATATGAGATGAGTCAATTCTCCAGTCCTATCAATTGTTAGAGAATGATGGTCTTGAGTTTAAATTGATGACTTGCTATCTCTGTAAAAAGTGGTGTATCAATTTTAAGTTTTCCTATTCCTAACAATGAGGATACAAAAGACAAAAATTCAACATCCTCCCTTCTTCTTGGGTCCTTATTGCCTTGCTAGAAGGAATGAGTCTAAGAACCATTAAACAACTTTCATTGGTCACTAGTCTTCACTTCTCCCCAGCTCTCACAACTAATATTCCCCCTTCTCACTGTTAAATATTCCTCACTGCTAAATATTCATCTTCTTTGTTCTTCTTTCACTTTGACACAGTTACCCTTATCCTCTGATCTTGGGGAGGATTTGCAAGTTTTTCTCTTGTAAACAGAAATCATTTGAAACAAGAAAGGGTAGTTCATATCCCTGACCTCAAGATAATATAGAAATTTCTCAAGGAGCTCTCATGGTTCCCACATGTAGTGAGAGTTTTCATCTATTTGTTCCTCTTTAGGAGGAAATGGCAAACTCTCTAGTATCTTTGTCAAGAAAACCACAAATGGAGTCATGAGGCATAGGGCATGGCTGAAATGACTAAACAACAACAACAAAGAACCAAGAATTTCACATTCATTTTCACACGTATAGAAATGCGGGATAGCCAGCATTCAGCAAAATTGTGAAATAAAGTCTACTTGTAGTATTTCTTTCTTTCCACCCTTTCCTTCCCACACACATTCCTTACCATCAACCACTAAGTTAGTTTTCTTGTTTCCTCACATTGCTACTACGGAATTATAACTAGACTTACCCTCCCTAGTTAGTGCTACCATCATCTAGCCAGGCTCTTAACATTTTTTGTGTCATGGACCAATTTGGCAGTCTAGGAAAGTCTATGGACCTCTTCCTGGAATAATGTTTTAAAATGCATAATATTAAATGCATAGGATTACAAAGGAGCCTATTATATTGAAAAAAAAAGGGGGGGCCTGGTAAGTGGTGCAATAAATAGAGCACCGGCCCTAGAGTCAGGAGGACTTGAGTTCAAATCTGGCCTCAGACGCTTAACACTTAATAGTTGTGTGACTTTGGGCAAGTCACTTAATCTTTATCTGCCTCATTTTTCTTAACTGCAAAATGGAAACAATAATAGCCCTACCTCAAAGGGTTATTATAAAGATCAAGTGAGAAAATATTTGGTTGGTTTTTTTTTTGAGGGGGAAGGCAAGGCAGTTGGGGTTAAGTGACTTGTCCAAGGTTACGCAGCTAGTCAGAGTGTCAAGTGTCTGGGGTCAGATTTGAACTCAAGTCCTCTTGACTTCAGGGCTGGTGCTCTATTCACTGTGCTCCTTTCTCAGATAAAGGAATAAATGAATAAATTGAAACTGCTAACAGCTTAGTGTGCTATATATATCTCTCAAATGATGGGGAGTCTATTGGAGACAGTGTCATACCATAAAGGAGTGACTTAAAAGGAAGCTTTCATCATAACAAATTTTTTTCTCTGAGAAGATTTGATGGTGGGCATATTTTTGAGCTTTCTTCTAATTGAACCACTGGACAACTATATGATTTGTCTGTTTATTTGACATTCTTTTTAAAGCATTAGTAAAATTAGTAATTAGTAAATATTAATAAATATTAGTTTAAAAAGACACTTTCAAGTCTGAAATGAGGGATAACACAATACTAATTCATTTCTATTAGAGTTTTTTTTTTCTTCTTTCAGGGAAGGTTTGACAGTAGTGCTTTTAAAGAGAGAGTGATTCATTTCCCAACACTAGTGAGTCCATAAAAACCGCTAATATCTATTGTATGAATCTTCATTTTCTTAATTCTGTTGTCTAATCTGATTCATTTTTTGGATTTATACAGTTGGAGACAGTGTGTAAATTAAGGCTTTAAAAGACTAAGAAATAAAATATTGCATTGATAGCCTAATCAAGAGCCTTTATGACACACCAGAAAATTATTTAAGTCCGTGTAACTTATCAGACAATATTGAGTCTAAGATTTGCTACAGTGGGTTTGATTAGACTTAGTGAAGGATTTTAAGCTTAAAATTATCAGAAGAAACACAAGAGGAAAAGTGAACCCCAGTTTGCAACTCCATCTATGCAATTGTACTATGTCTTACACTGATGCTTCATTTCTATTCCTGAGACCACTCTTCAAGGACTTCTTCTCTCCAAGGACTAGCTTAAGGCCTACTTCTTCCATGAAGCAACTCTTCCTCAGAAAAATTTCCGAATCCAAGTGGCCCCTCTTTCCTTTGAACTCCCATTGCACTTTTTCTTCCTCCTACTTATTTGTCTCTTCACATAGATCAGCGGTTCTCAACCTGTGGGTTATGTTCAATTTGTAACAATGAAAATACACCCTGCATATCAGATAGATTCCTAACAGTAGCAAAATTATAGTTATGAAGTAGCAACGAAAATATTTTTATGGTTGAGGGTCACCACAACGTGAGGAACTGTATTAAAGGGTCACGGCATTAGGAAGGTTGAGAACCGCTGACATAAATGATCTTGTGTTACTAGTTACATATTTGTGTTAGTTACATTTATGTGCATGTAGATTTTATCCCCTCAACTAGATTACAAGCATTGTAAGCCAGTCATTATTCTATACCCTCTTATAACCCCCACAGCACTTCATACAGGGCATTTCACATAGCAGTGAAAATAAAGTCCTCATAACCAAATGAAAGACAAAGCAGACAAAAGAGAACTATGAACCGTTCTCAATTTTTAAAAAAGAAGACTTTTGATCTTCTCCATTCTTTGACCCTCCTTGAAGAGTTATTTGTAATAATGTCATTGTGCATTATTTAACCTCTTTGAGGAAATATTTGTCCCCAGATGTGCACCATAAATGTTGATTGATTAACCAACTACCATTCTAATTCTTTTCTGATTTTGAGAATTTGAAATTCAAAATTATGAATCCAGTGGAGAAATTAAATTAAGAAAAAGCAACAAACAGTAATGAAGGATGATACCCACAGGACAGCATTGTGAACTTTTTGAACCAGGCCATTTCAAATATGTGTTTTGCTTGATTATGCATATTAGTTACATGGGTATTGTTTTTATTTTTTTCTCCAATTGGAGGAGAGAAAATAGATTTTTGTCAATTGGATAAAATTGAATTTAAAAATTAATGGAGAAAAAGAGAAAGGAACAATATAGAAAAATATTTTTGCAGCAAAACTTGAAATTATTTGGGAAAGTGATGGGAGAGTTTAATGGAGACTAGGACAGTAATAACTTATTTTAACAAAAATCTCAGATTTGAATGCTTTGGGGAAATATATGAGTGGAGAAAAGAGGTATCTGGTTGACCAAAGAGATCATATATATCTTTAAGAAAATGATACAGAGTGATAGAAGCAAGATAAATAATGCTTCAATAAAGTTACACTGGGACATGGAATAGAGAAGATCAAATGAGTATTTTTTTTAAATTGGTAATAGTTTATAGTTCTCTTTCCCTGATTTCTTCATTTTTTTGGCTATGAAGACTAATTATTTTTTCATAAAAGGAGTTCAGTAGAATGCTTTATGTCTTGAGAATAGCTTCTATAACATAGGTATTAATTCCTCTTAAAATGTTTGATTGCACTCACTTCTAAATCCATTTAGCCTAGGCATTTTTCTTTAACAATTCATTTATAGCTTGCTTCATCTCATTTTCTGAAGTTGGGTTGTTTAAGATCTCTATTTCTTATTTTGTTAGTTTGAGTACTTTATATTTTTGTAGATAATCATCAATTTCCTTTGAATTCTCACAGATGAATCTTTTCAAAGGAATGAAGAGATGAAAAGCTTGGAAGGGTACGGTTCTGAACTCTAGGACTGCCAGTTTTGAATGGACTAGCACACTGAAAAGGAAATCAGGGGAGTTGTTATTAGTTGCTAGTGATTTCTGAATGAACTTCTAAAGTATTCTATGAGGAAAGTCCACATTTCTTCTGTCAAGCTGATATGATGATTAATGTGATTCTGATGGCCACCAGTGGGGTAGCAGAAACACAAACTCAGGGTGATTAGGCACTCATTAGCTGTCAGGCCAATATTTTTAGAAATGACAAAATAGAAACAGAAGCAGATTGGCAATTGTTTCTGAGGAAATAACAGTGGGAAAGAAAAGAATGGGAAGAGCTGAAGCTGAGCATGGGAGAGGGCAGCTTATTGGCTTGGAGGGTTGTTTTATAACCAGACTTCTAATTTCATCATTGTAGGAAGCTGCCAGTGAGGATGCTCTACCAATGTAGATCAACTCCTCTTAGAGATTTACCTAAGACACTAAGAAGTTTAATGACTTATGCAGGGTCACACAGCTAATGTATGTTAGAGACAAAACTTGAACTGAGGTTTTCTTAACTCTGAAGCTAGCTTTCTATCCATTGCACTATGCTGCCATCTCATTGTTAATGGGTATCATGCATGAAATTAGCAGGTCTATTCAACAAATATTTATTGAATACCTAGTGTATACCAGAAACAGTGACCATGGAGGTAGATATCATTTTAGCAACTTATATTGTGGTGAGCAAGATAGTATTTATACAAGTAATTACAACTCAAAGCAACATATATATATATATATATATATAAAGTACAACGAGTATGCCCAAATAAAGTCTTATAGAAGAAAAAGAGAAAAACCACTTCTGTTCTGAGCAATCCCATCTGCTAACACAGAGTTCCCATCCAAGAAATGAAATAGAGGAAAATCTCAGAGATAATAAGAGTCTTTCACATGCTTAGAATTGTATTTGCATACACTTTCAGGGACCAGAGCCATTGTATAGTTTTAGGATTGTTTGATTCTTCAGAAACATGAGTCGTCAATATAGCATTTCACCTCCTGCCTCTTGCACAGAGTGTCCCCCTTGACTGAAATGCTTTCCTTCTTTTATTACCTCTCTGCCTTAGAGAATCTCAAACTTCTTTCAAAGAACCACTTACTTAGGTGCCATCTCCAACAGAATTTCTTTCCTGATCTCACCATGCACCAAGTTAGTGTCTATGCCCACTCCACCAAAATTCTTTTTCATTTCATCTGTACTTCATAGGAGAAGCAGCATTTGAGTTGAGCCTTGAAGGATGGGTAAGTTTTGATAGGCAAAGATGGAAGAGGAGGCCATTCCAGGGTAAGGGAATATTGGGAATGGAAGTGAAGCAACCAGAAAGCGCAAAGCCTGTTTGGGGAATAATAAATATCCATTTTGGTTGTAGCATTGTTTCAGGAAAATAGACTCACAGGGTAGTTTGGCATTATATTGGGAGGGATCTTAAGTGCCACATGGAAAAGTTTCTATTCATATTCTATATGGCAATAAGAAGCTATTAAAGGTTTTTGAGAATTGAAGGGATAATCAAAACAATACTTCAATTCAACAAGTAAGTATTAAGCATCTGCTATGTGAGAGATAGTACATTCAACTTTGAGAATACAAAGACAACAGCTAAACAACCCCCACCTGCGAGGAACTTACATCCTACTAGGGAAATAACATGTATACAGATAAGTGTATTTGAAATATGTACAGATGAAATGAAAAACAATTTTGATGGGGTGGGCATAGACACTAACTTGGTACATGGTGAGATCAGGAAAAATATCTTGTAGATGACACCCAAATAAGTGGTTCTTTAAAAGAAGTTTGAGATAAGGCAGAGAGGTAGTAAAAGAAAGAAAGCATTTTAGTCAAGGGGGACACTGCAAGAGGCAGGAGGTGAAATGCTATATTGATGACTTCATTTCTGAAGAATCAAAGAATCCTAAAACTATGTAATGGCTCCAGTCCCTGAAAATGTGTACAAATACAATTCTGAGCATGTAAAAGACTCCTATTATCTCTGAGATTTTCCTCTATTTCATTTTTTGTATGGGAACTCCGTGTTAGCAGGTGGGACTGTAAACTCCTTCAGATCAGTGACTAAGTCATTATTAATCTATAGCACCTAGAGGAGTGTCATGCATAAAAGAGTGCTAATAATCCTAGTATATCTAGCTACTGAGAGGTGGCCTGGCATATTAAACAAAGAACTGACCTAAGAGTTAGGAAATTCAGGTTCTCCCTCTGACATTCCAGCTATATGACCATGAGCTGTCAGGGTCCGAGGCAGTTCTCTAAGACTATAAGTTATAGATGACATGTTGACCTGTATTAATGAAAGGAATTATTACCTTGGAAGTTCTTTGTATTGAGTAAATCACAGAACTGGTCCATAGAGCTATTATTCACAATGGCCTTTGCCATTGATAGCTCAAATTTTTCTTCTTCTGTAAAATGATGATACTTCTAGCCTGACCATTTGAATGGTCAGACCACTTAATAGCTAGCATTTTTGTAGAAAGTTTTATGGTTTGCAAAACATTTTATATATGTTATCTCATTTGATTCTGATAATCCCATTTTACAGATAAGGAATCTGAGACCAAGAGATGTCAAATGACTTGCCCAAGGTCACAAAGTTAATAAATGTCTGAGGCAGAATATGAACTCATATTTTCCTGACTCCAATGACAGTCAATACTCTATCCAGCATGCCAGCTAGCTGCTTTATTTAATTATAACCAAAACTCTTTGAGGGAATATATTTTAGGAAACTAGGATAGTTCATGAATGTGACTTTAGATGGAGTATTGTTATTGTGTTGTTGTTTTTTTCACATAAAGAGCTCCTAAATATTCAGTCAGCATGGCTATCCAATATTTTCCCCCATCATGGTGTAATTCTTGTCACACATCCTTAAGAATCATGGAATCCTAAAGCATGTGGTTTCAACTTAGTAAAAAGAAAAAAAAAGTCCTGTTCACCACATCACTTCTAAGGGGATTTTCACCTCAAAAATTTTTGCAATCTGAAAATGTTTATTAAATCCAGATTGTAAAATGGAAAGTTCAAGACAGCATTCACCTCTAAGTGAAATGAATTACTTGTTATTCATGCAAAGAATTTACAAGAAACCATTTTTAAAAGTTAAAATAGAGCTGAAGTCATTATTGGCACTGGGAATCAGTATGTCATTGATCTGAGAACCATAATTTATTAGTTTATTCAAAGAATCTACTCCATGTATTCAAAATCCAATTCTCTGCTCTACATTTCTCAGATAACTGGTGCTTCTCCACCATAAACATACCGGTTTGGGTTAACATTGGACATCACAATGCTTCCCTTTCTACTCTATGGGTCCACATATAAATGATACCTCTAAAGAAACATTGCTTTGAGATGAAAATACATGGGTACACATTCAAAAATAATGGCACAAAAGTACATATAAAAATTTCCAGGAATGGCTAAAAAAAAAAAAACCCTTTCATTCAAATGAATGTTTTGTTCATTTTTATTGCCACTGTTTTCTTCATTTTAGTCACTTTTTAAGTGTTTCCCTCTTAAAGTGTTATTGTCAGTCAATGGCAGTTCTACAACCTCTGATTTCCATGATCCAGTACTGCTGATATTAGCTCACTCAAAGCAAGAGAAGGGCTCAGAGATCATGTTATCAGACAAAATCCAATAACTCTAAGCATATTTTTTCACATTAGCTCTATAGTTAGGTACAAAGGTACAGTTTCCTCAGCAGTGGACAACCTGAACACTAATGTATGTGTTGGGGACATATACAAGATATCTCTCTAAATTCCATTCCCATAAAAAGATAATCTGTAGAACTCATGATAAAGATGAGGAATTCACCCAAAGTCTCCTACTGTGTGGACCATGTTGCCTAGCCATGCCTATACCCTTCATCTGGATCCTCTCATCATTCTTTCTTTCCATGCCCCCTTTCTGCAAACCCATAAAGTAATAATAGTCAACTTTGCCCTAAGTTACATCAGTGTTTGTTTATCTTAGCTGCTTTTTATCTGGGCTAAAATGCCAATGCAAATCACCTAGCCTTGTCCCAGCAGGAAGTATTCAGGGAGGTAATGGAATTCTACTTTTGCTCTTTCTTGTCTCTGCACCTCCACAGTATTTCTCCTCCCTATGCTGATAGCTACACTCAAATTTTATGTAAGCCAGATTGAGAGGTAAAAGGTGTGGCTTAAATTCATACCCTAATATTATTTTAACATACTCCCAAACTAGTCCTATCCCTGATATTTCATGAGTGGCAAAGAATCAGTTGTCCTCTCCCCTCTGTGCTCAGTACAGTATATTTCAGGTATAGCATGGAATTATGCCATTTTGCTAGGCTCTTTCCACCTATGCCCCCCAGGTATTCTTTACTCCATCCCAGGCTGCTAATATAGGGGGAAAAAACCATATTAAAAGCCTTAATTGGCCATGTGGTCTAGGTGACAGCTGAAAAAATTATTCCAAGTATGTGCTGTAATATCAAGGAGAAGCCTGGAGGTCATTAAAAGAATTTTACAGTTTTACAAAGGTAATCCAGCCTGTTTTCTTCCTCCTATTAAATTCTGAATCAAGTTCATTATTCAATTTAAAGGTATGTCCAAGATATGCATATCTATCAATAAATTCTAGGTTGTCCACTTAACTTCATGTCATTATCTGAACAACAGACTTACTTCAAATATTTGGTGGGTTTCTTTTTCTTGTGTGGATAGTTAGTCCAAATTCTTTAGTGTGATTATGAGTCTTATTTGGTAAAGTCTGCAGAATTTAAAAGTTTTATATGATTAACATTTTCAAACAGGAGCCCATGGAAGACCTCGCCATATATAGAGAAATGCTCTTTAACTTAAACTCTGAGCTGGTTCTCTTTTATGATAAATATCTTTGGCAGACATGTATCTTTCTATTTTATGTTTTACCTTTGATGCTATGGGAAGCTTGGGTTCAGTAATACCATTTTGCTGTTTTCTGAAAGTAAGCCAGGTCCTTCTGTACCCCTTCCTGTTCAATAATGGGTCCAGCTCATTGTTCATCTGTATATCTGTCTCAGATATACATACTATTGGACAAGCTCTATAGGGTGTCCATTCAGATGCATATTGGAATCTGGGCAATAAACATTCCTCATCCATTTAGTCTTTCCTGTGTGGATAGACAGGCAAAACTACTTTTGAGTGATTACAGATCTTTTTGCAAGAGGCTCTGCCATGTCCTGAGGCTTAATGCAATCAATCAACATAATGTCTTCTACATCTGGAGGATCTCACTATGCACTAGGAATCCTACTTCAGCCTAGACTCTATACTGCATCTCCTCCATCACAGAGATGAATACCTTTGGAAAGCAGACATCTCCCGACTTCATACCATAGCCTATGCTTATTATCAGAGGGTGATTGAACGGAGCTATTTCTGTTACATCTTCCAAGGAATCTTGAACAATCTCAATATATGGATGGGAGACACATTATTGTAAAAGAACCTATAAAGAACCTTTTTGTTCTCTCAAGTTGAATGCTTCTTCATAAGCAACGAACAATAAACACAGTGGGGTTTTATGTTCTTTATACCCTTCAGTCAATTGTGAGATGGTAAAGATATTCAACAATGTTATTCAACATTGTTGAATAGTGTTTTTGAAAGCCTTGCTTGTTTCATACAAATATCCTCATCTGGAAAGCTCTCAATTCATGTATAGACAACCACTTATAAAGATTTTGTATATACAGGAAATTAGGAATATATGTTGATGTTATATGATGTTTTCTTAGTCACCTTTTTTTTTAAATCAGAAAGGTCCAGGATTTTGTCCCAAAACTCAGAAAAACCTCAGAATCCAGATGCTCCGATTAAGCACAGAATGCTCAGATTAAGCACTTTCTTAATAGTTTGATATATTCCCCTGAGCATCTCAAAAAGATGTTGTGTTCATCCAGTCTATATGTTTATAGATGCTGCTGCTAACTGGGCTACCCTGTGCAGAGGGGACTGATGCATAATGTATAGCAGAGGTGTCAAACCTTATTCAGACCTTACTGACAGTTTAGCAGCCCCCATTTATTTCTATTTTGAGTTTGACATAACTGTTATACAGTCATCTCCACCACTAGCACAAAAAAAGCCCTTTGTTTAGTGATTGTAGCTGCTACTTACAAGTCCTGTCATTTACATTCCTTACCCCCTGCCTCTTTTCCTCCAAGTCTCCTGAAAGATTTTTATTATTTTGCTTGAGTTAAACCAGATGCTTTCTGATTTCCATAGAGCAATATGCTTTCTAATGCTCACAGCAGGACTGCAAACTTCTTTAGACCACCTGAGTATGATTCACTCATGTAGGTGTCTCTCTGTACCACAACTGATCAGATGTTCTGTCAGTGTCTACTCTTAGATGTCTAGTCCAGAGAAGCCGAGTTTGCACAGAGAACTTCTTTAATTCCAGAGGATTAACTGGATTCTAGGATCATATTATTGGAGACTTGGTTTTGCCACATAATGAGTCAAAGTATATTTAGTACATTATTGGGCAGGGCACTAAATGATACCCTGTGGTCTGAAAAGGTCATTGGAACGTAGATAAAGAGCTAGAAAGGGCCCTCAAAACCTCTCATTTTATAAATCAAGAAACTGAGTCCCAGACAGGGAAAGACTTTTTTCAAGGTCATTCAGGTCGCAAGTGGAGAGTCAGGATTTAACTCCTTCTCCTCTGACTACAGATCCAGTACTTTTTCTCCTACATCTCACTGTGGGTGAAAAAAAAAAGCACAAAGAAACTCTGTGCTTGTCATCTTGATAGGCTCAGGCTCACCCACTGGGCTGGGGAGTGGGCACAGGCTGAAGGAAAGGGCTTGTGGTCTAAGGCTATTCTATGAGCAATGCTAGGCTGTGTATACTTTATAAACACTGTTTAATCCATGCCCTCAATTAGAGGAAAAAGGTATGCATCTGTGTGATATGACTATAAATATATAGAACTGACTCTGGGCCTGTGGGTCTGTTTGTCTGCATATGTTTGTATTTCTCTATGTGTCTGTGTGAGTTGTATATCTCTGACAGTTGTATGTCTGATAGTGGTCCTACTTATGTATTTCTCAGTGTGTCTAAGTATATGTGTTGGTGTAACAGTGTGTACATCTATCTGAATGTATCTAGATGTATTTAAGTATCTGTATCTATTTATATTTCGGTATGTTTTGTAAGTACATGTAACAATGTTAATTTCTCAGACATTTACTATGTGTGACCCTGGGCAAGTAACTTAACCCTGTTTGCCTCAGTTTCCTCATCTGTAAAATGAGCTGGAGAAGGAAATAGCAAACCACTCCAGTATCTTCACCAAGAAAATTCCAAAATGGAATCACAAAGAGTTGGATGTGACTGAACAATATGTTTATAAGCATCTGTGTGTGTGTGTGTTAGAGGACTAGAGGGAAATCTGTTCTCTTTTTTGGATTCTATAAGAATATTTCCATAAATCAAAGAAATCTTGGGGGGCGGTGTATATGTGCACTCCTATGTCCAGCTGAGCTGTGTGTAGAAAAATTGGACAAGACCAGGCAGGACAAGGTTTGTATTTTGACTTGGCAGTATGGCATAGCATAGTAAGAGTGATATATATGTTAGGATAGAGAAGGGGGCGTTAGCCTAACATTTACAGTGTTGCTTTTTCACATCCAGTTCCACTCTCACCCTGACCCTTTTCCACTTTCTCCCTCTACTCAAAGGCCCTACTACCAAGGAATGACATAGTCATGCTATCCCTTGTAAAAGAAGATAACTCTATTAATTAGGATGGAAATGACAGCCATGGACATTCAAAATGAACTTTGGTGACCACCAGGAGCTAGACTGGCTTCATCAAAAATAACTCTCACTCCGATCTTATTTCCTTTCTTTGACAGAATTACTAGACTAGGTTACTTTGTCAAGAATACTAAGAGATGGAGGGGCGGAGCCAAGATGGCGGCGTAGAAGCAGCAACACATCGCAGCTCTCACATAGCCACCCCAAAATACCCATAAAATAGGACTCTAAACCAATCCTGGAACTCCAAAACGCACACAAAGATACTTCCCACTAAAGTCAGCTCAGCTAAGAGGAACCATATCAGCACTGCGAACCGAAACCAGCCTGGCCTGAAGCCGCGGCTGTGCCCCGGGGCGGCTGGACGGGAAGGGCTGAGAAGCTTCAGGTGAGCAGATTAGCGGCAGCTGTGAATGGGAT
>CM053581.1:92268703-92307616 GCA_028627135.1 Pseudochirops cupreus | reverse complement strand
AAAAAAAAAAGAAATTACTTCCCCAGGGTTGCACAGCTAGTAAGTCTTTGTCTGGATTTCAAGTCAGCTAACAGAGCAGGCAGGGACTTTAGAGATCACCGAGTCTACCCTTATTTTATCAATGAGGACAGAGTTAGAGAAAAGCAAATTGACTTACTCAGGGTCATGCCACAAACTAGTGGCAGAAACCAAACTCGACTCTAGCTCTCACATCCTGCTGTCCAAGATTCTTTATATGATTAACATTGTTACAGTATCACAGTGAACTGTACAAAGTTCTTATTTATTCATAATGTCTGACTTTTACCACAATCAGAAAGAATAGTTTTCTCAGGTTCATGTGAACTGATATTTATATAGCACTTCCTATGTGCCAGATGCTATGTTAAGCTATCTATAATAATTAGCTCCTTTAAACAGCAAGCTCGAAGTAAGTGGCCTCAATTTTTTAAATGAAATATAAAGCAAGGTCTCTAGGGGAAGTTTGGGGAAAGAAAAAAAAGTTGTAACATTATTCAGTCATTTCAGTCATGTCTGACTCCTTGTGATCTCATTTGGAGTTTTCTTGGCAAAGATACTGGAGTGATTTGCCATTTCCTTCTCCAGTTCATTTTTTTTTTGGAGGAGGGAAGACAAGGCAGTTGGGGTCAAGTGACTTGCCTAAGGTCACACTGCTAGTAAATGTCAAGTGTCTGAGGCTGGATTTGAACTCAGATCCTCCTGACTCCAGGGCTAGTACCCTATTCACTACACCATTTAGCTACTCCCTCCAGTTCATTTTACAGATGAGGAAACAGAGGCAGACAGGGTTAAGTGACTTGCCTAGGGTTACACAACTACTAAGTGTCTGAGGGCATATTTGAACTCAAGAAGATGTGTCTTCCTGAAGCCTGGCCTCTTTTCATTGTGCCACATAGCTGTACAAATAATAGGAAAATTAATTAATTAGACGGGAATAAAGTTATTGCTTTGCTGTGGCAAGAACCCAGATGAGATTAGATAGTGAAACTTTGTAGTAGACTCCAGTTCTATCCAACAGCACATGAATAGGAACAAAGAAGGCCAATGGCTAGAATAATCAAGGTCTGGAAAAGTGTGATTAGTGATAGGATAGAGGAGGAAGAGGTTTAAAGATAGAGCATAGTGTAGAGCTGAACTGTTTCATCAAGGGATCACGACTGAGAGGGAGGAGAGTTCAACCAGAGAAGAAGTGATGATCAGAGAAAGAACTGAAGGGTGGAGGGTTGAAAAGTCATGATGATGACGGAGAACAGGTTTAGGGGTAGTAAAGCAAATAGGAAGAGATGGGATTATAGAAGGTTATGCAGAGACAGAGATTTTGATCATGAAATCTCCCACAAATTTGAAAGTCACCGCATAAAACTCTGGTACCCCTTCCTTGCTGCCCCAGCTTCAATGTGAGATATTTGAACTAAACAAAATTTTACAAATGTGATCTGACCTCTGCTGCTTCATTTAGAAGAGGACCAATGACATCACATAGTAATATCTTGAGCATGAATTAGATTTAAGTGAGGCAGAGTTGCACAAAATCATCAGCCTTATTCTCTCTTCCAGAGTCATCAGAGTCTAGTGGCAAGACAAAAGTCAAGCAACTAGTGATGGCCCAGAATGCAGTGGATGACCTTGGTGTCTTCTATGTCTGACCAAGCTCTAAGAACTTCACAGAACCTAATTCAGTTGCCTTCAGGACCATTGGAACAAATTGTTATACTCCCATTCCACTGGAGAAGTTTTCACGTGCTTGGGGTAGACATCCCCCTAACTTACCAGTTGGTTTGAGGCCTATTGGTTACCCTCAGTCTTTTTTAATGCATCTGCTGAGATGGTTTTACCAGGGTGTAGCTGCTCTGCATGGTACAGTTTCTTAGAAGGTGAGAATTGTGTGAAAGGTAGACCCCAAAGGTGGTTGAGCAGTCCTGAAGAAGACTTGGCAAGTCCTCACACTAGAGATTCTAGACCTCTCTGAACACCCATATATTTTACTGAACCTCTACCTAGTGAGTATGCTATCAAGAAATCAAGCAACAGTTTTCTCGTTCAGCCAGCCAAGATGCCAAAAGGGAAGAAGGCCAAGAGGAAGCTCCTGCTGTAGTAAAGAAGCAGGAGGCCAACAAAGAGGTCAATCCTTTGTTTGAGAAGCATCCCAGGAACTTGGGCATTGGTCAGGACATCCAGCCCAAAAGGGATCTTGCTCGATCTGTCAAATGGCCTTGGTACATCAGACTGCAGTGTCAAAAATCTATCCTTTATAAGCATTTGAAGGTTCCACCAGCAATTAACCAGTTCACCCAGGCTTTGGATTGTCAGACAACTACTCAACTGCTTAAACTGGCTCACAAGTATAGACCGAAGAGAAAGCAAGACAAGAAGCAAAGGCTGCTGGCTCAGGCTGAACAAAAGGCTGCAGGCAAAGGAGATGTCCTCACTAAGAGACCACCTGTCATCAGAGCAGATGTTAACACTGTTACTGCCCTGGTAGAAAACAAGAAAGCACAATTGGTAGTGATTGCACATGACGTGGGCCCCATTGAGCTAATGGTCTTCTTACCTGCCTTGTGCCGAAAAATGGGGGTTTCTTACTGTATTATCAAAGGTAAGGCGAGATTCGGTTGCTTAGTTCACAGAAAGACCTGCGTGAACATTGCCTTCACACAGATTAACCCTGAAGATAAGGGAGCCCTGGCTAAGCTGGTGGAAGCCATCAAAACCAATTATAATGACAGATATGATGAGATCCATCATCACTGGGGTGGCAATGTCCTGGGTCCAAAATCAGTGGCTCATATTGCCAAGCTGGAAAAGGCAAAAGTTAAGCAACTTGCAACCAAATTGGGTTAAATGTATATTTGATTTTTCCCTATGTAAAAATAAAAATTTAAACAAAAAAAAGGAAATCAAGCAACAGTTTAATAGCAAAACATTTAATCAGAAAGTACATAATAGAAAAAATCAAGCAATAAAATAATTCTCAACCCCAATACCCAGAGGAGTACAATCTCCTATAAATGTTTGAGTATATATTCTAGAAGACATGAGAGGGGATAGGAGCAAGGGCATAAGAAGGGTTGGACTTGGCAAAAAAGGGCTCCTTAGAGAATGGATCAAAAGAAGAGAAAGTGGCTAGAAATAAAGAGAGATTTTAATGAATAAAATAGAGGAGATAAGGGTGCTGATGGCAGATGCCTTATTCTCAGTGAAGTAGGAGTCAAAGTCATTCACCAAGAGACAGGTTGAGGTGGCACTGGGTACTTGAAGAAAGGTAGAAGGTTTAGAACATCCACTGTAGGGACCAGGGTAGAGAATCAGGAAAGAATGAGAGTATTATCATACTTCAGGGAAGGTCACTTGGCACTAGATAACATAACATCATAATTGACACAGCATTATTACATGGCCTCATCCAGAAGCATTTGGGAGTAAGAACAGAGAAAGCAAATCACACAGTCTCAGAATTTTAGAATCAGAAGCGATCTCTGTGACCATCTAATCAAATCAATACCTGAATATATCTACCAAATCTTAATCCACTGCCTGTGATGGTGGCTGTGGGAGACAGTAATTCACAGCAAATCCTAAAGTCATATTGCCTATAAGGACCATGAATGAGAGGGTTAAGTACTTGAGGATGGGATAAAGCAGGTAATGTAATGTAATATATTGTAAATGTAATGTAATGATGCTATGTAATGTTCCAAGTTTGGTCAAAGGCTTCCACCAATGCTTCTTTCTTCAAACCATAATTTTGAGTTGATGTTAGTTTTGGTTTTTTTTTTTATTTTGCTGGGTGAGGGGAATGTTGGTAGTATTATTTTGTCTCATGTTAGTACTAACACTACAGAGTGAGGAGGAAGTGTGGTTAAATAGATAGGAAAAACATTTATTAAGTTCTTACTATGTGCCAGGCACTTAGTTAAGCAATGAGGATACAAATAAGGAAGGGAAGGAATGGATTAAATATTTTATTAAGCACCTACTCTTAGGTACTACTGTTAAGCACACAGGTCACACAGCTGGTCAGGAGATAGAGCAATCTGGACAGTACCTTGAGCTGGGAGTAAAATGAGTAATATTTCTAGAATCTCTCAAGAGATGGCTAGCATGCCCACATAATAAAAGTATGCTTTCTTAAATAGGGAGGCCATATAAGAATGTGCCATAATCTTACTCATGTCTACATCTCTCTCATGTACTACTCTTCCCTTTACATATTTGGAGCATATCTCCCTGGCCTTGGAATCCCTGCTTCAAACTCTATTTCCCACTACCCCTCTGTACTCTCTAGATTTGGTATTTTTTTGGATTGGTTTTTCTCCTTTGGATATTGACTTGAGCCAAACCCTCCTTTCCTCAGGAGGATCATTTGGATTTCTGTTGATTGCTCTAATTACTGACACTTCTCTTCTACTTCTTTTCTAGGATGTCCCCGTCATCCTCAGACAGAAAGCAAATTTATCCTAAAAGAAATATTTCACTAATATATTTGAGACTTACATAGGTGTTGGGTCTGTTCAAGTTCCTTCTTTAGACTATAAGGCTTGTGATCTGTTTTGTACAGTTGTCTATTGGACAAGACTTTTGTACATATTTCTTAACTTTCTGTTCATACTACATATACTTTTATAGGTACTTTTCTCCCTCACTAGAATTGTAAACTCCTTGTGAATAGGGGCATTCTTTGTATTTGTATCCCTAGAGCCTAGCACAGGATCTGTTACAGTATGTGATTGATTGATCTATCTCTTGTAACTTTGACTCCTCAAGGGCAGCATGACTCAGTATTGATATCATCCTCTTTATTTTGAATAACAGCTCTCTGTTAGCCACGTTTGTTAGTTTTTCTAGTCCAATGATAATTTTCCTTGGCATAGAAAAAAAAACAAATAAAAGGTGAGTAACTTTCCACACCATGATGCCTGCCCTCCAGCCATCAGCCTTATCTCCCCACAGTCAGAATTTTGAACTCTGCACCTGAGAGGTACGCTTTCATCTTACCTTGCTCAAAACTAGATCTCTGGGGCAGCTAGGTGGTGCAGTGAGTAGAGCACTAGCCCTGGAGTCAGGGAGGATCTGAGTTCAAATCCGGCCTCAGACACCTAACACTTACTAGCTGTGTGACCTTGGGCAAGTCACTTAACCCCAATTGCCCTGCCTTCCCCCTCCAAAAAGCAAAAAAAGAAAGCTAAAACAACAACAACAACTAGATCTCCACAAGATCAGGGCCATCTGAATACACTCCTCTAGTCCCCAACCCTTCCCTGCTTCCCTTTGTAAGTTGTTTTCCCCCATTAGAATGTAAGCTCCTTGAAAGCAAGGGCTGTCTTTTTTGCTTCTATTTTGATTCTCAGAACTTTTCACAGTGTCTAGCACATGGTTGGTTGATTATTGTCCTTCATTCTCGAAGAGGACCAAAATGATATCACTAGGTTAGAGTCAAGTTACAGTGTGTCTGTGACTGCTCAGACCAATATAAACTCAGAATGCTCTACCACAAGTCAGGTACAAATAGTCCATGTGAACATTTGGGGTAGATTCTCTAAATCTGCACATCTCATGTTTCTTTTGAGCTACTTCAATTCTGCTTTTCTCATAGAGGATAACATCTTCTTTGAAGCAGTTACATGGTGCTGAATGGTCCTTTGTTAGCATCTCCTATATCACACAATCCCAATTCCAAAAGTCCTTAATAAATGCTCACTTTATCTGTCTATCTATCTATCTATCTATCTGTCTATCTTTTAGTATCCAGTTAGCATCTATCTCCCTATCTTTGAGCATTTAGCGCACTGGGGAAGAACACCGGTGATGCTAAACCGTAGACCTGGAGGCATTCTTTATTCTCTTTATAGTACTTACCCTGAAACATTTATTATAACTTCATGCTTCCCAGGAGATCTCTACAGGACTATCACAATGTACTTATTAGTGCTTTCTGTAGCTTGTGACTTTGAAAGAACAATGGCAGAAGAGCAAATGTGTGAACTCTTCTGAGAGCCCTGGGTGTACGTTTACTCTGCCAGAGCCCAAGAGCAGAAAACTTAGCTGGAAGAGCTTGTAGAAGGGAGGTCTGTTCTGGGGATCCAGACTTTAGAAAAGGAATAGCCTTTGTTTCAAGTCCACAATTCATAAAGTCACAGTTTGGGCAATGGTTTGTTGATGACCTGACCAATTCACCTTTATGATTTTGTTTTCTTTTTAATCTAACTTGTCTAAGTGACCACTTGGCCTCTGTTAGGAGAGTTTTATGCTGTATAACTTCCTTAGCATAAACAAACATGCTAAATATGTGCTCCTTGTTTTTCTGGAGAAATGTAAAAATAATATAACTTTTGTACTAAGTGTCAGGCATTGTAAATTCCTGTGTTTAAGCTTAGCCAGGGTTTATCCAAAAGGAAAGAATTGTTTCCATTTATTTCTTAAAAAGAAACCAAACAAAAAATCATTCAAACTAGATTGTAGGGTGAGGACTTGGGGAAAGGGCGTTGCAAAAACCTATTTTCTTTACCTAATCTTCAAGGCCTAAACAGTGTCCTGTAGTCAAATCTGCTTAGTTTGAAGAGGTAAGAAAAAGTAAAAACCTATTTTAAGAACCACAATGCACAAACTTACTTTTTAGGAAAACAAATTCAACAGGGTTCTAGATGATAATGGGCAAGGGAAGATTTAGTTCCTTAGTTATTTCAAGAGCTGAACCTCTTGGTTTTCTGTGCCTTGCTAAACTAGTTACTCTGAGGAAGTTTGAATTAACAAAAGAAAAAAAAACCATCAGCTGTATAAAAGGCAGAGCTGCTGCAATATCCTCTTATCAGAAAAAAAAGAGACAAGGAATAAAATTTTCGGCTTTAGGAACAAACAGTAAATCATTTATGCAAGAGAGATTTGTGAGAGAAAACGTTGCATCATGACATATAAATAAAATGCTGACAGTGCAATATTAAAATGGCTGTGTCTCGCTCAACAGTGAAAAATAGCCCAGTGGCAGCTTTAGGCTGGTTGAAGGGCACAGAATCCTTCGTGACCTGTACCCCGACCAGCAGGAGAAACTTGGCTCTTAGTTCACACTTCACAGGATTTTCAGAGGAAACACATGTTGTGAGGGTGATTTCTGTCTAAAGGGAGCCAGACTCAGGCCCACCAAGATTACTCTATAGGCCTGTTCACAGGAAGAATAAAAGGTCATGGTAGAAGTTCAAACATCAAGGATGAAGTTTATCCGTTTATTCCCTCTCTTGCCAACTGCTGCACTGGTGCCAGAATTGTGAAATGCTACATTCCCAGGTGTCTTGTCTGCATATGAACCCCCAGGGTTCTCCAGAACTTACATCCCAGCTTCTATCCTTCCTGACTGATGCTAGGGTCTAAAAAAAATTCCAACCCACATTTCCCATCCTTCATAAACCCTGCCTTAACCATCCTAGATTGAACCTCTAAAAAAACCAAAATCTGTACAAATAATTCATATGACAATTAATCATCAGCGGTGCCAGGGTGGGGAACCTGAGGCCTCAAGGCCACACGTGACCTTCTAGGGCCTCAGATGTGCCCTTTTGACTTGAGTCCAAGTTTTGCCGAACAAATCCTTTTATTAAGGGGATTTGTTCTGTGAAGTTTGGATTCAAAGGGGTGTACTTGTGGACCTAGAGGGGCACATATGGCCTTGAGGCCACAGGTTCCCCACTTCGGGATGTATTTCTCCTGTTGTTGTCTGTAGGCATAATTTAAATGTTTTCTGGTTATTTATATTTTCTCTTTTCTATCATCTCCCCAACTATGTATTTATATGCCATAGAGAGACATAATTTTTAGCCCTTTCAAAGCAGGAACTATTTCAGTCAATCAGCTAGCATTTATTAAGCTTTTGCTAGACACTCTGATAAATTTGCAAAGAAAGGCAAAAACAGTTGTTGCCTTCAAGAAGCTCGCATTCTAATGGCCAAGACAATATTTAACAAGTAGTTATATACAAGATATATACAGAGTATATAGAAGGTAGTCTCCAAGGGGAAAGCATTAAGGGAACTCAGAAAGGCCTTCTGCAGAAGGCAGGGATTTGAGCTGAATTGTGATAGAAGCCAGGGAAACAAAGAGGTGGACATGAGGAGGAAGAGGATTTTATCCATGGTGGACAACACTGAAAAGGCATGGAGACAGGACCAGTGCCTTGTGTGGGAAGACTGGCAAATAGGCTAGAGCATAGAATGCATGGGAAGGAGTGAAATGTAAGGAGAGTGGAAAAGGAGGAAAGAGCAAGGTGATATAGAGCTGTAAATGCCAAACAAAGGATTTTATATCTGATCTTGAAGATAATAAGGAGCCATTGTACTCTACTGAGTAGGAGAGCAACTTGATCAGACCTGTGCTTTAAGAAAGTCACTTTGGCAACTGAGTGCAGGATGGAGTGGAGTGAAAGTTGAGGCAGGGAGACCAATTAGAAGGCTATTAAAAAGTGATAGTTCTGTGAGAGGATATACGTGACGTTTGAAAATAGAAATAAGCTATAGCAGTGGATTGGGTATGTAGGGCAATTAAGAATGAGGAGTTGAAGGTGGGACTAAGGGTGCAAGACTGAGTAACTGGGAGGATGATATTGTCCTTAACAATAATGGGAAAGTTTGGAAGAGTGGAGGGTTTGGAGGAAAAGGTAACGGACATATTGAGTTTGAGATGCTGATGGACATCCATTTAAGGTTTCCAAAAAGTAACTGATGATGTGAAATTGTAGCTCAGGAAAGAAATTAGAGTTGGATATATAATAAGGGAATAATCTACATAAAGATGATAATTGAACCCATGGAAGTTGATGAGATCGCCAAATAAGATTGTATAGAAATAGAAGAGGGCCAAAACAAAGCTGTGGGGGATAGTCACAATTACTGGGTATGACATAGATAAGGAAATAGCAAAGGAGATCGATAAAGAGTATTTTTATAGATAAGAGACAGACAGACAGATAGATAGATAGATAGATAGATAGGAGACAGATAAGGAGAGAAAATTGTCACAAAAGCCTGGAGATGAGAGAATATTCAAGAGAAAAAGTATTCAACAGTATTAAAGCTTTCAGAAAAGTCAAGAAGAAGGAGAATTGGGAGAAAGTTCATTAAATTTGACAATTAAGAGATAATCAGTGACTTTGAAGAGAGCAATTTTGATTGACTGAGGTCTTTGCTAGATTACAAAGGATTTAGAATGGAGTGAGAGAAGAGAAAGTGGAGGAAACAAGTGTAAACAACTTCAAAGAGTTTACCCATAAAAGAGAGAAAAACAAAGAACAATGGCTAGTGGAGATGGTAGATCAAAGTTGTATTGTTGTTTTTTTAAAGAAGGAAAGGCATAAGCATGTTTGTAGGAATCAGGGGAGTCAAAACATATGGAGAGATCAAAGATAAGAAAGTGGGCACAGTCTGCTGGAGCACATGGAAGAGTATGGGACCAATGGGCAATATGATGGGGTTAATCTTGGAAGAGAAAAAGACTACTTCTTCATCTGAGACCAGAATGAAGGAGGGCTTAGTGGGGGTTGATGTTAGAGGAATGTGAAATGAGGAGGAGAGAACAAAATCTTAGCAAATGGACTCTTTGCTTTACTGAAGTAATATGAGGTCTTCAGCCAAGAGGAAAGGTAGGGAGAGGTAGAGTGGTGTGTTGAAAAGTTGAGAGTTTAAAAAAAAAAAGAAAAGAAAAGTTGAGAGTAGATGTAGAGGTTTGGAAGAGCCACTTTGTGGAAAGTGAGATAGCAAATGAATTAGGGAAGAGTAGCAACAATGATGACAATGATAACGATGATGAAGGCAACTACGATGATGATGATGATGATAGCCAGTATTTATATAGCACTTTAGAGTTTGCAAACCACTTTACTTAATGATAGCTTTACTCTGTTAAGAATAGATATCATAAATTTGTAGATCCTTAGTAGACATACTTTCGTTATTTTTTTTTTCAACTCTGTTCAGCAGCAAATGTATAGGAGCAAAGGAGGCAGATATTGGGAATAATACAGAGCTGACACTTGGCCAGGTATTACTGGCAATGACAAAGGGGAGTGTACTCAACTCAAGAGTAGATGATAGTGTTGATTTGAATTGGTTCACCCAAAGGTCCATATAGGGAAGGATGTGAGAGTGTAATCAATGTAATAGGGATGGCCTGGGAAAAAACTAGGTGGTACAGAAAATGGAAGTAGCAATGAAGATAGGGGTTATGAGATATGAGGCATAGAGAAAGATGAAATGATAAAAGATTCTAATTAAAGTAATGTCAGAGTTCATGAACATGGAAGTGGTACACTTGTAGGTTATGACAAGATCAAGAATATGATCAGCTCTGTGTATAACCTGAGGTGGAGAGGAGAAGTAGGTCATGGGAAATGGGTAAACTGAAGAACTGGGAAGTTAAAGTATTTGAGAAAGCATCAATAGGTATTATGTTGAAGTCTCAGGATTTGGGGTGAAGGGAAAGACTCTAAGCCAGGCACTGAACTCATTCAGTTTCTCGGCAATTATTAATTGTCCAGGGAGCAAGTACCTGAGCTAATGGAGAGGTTTCCCACACACACACTCATGCTTGGTTGTTGGGACAAATCAACATTCAAAACCCCTAGCAATTTCAGATATAAGTATCTATTGTCTTCTATAGAAACCTCTAATGAACTCATTCTCATTATTAATGTATCTAAAATACACAATCAATGGCATTGGGGAGGTGGTGGCTCTTTCAGGGTAGATAGTCTACTAAATTTAGCTTCTAATAATAATCCTGAAAAAAGACCTTGAGAAAAGCTACGGTTATTTTGGGGGGTAGGCTGGAGGCAGGGGTAACTTTTGCAAAAGTAACAAAGACAAAACAACAACAACATTTAATTCTTTTCATGCAAACATATGAAGTTATAAGCAGCTATACATAAAAGAAAACTTCTATCTCTTAATTTGTAAACAACAAGGATTCCAATAAATCACACTTAAATCAACATTTTCTTCTGAGGAAAGGAGTCTCCCAAAACGGGGATTCCACTTGCAGTTTCAGTGTGAAATAAGTAATGCTGCTCCTGATGATGGTGATGATGGTGATACTGATAATGGCGATGGAGGTACTGGCTTGGTCTGTCACTTTTCCTTGGTTTTGCAAGCAGGAATTTATAATCTGTAAAACCTAAAACCATGGGGTCAGTCACAGCCATCAAAAGAAAGAACTGGTTAATTGGGGGGGGAAGCCACATAAACTATCATCCTTTTTGGTTATGCCCTTCCTTGATGACATTTTATCTCCTGCATAATTTCTTGTTTTTAATGTGTTGTAGTCTGATCACCCTCACCACAGCATGTGCCTTTCCATTGTTGTCTGGGCCAACCTTGACTTCAATTTTTTGGAGCCTGTGATGTTCCATGTCTTGCAACCATACAATGAAGAAAATTGGTGTTGAAAAAAAAAAGCTGGGTCTTGTTTCAAGGAGAAATTTGAGGTGATTAAAATAAACTTAGCAACTTCCCATAGTGAACTGAAATGAACAAAATTCTTTAAGATTTGCAAACTGCCTTACATCTCATTGAAGCATTACAACCACATTGCAACTCGGATCCTAAAGGAATTATTACCTTCATTTCACAAATGAGGAAAGTGAGGCTTAGGGAAGCCAAGGAACCTGACAATGGTCATATAGTGGGCAGGTGTTAGAGACAAGAATTCATCACTGGTTTTCCTGATTTCAAGTTCAGCACTGAATCTACTATGTTATCCAAGTAGGAGCTCAATAAATGCGTATTTACTCGACCCTCTGGTATCTATCAACTAACCACACTGACTCAAAGGATAGGATCAAAATCTCTAAGTACCTAAGAAACTTGAGTAACCTCTCCCTGCTCATCTTGTACTTTCAGCCCTAGCCAGTCATCCTTGTGAGGAATTTTTAAAAAAGAAAACGAGTTCCCTTGTTTAGGATAATGTACAAAACTCGGCTACTTGGCCAGCCAGGTTTCCATAGACCAAACACATCTCAGGTTCAAAGGCAGGTGTCAGGTGACATGCTGGAGGGTTACAGATAATACTGTTTATATTAATGGGTTTTCTTCACTACCTATGATCTCATGTCCAGGTGCAGTTAAAGGAAAAAGGGGAAATGGAAGATGTAGGGGGACTGGGCCAAGTTCGGGTTATGGAGCCAGTGGGAGAGGGAGAAGCCCGAGTGGGTGTATTTGGACCTGCTAGTTCAGGCAAACCCTGGAAAGTTACCTTGTGACTGGGTAAAATGAAATCGAGAAGATCACTCTCCACCAAGTGTTTCTGACATAAAGGTAAATGAGAGCAGAAATTTCAGGAATAGTATGACATGGTATACAGTTAGTACCCAACCAGAGCTAGTAAATGGGGAAAGAGAGATTGTAATATATTGTAGTGACCTTTAACGGAGGTGATGGCATGTGCCTTTTCAGCTTTCACACTAGACATCCTGTACCACCCTTCTCACCTCCCTTTAGACTTCTTATCAACCCTAAAACCGTCTCTCCCTCTCCTTCATCTTCTTTAGCCTGCAGGTGAGAGTGGAAAGAGATGGATGCTTTCCATCTTGCTACATGATTCTCCTGCCTGATTTCCAACCTCCTATAAGAAAAGAAGGACCATTTCATCTTACCAGTCTCTTGCCGCTAAGGTATGGAAAAAGGGTGCCATTCCATCAAGTTTTCTGTTTGGTCTCCTACTCTGGCAAAGGAGAGTATCATAACTTCTTCTGCACCAAGTTCTTGTTCTCTCATCTAAAATGCAGAAAGTTCTGAAAGGACTCCACCTAAAGCTGATAATACTATTTAATTGGAAAATCTCCCTAAAATTTTCACTGAATGACTAACAAACTCCCACCTAGACATACCCTTCACAGTTCAGTGGTTCTGAAAGCCATCAGCAATTCTGTAAGTCATGATGATAGAAAAGTCATGGAGGGAGAGAAATTCTTTTTTTTTTTTAAGTAAATGTATTTACTTTTAGTTTTCAACATTTTTTCTTTTTTTTTCTTTTGGCAGGGCAATTGGGGTTAAGTGACTTGCCTAAGATCACACAGCTAGCAAATGTTACGTGTCTGAGGCCAGATTTCAACTCAGGTCCTCCTGATTCCAGGGCCAGTGCTCTATTCACTGCACTACCTAGCTGCCCCCCTAGTTTTCAACATTTGCTTCCATAAGTTTTAGATTTTCTCCCCTTTCCTTCACTTCCCACTCCCAAAGATGGCATGCAATTTGATATAGGCTCTACATATACATTCCTATTAAACATATTTTCACATTAGTCCTGTTGTATAGAAGAATTAGAATGAATGGGAGGAGCCATGAGAAAGAAAAACAAAACAAAAAAAGAAAGTAGCCTGCTTCAATCTGCATTCAGACCCCATAGTTCTTTCTCTGGATGTGGATAGCCTTTTCTATCATGAGTCCTTTGAAATTGTTTTAGGACCTTGCATTGCTGAGAAGGGCTAAGTCTATCAAAGTCAGTCATCGCACGCTGTGGTTGTTACTATATACAGTGTTCTCCTGGTTTTACCCCCCTCACTCAACATCAGTTCATATAAGTCCTTCTGGGTTTTTTCTGAAGTCTGCCTGTTCATCCTTTCTTATAGCACAAGAGTACTCCATTGCATGCATATACCACAACTTAATTCATTCCTTATTTGATGGGGATCCCCTCAATTTCCAGTTCTTAGCCATCACTAAGGGAGCTGCTATAAATTTTTTTGTGCATGTGGGTCCTTTTCCCATTTTTAAGATCTCTTTGGGATACAGCCCTAGAAGTGGCATTGCTGGATTGAAGGGTATGCACGTTTTTATTACCCTTTGGGGATAATTCCAAATTAAGGGAGGGAATTCTTGATCAATGTAGCATGCACTTGAAGAAAGAAGAGAATTGCCTGTATGGTCTTGTGGCTGAAGGATGTGTTAGGAGACGAAAGCCATGACATGGAGGAGCAAGAGACCAAAATTTTACCAAGCCCCATTATTATAGTGAGTTATCAGGCATTCAAGTTCCATTGTGAAGGGGGCTGTTTGTTTAGAAGTCCCAAAGTCCATTTGATTTATAGAGGTATCTAAAACACAAGCTAGAACTACAAGTCTAGGAGGGTTCCATGAGTAAAAGAGGTATTTCACCAGAATTCGCTATGGTTCAACTAGCATTTACTAGCCTCCTGTGATGTGTATGCTGTACACTGTGTACAAGGTACACTGGTGGTACAACAATGAAAATGAGACTCTAAGGGAGAATACAACTGGCAATACCAAGTTTAGTCTCCTTTCGAAGATGATCTCTGTGAGTACTTTATGTCTTTTCTGTATCATTTTATGGGCCTAAATAGAATCCTTTTCACCTCTTGCATTTTTTTTTGTGGAGTAAAATAAAGGTTGTGCTCAATCCAATATGCATTCATTATCCTGGTGCTCATATAGGAGCTAAGGACTCTGTTACCTACGCTTGCAGGTAATTATTCATAAACGATATTCAGAATGTATCTCAGAATAAAACCCTGGGTGGAGACATAATGAGTCATCAGGGAGGGACAATGGTCTTTTTTTGGGTCAGCCCCCAACAGCAGACACAGTCAATGTAAGTCCTAAGTTTAGGTGGCCCTGGGCCATGTGTTTCATTTGTATCCCCCAATTCCAAGCAAAGGACTTTGTTCACAAGAGCCACTTAACAAATATTTGTTGTATACTACTATATTGTAATTATTTAAATGAATTGGCCAATTTGAACTGACCAGTCATTTCAGTCAAAATGCTCAAACCTATGTTGATTGCAGGCAGCCAAGCTCTTTTAACAAACATGCTTTTCTGCAAGTGATGGGGAGAGGTAAACTGAATGAAATAACAAAATGCTTTAGTGATAATGACCTCTGTCTCCCTCCCCCTCATTTCTTTGTATTTGTTCTGCATATATTTTGTATTTACTTTGCTGAGTACGTGTTTTTTCTGTACAAACGAATACAAGCTCTTTGATGACAGGAATATAGTAGGCACAGCAAATATTTGTTGAATTGATTGAAATTAATTACCCAAAGAGAATGTTGGGATTGTTAGTTCTTTGTTCCTGGATGCCATGTATCTCTTAACAGCCTAAGATGATATTAACTTTATTAGCTGCTGTATCATCCTGCTGACCCCTATTGAGCTCATAGTCTACCAAAACCTCTAGATCTTTATTAAATTTTTAAAATTTTTAAATTGTGAACTCCTTGAAGGCAGAGACTGTCTTTTGCCCATTTTTGTGTCCCCAGCATGTAGCACAATGCCTGGCACATAGAAGTTGCTTAATAAATTCTTACTCATTGATTTATGGAAATGACTATCTAAGCCTGTTCCATCTTCAGTTTCTGAAGTTGATTCTCTTGGATGAAAGTATGTTACTCTATTCTCTCATATGTAATACAAAAAGGCATGGGACCCTGACAATAATGAACTAAAATCTGCCTCTGCACAGCTACCACACACTAATACTAATGCTGTCTTCTAAAACCAAACAGAAAATATCTAATCCCTCTTTAGACTTCAGTACCTGTCAAGTACCCTTAATATACTCCTTTTTGCCAACATCCTTCCCAAAATTCAACACAATTCTCTATGAGATCTAATTATGGCAGAATATAATGAAACTGTCATTTCCCTAGTTCTGGTCACTATGCTTCTTTTAATGCAGCCAAAAAATTGCATAAGCTTTTTTGGTTGTTGGATGATGACATTGGAAGTCAGATTGCAGAGAGTTAAGAAAAGAATGGGAAGAAAGTCACCTATTGTAGATGGCTTTCTTAAGTGGTTTAGCTTAGTTTAGTTTTCTTTAAGGAAGAGAGATAAGGGATGATAGCTAGCAGAGATGAATAGATGAAGTGAAGATTTTTTGAGGAAGAGGAGTGTAATGGTAAGGGAATGAAGATCTTCCCTGCCCCTTAATGGGCCTCACTTAGAGCCTAACAAGAGAAGCTTGCTTAGTGGAGGCTTGTTTTTCAGGAAGGCACATATCTTTTGTTATTTTGTAATTAGGTAGAGGGTCACGAAGGTTGTGATGTTCTCTGACCCTGGAGAAGGCTATATATACTCACTGAGGTGAGGTTTTGCTTTGGGGCTCATTTATGGGAAGAGTTGTGTGATTTGGCCAGATAATACTCTGGGCAGCCATTGAGCCCCCCAACTTTGAAAAGCCAGATGTTGGTGCTTCTCTCTCTGGTACTAACACTGTATGTATGTAATGGTCAGACAGCTAGGAGCCCTGTCTGTTGGTCTGTTGAATTGTGTTATTTTCTCTGTCTGTACTTTTTGTCTGCTTGTAATTTCTGTTTGTATTTTCTGAAGTTCATGGTGCTGACTTTTCCCCCTGAACTTAGGGAATGATGTATGTCTGATTAAAGTAAGATTGTTAACCCCTTTTTGAGTTGCTTTCCTTTAGTAAAGCAGATCAAGAACCTGTGCCAGCAGTCATCCTGAGTATGCTAGGATGCTTGCTGTTACAAGGAGATAATAGGCTTTGTGTGAAGTGGGAAAGCAGCTGGTAGACAATGAAAGACTGAAGATTAGTCAGAGAGTGGCCATGAGAAAAGGGGCAATCTGCTGTAGAAGACAGGATGAAATGAGTTCATTTGAACAGTATAACAATATAGGGTCTGCCAAAATAAGGAAATGAGTTTAGTGTAGAAGGAGATGCAAATTCTTGAGGGAAGGTATTGTTTTTCAGTTTTGTATCTTCAGCATGTAGAGTAATGCCTTACACATAGTAGGCACTTATTAGATGTTTGTTTAATTGAATGAATCCATATTGGCTTATATTGATTAGAATCAGAGTCAGAGTCAATAAACATTTATCAAGTGTCTACTATTTGTCAGACACTGCCGGATCCAGGAGACACAAATAAAGGCACAAGGCATAAAGCCTTAGATTGTTAGCTCTTCAGGGGAACTTACAATTGAAAGGGAGAAGACAGTAAATAAAAAGAAGCTGAAAAGGAGTGGGGGTAGAGAAAGGAGCAATGATGAAGTCTTGAAGGCAGGATGGAAATGACTTGAAAATACACACGTTACAGAGCTAATTTCATCTTATAGGATGATGAGATCATGAAGTCCAAGAGAGCAATGATCTGGGAAAAATTGTTCTCTCCCCTTCTGAGTGATATTGATCCCTTCCATAATAAGTTCTAGTATTTTACCAAGATTTGAGGTAAAAATCAGCACTCTCTACAGCCTCCCTCTTTTTAAAATCAGGATAATTTTTATTTGTAGTCAGTCCCCTGGCACTTCTCCTGTTAAACTTACTTTTTAAAAGATTACTCATGCATATAGAGTGGGACAACTTCTGGAGTTGTATGTATCTGTCTGGGGAGTGGGGTGGGGCAGGAGAGTCAAAGCAAGGCAAATATAAAATAATATCAGATTATCCATTAAGTGTGACCTAAATTACATCTGAGGGTAGCTGGGTGGTATAATGGAGAGAATACCATGCTTGGAGTCAGGAAGACCTGAGTTTAAATATGGCTTCAGACACTTACTAGCTGTTTGACTCTGGGCAAGTCACTTAATCCTGTCTGCTTTGGTTCCTTTTCTATAAAATGAGCTGGAAAGGAAATGGCAAACCACTCAGTATCTTTGCCAAGAAAACCCCAAATGGGGTCACAAAGAGTCAAACATGACTGAACAACAACAAACAAATTACATCTGACTCACAAGGATTTTTAGGGCTCTCAGACAAGGAATCAACTGGCATCTCCACATCTTTTTCTAAGTTTTGATGCGTAAGTGACTTAGTTGGATACAAAAATATAAGATAATCCAACCAAGGGACATTAACTGTTACTAGATCTCCTAATACAGGTTACTTCATAGTCTACTAGGGAAATATCCAATTGTCCTCTTAGTTAATACACTGCTTGAATCCCTTAGAATATTGAGATGATCCTATCAATATATACACAATATTTTCCCATCAGTCTAATTCTGATTTCGCTAGTCAGCCTATCACCCCATTTCCTTTCTTCCCTTCCATGTTTCCCAAACTCAGCATTATGTCAATAAAACAATCTCTCTCAATCCATCAGGCTCTAATAGGAATTACCCACCAACCTTTGCATCAAAGGGACAATCTCGGACTGAGTCACCTTAGCATACATTTGCAGTACCAATACCTGAAGTGACCATAAGCTCTATTCCTAGAAGATGCTATGTTAGACTCCTGCAATGGGTCCTATTATTATAAACCTTTGGGCTATTTTGTAAGAATTTTATCTATTCCCCCCACTTCCCCTAACATTAACTTGCATGCCCATTAGCCTGGGCTATTTGTTTAAGTATAGCGTACCTGTTTGGTCTGTTCGAACAGGAATTAGGAAGTCCTGTTGATGGTAGCTTGCAGTATTACTTGGGTCCTGTACAGGCTTGCTGTTTCTCAGATTATTTGTACAATTTATTTGTCTGCATTCTCTTACCTCCCTATCTCCAAAATTCATCTTAATGCAATACAGCCTTTAGTGCCAAACCAATTTTTTCTAATATATGTTTTCCCTAAAGCCCCAATACCTTCATTCCTTTGTTCTGATTTATTGCTGCTGCCTAACCACAGCTACGAGGCAGAAAAAATAATAATAATAAAAATTTTAAAACCCTAGTAACAAGCACATCAGGATTAACACACTAGGTCTATGTTAAACCACCCAACAATGAACTAACTCATCTTTAATTTATTAGCTTGATCCTGATATAAACTCTGAATGAAAAGTAAAAGGTTGTATAGATTAATAATATTAAGTTTGCAAAACAAACCCAGGAAAAATGGGAAATGCCAAGTGAAGGGAGAGGCTCCATCTTTAATTCATTTGCCTGTGCTTAGGTATTTTCATACACATGGGATATAGGCTCCTGCCTGTATTTAAAATCTCTATGGTACTGAAGGCCACCAGCGCAAGTTATAGCCAGAATGGAAGATTAGTCTAAACTTTCAGCCCTACTTTGGTTGAAACTTTCATATAACATAAATTTCATTTTCATGGAGTTTTAGTTTTGATCCTAGGATTACATGATTCTGCAGCTTCCAGACAAATACTTTCTTATACACAAGGCAAAAACTCTAGGTCACTATGCTGTATCTCAGAACATACAAAATATTCTAATGGTTTGAAAAAAAATCATTCTACAAAATGCAGGGTGTATGATTAGCAATCGAAGAATGACTTTGGAGCTAGAAGAATATAACTAAGCAACCTGAAAACCATAAGAATATTGCTATCAAATGATACAGGCCTTTGAAAAGTTCACATGTACTATAAAACCCTTCTAATTTGGAGTGGTCTTTTTAAATAATGAAAAGTGAAAATGACATTTTAAATAATGAAAAGTGAAAATACTTGTAGATTAATAAAATTCTGTTGCTTTTCAGCAAACAGTTGACTAGACCAACAAATATAGCCTTGAAATCAGCATGCTAATTAAGTGCAAAAGAAGATGGCCAAATTAATTGTTTGTTTATTTGCTCGTTTGTTTGTTTTTAGTTTTCAACATTCATTTATATATTCCCCCCTCTCCCTTCCCCAAGATGGCATGCAATCTGATACAGGCTATGCATGTACTATCATATTAAATATTTCCATATTAGTCATGTTGTGAAAGAAGAACAGAACAAAAGGGGAAAACCACGAGTAAGAAAAAAGAGAGAAAATATAATGCTTCACCCTTCATTCTGGATATAGATAGCATTTTCCTTCATGAGTCTTTTGGGGGGAATTGTTTTAGATAATTGTATTGCAGAGAAGAGCTAGATCTATCCAAGTTGGTCATTGCACAATGTTGCTATTACTGTGTACAATATTCTTCTGGTTCTGTTCATTTCATTCAGCATCAGTTCATGTAAGTCTTTCCAGGTGTTTCTGAAATCTGCCTGCTTACCATTTCTTATGAAACAATAATATTTCATTACATTCATATACCACAACTTGTTCAGCCATTCTCTAGTCTAATTGATGGGCATCCCCTCAATTTCCAATTCTTTACCGCCAAAAAGAGCTGCTATAAATATTTTTTACATGTGGGGTGACCAAATTCTTATAAAGTTTAATAGTTTAGGTAAAATTTTCTCCTTTAAAATTTACAGAAGTCTCACATCTATATCCTAAATTCTTTCTACACTCATTGTCTCCACTTTCTCTTCTCTCCCTGACCCTACAACCCTTGCAACTTGGATTCTGACCTCATTCACTCGTCTGAAACTGCTCTTTCCAAAGTTACCAATGATCTCTCCATTGATAAATGTGATGGTCTTTTCTCTGTTCTTATGACCTCTCTGCTGCTTTTGACAGTTGATTATCCTCTTCTGTGCATTTTCTCATCTTTGGGTTTTTGTGACACTACTCTCTCCTAGTTCTTCTCTTCATCTCTGATTGACCTTTCTCAGTCACCTTTGCTGACTCCTTATCCACATCACACTCTCTAATTGTAAGTACTCTACCAGGTTCTGTCCTAGCCCCTCCTCTTCCCTTTTTATACTATGATCCTATAGGTACAATTATCATCCCTGTGCAAATGGCTCACAGGGTTATATATCCAGTCCCAATCTTTCCCCTGAGTTTCAGACCCACATCACTAACTTCCTATTAGATACTTCAAACTGGATGTCACAGAGATATCTCAGACTTAACATATCTAAAACTGACCTTGTTTTATGTGTATGTATATATGTATATATTTATATTTATGTGTGTATATAAATATATGAATGTATATATAAATACCTTGTATTTATTTTGTATGTTCTGTATGTTGATATATACATTATAAAATATAATATATAAGTAGTCTATCATATATGCTTGTTTTACATGTATACATATATAATATAATATAAATGATGTTTTCTCATATAATATATACATATGTTTTGATGCTTCCTCAAATAAAATGTTAGCTCTTTGAGAAGAAAAACTGTTTTTTTGTATTTGTGTCCCTTGCACCCAGCATAGCACCTGGCACATGATAAGTAGTTAATAAGTGCTTGTTGATTGACTGACATACATACTTCTCAAACTTTCTGAGCTTGACTATAATATATGGGGAAAACAATGTAGTCAAATATCTGAAACTTCCTTATGGAAAAAAATTTCTTGAGAGAAATGTGAGATCATAAAGAAATGGTGACGAGTCCAAAATATTTGAGTATTGCATGTGAGAAAACTTTCCATGTCAAAAGTTTATTGAGAAAACTCGTAAGAAAAGTTTTTCAGAGTTAAATGATCTTTCCCCTCCTATCTGAACCCACCAATTTCCAACCCTCCTCCCCCCCCCCCCCACACTGCTTTTCATTAGCATCTCTACCAGGAAGTTTAATAAGGTCATAATTTTTGATACTCTTTAATAAGATCTCTACTGAAAATGACTCAAAGGGGGTGTTTGGAACACCTACAGATTTCAGCTAGCAATACTATCCTGTTATCAATGAAAATTGAGAGCTGGTTGCAGATGGATGTCTGTTTAAGAATGCAAAAACACACTGTTAAACAAGATCTTGAGAAGCCAGTTAGTCAACGCCCCTGCCCCCCCTTCCTCCAGGTGTAAATAAAGACAAGCCAAAGCTCTTTTTCAGGAAGATCATAGAAAAGTTAACACAGAAAATTAAAGTAGGTGGGATAATGATTCAGTTTAATTCAGCAGGCATTTATTAAATTCTTTTGTTGTTGTTTAGTTGTTTCAGTGTGTCCAACTCTTCCTGACCCCATTCTGGGGTTTTCTTGGTAGAGATACTTGCCATTTCCTTCTCCAGATCATTTTACAGATGAGGAAACTGAGGCAAACAGGGTCAAGTGACTTGCCCAGGGTCACATAGCTAGTAAGTGTCTGATGTCTGATTAGAACTTAGGTCTTCTAATCCCAAAGGACTATTGATGAAGTATACTATTTACCTCCAGAGAAAAACCTGACTTTATTTGAATATAGACTGAAGCATGCTGTTTTTCACTTTCTTTCTTTTATTCAAGTCTTCTTGTACAAAATAACTGATAGAGAAATGTTTTCCACAATTGGACATGTATAACCTATAACTGATTGCTTGTCATGTTAGAGAGGGGGAGGGGAGAGATGAACAGAGGGATAGAATTTGGAACTCAAAACTATGGAAAAAATGTTAAAAAAAAAAAAAAGAAAGAAACTCAGGCCTTCCTGGTGCTCTATTCACTGTGCCACCTAGCTGCCCTATTAAATGCCTACCTTGTGCCAAGTACTGGGGACAGAAAGGTAAAGAGAGACAATCCTTCCCTTCAAGGAGCTTACATTCTATTGGGAAGAAACAGCATGTAAACATATAAGTACAATGATAGAGTGAAAACATATTGCTGAGAGAACACTCATATTGTTTGTGTTTTCTCTATAAAAAAGTATAATCTCCAGACCTGGAAGGGATAAAGATAGAGAAAAAGGACTACACCTTTGATTGCATCAGTAACTCTCAGGTGAGGGAACTCTGTCCTTGAAGGATGGGGCACCTTCTCTGCATCCTTAGAGAGTTGCTTGTATCATTGAGAGGGGAAGTGACTAGTCTAGGGCCACACAGCCAGCATGAGTCAGAGCTGTCAGTTAAAGCCATGTCCTCTTAACTTCAAGGTTAAAACAAAAATGAGTAACAAGTAATCAAAACTCAAGACAAAGTAGGAGATGATAATTAAGCATCTAATCCCCTTAGTGACTTGAATTTACCAGATAATGCCAACTAGATTGTTAAAGCAAATTTTTTTCAGAATAAGGAATTAACAAATTTTTTGTTTGTGCTCACACTACAGTTTGAGAATTTCAATTCTCACTCCATTAAAAAGAAAAACCCTACTGCCTAAGATTCTCACAAAAAAAAATCTATTTTTCATTAATAATCTTTAAAGGCTCTTATGAAAAAAAGCACTTTGAATTTTTTCAGTAAAATGGTGACTCAGCCTCAAGATTAGTGGTAATATAATTTTGAGCGAGCCTATCTGATACCATTTTGGAAACAATGTTGCAAAAATTAAGATTCAAATCTGAATTTGAATTCAATTCTAAAATTCAGGTAGTCATTCATTTGTAAGCAGGTTTTTTAAACATTATTTTTCTTAATTGAAATCATATAGCATTTCAGAGCTCAAAGGAACTTTGAAGATTATCTACTATAACCACCTTGGTTTGTATACAGAGAAACTGAGGCCTTTTGAAGTTAAGTGACGTGTTTAAGACCACACAGATAATTAGTGCCAGGGTACAGCTAGAACATAGATCTTCTAACTCCCAATCTTGTAGTTGTTCCATGCCACCATGTTGTTTTCCTAGCAATAACATAAATATATGTTTGGCCATATATGTATGTGTATGTCTATACATATGTATATGTATATGTATATACATATATATATATGGGGCTAATAAATATGATTATGCGTGTGTATGTAAGTATGTAGGACTCTTAGCGGTTCTTGGAACGAGAAATAGAAAAGGGGGTTCTTTCAGCAACATGTCCTTTTGAAACTACTCAGCGTCCATCTTAACACAGCTGCTTCCCACTTAGAAGAACATACAAATGTGTTTGCCCTTTCCACAGAAACTAGGGGCCCATTAGGGTCATCAGGCAACTGGGGTTAGTTGGCTTCAAAGCCTGTTCCCAGCTCCCTGGGCACAACAAACTATGGTAAGGTCACTGTTCTGTAGGACTCAGCCTTTGGCCTGCCTTGATCTTGGTTTCACTGACCCTTGCTTTGGCACTCAGTCCTGATTCTGTCTTTGTGCTCAGGTCCTATGGTTGCAATGTACCAACTGCCTTACGACATAAGAGGGCAGACCTTTTGCCTTGAGCCTCTTCACACTCTGCACTGATGGTGACATTTTTTAAAATCACAAGTTGCTAGACCCCAAACTGTGTCATTCATCACTGTAGAAGCCTTTCCACCTCAGCCCCCTGCTACAGTGCTCACACTGAGGCTAGACAGAGCCTGGGAAACACTCATTCCTGATTGTTTCACATTCTATCCTAGTAAGAGTGTTGGCTCCCCAGTGGACCTCTGTTTCTTTTTGGAAGCTCTTTCTCCTGGAAAACAGGTTGTTTCCTAAGGCTCCAGAATGCTGATGCTATCCCTTCTGCTCTTACCTTTGCCTGCTCCAAAATTTTCCACAGAACATCATAGCTGATCTGATGTTACATCTGTTTTCTCAGGAAACAAGAAATATGTTTTGACTATAGGGTGAATGTGATTTTTTAAAAGATTTGTATGTGTGCCTGTGCATGTGCAAGTGTGTGTGTGTGTGTGTGTGTGTGTGTGTGTGTGTGTGTGTGTGTTAGAATCTTGGACTTCTGTGTTCCACCCTAAACTAGTCCAACTACCTGTGCAAACTCAAGTCCCTAACTGAGATTGCCATTTCTTATGGTGCCCCATTCATGCTGCTCACCTAATTCTCAGTTCAACTCCCACTGCTCTACCTCCCCTCCAGTCACCTTCCTCCCTTGTCTTTCCCTTCCCCAGCTTTCCTTTATGCTTCCCTTTATTTCCATCACATTATAAGCTCTTTGAGAGTGGGAGCCTATCTTCCTTTCTTTTACTTGTATCCCTAGTGCTTAGCATTGTGCCTGGCCCAAAGCAAGTGCTTAATAAAGTCCTTCACTCTCTATCTCAACTTAAAACTATAATTAAAAAAGAAAAATTCCCCCATAGGTTTAAAAAGAATATCCACCCTTTTACAGAATATTAATAATGTTCCCATCTTGGTTTCTTTCTTTAACTTGTAAGAATTATTCCCCTGTTGCATTTTTTGAGACTGTCTGACTAATTTCAGACTAATTCTCTCTCCTCTATTCCAAGCAGACCTAATGTGGGGGATGGTTTTGCAAAGAATCACTTGCATTCCATGTGTTAGAACAGCACATTTGTGTGGAAAACATCCAAAATTTCCTGGCTGGGTCTGTAAAAGTGAATTTCAACCAGAGGTACTTAACAACAGAACTTCCTCTTCACATTGAAACAGGGATGTGTAAATAAAAAGTGCTGGATCCAGGATCAGGTCTCCGGGTTTCAGCCTAGCACCACTACCACCTCCCAAAAGGGACATCCATCACCTGATTGGCATAACTGAAATTGAGTGCCATCCCCAGTCCTCAGAAAGCTGTCTTGGGGTAGTAATGAAAAGCCTATTTATTCTGTCACAGGATCATAGATGCAGAAGGGACTCTAGGGGTCAACTAGTTCAACCCTTTCTTTTAATGATGAGGAAACTGAGACTCAGAGGACGCAAGTGACTTTACCAAGATCACACAGGTAGTAACAGAGTTGGGCATTTGAAATTAAGGCCTGTGATTCCAAATTCACACCCTTTCCCATGGACCATATTTGGTCTCTTCAATGCAGTTCAAGCATTTACCTGCATAAATGGAATTAAGACAAAAAGTCAACTACCCTCCCTTCCTAAAGATTATAATGTTGTGGAGGTACACCTAATGCTTTCCTCAGAAAGTTAGTAAATCTCATTAACTTTTGATATGGGAAATAGACAAAACCCATGGCTACCTAAGCCTTGTTAACTGCTTTGAAACTCATTCCCTTTATGCAATGTGCTAGCTTCACATTCCTGGAGTTTCAAATAGTCTCAAAAGGGATTTACGTGATTGTCAGCAATGGACAAAAGGGTAAATTTGTACTTTCATCAGGGTGCAACGTGGTGTAATGTTAGTGTTTCTATATCTTAGTCATTCACAATGGTGGTTTTTTTTTGTGGGCATCCCCCTTTTTGGATTTCTGTAGTTGTACAGGTTCTTCAGTCATCACCATATTGCCTTGCTTGGCATTTGCTGGAAGTCACCTTTGCATTAAAGGATTGTCTCATGAAGGCCATTCCAGCAGCATCATCTCTGGGCCTAGGGGGCAGTGCATATAAATGTCTCACAGGATCTTTTGCCAAATGAAATAACTACATAAAAATGAGTTATTGAGGGAACCTAGTACCATAGGATGAATTGTGGACTACTTTAAGTCTTCAGAAAAGGTAAATGTCTCAGATCATGTTTTCTACTTTTGCAGTAGGTATTATGGCTGAGTATCCCATCCATCCCTTCCTCTTCACCTGCCCTCCAATCCCGCCATTCCAACAGCCTCTAAGAGAATGACAGCAATTCCAAGTTATAATTAGATTGTTTTGTTTTGTTTTACTATTTTTAAAGAGCATTGTCTTACTGGATGGCATCCTTCCTGTGTTCCTAAACCACTCTTTCCTACCCTTTTGTTGTACCCTCTGGAACACCCAGTCTATTTTTAACAGACTACCCTTCATATTATACCTGTGCCCTCACTCACTTTGTATCTCTAAGAAGACTTAAGGAGATGAGACACCCCTGTATATAAGGAGGATTAAGGTAGGTTGTCTTTCCACTTAAGAGAGTAATAATACTCCTTGGGGAGTAGCTTCTGCATTTTAAAGAAATGCAGATATAGAGACAGTGACTGAGATGGCTGAGGGAACCTCTTCTTCTGTAAATATCCTCCCCCCTTGGCAAGTTGATGAACAGGATGTGGGTATAGAGGAGCAACAATATGTATATCAACAAAGGAATCCCAACTGGGGTTCACACAGTGCCCGCAGAAAGCAACCCTCTCCCCCCCCCCTTAGTCCTAGGCTAATTCGAGTCTACCCTGAGGGATTTATCTTATTTAGTCTAGGGGATTTTTTAAATTCACTTTTGGGTTATTCATCTTTATCTGTTTGCACTCTCTCTTATAAATCAGCTTCTAATTGGCTAATAAATATGATTACAGACTGACTAAACAGGTTTGTGATATCCTGGGGGGGGGGGGGGAGAGAAGGGGAATCATTACTTTGTAATCTCCCAAGAGCTTTACCAGAGGCTGGATGTACCATTCAACCTTTCCCAGACTAACCAGTTTTCCCAACCTCTATCCACAACACTAGCATTGATTTCTTAACAATGGTTAGAGGCCACCAATTTATTTTACAGAAAGGAATAAAAATGCAAAAAGTAAAGGAGCACAATTCATTGGATATTCAGTGGGTCAGCATCAGGTGCTTTTGACCCCAGGAGCAAAAAAAAAATGGCTTTTCTGATTAGATTGCCATTCCTTTGCAGATAGGAGACATTGACTCTACAGAAGCCATTCAGAGGGATTACATTGTTATTACATCTTGGAGACAGAGGAGAAAGGCAATGTCTCTGAATGGTGCTTTCCTTAGCTCCTAAATCTGTCCCTATCAGCCCATCAAACACCCTCAGCAGCCTCAGCAGCTGCAATCCAATCATTGGTCATCATTTCTTTAAAGAGAAGGACCAGAGGGATTACAAGATGCTTGGATGTCCAACATCTCTCCACGTGACACCAAGACAGAAGATACCACATGAACACTGAACTCTGACTTTTTACTCCATCTCTCTGTCACCTTTCTCTTAGCATTCTCTTAGCAAAATCCTACGGTACTCTAGTTCCCCAATGTCAGTGACAGTGCATACTGGGGAAATATTTGCATATGGATATACTCATATATCTTGTAATTTATACGTGTCGTTTTCTAGCAGTAGAATGTAAATGCCTTGACAGCAAGGGTGTTTTGTTCTTGTCTTTGCATTCCCTCTGCCTAACTCATGTATAACATCTAGTAGATTCTTAAAAAAGTATAATTAAAGTAATAATTAGATAATAATTTCAACACAATACATAATAACTAATTAAATAATTAGATCAGACAATTAATTGAATTGATCTTTACAACTCTAAGAGATAGGCAAGGCAAGTATTTTTAGCATTGTTTTATAAATCAGGAAAATTAAACTTTAAAGAAGTTAAATGACTTGCCCAAGTCTTACAGCTAGTAAGATAAGTATTCTCTAAGTGCTTGAATTTTGTTTCTCGGATCTCCTCCTCCACCAGAAAAAAAATAGTTCAGTGTGTGCCTGAAAGAACTATAAAAAACTGCATTTAAATCTAAGCTCAACTCAACCCATAAAAAAAATATTTCTCTATAAATAATCATTTACTAGATTAGATTTATTTCAAATTGTACCTGATGCAAAAAACATTTTAAAATAGGAGAGTTAAAATGTAAAATAAGACACCTAGCAGAATGCAAAAGAACATCCTGCTTGTACAGCTCCATCTGAAATGATTGGCAGGCGTTATTGTCAAATGCTTTGTTTTTGGCAAGGAAAAATGGGTAAGGGAATTCCAGATAGAGATATTCTTTGGAAAACTAATTGCTTCCATTTCCCTGGGATTTCTGTTGGAAAAGTATAGACAAGTGAGCCCCAGTTATTTGCATCTGTGAGCTGAGTTCATAGGGTAAATGAAAACAGTGACCCAGACCCAAATATAAGAGTGGTCATTGAACTAACTACAGCAGCCTTGCAGTTAGGTACAAGACTAGCAGATATCAACATTTTACCAACCCAATGAAATTTCCCAAATCAATGCTTAATTTACCATGTCATAAATGCTTTTGAAAAATCCACCAGGTTGACTGTGAGGCATCATCAGCAACAAAAAGAGTTTTTTAAAAACTGTAGCATAACTGCTCTAAGCTATATTTTAAACACTTCACCTATCTATTGAATGTATTTCCTGTATCTGAACTATTGATAAATTTCCCACTCTCTGTTTTGGGACTTTATAGACTGATGATTTAAAAAGGAAGTAGCTGTTAGGGCATTTGACCCACCAACAACTAAGCTACAGAGCTCCCAGTTATAAACTCCAAGAGGACCCTGGGAAATTGTAGGAAACTATCTAAAAGATATTTATAGACCATGTATTAGTAGAGATAACTTTCCTTGCCTGTTGTGCATCTAAATGCTTAATTTCCGTAATGTTATTTGGATGAACATCTGCTGTTTCCTGTGTAAGGAATAAATCTGTTCTGCTCTTTTTGGTTTATATTATATATTGGAAAAGTTTCTGATAGCCAGCTAATGCAAAAAAATTACAAATGAAAACAAAGTTAAACAAATGAATTAGTGCTCTGGAGCCAGAGTGCTCAGAAGGGCACAAGATCGGCCCCACTGTGCTTCTGTGCTGCTACAAGATGGCCAGAGCAGTTGCCATGGAGTTGGAGACCTAGCTGAGCGAGCTGGTTCAAACGACCAGCAGCTGCTTGCTTAAGAAAGAAAGGACAGTGGCTGCCCCAGCTCCAAATGCCCCTTTTCTCTGCTGAGGCCTGACCTGAACATTGTTTTCTCCTTAGGTTTCCTTTTATTTATTTATTTTTAGGCATCTACTTTCCTTGGACTTTCTCCACTTATTTGTATTTCACTTGGCTGGACAGAGTTTCTCTTTCCTTCTTGCAGGAAATATGTTTTCCCCTTAACAGTTCCTCAGGATTTCCATCTCCTGCCCCCTGCCTCCTGCCACATTTATTTGGACGGGGGAAAAAACAATCCAGAGCAAAGTAGCTGTACTCTTTCTTGTTAAACCACGGCTGGTTCATGCAAAGGCAGCCTAAATCTAATGTTCAAGGTCATGTTGTACCCAATGAGTTGATTGGGCAAAGTTGTCTTTTCAGACATCACTTGCTAAAAGAAACATGTACTTGTGTTGGTGAAATGCCATGATCTTAAAGGGTTACATGCCACAAACTGCATGTCCCTCAAGACTTGTTGGAGATATAAATACAACAGAATTGAGGAACAGGAAGACATTTAATTCTTTCAACAAGTAGTAGACAAAATTGTAAAGAAGGCTATCATTGTTTGGATGTGTGTGTTTGTGTGTGTGTAGAGATTTGCTCTGGCAAAACAAGCAAAAAAATGTTTTCATTCAGGGTTTTTTTTCTACAAGTATAAAGGCAGGACATTGCAGATTGCTGCATGTAAATCCTCAATACATTAAAGATAAAGTGTTTTCCAAATCTCCATATCTGTTTAGCAGGCTCTATCATCCCTCTATTCTTTACCAGCTCCTTTGCTTGTGTTCTCAAGCACCCTTTCAGGCCTGAGGGCATTCATATTCTCTACCTCATTAAACCTACCCTCAGATGCTTCATTCTTACTAAGGTATAAACGAATGATAACAAAACTAAGAGTTATCTATTCTAGGAGTATTTGCATTTTAAACTAAAGTGAAGAGGCATGAATGAAATTATAGTTATCAGTCGGTAAGGATTACGAGAAATTTGGAAGGATTTAGAGGCAGAGATGAATACTTCTTTGGTGGTTCTCCCGAAGCCAACCCTGAATATCGTCATTCATCCTTGCCTATTCATGTTTGAGCCCCAATGGCTATTGTATTATGTAGCCCAAACAAGCTTCCACTCTAAGTTGCCCTTCTCTACCACTGGCCTTCCTAGGGGCTAATGTGATTTGATCTGCAAAAAACAAGATTGACTTTGAAAATGTGACCCACAATTCCAAAGACTAATGATGAAGCATGCTACCTATGTCCTGACATCAAGGCGGAGGATTCAGGCTGCAAAATAAGACTTTAAAAAAATGACCAATGTGGGAATTTGGTTTGCTTGACTGTGCATATTTGTTACAAGGATTTTGTCTTTCTTTCTTTCTTTCTTTTCTTAATGGGCAGGGGAAGGCAGGAGGGAGAGAAAATATATTTTTCTTCATTAAAAATAAATAAATACAATTTAAAAAAGAAAATGTAGTCTTTGCTCAAAATACATGGGCTCCAGATACAGCCGCCTGTGTGTTTTGATTCTTTTAACTTTCTCTGTTCAGGTCTTTTCTAGAAATGTAGGCAAAATATTGTTGCTGATCCAACCCAAATTCTAACATACTCCTTTGAATCCGAAAAATACAGTCCAACTTCTGACCCTCTTTTCTCACAAGGATTAAAAAACCATTCTTGATGTGTTAGTGCGATTATGCTGGGTTCCAAGGTCTTTCTGCTCTTTCCAGCTCTGAAGAACTTGGAAGGAGACAGAACTCTTACATGGTATGTGTGACTGTTGAACATTTTTATAAACTTGAAAGAACTTGTTTACAAATGACTTCTAGAGATTGTGGGGGGTGGGACTGGGGAGGGCGGTCAGTGGCAATGGTATCACAAACTCTGACAGAACACAGAGCTTGCTTGGAATTCAAAAAAGAGAAAGATCAACCAGTGCAACAGCAAGCAGTGTACAATTACTTATAGGCTGGTAACCAAAAAAGGCAATGAAATCCTGTGTATGTGTTTTTACTGAAGAATTTGAGAAGTAAAAAAACTTCAGCAGCATTCTTTAGCCCTGACATCTGGGAATAATTAATTTTTTCAATGTTTTACAGCTCCAAGTCCAGGTTCATCACTACTGATGGTACAAGGTTTAAAAAAACTTAACATTTTTAGGTCATTTCCCCAGAATGATCCCAATTTTGGTTTTATGTATAGAATTTCATTTGTAATAAATGCACTATTTTCAAAACATAAAGTTATGACAATGGACATTTGTCATTTTTGGATTTCTTTAGCATGGCCTACTTCCTTTTTGGGTAGGAAGCTGATGCTAACCAGCCACATGCCTTCTACTGATAGTATGATGCTACAATAGCCAAAAAAAAAAAAGAAATTTAAAACATCAAAATGTCATGAAATTTTTACTTTTAAAATACAAATATACATTCATAAATACATATGTGTATATATGTGTGCATATATACACATGTGTCTGTGTGTGTGTAGAGATTTGCTCTGGCAAAACAAGCAAAAGAATGTTTTCATTCAGGGTTTTTTTTTTCTACAAGTATAAAGGCAGGACATTGGAGATTCCTTCATGTAAACCCTCAATGCATTAAAGATAAAGTGTTTTCCAAATCTCCAGAACAATCTCTCAAAACCATTTGTAAACAAATTCTTTCAAGTTTACAAAAATGTTTAATAGCCATACATTCCATATACATGACCTATCTCAATTCCTCAAAGCCATCTTTGAGGGAAACAATCACTTTGCAGAAGGATCCACCATCCCAGCACCACCACTGACTGCCAATGATTGGGGCCCAAGAGTTGAAGGAATGACTTGGTCCACCAGCTCTGCTTCCAGCTCCCCTGAAGATAGGACTTCTCAAATTGCCTCCGCAGGCACAGCAGCCCTCACATTTTTAGTAACCACAGCTACTGAAGAACTAAAAAAGAAAGTTCTTGCCACCCAAATCCTTGGCACTATAAAATTGTTCAGCATCATAAACAGATAGGGTTTTAATCAATATAAATGACACTGAAGAAGCCATTGTTACCTGCTTTGTGCTAGCTAAAGGACCATGGGAATTTCCCATCTGATTTGCATCTAAAACCTCCTGTATATGGTGTTTCTCCCTTTTATAATGTGAGCTCCTTGAGAGCTGGGACTGACTTTCTTTTCTCTTTGTATCCCCTGGGCTTTAACTTTACCCATAGTAAATGAATGCTTTTTCAATCATTTGTTAAAAAAACCCTGATGATTAATGTTTCATGTTTCATCTCCTTTACTGCAACTTTCAGAAGGAAAGAAAAACTATATCTACAAAGAACACATTATTGAGTTAAGGGGGAAAAAAATTGTAGCACCCCAGCTCAACTCCATCACTCTTGCCTTAGGTATGATAGAATTGAAACCCAGAAACTCCTCTGATTTGAGTTTCCTTAATATGGTATTTCAGAATAATGGTGAGCATCTTATATTCCATAGTGCCCAAATGCATGGCAGTTTTAAGGATTTTACAGCTTTTTTCAGAGACTGTATTTTGCAGCCCCCAGCTTTTTTTTCTTGAGTTCTGATGTGAAACAACATCAAGATCTCCCAAGCTTAGACTGATTCTATTTTCTCTCTCATGCTCTCTTTCTGCATTTCCACAGTGCCTATCTAGGCAAGTTGACAACTGCGTCAAATCTCCTTTGCTCTAAATTTCAGATTTCTCTGGACTGAAGACATGGAGTTGTCCCTTATGGTCAAAGATGATGAGGTTGTTGATGAGTTGCTCTCTGTAGGAATGGCATTTAAAAAAAATCAATCCAGACCAGCAGTCCTTTCCACAACAGCTTTCCACAATGTAAAAGATTATGCTCAGCTGTGGATATATTATTGGGAGCTACTGCTCATCATGGGGGCCATAAGTCCTGTCTATCTCAGTCAGGAGCTGAAAGTTGTCCTACCTGCAGAAGTAGTATAGTATAGTCATTCAAGAGCTGGGCTTAAAGGCACGAGACCTGAAGTTAAATCCTGGCTTCACATATTTACTAGCTATGTGACTACGGACCAGTTATTTGATCCAACAAATGTTTATTAAGCACTATTATGTATGGGCTCTGTACTTAGTACTGGGCAGACAAAACCAAAACAACCATTGACCATGAGATTATATTCTACTCCACTGGGGGATAATGATATAACGATGACAGTGATGATGATGATGATAGCTTAGCATTTTTATGGTGCGTTAAGGCTTGCAAAATACTTTATAAATATCATCTGATTTTATTCTCACAACAAACCTATTATTATTATCCCTATTTTACTGATGAAGAAACTGAGGCAGAGGTGAAATTATTTGCCCAAGGTCACATAGCTAAGTAATATGTACACAGATAAATATATACTAAGTAATTTCAAGAATGAGCAAGTGCTAAGAACTGGCAGGAATGATAAAAGACTTTGGGTAGAAGATGGCACCTGAGCTGCACCTTTAAAGAAGCCAGATATTGCTAAGAGGCAGTAATAAGGAGGGAGTGCATTCCAAGAAATAGTATGCATAAAGGTACAGAGATGGAAAATGGTGCATAGAGCTTCAGAAACAGGTGGTAGGTGAGTTTGGGAGAATGTGTAATGTGTGAAGGGGAATAATATGGAAACCAGATTGTCTAGGGCAGCGGTTCTCAGCCTGTGGGTTATGTTCAATTTGTAACAATGAAAATACATCCTGCTTATCAGATATTTACATTATGATTCATAATAGTAGCAAACTTACAGTTATGAAGTAGCAACAAAAATAATTTTATGGTTGGGAGTCACCACAACATGAGGAACTATATTAAAGGGTCACGGCATTAGGAAGGTTGAGAACCACTGGTTGAGGGTTTTAAATGTCAGGCTATGGAACTATATTTAATCCCAGAGGTAACAGAAAGTCCTTGAAATTTTTTGAGTAGTAGAGGGAGGTGGTCAAACCTGGGCTTTAGGAATATCAATATGGATGCTCTCTGTAGGGCAACTTGGAAAAGGGAGAGACTGGAGAGAGGTAGACCAATTAGGAGACTGTTGGAATAGTGTGAGTAAGAGATGTTCAAGGTCTGAGCTAAGGTATTCACTGACCGTGTGAGTGGAGAGCATAGGAAGGTTGACAAACGTGTGATGGTTGAATTGACAAGACTTGATAATTGAATGGATATAAGGAAAGCGGAAAACTGAAGATGACACCACCTGGAAAGGAGGACCTCAAGCAAAAATAAGGAAGTTTGGAAGAAGGATGGGTCTGGGGAGAAAGAAATTGAGTTAAACATGTTGAGTTTTTCATGTCAATGGAGATGTTCATGTGGAGACGTTCCACAGCAAAAAGACAACACGGGACTAGAATTCAAGAGAGAAATCAGATAACCACTCTGAACCTCGGTATCTCTTAACTGTAAAATGGAAGTAATAACGCCACCAGGTTCTGAGGAAAGCACTTCACAAATCTTGAAGCACTGTAGAAATGAATTATTATTAGGTCTCACCACCTAGGATTTGCTTCTGCTCTGTGGGAACCATAACAAGGCCTACAGAACTGTGTTTATGAATTAAACCACTTGATATTGGTGCTCATTCCTATTTGTTGTTACTATTCTTTCAACTCTTTAAATTTATTGGTTTCTAGTTACTTTGGAGCTCTTTTTATACCCGGCCTTTCATTTTTTGTCTTCCCGGTTGTCTCACATCCAGCCTTTCCTGATTCCTAAAATCTGTGCCTGATATTGCTGCCTACTTGTCTCTTCAGTTAACAACTCTAGACTACCATGTTATTCTTGTACCATTCACAAACAGAGTAAGGCATCTGACAAACAATCATTGAATGAATGCATGATGGAGAGCCTGCCCTGAACTTCCGACAGCTGAGCATAAATGCAATGGCTGCCTGCCTGCTTGCCTTTAGCATATCAGACTGTTCCATCTTCAGTGCCTTCCAGAGATCTGTGACACTTAGCCACCGATGCCCCAGAGCTGACCTTTGGCTTGAAATCGTGGTCACTGTTTGCCTGTCATTTCATTACACTTGTCTCCAGTGTCTATGTTCAGAATAAGCCGCTGCATTTCAGACTGCTACGTGCTTAGTTGATCTGTCTTTGTCTATAGTTTCCCATCTTGGACAGACACATTCAAAGTTATATTTCAATAAGTCTCTATAGAGTTTCTTTCAACCTCCTTGCTGGCAACATCCCCATTTGGCTCTCCAAAGGGCAACTGATTAGTAGCTGCTGACATCTATCTTTAGCACATGTCATACCCAAGTGAGCTGTGTTCCAGTGAACATCATTCCAAGGGTAGCAAAGTGCCAGCATTATACTGGACCTTGTTTTAGCATCTTAGAAACAGAGTATGGAACTGTAAATTCATTCATATAGGAAATGGCTTGGTGAGGAAAACTTCTAATAATGTAGTTCTTCACCATTTTCATAACTTATTCTTAGAGAATTGTCTAGTGCATTGAGAGGTTAAAGTGTCATACAACCAGGATGCATCAGAGACAGGACTTGACACCAGGTTTTCCTAACTCCAAGGATGACTTTCTAGTCACTATACCATGTACATATATCCTCTTTGGTTATCTAATATTTTATACACATATGTAATTATAAGTTAGAATTAATATTGTTGTCTCATTTCCAAACCTTCCTGACTCCTAACATCTGTACTTGCATATAATGTAAATTATAAAATATATAATTATATTACAAGCATTCTTGGTAAACTGGTGAAGCTATTAATACCAGAGGTAATATCTATGGCAGATCCAAATCTCAGAGCCACATCAATGACTTATCTTGTCTTTATTGAGCCCTGTACAGGGCATTGTAGAGTAAGGAATACAGTAGATGTGAAAAGCAAGCAACGTTTAGGAGTTGAGCATGGAACATCATTCAAAAAACACTGATTAACTGTCTACTATGTGTCAGTATCAGTAACAACAAGAAGACAACGCAATAATCCCTTCCCTCAAGTAGCTTACATTCTATTAGAATGCTACAACGTGCATTTTAAAATACACTTATTTCCATAAGTGACCTAACCAGGATACTTTCACTTCCCCTATTCTGGACAGTCTTAAGTTCGCATGAGCATTCTGGGCTTATTGATTCATATTGAGTTTGTAACTCAGTAAAGTCCACTCTGGTCTTTTTCACATAAAATACTATCTAGCCCTGTCTCCCCTATCATTTGCACAGTTGATTTTTTAAAACCCAAATGCAGGATTTTATATTTACCTCTATTACCAGATTCTGCATATTATGTGTGCAACTGCAGATTCTTATCAGATTCTGTGTATTATCACTTACTGATCAAAGAGATCTTTCTAAATCCCAATTTTGTCATCTGATATAATATCTTGCTAGTTTCTGTTATATATAAATTTGATAAATATGTCTAAATAAATATTGATTAAAAAATATTGAAAATAACAGGGCCAATGACAGAGTGCAAGACAGTGGAGTCCTGTTCCCAGGTGAATCCCTTGATCACCATTCTTTGGGTTCAGACAATCGACTAGTTTAATTTAACTGTATTAACATCCAGATCTCCATCTCTTCCCTCTTTACCACAAGGACATCATGCAAGATAGAATTAATTTCAATTCAACACACATATATTAAGCAATTGCATATATGCAAGGCAAACTTTTAGAATTCCACTCCCCCCCCCCAAAAGTATATAGGGACAGTAAGGGAGAATGGATTTTTTAAAAGAGATATTTCAACTAAATTAATCTAAATGTACCAAGCACTATGCTAAGAGCTGGGGATACAATTAATACAAACAAAGATAGTCTCTACCCTCAAGGAGCTTATAATCTAAAGAGGGATACAACACACAGAGTCAGGAAAGGGAGGGGAGAGGGTGAAACACAAGAGGACATCTTTGAGTTGAAATAAGGTGGGGCAGCAGATGCAAAGTGAAATGAATTGAGTCCAGTTTCTGCCCTCTATAAAGGAAGGCATTGGGAGGAGTTTAGCTGTCCATCCTCCAACCCTCCAATCAGAGGAGAGGTGCCTTCAGTCAGTTTAGTTAGCAGCTTGATGCTAAACTTAGAAATGATGAACTTCTCCTTGGAGAGAGGAATCTTGCTCTCTGGAGTTGAAACTAGGCAGGGCAGCAGAAGGAAAGTGGAGAGAAACACTCCATATTGAAACAGGTGGTAATTATTTCTTATGGAAGTTTAACTGATGTTAAGCAATAGCCACATCCAGAGTCTAGAAACCACATCAGGCCAAAAATGAACTTCTTGCTGAGCATAGAAATAGGGAAGCCACAAGCAACCCTAGTTTAGTATATAAACTCATTCACGAAGTATTATAGGGGTGAATGATCAAAAAATATGAGTAATATTGCCTGTCAAAATTGTGATAAGTTTTGAAGGAAAAGAGTGTGCAAAAGGCTTGCCAGGAGATTTAATTAAGCTAGGTGATCCCAGGAGCATTTAAAGATGAGATTAGAAGAAGAGTGTCAAACTGATGAGAAATTAAGCAGGTATGTCAGCATTTCTATGACAAACTCTTTTCATGATGGCAATGGAACCACCAACTTTGGTTTCCAGTATCTCAATCCCAGCATAATGTTTAAGAAAATGAAAATGGCACTAAGTAAGACAAGGATGGAAAGCACGGCAAAGCAATGTCTCAGAGCTAAAAAGAACCTCAAAAGCCTTCCAGCCCTAAATTTATCTTTAAAAGAAAAAAACTCAACACCTGAAAAGTAGTTATCCAACATTTACCCATATACCTCCACTGAAGGGGAATCTATTGCCGCCTAATGTAACCCACTGCACTTTGGGATAGCTCTGCTCATTAGGAATTTTTCTTTCTATCAAGTTAAAAATGGACATATCTTCCACTTAGAGTCATAGGATCCTAGAATTGAAACTGGAAACAACCTTGAATTTTACTGTTTTTAATTTATCTATTCTATGTATTATACTGCCCAGTAGAAAGTGAATTCTTTGTGGTCTTTGTAAGTACACCAGAAGTTTTCCAACTTTCTAAATTCAGGGCACAGTATTTTTCATTGCTAAGATAAAACCTGGCACATAGAAAAGTTGGAAGATGGCCCATAGAAGGCAACTGCAAATGTAAGTTCATAATTTGGGAGAAACCTGTACATTCGTATGTAGTTGCTAATGTTATGCTCTATACATTCCTGGCATTCCTGGTAGAAATTTAGAATTAGGACACACCCTTTGCATACCTCCAATGTACGCAGATAAGTAAATACGAATTATATGCGAAGTGAGTAATAAGTAATTTTTTAATGCACTCCAAGCACTAAAGGGCAATGGGGAAGGGGGCAAGGGATCAAGATAAGCTTCACATAGAAGGTGGCACTTGGAAGCTTTGAAGTGGAATTTAGGGATCTTTTTAAATAGACCCATCTTGCTCAGGCTGATTTTTCCTGCAGTATTTTAGGTATAGCATCCTACATAAGTTCTTTGAAATCTGCTTTGATATATCCAGATCCAAAGTTCACATTAGACTCTGCCTAGATCTCCCCTTTTATCTATCGCAAGTTCAAATACGGAATAATCACTTCTTCCCAAGGTTCTCATCATTTCTGTTTTGTCACCCAGATCCTCCAGGTTTGGGTCCAATAGAGCAGTTCCTTTTATCACTTCCTCCACAATTTGAAGAGTACAGCATTTTAAAAAAGTAAGTGCACTGAGAATAAGTTTGTTGCCTTGACATAACTAACTCCATTTTTATCTGGTTGGCATTTTGCAATAAAGTTTTTTTTGATGTTTGTT
>CM053581.1:92245673-92268203 GCA_028627135.1 Pseudochirops cupreus | reverse complement strand
TCATCATTTCTGTTTTGTCACCCAGATCCTCCAGGTTTGGGTCCAATAGAGCAGTTCCTTTTATCACTTCCTCCACAATTTGAAGAGTACAGCATTTTAAAAAAGTAAGTGCACTGAGAATAAGTTTGTTGCCTTGACATAACTAACTCCATTTTTATCTGGTTGGCATTTTGCAATAAAGTTTTTTTTGATGTTTGTTTTTCACAACTTGTTTTTCAATATGAAGATAAGCCAATGTATGGTATGAGTTGGTAAAAAAAAATGTGTGTGGTCATAGGCATATAGGACCCTTGGATACAGCAGAGCATCAATGGGAAAATTTGGTAAACAACCAACCTCATCGTTAGTTGTCATTTTATTAGTAAACAAATTGGGTCACTGGGTACCAATCAGAACTTGAATAGAAACAGCTAATGCCCAGAGATAAAATTATAAGAAATCCATCAGAATCCTTCACACTTCTCTAGCTCTTGAGTCACGACTGAGACTGGCTCCTGAATTCTCCCTGCACCTGTGATTCAAGCAATGCCTCAAATTCACCTGAGGGCAATGTTGATTGACTGAGTGTGAAATACACATGGGGGCATTAAGAAATCAGATTAGTGGTTTGTTACTAGTGGGTAAATGTTGGTATTGTCTAATGGATGCAAACTAATGTTTGAACGCATTTGATTAATAACATTGGATTGCTAGCATTGAAAAGTGTAAGTCTAATTAGTGTTTCTGTCACACTAGTTAGAATAAGTAATGGTAAATCAGTTTTGTACAGTGTACCATGCATTACAGATACTAGGATGAAATAAGTGGAAAGTCTACAGTTTCAAATGCCACAGAGAGGTCAAGGAGGAAGAAGGTATTAAAAAGGTTAATGCATCTGGCAATAAGGAAGAAATTAATGATGTAGGAGAGAACTTTCAGAAAGAGTCATGGGTGTCATGTCATAAGACATTTTTAAAAGCAGTTAAAAAGTAAGTGAACAGTATAGAAATGAAGGTAGGAACTATTGAAGTACATTTCCTGAATTATGAGGTGGTGCAGTATCATGGAAGGAAAACTTAACCTGACTCTAACACTTGTGTATCTTGGCCTCACCAACATTGTTTCATCATCTGAAAAATGGGAATGATAAAACTTGTATCCATCCTCCACAGTCCTAACATAATTTGTCCATTTTTGGTTAAGAAATGACCATTCTAAGGCTATGCCAGTGAAACACAAACTCTAATAGGTCCTATCAAGCTTGAAAAGCTTTAAGTACATCCTAATGTTGAATGTGCATCTTTTGACTAAGGACCAAGTGTGCTAAGAAGAAGCACATCCAGAAGGTTGGACAGCAGGTAATGAATTTATTTTCTTGGCCACAACAGCTCATAGATATATCTACTAAGCTGTGAGAGGGTTTAATCCTTGCTGGTGGATAAGATGACAAATCTCTGGAAGAGTTAGTATCTTATTTTAATTTTCGTATCATGAGCTCAACATGAGTCAATGGTAGGGTAGCTACAGTAGCCAAGAACAGTAAAGCCCAATCCTGGGTGACATTAATTCTAAACTTCTACCAGGACATGGGAAGTGATAGTCTTGCTGAACCTGGCCCTTGTCACAAATCACAAATTTCAGATTTATTAGACCTGAAGAAGACTTTAGAGTTCATTTGATCCAACTTTCCCATATTTTAAAAATTCTAAACAGAGCAAACAACAAATGAATTGAGCATGTCCATGTACATTGTAAAACAGAGGAATGTTATACATGAAAACTAAGCATCTCATTTATGCAAAGCTTGCTTTACTTTTTAAAATATATATTAAGTTCAACACATAACTTTCAAAGTTGTCATATTTTTCTGCAATTCATTCTGTTCTCATTTCTTTTTGGAACCCTATCTCTATGCCTCCTTTCCATGCCACCTCCCCTTCAATTGAAATGAAAAGAAAAACCATTGAAACAAATATACAGAGTCAAACAAAACAAAACAAATTTTCATATTGGTCATATAAGAAAATTTGTTTCCTTCTGCTTCTTCAGGCCATTACCTCCCTCACTCTTCATCATCTATACTCTGGAATCATGCATGTTCACCACAATGATCAATAGTTCTTTGGTCTTTCAAATCAGACACCTCATTTCAGAGATGAGGAGCCTGAGGGCCATAAAGGTAAGTGATTTGCCCCAGGTCACACACAGTAAGTCACACAGCTATGATTTGAACCCAAATGCTCTGACTTTTCCCAAGAGGCCACCAGCATGTAAAATGTGAGATCCCCAAATAAACTCATATTATCTTCTAAAAAAAAACCCATCCTTCTCTCTATCATACCATGCTGCCTCCCTATCGATTACTGGGCATTACTGTTTCTGTTGTTAACAGTGCAACTTTTGTTGTCAATGCATTCTTTTCTGAATTCTTTCTACGTCTGTTTGCAACGCTACAAAAATCATGTTCTCTTTATCAGTGAAGTCTAAAGCATGCTAAGATTCCAGGAGTGTGTAATGGATGATATAATTCATTAGCTTGCCCAGATGCACTTTGGGGGACAGTTTAACAGTCACTGGAGTTCAATGGAATCCTGATAACACTTACAATGTCAGCTTCCTGAAGGTACAGACTGATTCATTTTTTGTCTTTGTATGTATAAATGCTTAGTGGTTGATTGATAACTACCGCAGTTGACTTTCTTGACTGTTCTTAAAGATCAGAGTTCTTTTAAGTCATCAGGTTAACACTTATTTGATTATTCACTGTGCATTTGGCATCATATTATTGCTAAACTATTAATAACAATAGCTAATATTTATATAGTTCTTACTATGTGCCAGGCACTGTGCTAACCACCACACAATTGTTATTTCATTTGATCCTGAGAACAACCCTAGGAAGTTGGTGCTATTATTATCCCCATTTTACAGATGAGGAAACTGGGGTAGACAGTAAGTTGCCCCGGATCACAAAACTGATTAGTGTCTGAGGCTAGATTTGAACTCAGGTCTTCTTGACTACAAGTCTGGTGTTCTAGCCACTGTACTATCTAGTTTCTAGGACTCCATGGATGCATCTTGAAACTCCTTTCTAAACATCCAGAAGTCTGAGCTCATTGAGAAATCTAGAGTTAGAGAAGCTCTTGACACCAAAAAAGTCTGTTGAATGTGAACCAGATGAATGGCCATTATTCAGCCTGGGTTCAAGCAAGGTTGTATGCAGGCAGGGCTGGGAGAAGCAGTGCTAATAATTCAGACCTGTGCCACTCCATCTTCAGAACCCCAAAGGAAAGTGAAAAGTCCAAAAATCCTTCAAATCAGTAGAACAAGAATCTTTGAAATCTTGATCCTTTCAGTCTTGATAGAATGAATGAGCAATTTTCATGCTGAGTTGGTCCTGCCTTCAGATTTGTGTGAACTCATTAGAGAAGCAGCTGCATTCCATCCTATTGACTCTGGTTCCTGTGCCAGTATTCCTAGACAAAGGATATAGCAGAGTTGGGGCAAGCCCTCTCCTCTTGGTCATCAAAATTCCAGAGGAGAACTTCTTCCCACATAACACATGCCAAAGTCAGTGTAAGCATAGAGCTTCAAATACAGAGGTCTTATCTGACAACCTCTACATTCTTATGAAATGCCTGGGGCTGGCTACATTCCTTATTGGGGGAAAAGAAAGAGTCTCAGCATTTTTTCAGGTGGGTCATCTGCAGTTCTTCCAGGTCCTAAATTGGGCTAGCCCTCTTAATCTAGAGAGTGATGGGAAGACAAAAGTGTCTTACAATGGTTGTTTATGATCTGAAGTTCCAATCTGTGTACTATGGGATAACAATGAGATGTGGCATTATTGGGGAAGCATGTTTTTTCTGTAATGTTATATTCCAATATGAAAAAAAAATCTATAATGTTTCTACAGCCTGTAGGATAAAAGGTCTGAATGAATCTATTTTGTGTCATGGACCCCTCCCCCTTTGGTAGTCTGGAGGAAGAGGAAGAGGAAAAGGAGGAAGAGAAGAAAAAGGAGAAGAAACAGCTAATTAGTATTTATGTAACACTTTAAAATTTGCAAAGCACTTTACAAGTATTTTCTCACTTGATCCTTATAACAATCCTGAGAGATAGGCAATATTATTATCCCCATTTTATAGCTGAGGAAACAGGCAAATAGAAGTTAAATAACTTTGCCAGAGTCACACAGCTAGTTAAGCATCTGAGGCAGGATTTAAATGTAAGCCTTCCTGATTCCCCTTTCAGTATTATACCTGCTTAGCTGCTAGTAACTGATATACCCTGTAGATCCTTTCTTAGAATAAATTTTTTTAAAATTCATAATTGAAGGAAATGCCAAATTTCAGCTAGAAGGTAGTAAAAATAAAGACAATTTGTTTCTCAGATTTCCCAAGATCTATCTCTATATATCTATATATCCCTTAGGGGTTTGTGGACCCCAGGTTAAGAACTCTAGGGCCTGTGTTGTTTCAGCTAGATTTTTTTAAAACAAAAGTAATCCTGTATCACTCCTAAGTTTGCAGTGCCTAGATGAGGTATTAGGTAGAGGAAGAGAACGGAATCTTCTTGTCCTTTCATTCCTTCATAACATACATAATATTTTTAAATTCAATTTTATTTTCAAGTCTGCATGATCTCCATCCCATCTTCTCCTCCCCTACTGAGAAAACAAGAAAAACCAAACCCATTACACATATATAGTCGAGAAAAACAAATTCTCACATTTACCATGTCCAAAAAGAGAAGAGGAAAGGAAAGGAGAGGAGAGAAAAGGAAAAAAAGAGAAAAAGAGAAGAGTGGAAAGGAGAGGGGAGGAGTAGAGAGGAGAGAAGAGGGGAGGGGAGGGAAGGGGAAGGGAGAAAAGATGAAAAAGGAAAAAAAAAGCCTAAGCTTCAGTCTGTAATGAGTCCATCCCTCTTTATCTGGAAGTGGACAACATGTTTCATCATGAGACCTCTGGAGTTGTGGTTGGCAATAACACAACATAATCTTAGCATTTGAAATAATATGAAAGAATTTTTTTTTATTTTAAGAAGAAATTTTGTGACTCTTAGAGCTATACTGATGTCTGAGAAGACTCTTACCTCACTTTAACAATATAGGTGACACAAGATTCTGATCAATTAGAGGCCATTTATTGGCTCTACTTTTTCACGTGAGAACAAATCAAAGTTTCCCTATCCCAAATGCTACTCAAAAATGGTTCGGAATCCTTAGGGTCATTGTTAGGAAAGCACTGCATACTTGGAGGCAGCTGATGACATAGTGGATAGAGTTGAATTCAGCCTCAGACACTGACTAGTTGAGTGACCCTGGGCAAGTCACTTCATCTCTGTTTACCTCAGTTACCTCAACTGTAAAATGGGGACAATAATAGTATCTACCTCATAGGCTTATTGTGAGGATAAAAATGAGATAATATTTGTAAAGTACTTTACAGACTTTAAAGCACTGCATAAATGCTAGCAATTATTATTACTTTAACCACTCAGTAACCCAGGCAACTCTATAAGACTGTAAGTTGCCTGCATAATTGCAATGAGCTGGGGAAAAATCATTGCTGCTGAATTCAGGGAACATGGAGTTTGTGAAAGGGATAAATGTGAAATAAGGCTAGAAGGCTAGAAGGTGATAGATGGGTGCATCTCTTTAAAAACATAAGATCAGCTAGTGGCACAGTGGAAAGTGTTGGGTCTGGAGTCCAGAAGACCTGAGTTCAAACAGACTCAGAACCTTACCAGCTGGGAGAACCTGGGCAAGTAACTTAACCTCTGTTTCATCAACTGTAAAATAGGAATAATAGTACCAACTACTTCATAGGGTTGCCTGTTGTTTTTCTTCTTTAATGTAACCTTTAAGTTTGTAGTAGATAAGGACTATCAGCATTAATACAGGTCATTTAGAAGTGAAATAACCACTATTTGTCAGCCTCCTTATAACAAGGTACCCTATGCATTTTGTTGGCATAAAGTGCTACATTAAATTAAGTAAGCTAAAGCAATTTAATTCATCAAATACTTATTAAGCAAAATACTTACTATATGTGAGACAGTGTTGGGTACTGGAGAGACAAAGATTAAAAATAAAAACTACATAGTTCCTGCCCTCAAAGGATTGACAGTCTATTAAACAGAAGCATGATTTGTGAACCCTCTCAGCCACTAGAGCCTTTTCTCACACTACCTTCTGTTTACTCCATGTGGATTTTGAAAGAATCTAGTTGCTTACATATTGTCTCTTTCATTAGAATGCACATTCCTTGAGTTTTTTTTGCCTTTCTCTGTATTCCCAGGGCTTAGAACAATGTCTAGAACATAGTAAACATTTAATAAATGCTGGTTGACTGACAGATAAATGTAAAGAGAGGCTTAGCATGTAATGAGGATAGTCCTTGTGTGGCTCAAGGGAGGCAGAACAGATAATCGCTAGCCTTTTTTTCCTTCCACTCTTCTTCAAGGGAGACATTCATTATGACCAGGACAGGAAGCAAGAGATTGGGGCTAGAGGCCACTGTGGTCTCCTCAGAGAGAGGGAGTACAGTGCTTGAATTACATCTATTATATTTTTATTATATCTATTGTATTATTTAATAATAATTATTATTATATGTACTTGCTCCCTTAAATATTTTAAATCTAGTGGATATGATCAGATTCAGTCTTATTTCTAGTCATTGTGTCATTCTTATTGGGGGAAAGAGAGACTCCCAAAACTTGACCCCCTTTCCCACCAAACACCAGTTCTACAATGAATACACATATCAAACAACAAAGAAACCCATCTATCCAAATCATAGCAAAACAGAAATCAGAGAAGGTATACATAGGAAAATATATACTGGATAATACAGAGTGAAGGTGTCTTCCCATTGGGAATGAAGTAACTCATCCCAACCAAGAGAAAGAGTCCAAGATCTCACCCAAGGGGAAACTCCCTGAAGTCTGTTGTATAGCAATCTGGGGACAGGGACTGAAGACTTCCATTTCCTCTCATGTCTTCCCAGTTTTTTCTTTCAGCAACCTGACATGGGGTTGGCCTTTTACATCTTTCTTCTTGAAGGTGGAAGCCAGAAGCACCCAAAGTGACTCATAACATGAAGAACATTGGCAAAGGCTAGAGTTCTCTCACCAGTTCCACATCCCACCCCTCACACAGGGCAGAACATTCATCTCTACCAATAAAGAGAGTTCCATACCAATGGGCTTTGAGGCAAGGATAATATAAGTATGACCCAAGGTAGAATGTGATAAAGAAAAAGGAGAAATGCAGACAGTGCGCTATAAGAAAGCTTAAGAAGCGATATAGGACTTTTTGTTGTGAATCAATGGGAAAGGAATCAGGGAAAGAAAACTCTGGGGAGGATGTAACATCTAAGCAGAAAAGGAAGAGAAGGACTTCCTCAAAACTATGTACCAGGAATTCTGCTAAGTGCTTTTATAAATATTACCCTCCTTTTACAACTGGGGAAACTGAGGCAAACAGATTTTTAAGTAACTTGTCCAGGCTCATGCAGCTAATAAGTGACTGAGGCTGGATTTAAACTGACTCCTGGTTCAGAGCTCTATCCACTGCCCCACCAACTGCCTTGTAAAAATGTGTTATATGTAAGAGGGACTAGCCATGTGAATTCTTGAAGTAAGAGAATGTCAATGAAGATCCAAGAACAACTGTGGTCCAGTGTTGCCTATTAAGGTGTCTGAAGGAGAGTAATGTGAAATAAGGCTAGAACAGTAGGTCTTAGAGCCACACCCTAGATGGTTTTAAATAGCAAGATGTCTTAAGTGACATCATACTGCAATGGAAAGAGTACTGAATTTGGGGCTAAAGGACCAAGGTTCAGATGCCTGTTTTGGCACTAACTAGTTATGAAATATTGAACTAGTTCTCTGTGAGCCTCATTTTTTCTTAATTTATACACTGAGGAGCTGAACTAGATTAAAAAAAAAACTCTTAAGCAAGTGTCCACAGACTCTCCAACAAGTCCATAGATAGATTTCAGGAGTATATCAACTTGGATCAGAAAAAAAATTACATCTTAATTTGCACTAGTCTTTGGTTTCCTTTGTAATTCTATGTATTTTTATTTACTCATGTAAAAACACTCTTCTGAGAAGGGGACCTTAGGCTTCACCAGACTACCAAAGGAGTCCACCATACAAAAAAGGGTTAAGCAACCTTACTACAGGCACTAGAATGGAATCTTCCAGCTCTGAATCTATAATCTTGTAAGATTCTTTCTAGTACTAATTCTATGGTCTTGAAATCCCAGATAGTTTTTTTTCAATTCCCTTAGGCAATAGGGAGCCACTAATGATTTTTGAGCAAGGAAGAGATATAAACAGACCTCTGAACTATAAAGGTCAATTTAACAATTGTGAAGGAAACATTGTAATGGGGAGAGGGTTAAAGTAGGAAGGCTAGTTAAAAAGTTATTGCAGAGTAATGTGAAAATATGTTTACTATGAATGTATATATATATAGCCTGTATCAGATTGCACACCATCTTGGGGTGGGGGCAGGGGGAGGGATAAGGAGAAAATTTAGACCTCCAAGTCTTACGGAAATGAATGGCAAAAACTATAAATAATTTTTTTTAAAGTCTATTGCAGTAATTCAAGTGAGAAAAGACAAAGTGAACAGAAGAAGAGGGAAGTGACAAGACAGAATGCTACCTAACCTTTACTTTCCTTCAGGTCTAGCACAATGCATACAGTAGGCACTTAATAAACATATGTTGAGTTCATTGATTTGAACTGAGGTTGTAAGAAATGACAAGATTTGACTCAGTCTAGTCAAGACTCAATCTCATCAATTAGCTACTGAATGATGGAGAATTGATTTAATATAGCACCATTTTAAGGATTGTCTAGAGTGAGTGTGCTGGGAGTTTGTTTCTGGGATCCAGAAGTCATTTTCTTGTTTATTATGTTTATAATAAGTGTGAATAAATACGAAGTTACCACAAGGCAACAATGAGCTAAATAGTTGAAGAAATGTTAAATGCCAAATGCTACCACAGAATGCCTTAAACAATTCCAAGAATTAAAACCAAAGCTAAGCATAGACCTGTTTTGTTTTTCCTGTTGTTCAGTCATTTCAGTCATGTCTGACTCTATATGACTCTATTTGGGGTTTTCTTGCAAAGTTGCTGAAGTGGTTTGTCATTTCCTTCTCCAGATCATTTTATGGATGAGGAAACTGAGGTGAACAAGTGTTAAGCAACTTGCCCAGGATCATTACAGCTAGTATCTGAGACCATATTTCAATGAAAATGAGTCTTCTTGACTCCAGGCCTGGTGTTCTAGCCACTGTACCACTTAGCTGCCCTTGTTTTATATTTTAGTTGTGTTTTAAATTTTAGAACTAGAGAATCAGAAGTAAAAAGCCATGATAACTTTTAACTGGATAGTTAGCCAAGGTATATTTTGGTATTATATTGAAGGAACCTCAAGAAATATACTCTCTGAAATTCACCATCCAAATTCATGTGAATTTTTTTTAGATAAAATGACTTAAAATACATTTATATTGTATATTATGGTTACACATACTATTCATATATATGTATATATACATACACATATATACATGCATACACATACACACGCGCAGTCATCCAATTGTTGAGTTACACCTACTTTACTTTCTCAAATTCTGTCAACTAAGGGAGCAAAAGATTGGGAGAGATTGGTATGATAGGGAAAGTACTCAATTTAGAATCAGAATACCCAGGTTTATACCCTGACTTTACTATTTCTTCCCTGTGTGGCCTTAGACAAATAATAACCTCTCTTGGCCTCACTTTGTTCATCTGTAAATGATATGATTAAACTAAAAGATGTCTAAAGTACTAGTTCTATTCTAAATCTCATGTTCTTAAATGCAAGAGGTTTAGAATAACGGAAGGACTACCTTTACGCCTTTTTCTGTCTTTTATGTAACTCTTTCATAGAGTTCATTAGAGGGTTCTGTGGTGTGGCAGCAGTCCTTCTCCTAGGACTCAGTGGCAATAGAATTTCTCTAAGAGCCCGTAGTAAACCTTGGTTTGGTCCTGTGATCCCTTGTATGGGCTCTTTAGTTCCTTTCCAAACTCCATTTCAAACAAACCAGGCTAACCTTCCACTTGCATTACTTACTCTCTCAACTGAGAAAGCATTTATTAAATTGAGAATCCAATAAGTTGGATGGAAAGTTTTCCTTTAATATAAATAATAGCTAATGTTTATATATTTCTTTAAGATATACAGAGACTTTTAAGTGCATCATTTGTTTTAATTCATCATCACAATAACCCTTTGAGGCAGGTGCTACTATCCCCATTTTATAGATGAAGAAATTGAGTTGATAAAAATTAAGATACTTGTTCAGGGTTACATAATGGATAAATATCTGGGGCAAGGTTGAATTTGACTTCTCTTCTTGACTCCAAGTCTAGTACCCTATCCACCTAAGTGCCTAGTAAGTCAAAAAGGAAGGAAATAGATCAGGCAAGGGAAAGAGATAACTTTTACTATCTTTTATTTTAAGTTTCTCTGAGTTCTATACATATTTGTTCAGGAAAAAGAAAAGTTCTAGAGAGTTCTTTAGATTAGTATTCTCACTTTTGTCTTCTATCATCATTCATTATCAGTTAATAACTTTAAATTGACTTTTCCTTGCCTTTCAACACTTGGCAACTTATTCCTTTGAATTTAGTTCCCATTCCATTGAGTGGAGAGTTTGTTTTGGGGGGATTAAGCATTGTATTATTATTTCTAAGGATATTATATTATTTTAATAGATTATATTGATATATTGGTTTTATATCAACAAAATTCCCCCTTGTAACTTCCTCTCCTCCTAGCAGGGAGATATTCTTTAAAATAAAGAATTTTTTTTGCAGGATGTGGTCATGAATGCTTATATTACCTGCTACTAGGTAAGACTGAGGCTGGTAGATTGCTTGAGTTCAAGAGTTCTGAGCTATAGTAGGACTAAAGTTCATCAAGTGTCTACACTACATCTAGGGGTACCTAAGTAGGAGTGAACCAATGCAGGAAAATGGAGCAGGTCAAGATTTCTGTGCCAACCAGTGGTGGAGTTGGGTTGATGAATGGACACTACATGTCCAACCTAGGCTAGGTAGGAAGCCAGTAGGAAAAAGGGAAAGAGAGAGAGAGAGAGAGAGAGAGAGAGAGAGAGAGAGAGAGAGAGAGAGAGAGAGAATAATATGTCTAGTATTGAACACATCAGAAAAATCTGATGTTCTAGACAATGCTCCATCCACAGCCTGACTTCTGCAGAAGAACAGAACAAGGGAAAGTATCTTTTTGTGTCTCTTCTTTGGGGTCAAATGTTTTTTGTAACATTTTTAAAAAATCATTATTTCTAAGGAGAATGCATTTTTGGTGAGTTTTTGGGTAATGGAACTACAAAAGGCAAGGTTCCATGGTGGCAAAAAGGAGGAAACCTGTAGCCAGGAGACATGGATTCTGTTCCAGGCCTTACTGCTAACCAGCTAGGTGATGTTGATCAAAAGCTTAGCCTCTCTAGCTTCATCTCTATAAAGAGGAGCTTGAACTAGATCTCTAAGGCCACTTCTAGCTATGTAATTCTCTGCTTTTGATGTATTTAGTCTGACAAGTCCATTTGTGGAAAATATGGCTGTGCAAAAAATCTTTAGAGATGGTTCTATTGTGCTCAGAACCCTTGAGCAACTGCAGGCTCATCACACTGAACAACTGAGCCTCCCACCAAAGGAGGACAGATTGCACCTTTCATTGGCTTTGTGATAAAGATGAGAGACCCACATTATGAACATATTCTGCAAGGTAATCAGGGACCACCCTAACCTGATGTTGGTGCTCTGGTAGGGCCGCTTGTCTGTGCTTCATCAGGGATGGTTATTGTTGAATTATAAATGTTGTACTATTTTTGAGACAACCATGAGAACAAGAAATCTTGGATGTTTCTTACCTAAAGTGTAATAATTATAATGAAAGGACTGCCAGACTTGGAATCAATAGACCTGAGTTCAAATTCCACCTCTAAAACTGTCACCATAGGAACTTTTAGGAGTATAACTGGTAAGCTTCTTTTTCCACTTGATATATAGGGTTTGTGATTGGTTATGAAAGCACTCAAGAAACGTGTTAGTCTGATGTAGGTATGTGTAACGGAAAAGGGCCAAATGCATAATCTGTAAATTCTTCACTGTCACTCAAGTTGAATTATCTTCTGAAAAACATTACTGTCCAAAGTGTGTTTATAACAGTTGCTTCATTTTAGTAGCTCAAAGACTGAAATCATGTCACAGCTTACCCCAAGGGAAACTGTGCCCAGTTTAAGATTTTAATGAGAGGCCAAATTAAAGACTCACTGGATTCTGTTCTCTGCATAGATAGTGTGCCATTCAGTGATGCACTTAGTGACAAACCATAGGAATCTAAGGCCAGCTTGTCCCTCAGAAGACCAATGGACCAACATGGCATCAAGCATCAGACCAAGCCCGTCTGTAATACCCAGGCCCCAGATGCTGATGGGCTATTTTCTTTAAAGGGCAGTAAGGATATGGCCCACACACATCAGTCAGTCATTCAAAAGACACTGTAATGAGCCCACACTGCATTCTGCACTCTGATAAACCTTATTGCTTCCACTGAAACTATTTTTCAAGGGGTGCACTTGAACTTTTCAATAATAATAATAATAGATAATAATAATAACTGTCATGGTCTGATGTTTTGCAAACATGATCCCATTTGAGCCTCGCAATAGCCCTATACCATTTTCAAATGACTTGCTTATGATCACATAGCTAATAAGTGTCAGGGGGAGATTTTGAACTCAAGTCTTCTTGATCCAAGTATAGAACCCTACAAAAGAGTCAACACTGTCTCTCAGTCTTTAGCCTTTGGCTTACCACTACTTAGTATTTGAAAGTGACATACAAAACCATAGTGCTCTCTAATTTCCTGTTTAGCTATAAGCTGTGGGTGTCAGGAACAATTTATTTACTATTGTTGTCCCTTAACTATGAGGAAAGGAAAAACCGTCAACAAAGACAATTTGGAACCAATCTATCACATTGGCATTTTTCAACGTGATCATAATGTTCTCCAGTACCTTATTCCTTTTATTCTTGAGGTCCACTGACAAGACTAGTGAGGGTTTTTTTAAACCTGCATTTGCCAGGATATACAGAATGAAACTCATCCAGCCTGAGAGATGGGACGCTGAGGGAGCCCACAACTCATAGAAGGCGTTCACCAGGGAATGGGCTGACCCCCTTGAGTCCTGGGTCTGGATCCACATCATTGTTCCTAAACAGCGGACCAAAGATGATTTCATACACTCTGCCTTAGCAGAACCACAGAAACTGGGCTAATAATTGTTATCACTGCCACAAATATTTTCCCTAATTGTTTATGGGATCCATAATCCCAGGCTGGTGACATGCTTCTCCTGTTCCTACATCTAAGCTTCTTTATAGTGACTGAGGGAGAGTGGAGGAAGGGAATAAGTGGCTGTCCCTTCTCTGTACAGCTGTGCTACTCCAACTCTACTCTATACCCTCTGTGTATGTGGCCACCCCTGATGACAGAGCTGGTTTCTTGAGTGCTTTCATAACCAATCAAAACCCAATAAAATATCAAGTGGAAGGAAAAGACTTCCAGTCGCAATCCTGAAAGAGTCAATTCATTAGCATTAAAGGAATTATTCACTGTAACACAGATATGCTGGGCTGAACCCATAAGGATAATGTACAATTGCAAAATTTCTAAGCAGCTTTTTTACTCTAGGCTGAAGTGGTATAATCAAAAGCATTAAGACCAGAAGAAACAGTGTAAGGATTCACTGTAGCACAGCCTTAGACAATGTGGCACAGTTGTAGCTGACTGAGAGCCTACTCTAGCCAACAGACAATCCCAGAGTGAAGGAATAAAGAAATATAGAAAGGAAAGCCATCCCTCCTCCTTTTTTTAAAAACTCAATTAAATTTTAACAAATACAAGTAAACAAACAAATTATGGATTAAATCACCAAATAAGACCATATAGTCCAAATTATTCATATTTTTGTTGAAAAGAATAAGATCATAGATTTAGATCTGGAAAAGAGAGTAGAGTTCATCTGGTCTAACCCCCTCATTTCAAGAATGAGGAAACTGAGGCCAAGAGAGGTTATGACTTGCTTAAGATCACACAGGTAGTAAATGGAAGCACCTGCATTTTAATCTACCGGGTCTGACTCCAAGTCTGTTGCTTTTCTCACAATATCATGCTGCTTTTATTAAAAATTAATATTTTATACATCTTACCAAAATAGAAAGGAATATTTTTTTTTGTTCTGTGTCCCCTTATGAATCTGTTGGTGAACTTGCTTATAAAATTCTATTAATTTTGTTATTTTTATAGAGCTGTTGTCAGGAAATATGACCTTGCTTTTAAATACTTTGAATCACAAGTTCCCATCATCAAATATTTTTTCAGAGTTCCTTTTGATATTCATGCATTTTTTCACATGAATCTTGTTACAATTTTATCTAATTCTATGAAGGAGTCTGTTGGTACTTTGATAATTTATTAGACCTATAAATTAATTTATTAATACCAACTTTTAAATTTATGTTTATGGGGTGGCTAGGTGGTGCAGTGAGTAGAGCACCAGCCCTGGAGTCAGGAGGACCTGAGTTCAAATCCAGCCTCAGACACTTAACACAAAACTAGCTGTATGACCTTGGGCAAGTCACTTAACCCCAATTGCCCTACCTTCCCCTCTCCAAAAAAAGGGAAATAAATAAATTTATGTTTGTTTAACCTATCTACTTGGATCAATTTATTCAGCTCTCTCTTAGTTTTTGTCAAAATCATTTTTAAGTTTTCTTTATTCAGACTTTTTGCATCTTTGTAATTTAACACCCAAATATTTAATCATTTTTGGTAAATAGCATTTATCAGTAATTTCTGTCAGCAGAAGATGTTCAGATTCTTTTGTATGTTTAGCATATATGCTACTGTTTTGATAGTCATGTGTTACCTCACTTTTTTAATTGAATCTCTTGAGTTTTCTATACACTTATATTCTTTAATGATATTGACCTACAAGAAAACAATGCGCACCTGACTACAGCGATGTAAACCCAAAGAACAGCTACAAAAGATACCAAAAGGGGCTGCTGCAAAATTAGCGAGAACCAGCCCTGCTTGGAAGAATGAGTTAAGCAATTCTTAAACGTCTCCTAAGCACAAGGCACTGTGCTAAGAGCTGAGGACACAGATAGATAAGACAGTCCCTACTCTCAAGAGCTCTTCTCCTGATAGAAGAGGAAAGATACATGGAAGATTTCAGATGCAAGTCGGATGGGAAAATCTCACGGTGCCTAGGGTGCAGCAGCAAAGCAGATGTTAATGCTTCTCGCTTGATGTTATTTCCACTAATGAAATCACATAAGTTTCTGGTGCTGAACCATTTGACAAGGCCAAGGATTTTGGTGGCAAGAACTTCCTTCTCTCGATCTTCAGTAGCAATGACTGCAGTATCTGTGAGAGTATTTGCCGATCTGCTTATCAATGGAGGCTGCCTCTCTGAATGATGGCTCTGGAGACCGAGCTGGAAGCTGGGATTGTGATGGGGGCTGGGAGTGGGAAGCAGCGCTGCCTTTTCCAAGTCCCTTTGTAACTTTCTGTCTATTGGTGGCAGTTGGTCAGAATTGCTGCTGATGGTGATGAGGAGGGTGAGTTCCCTCAGCACAATGATTTTTCTCCTCAGCAATGACCATGGGGACTGGGCTGCAAGTAGGTGTCATTGATTGTTGGACATTGCTATTCCTAAGGCTTTTGGATTCAGAGGACTGAGCTGTCCACAACAGGGTCTGAAGGAAGGTGGTATTCCAGGTGGTGGTGATGGTGATTTGACTTGTATGGCATTTGCTGCCTCTGGTCTCAAAGAAATAAGAGATCTGAAAAGACGTTTCCACTTACCCCCTTTTGGATAAAATACTGTGCTGATTGTTCTGGGGGGGGGGGGTGGAGAGAGTGTCAAATATAATTTGTTATATGGGATGGCTCTCTTAAAAAGGGGTCAGGGATACTGGGAGAAATTATGGTGGTTGAAACAAGAGAATTAGAATACTCTTTGCTCCCCATTGACATTTCCAGGTTTTCTGCCTACCTCCATCACTCAGTAACCTCTTCTCTTCTGAAGTTCTTGCAGTCTATATCTACTACCCAATTAAAATCCTGGTAGCTGTTGTCCACACACCTTCAGGTAATTCCTCTGTCTTCTTCAATGAGTTCCAGACATCACTCACATTTTTCTCTTTTCCCCAATTCCTGCACTTCAATATACATAGCAATGCTCCCTCCCTCTCTCTCTCTCTCTCTCTCTCTCTCTCTCTCTCTGTCTCTCTCTCTCTCTCTCTGTCTCTCTCTTCTCTTCTCTTTTTCTCTCTCTCTCCCTACCCCCCCACCACTTAGTTCCTTAACCTACTTTTCTCCCAAGAGCTACTCTTCCACCCCATCTCAGTCATACACACAAAGAAGTCATACCCTCAATCTTGGCACCGCTCACAAATGTACCGCTTCCATGTTCAAGAATTCTAAAATCCCCTTATTTGACCATAATCTATTGAATTTTCACCTCTCCCTCTGCCTTCCTTTACCAAACTCTACTCTTTGTCTGCACTGTGACTTCCAATCCCTCAATTCTGAGGCAATTCTCCATTGCAGTAGCCACTTTCTCCTCTTTTCCCCATTTTGACTGTTTAGTGAACCAATTTAACTTGTCACTGTCCTCTCTTGAATCCTCAGCCTTCATATCATTTCACTGTGCCCTGCCAAACTTCGACCTTGTATCACTCCTACTATCTACCATTTTCACTCATGCTACTGAATGAAAATGGAGATCATGGAACCATTATGACTGGGTCCACTAAAAATTTATGTTATACAACATCAACTGGGCCTCACTCACCCCCCACTGGCCTCACTGCCTCACCTCTCTTTTCAATTCACTATCCCACCCACCACAATGGTTTTTTCAAAACTTTTCATCTCTCATCTAAACTTCCATGACTCCTTCTCCCTCCACTCTCTCAGCTAAGAACTTAGTTTCATATTTTACAGAAAAAAAAAATTAAGACTATTCACCATGGTGACCAACTTTGATAAACTGGTCTCTTCTCAGCAATGCACAATTATAAGACATCTCTAAGTCTTAGGATGGAAGGAGATGTCTACATTCAGAGAAAGATCTAGAAAGAACAGAGTTTAAATGGAGACTGAAGCAAACTACATGCTCTCGTTCTTTTCCATGTCTGGTTTTGTTTTTTCTTTTCCCATTGTTTGCTCCATTGGTTACAACTGTTCTTTACAACCAGACTAACGTCCGGTGTGAAAGTACTTGCAGATCCTATACTTGATTGCAAGTCACCATGGGGGGAGGGAGGAGGGACGGGAGAAAATTTGAAACTCAAGGGATTGTGGAACTGAATCTTATAAACTAAAAGCAAATAAACAAATCAATTTAAAAGTTAAAAAAAAAAAGACTGTTCACCATGAACTCCCTCTTCTTTTCTCTTCCTCATTTCATATCACTTATATGCCTTATGCCACTATCTCCTCCCTCATCTCTGTCTCACATGATGAGGTGACCTTTACCCCTTATCAAAGCTATCCTTTCTACCTGCTCAAGAGATCCCATTCCCTTCTGTCTCCTCTAATAAATTACCCCCTCTGTCATCCTCACTTTGTCATTTATTTTCAATCTTCTCCTGGTTCCTGGCTCCTTCCTTACTGCTTATTAACATGTCCATTCCCCTCCATCCTTAAGCCTTTACTTATTTTTCCATCCCCACTATTGTCCTACATCTCTTCCTGAACTCCTTGGAAAGGCTATCTACAATATGCTTATTTCTTAATCCCTTGCAATCCAGTTTCTGTTCTTGTCATTCCATTGAAATTGTTCTTTCCATATTTACCAATGATCATTTAGTTCAGTGGTTCTCAACCTATGGGTAGTGACTCCTTTGGGGGTTGAATGACCCTTTCACAGGGGTCACCTAAGACCATCAGAAAACACATATTTCCGATGGTCTTGGGAACTAAAACACTGCTCCTCTATCTGTCTCCAGGCGAGTCTGCCCACATGCAGATATCCCCACATACGAGTATTAAAGGGTCGAGGCATTAGGAAGGTTGAGAATCACTGATTTAGTTGATGACCTTTTCAAAAGTACCTCATTCTCCTTGACCTCTCTTCAACCTTGACACTGATGATCACTCTCTCCTCCCTGATATTCTCTTTTCTAGGCTTTGGGATGCCACTCTCTCCTGGTTCTCCTCCCACCTATCTGACTGCTTTTTCTCAGTCTCCTTAGCTAGAGCCGCATCCAGATCACATCCTCTATAGGTGTCCCTGAGGGTTTTGTCCTGGAACATCTTCTCTTTTCCTGTATTACTTCTCTTAGTAATCTCATCCATGCCCATGGAGAAATCCTGCCCCAGTCTCTCTATTGATCTTCAGTCTCACATCTCGCTGCCTTTCAGACTTACCAAACTGAATGTCCAGTAGACATCTTAAAATCAAAATATCCAAAACTGAACTCATTATATTTCTCCCTATATTCTACCCCACCCCCATACCTTCTCTATTACTGTGGAGTTGAACACCATCCTCACTAATCCCTAGACTCATAACCTATGTGTCATCCTTGATTCCTCAGTCTCTTAACCACTTCCCCCCCCCCCATATCCAAGCTCTTGCCAAGACCTGTAGGTTTCACCTTTGCAACATCTCTCAAACCCTCTTTCTCTTCTCCAATACTGCCACCATTCTAGTATAGGCTCTCACTACCTCCCACTTGGATTATTACAATAGCCTACTGGTGGCTCTGCCTTCTTCAAGTCTCTCCACTCTCCAGTTCTTCCGCCATTTTAGCCACATTGTGTGCCTTGCAATCCTCTCCAGTACCATCCCACATTGCTGCCCTCAACTTTCCTGGCACAATGGTCATGGAGGGGAAGTTGGAATACTCCTTGCTACTCACTACCAATTCTAGACTTTCCTTTTGCTGCTCTTATTGTACAACCTCTTGTTTGAAATTCAAACTATTCAAATTTTCCACATGACTCAGGTCATGGTGCCTATTGTTTCATTCTTCATTTTCCTAGAAGTTCAGCACCTGACTCGCAGTTTTCCTTTCCTCCCTATTCCTGCCCTTGGGCTGGGGAACTTTGACATTTAGACTGATGCTCCATCAAGTTCTCTTAACTTCCAATTCCCTGATCTGCTTAAATATCATGACCTACTTCTTTACTCCATGTCAGTCACACATAGGAATGGTCACACCCTGTATTTCAATATTATCCACCATTGTTTAACTTCCCTGATCAAAAAATATGACATTCTTCCATTTGACAATAACCTCCTATCATTCCATCTCTTCCTATGCTTCACTTTTCCTAAACCTGTTCTTTTCTCTCATCTCTGCATCAAATCCTTCTGTGCCTCAGTACTTTCCCAGGCTATTACCCCTGCTTTTGACTTTCCTTCCTCCCCTATCTCAGCCTTAGAGTTAACCAGTTACATTCCCAAATTTCCTCTATTATTGAATCCCTCACCTCCTTGTCCTACTATTGCTTATTTTTCACTAAACCTCAGTCCTCAGTTATTCCTACCATCTATCTCCTCCACTTCTACTCATACCTGCTGCTTGTTTTGTTTATCCTTCATTTTCAAAGAGGACCAATGGCATCGCAGGGTAATATCTTGACTCATGAGTGAATTGGATTTAAGTGAGGCAGTGTTGTACAAAGTTGTTAGCTTCACTCCCTCTTCCAGAGTCATCAAAGTCCAGTGGCAAAACAAAGGTCAGTACAACTGGCAATGGCCCCATTGCCTTGGATAGCCTTGGAGTCTTCAATGTCTGACCAAACTGTAAGCATTCCATAGTACCTACTTTAGCCACCTTCACGGCTATTGGAACAAACTGTTTTCATTTGCCCAATATGCTGGGGAAGGTCTTCACATGCTTAGGGTAGAACCTCCCAACTCACCAATAATTTTGAGGCCTATCAGTTATCCTCAACCTGGCCACTGAAATGGCTGTGGCTGCTGTGCATGCTACTGCTTCTTGGAGCCACAGGTGAGAGCTGAGTGCCAAGTAGACACCAAAGGTAGATGAGCATCCCTGAAAATGATTTGCCAAGCCTTCACACCAGAGGTGCTAGTCCTCCTTGAACATCTCATATACCCTGGCTCCCCTTATCAGCTGCTAGAATTGAGCTGAAGGATATCATGCAATTGTGCTTAATAGGTACACTATAAATTTATGCTATTTAACTTTAACTTGGTCCTCCACATAGCAAGACAATCTTTTTATTCCTTCCCAATTGATTCCCTATGTCTCTGCTTGGAGAAACTAATCCAAATCTTTCCCATCCTCAAGCCTTTTCTTCTTCCCTCTCAGCTGAGGTCCATTGATTCTCTTACTTTACTGAAAAAATTGAGACCACTGGCTACAAGCTCTCTCTTCTCACTTTCTCTTCATCCCTAAACCCCTCACCACCATCCCTTACTCTCTTCATATTTCCCCCACTCTCTTTTTTGCCAAGGTCAATCTCTGTACATATAAACTTGACCTTATTGCCTCCCCTGTTTCTAACAGATTGCCTCCTTTGTGTCTAATATTCAGTCTCTTCTACTGCCTTTAGTCTCCTCTATCCTTAACAAACCTTCACTGAACCTTATCATCCCTTCAAGCTATCTTCCTATATCTTTCCTTCTTTTCTCAGCCAACCTCCTGGGAAAAGATATCTATACCCATTTCCTCCACTTCATCTAGTCTCTATCACTCCACAACCCTTTGAAAACTGGCTTCCTACTGCATTACTCAACTAAACCAGATCTCTCCATTCACAAATTTGATTGTCTTTTCTCAGTCCTTAACTTTCTGTTGCATTTGACACTGTTGACCATCATCTCTTCTTTGGTTTTTCATGGCACTGTTGTCTTCTGGCTCCCCTCCACCAATCTGATCATCTTTCTCATTCTCCTTTGCTGAAAAATCATCCATATCATACCCTGTCGCTGAGTATTGTTCTCCACAGTTTAGTCCTGGGTCCTCTTCTCTCTCCACACTTTCTTTCCTAGCAATCTCATTGCCTCCCGTGGATCTAATTATCATCTCTTTGCAGATTATTCATAGATCCATATATCTAGCTCCTCTTACCCCTGAGCTTTAGTCTCACATAACCAACTACCTACTGAACATTTTGCACTGGATGTTCCAGAGACATATCAAATTCAGCATGTCCAAAACTGACGTCAGAATATTTGAATATCTCTCCATTCATTTCTCATACTCCCTTCTTCCCAACTTCCCTGTTTCTTCCAGAAGTACCACCATTTTTCCATTCTCCTGGATTCCTAACCTTCACATTATCCTCAGTCCTTCATTCTGCACCTAACATATACAATCAGTTGCCAAACTTTGCCTTTTCTGCCTCTACACCTATCAGATTTTGCCCTTTCTCTCCATTTATGTAGCCACCACCTTAGTTCTATACGTTTGTCTAGACCAGAGATGTCAAACACATGGCCTGGGGAACACATGAGGCAACACTTTTGAGTACTGCCTGCAGAACAGGTTAAAATGTAATTGAGAATGAGCAGAACAAATTAAAAAATCCCACAGATAATGTTAATATGTGTTTTCCTAAGTCAATATACTATGTTCACAAAGACCCTGTTCTTTCATGGAGGAATTGGTTGAAATATATACATATGACATACACATATGTAAAATTCCAATATTTCAATCGACCTATGATCTCATTGACATGGAATGCCTTTCTTTTGGTGAGGGAAAGAGAAGAGTCAAAGGCAGCTAGGTGGCATAGTAGTGGCATTGGACTGGAGTCAGGAAGACTTAATTTACTAGATACTTACTAGCTTTGTGATCCCGAGCAAGTCACTTAACCTCTGTATGTCTTAGTTTTCTCATCCAAAAATGGAGATAATAGCATCTACTTCCCAGGGTTCAAATGAGAAAATATTTGTATTTTGTAAGCCCTAAAGCACAAGATACATTATAATTATAATTCTCATGCCAGGTGATGAATGAATACTATAGGGAATTACCAAAAATTTTTCTTCTGTATAACTTGTCTCTGTAGCTACCTGCATGGCAGATTAAAAAGTCTTTGTGTCACCTCTTTGTACCAAGTTGCATGTATCTATGAGCAGTTAAAATGACTGAAAAGATCAGGAAGCTCAGACTTTTCCATAAAGGAATAGGACTGCCTGCATTTATGGCTCTTCACATATTTTTGGAAATAGATTATTTGACATGGTTCAAATCTGACCTCAGACTCTTACTAGCTGTAGGATCCTGGGCAAGCCACTGAAATTCTGTCTGACTGTAACGCCATGCACCAGCAGATTCCCAAAGGAATGCTACTGTGAACAGCTTTTAGAGTTCAGATTACAAAATAGAGTGAACACTCTGTTTATTCCATTACAAATCAAGACAAACATTCAAAACATTATAATATTCACAACATT
>CM053581.1:92164141-92245173 GCA_028627135.1 Pseudochirops cupreus | reverse complement strand
TAAGTGCTAAGTATCCTGCTAAACAGATTACTATTACACTGACTCAGTTTTCTCATTTGTAAAATGGAGGTAATAGTAGCACCCACCTCTCAGGTTTAATGTGAGGGTAAAAGGAAATCATGTCTATAAAGTACTTTGAAAATCTTAAAGGACTATAAAAATGCTAGCTATTGTTATCACAATAGGGATTTTTAAAAAGCCTTTCTATTTTCAGAATTTTTGACAGTTACTCAGTCCCGCTGTGAACTAGTGAAGCAGGACCTAGTAGGGAATTTCAGGTTCAAGAGCATATTGAGGAGGCATATTCTTTGTGTCTTTACAAGAATTCAACAAAGGAATTGGGGAAAATGAACCCAGAGAAAGTGTCACTCCACCACTACCACTGCCTCCTACTCTCCCCCTCTCCCACTCCATGACCATGTGTTTAGAGAAATCTAACTAATAGCAGACAGTATGTGCAGAGGACAAGCAGGGAACAGATGCTATTATAGAACAAAGAAAGAGGGAGGCTGCAGCATGAAAAAAATACAAGCAACCCAAGAGCTTGACAACTGGTGCCCTAACTTCCTGACAAATAGAGGGAGAAGAGATGGAAGCAGCATCAGATTTGATATTCTTGGGCTCAAAGATCACTGCAGACAGTGACTGCAGCTGTGAAATCAAAAGACTCTTGCTCCTTGGAAGGAAAGCTATCGCAAATCTGGACAGCCATACTAAAAAGCAGAGATGCCTCCTTGCCCAGCAAGGTCTGAGTAGTCAAAGCTATGATTTTTCCAGTAAAAAATGTGAGAGTTGGACTATAAGGAAAGCTGAGCACCTCAGGATCAATGTTCTCTAATTGTGGTGTTGATGGAAGACTTTTGTGCCTTGGACAGCAAGGAAATCAAACGAGTCAATATTTAAAGAAACTAAGTCAGGCTAATTACTGGAAGGTCGAATACTGAAGCTGAAGCCTAAATGCTTTGGTCACATAATGAGAAGATGGGACTCAATGGAAAAGACCCTGATGTTGGAAAAAATTGAAGGCAAAAGGAAAAGGGGATGCCAGAGGATGAAGTGGGAAGATAGTCAATGAAGTATTTTTTTTTAAAGTTTGCTTATTATTAGGAGGAGAGGACAAGAATGATACTACTTCCTGGCTGAAAGGCCTGTGGAGTTACTGCTACACTTAAAGGGATAGGTACCAAGGTTCTGAAACAAGGAACATGAACTTGGACAGACTTCAAGATTTAGTGGAGAGTAGAAGGCCTGATATGCTATAGTCCATGGGGTCACAAAGAATCTGACCCAACTGAATGACTGAACAACAAAAGCAGCTTCAAGGAATGTGATCTTGCATGAGAGAACAGTATCTATTGACTAAAGAAAGGACTTCCAATAACAAGAAACTGTGAGCTACACCTCTGCCACATGTGTTTTCCACACATAATAGCTATAATACTAAGAGCTAGCCTTTATAGAGAGAGCACTTACTATATGCCAGATCAATACAAATGAATCATATCACAAACATTATCTCATTCAATCCTCACAACAACCCTGGTAGGTAAGTGCTATTATTATCGCCATTTTACAGAGGAGGAAACGGAATCAAACAGAGGTTAAGTGACTTGCTCAGTGTCACACAGTGTCTGAGGCTGGATTTGAACTCAAGTCTTCCCAACTTCAGGTACAGATCTCCATCCACCGTGTGACCTAGCTGCCTAGCCACAAATGTGGCTCATCATCATAGTACTTTTCAATTAGAACCCACTCTCTCATGGATCTGTGTGGACTTGTGGGGTGTGCTCTAAACACATCACCCCAAAAGGTGGGATGTGGTACCTCCTGTTCTTAGCATACCACCTTAGTGAATACTATTTTCTAAAAGCTAGCTGAAAACTGGATGACTGGTTACTCCTATAGGGAAAAATAGTCATCCATTCTCCAGGATTTGTCCAACTGGTGTGAGTAGAAATTGGGGAATTTTATCCTATCAAGTCTCAGGGGTACCTATGAAGCCCTATTTGCCTCCTTGCACCAGAACCTCTATTTTTCTCTTGGGTTTTGTTTGTTGCCTAAACTTCAAGCCATTATGTGTAAGTATCTGAGGCCATGAGTTTTACTTCTGACTTCTTTCCTGGATTTTATCTCCCAGGAGCTCTTACGCATTTGGGAAATATGCATAAACAGTCTTTTACCCTCATCCTTTTTAATTTAAAACCATTTTGTTTAGATTTGCATGATACCTGGCAAATATATTTATTCTTCCTAGACTTTTTTTTTTTTATGTTTTCTATCTCAGGAATCAGTCTATGATTTAAGCCACGGTCCAAGGATCCAAAATCCATTCTCAGACACCAAATCCTTAGCTACCTTTCCACTTTCCAAATTAATTTTCCTCTTCTTCTTCTATTGCCTTCAATGGGCAATAGTGAAGAAAACATCCTGTGTCCTTGTGGTCTCTAGTTTCTTGCTTTCATAATCATCAGTATTATTTTTTTCTCCTTTTGGTAGGATCATTTGTGCCCATATGAGTCACCAGAAGTAGATAGTTATCATCTATTTTGATAAGTCTCGGCAGATTTTCTGTTTTGTCTCAGATACATGTGCCAAGAAAAGACAACAGACTTAAAAAAAAATTATTATTAAGAGGCTTACAAATACCTGCTTCAGTATGTTTTGGGGGGGGAAAGGGAAGGTAGGACAATTGGGGTTAAGTGACTTGCCCAAAATCACACAGCTAGTTAAATGTCAAGTGTCTGAGGTCGAATTTGAACTCAGGTCCTCCTGACTTCAGGGCCAGTGTTCTATGCACTGCGCCACCTAGCTGCCTCCTTCAGTATTATTATTATTATTTTTTTTTACTAGAGAATCACCAACTCCTTACCATTCTTTTCTTCCTCTGACACTCTGAAGACATAAAACAGAAAGATTTCCCTTGGGCATTTGCATGAATGGGGGCTTCTTTGTGGTCAATAAGTAGTGCTTGACAGAGTGCTTAGACCAACATACAATATTCAGCATACTACCTTACACATAACAGGATTCAGTAAACATTTATTGAATAAATAAATAACAATGCTAAAAAAGGAAAGAGTGTATCCGATCCATTCCACTCTGTCTGTAGTCAACTAAGTATTTTTTAAGTTTGTTTATTACCAGGAGGAGAGGACTAGAATGATCCCTCCTACTTCCTGACTGAAAGTCCTGGGGAGTTACTGCTACACTTAAAGGGGTAGGTACTGAGGTTCTGAAATTACATGCACGGAAGATGAGGTATCCAAACTATCCTAATCTAGTTCTAAAAATCATTTGGAAAACCCCGGTAGTCCTTGGTTATCTGACTGATTTTCATATTCAGATTACCCAAAAAATAAGTCTTAAGATATTCCTTCTTTCAACTTTGCTCTTTATTGAATTAATATGCAGACCTAAGTATTGCTGGGCTCACATTCTCTGACTTATGTAAGAGCCCAAGTAGAAACATCAGAAGATACTATTTTCAAGCCACTTTTAAGGGGCTTAAAACTTTTCACAGATTGTATCCCTGATATTCAAGGAGACTAGGATAAATGGGACTCCTTAAAGTCAGGGGTTGAACAGATCAAAAAAGAGACTGAGAGGCGGTAAGGACCACAGTAACTGCTTCCTTTGTCTAAAAATGAAAGTACTAACCATCATCTGAGCCTTCAGTGAGTCATAATCTATTTGCTGGTGCAGGGTCTTGCCTCAGTGTTGATGGCTGCTGACTGATCAGGGTAGGGCTTGCTGAAGGTTGGGGTGGCTGTAGCAATTTCTTAAAATAAGACAACAGTAAAATTTGTTCTATCAACCAACTCTTCCTTTCATGAAAGATTTTTCTGTAACATGTGATGCAATTTGATAGCATTTTTCCCTCAGTACAACTTCTTTCCAAATTGGAGTCAATCCTCTCAAACACCATGCTTCTTTTTAAACTAAGTTTATGTAACTTTCTTTAATATTGTTGTGTCTCAGGGGGTGTAGAAACCCGAGGAGAGGAGAGACACTGGGAACAGCCTTTCATTGGAATAGTAAGGACACTCACTGATTACCATTTTATATGGGCATGGATCTCATCATCTCAAAACAATTACAATAGTAACATCAAAGATCACTGATCACAAATATAATAATAATGAATGACTGTAATAATAATAATGAATATAACAATGAAAACATTTGATAATAATAATAGTGAAAACATTTGAAATATTGTGATAATTACCAAAAGGTGACAAAGAAACACAATGTGAGCACATGCTATTGGGAAAATTGTGCCAATAGATTTGATTGATGCAGCATTGCCATAAACATTTGATCTGTTTTTAAAAAAATCAACACAATTATCTGTGAAGCACAATAAAGCAAAGCACAATAAAATGAGGTATGCCTGCAGTCTGTCTTCTTAGAATTCTGCTTCCAACTGGGATTCAGACTCAGTGTCTATAATTCCAAGTCACCCAAATCAAGCCCCTTTAAAAAGTATATTGCCTGAAAAACAACTTATCAGTTACCTTCACAATCTTCTTATACTTTATCCTCTTCATGCAACTTTGTGATCCAGTGACATTGGCCTCTTTGCTGTTTCTGTTCAAGACACTCCATCTGATAGGAAGGTCATTTTCACTGATTGTCCCCCATGCCTCGACTTCTCTATTTCTTGACTTCCCTATCTTCCTTCAAGTCCCAGCTAAATAAAATCTCACCTTGGATAAGAAGCCTTTCCCAATCTCCCTTGATGCTAGTGCTTTCCCATTGTTGATTATCTTTAATTATCCTGTATATATCTTGTTTGTACATGATTTTTTGAATGTTGTCTCCTCCATCAGATTGTGAGCTCCTTGAAAGCCGTTTTTTGCTTTTCTTTGTATTCCCAAGGCTGACCACAGTGCTTGGCACGCAGCAGGCACCTAATAACTGTTTATTGATTGACTATTAGCAGAAAGAAAGAGATGTCCTTGACTTCAGACAGGATGGTGTTAGTATTGATCGTTAAATTTTATCAGAGTTTTGTTGCCTCTCCACGTTGACTTTATTTACATAACTGTAGTCATCCTATATGTTGCTATTTTTGACTGCAGTTTTCATACAAGTTTTCCCTCTTTCTCTCAATTTTTCATATTCATCATTCCTTATAGGGTTATAGCAATATTCTTTTACATGCTATTACATAATAACATTCAAATTTTTAGTCACCCAGATTCTCAGATTCATTCTTGATTTATTAATCCATCTCACCTCATCTTTCCAAACAATTTCCAAGTCTAGTCAGTGTAACTCAATAACATTTCTTGTATCTTTCCTCTTCTTCTTTAGTCATACAACCACCGTCTTAGCTGAAACCTTCATCTCCTCTCACTTTGACTATTAAATAGTCTCCTATCCTCAAGTCTCCTCCCACTTCAATTCATCTGTCAAAAATGGTATTCCTGTAACCTGGGTGTGACCATGTTACTTTCCTACTAAATAAACTTCTGTGGCTCCTGTAGTAACAAGCGCCCTAGCATACCCAGGATGGCTGCTAGCACAGGTTCTTTGATCTGCTTTTCTAAAGGAAAGCAACTCAAAATGGGTTAACAATCTACTTTAATCAAACATATATCATTTACCTAGTTCAGAGGAAAAAGTCGACACCCTGAACTTCAGAGAATACAAACAGAATGCAAACAGAAGTTACAAGCAGACAGAGAAACAGATCAACAGACAGGGCTTCTAGCTGTCTTACCATTACATCCATACCTAGTTAGTTACCAGAGAGGGAAGCACAAACATTTGGATTTTCAAAGCCAGGGGGCTCAATGGCTGCCCAGAGTCTCATCTGGCCAAATCACACAACTCTTCCCAAAGTGAGCCCCAAAGCAAAAACTCACATCAGGGTATATATAGCCTTCTCCTGGATCAGAGAATGTCACAACCCTCTTGACCCACTGCCCAATCACAAAGTAATAAGGTATGGGTGTTCCTGAAAAACAAGCTTCCTGCCACAAGCTCCATGTGACCACATTCAGCCTATTAGGGGGCAGAGTATATTTTCAAATCAGGGAAGGTTCTCAGAATCACTTAAGCCTATCAAAGGGCCTAGGAGCGGGGAAGAACTTCTGATTCCCATAACAGCTCTCTAAAAGTTTGACACTTAAAGCCTTTGACGATCTAGTTCCAACCTACTTTTCCAGTTTCATTATACATTACTCTTGTCATACAATGTACAATTCAGCCAAAATGGCATTTTTCTCTTCCCACAAAACACTCCATGGGAACCTCCATGCTTTTTCACAGGCTGTTCCTGGAATGTACTCCCTCCTTGCCTCCTTCACTTATCATCCCTAGTTTCTTTCAAAGTTTACCTCAAGGGCCACCCTCTGCATGAAGTCTTTCCTGATCTCCCAGATGCATGCGCCTATTCCCTAAAAAATTCCTTTGTATTTATTTTGTATATATCTTATACATAATTATACATGTGTATGTGAATATATATACATGTATATATACATACATATATGTGTGTGTGTTCTCCCAATGAATTGTAAGCTTCTTAAGGATAAGAACTGTTTGATTTTCATCTTTGTTATTCCAGACCTCTAGAGAAAATGTGATATACTAGGTAAGAAGCTGGCCTAGGAGTCTGAATGACCTGGATGAAAATCTTGCCTCTGACAAATACTTAATGACTTTCTGACCCTAAGAGTACGTCACTAACCTCTCAGTTACCCAGGCAAGGTGTTGATTTGCTTTGATAAAGGAAGTTTCTCAGGTGCAAAAGAGAGCAAAAGGAAGATCAGAAGGTAAAACAGATAAGTAGAATAATTGTGAAAATTAAATGTTGAACTTATATGGAAAAGTAAGCTTACATAAAAGAACTTTGCAGTTTTGAGTACAATCTTCATTTTCTGTTCTGCTTTGTATATAGAAATGCAAATTTTTTTTAATGTTTATTGAATTCAGTATAAAAACCCTAAAATTTAAAATATGCTCTTTTTCACTAGGAGCTTCCTATGCTTAGTAAATAACAGATAAAGATAAAACTAAACAATAAACAAAGATCCCAGCACAGCATAAAGCCTAGTACATAGTAGGTACTTAATAAATATATATTGATTAATTGCTATGACATAATTCACTCAACTATCTCTTAATTGTTGGATACATGTTTTGTTTCTAGCTTTTTTCACCAGAAATAATGTTTCTTTTACCCTTTGATCCAGCTAGGTCTATATCCCAAAGAGATCCCAAAAAAGGAAAACAGATCTACTTGTGTACAAATATTTATAGCAGCTCTTTTTGTGGTAGCTAAGAATTGGAAATTGAGGGGATGCCTATCACTTGGGGAATAGCTGAACAGGTTGTGGTATATGAGTGTGATAGAATATTATTTTGGTATAAGAAATGACAAGAAGGATGATTTCAGAAAAACCTGGAAAGACTTTCATGAAGTGATGCAAAGTGAAGTGAGCAGAACCAGGAGAATGTTGTACATAGTAACAGCAATATTATACAATGAAGAATTGTGAATGACTTAGCTATTCTCAGCAATACAATGGTCCAAGATAATCCCAAAGGACTCATGATGAAACATGTTATCTGGCTCCAGAGAAAGAACTAATATTGTCTGAATATAGACTGAAACGTACTACTTTCACTTTCTTTCATTCATTTCATTGTTATTCAAATCTTCTTGGACAAAACAACTAATATGGAAATGTCTTATATGAATGCACATGTATAACCTATATCATATTGCTTACTGTCTCAAGGAGGAGAGAGGAGAAGGAGAGAAGGAGTGATAGAGTTTGGAACTCAAAACTTTAAAAAAAAACATTACAACATTACAACATTATTTTCAAAAAAAAAAAGAAAGAATGCTGCTTTGTACATTTTTGTACATAGGGTCCTTTCTTGATGTGGATAACCTCTGAGACAGAGAGACAGAGAGAGAGAGAGAGAGAGAGAGAGAGAGAGAGAGAGAGAGAGAGAGAGAGAGCCAATAGTGGAACCTCTGGGTCAAAAGATACATCAATAATTAGCATGACAAATGCTCCTACCAAGAAGTGTCCACAGTGATAGAATGATATCAGAGCAACCTTTCCTTACATCAAGGCTAAGTTTGTCTCTATGTGACTTCTACCCTTTGGTCCTTGTTTTAAATTCTGAGACTAAGCAAAATGAATCTATCCCTTCTTCCAGGTGAGAGTCCTTCAAATATATGAATATAGTTATCATTCATACCCCACCCCCCAAATCTTCTTTTCTCTTGGTTATACATCTCTATTTCCTTTTACCACTTCTCCTATGTCATTAACTTAAGGCACTTCATCAGTGTGATTGCCTTTCTCTGGATACTCTCCAGTTTATCAATGTATTTCCTAAAAGGTGAGATTCAAAACTGAACAGAATATTCCAGATGTGGTCTGACCAGGCCAGAGTTCAGTGGAACCTCCCTAGTCTTCAATGCAGACTAAGATTATATTAGCTTTCTTGGTTGCCAAGTCCTACTACTGACTCCTATGGAGAATCTCCCATTTCCATTTTTTGGAAACCTGGTCTGGGAAAAGCTATATGTCTACTATTCACCACTGTTGCTCCTGAGCCTCCACCAGCATGCTTCTTATTTAAACAAATCAGTCAAGATGACACCATTAGTTTTTATACACAAAACATTTACTGCACATGAAAGCAAAAGCAAGAATAAGTATAATATAAGAGGCACTCTTAAATCTAGGTCATACTCTCTCACATTTGTACACAGTATTCATGGCAGAAAAGTGGGTGCAAACTTATAGAAACCTGGCAGAGAGACCCATGAATAAGAAAATCTGCAGACAAAGACAAGCTTATAGCATTAACCTTATGGGGATCTCTTATGAGGAATAATCTGTATCATCTTCTACTTAGTGGGGTCACTTCTCAGCTAACTTTTACTCTCAGATTACTACAGCAATGTTAGAAAGTGAAAGAAACACTATGACTGAAGTCTGCAGAGCTGTTCAGATCTGCATTTTTCATTGCGTTCTGAGGCACAGTTAAATTTCTCTGCAAAACGGTTTCCCTTGGTCAGGAATGCACAGATCTACTCAGGCAAGCTCATTGGGCTCTGAGAGGTTTCTCTTTCTCAAGTCATGGGTAGAAGTAAACAGCAAGGCAAAGTACAGACAGCTTTCTACCTCTCAAGCTAGCTCTAGTTAGTAGTAAAGGGCAAGACAATATAGATTGCTCTTCCTCCAATAAGTTCTTTCAAATAGCACAATTTTATTCCCAATCACATCAGCTCCTAGCAGCAAATGCAAAGCCTGTCTTCCTCTCTTCAGCTGGGCTCAGATAGAAGCAGCTGTCCTCCTGTTCTCTTCTATTTATTTCTCTTCTTCTTCCAACTCTGCTCTGTTTATGTGTCACTACTTTTGACTTCATCTCCTGACATCATCACTGATAGACTTTCTACCTCAAAGCAAGGTTCCCTAGTCAGAAGCAACTCACCTTTCCTTTAATACAAGAAACCAAATTTCCATTTCTGTTGTAAATAACCCAGAGAAGCAATGATTATCAAAATGATCTAGTTAATAGAAGTACCCAAATGGCACCTTTAAAGTCTGCACAGATATAATGTACAAATGAGGTTCTGGGAAGTAAGACCTGTCTTCCATCTTTGCTTTTGGTAAATCCTTTTTAATCTGAGAAGCTGCTTTCTCTCAGATCCTCTCATTATTTTCCCATGAAAACCTGTTTTCTCTCAGGTCTTTTAAAAACTCTCTGGTTCTGCCCAAGTATTTTAGGGACTGTTTTCTTAGAGGTTTCTCACACAAATACCCCTTTTTCCTTGCCCCTCTCATTAAATAAAATGTACAAATAAGGAAGGAACATCACCTTACACTTCAGTGTCCTCTTGATTTCTTTTCTTCCCTCCAATTATTTTTAGATTTTGCTGATGAATAAACAAAAAACAAAACAATATTCACATTTACAAAGTGATGAATTTTTCTGTACTTAGGTAAACCAGTTATTAGAAAATAGACATAATTTGCTCCTGGAACCACAACTGGAAAGATTGGTCACTAAGTGATTAATTATTTCGCCATGGCAGCACATAAACAAAAAAAATTATAGACTGGACCTCAGTTCCATGAAGCTCCCTTCTTCTGTAGTGAGAGTGGTAGAGGAAGAAAAAGAGGCAAAGGATATGGAGAACTGCAAAGTTTTTAGATTGATTATAAAAGGTAAATTAGCTTTCTGTATTCATATGTAAGATCGTTATCCCGTGACAAGTTATTGTTGTTGTTTATCCTTGGTTTTTGAAGAGGATCAATAATATCACGGACAATACCTTGACTCATACATTAATTGGATTTAAGTGAGGCAGAGTTACTTACACAAAGCTGTCAGCCTCACTCTCTCTTCCAGAGTCATCAAAGTCCAATGGCAGGACAAAAGTCAAGACCACTGTCTGACCAAGTTCTTAGCACTCCACTTCTGCTTCAGCCACTTTGGTGGTTATTAGAACAAACTGTTCTCATTTGCCAGTGCTGCCCAGGGATGTCTTCACATGCTTGGGGTAGACGTCCCCAAAGTCACCAACAGATTTGAGGCCTATTGTCATTTATGCACAACCTGGTTTAGCCAGTCTGTAGAAGCAGTTTACTGGGGTGTGACTGGGGCACATGCTACAGCTTCTTAGAGCCACAGGTGAGTATTGAGAGCCAAGTGGACACCAAAGATTTGAAAAGGGCTGACAAGCCCTCACACGAGAGGTGCTAGTTCTCCTTGAATGACTCATGTAAATATTTATTCTCTTCATTATCAATCAATCTTTGTGTCTGTGCAAGGCACAAGGCATTCAAGGGCAACAGTAAGTTAGGCTCTGCACTCAAGGATCCTACACTTTGTCTGTATAAGTTTATACAAAGTAAATTACAGATTACTGCCCTCTATACACTCTGCAACTCAGCCACACTGGCCTTCTTGCTGTTCCTCATACATTTACAGGTTAAATCTCTAAGCAACACACCTTTTTATTGGCTGTGCCCCATGTATCTCTTCACACCTCTATCTCTAGAATATCTACCTTCTCTCAAAATTCAGCTCAAAAGCTACTGTCTGCAGAAGGCTTTTTCTTATTCCCTAATGATCCTCTAGTGCCTTCCCTTGTAAGGCTACTCTGAATGTATCTTGTATTTATCTAATTATATACATAGTGTTTCTCCCCTAAAAGTTTCCTTTAAACCAGAGGATGTTTTTTAATTTTTCTTTATAACCCTAGCACTTAGTATAACTATCTGCAACATAGTAATATGCCTTCGTCTCCACTGAACTTTGTTCACTATGCCATAGAAGCTTCTTCACGCCAAAGCTCTTTCCTCTCCTGGACTCCTTACCTTGGAAGTAATCTCCTCTCCTGGGGATCCTCCCTCCCTCACATTAGAGAGGACAGGAAATACAAATAAGGAGTGTTCCCCAGATTCTCCTTTTAAGAATGAGGCTTGGAGTAGCCATCTCATCATTTCTCAGTGATTCTGGACTTCATAATGCTGCTGCTCACCTTCCCCCCTCCCTCTTTGTCAGCTTCTTTGAATATATTATCTCCCCCACTAGATTGTAAGTACCTTGAGGGCAAGGACATTTTTTTTTCTATCTCTAGTGTTTAGTGCCATGCCTGGCATATAGTAGGCACTTAATAAATGCTTATTGATTGACTGGTTCCTCTGAGAACCTTCCTTTTAAGGAAGAGGCTTCATTTCTCTCCAGGAGGTACTCCGGACTCTCCCCAAGACTTTCTCTACCTTCCTACCCCACTCTAAGCCTTTTTATCTCCAGGGCAACTTCCCTCACTTTTCAGTTCCCTTTTATGTATTGTCTTCCTCCTTTAGAATGTCAGCTCCTTGAGGGCAGGAACTGTCATTTGTTTGTATTTGTATCCCAGCCTTAACCTCAGAGTGTTGATCCTTAGTAAATGATTATTATTGACTTGATTTGACTAAATGCTTAATAAATGCTTACTGATTAACTGATTGAATACAAGGTAGTTTGGGTGTGAGGGATAGTAGGAGGTGGCACTTGAGCTTAGTTTTGAAGGAATTTAAAGGGGTTAATATGATAAGAGAATACATTCCCTTAAGTACTGGAGACAGACTGTGTCTGTGCATGGAGGTAGAGTGACAGAATGCAAGAAAGCCAGTTTGACTGAACCATTGGGTAGATGGTAGTAATGTATAATAAATCTGGAAATGTAGATTAGTCAGGTTGTGAAGGGCTTTAAATGCCTAGTAGCATTAGAAAGCCCCAGGTGTTTATTGAGCAGCAAAATGACATGGTCTGGTCTGTATTTATAAATATCACTGGCGTTGAAACTAAACAGAGGGGTAACTCCAAAGTTCTCTTTGGAAAAGCAAATAAAGAAGCTAACAAAGTGGGTTTTACTAATGTGTCCAAAAGCAACAGAAAACATCACTTCATGGAACATTTGGTTATGTTGGATTAAAGTGGTCATGGAAAGCATTTATAAAAAGACCACCATGAAAATTATTTTGACTGATATGCCAGTATCTATTCCAGGGGATGCAAAGGTAGTAAAAGTGCACAAAGTATATAATAAGATCTCTACATTAAATATGTACCATAATATTCAATGATTTTGAATGAAAGAAGTGAAAACTTCTCAGACTATGCTTAAAATCTAGTAAAGCTTTTTGTGGGAAATAGTCCCAAGTTCCCCTTCAAACAGATATCACATGATTTACAAGGACTCAAAACTCAGAGCGGTAGGGAGTCACCCATCTCTCCAGCGACATAAGATATGCCAGATAAGGACAAAAGTGCTTTCTCAAATGTACCTTGGGTGGTCTACTGTTTACTTATTCCAGTACTTGAGGTAGATTGCTGTGCTTAGATTGTGCACCTGACTTCTAGCTAATGGGAGGAGGGTGGGGGAGAATTCCGCATTAGGGCTTTATAACTTCGCTATTTTCTTTGGTAAATTGCTTCTCCTCTCTGACCACTTTTCAGGAGGGTGGCCCTTTCTCGAGATCGAGTTCGTAATAAACCATTCTTTTCTGCTTCCTACCTTGAGAAGCCTCTGAGTATTATTTGGGTAAGGATCTCTGTTGCACACAGTTTTGGGGTGCACACAGTTTCAATACAGAAGTAAACATGAGGGAAAATGACCATAAAACATGGTTCCAAATTGAGAAATGAGACAAAGCAAAGGCTTATGGTGAATATACTATCTTCAGACACAGCTGAAATGACTGATGTTACAATGACAATTATACATATATATACGTATATAAATGTAAATGCCAGGATGTTATAAAATAAATAAAATAATAAAAATCAAAGAAGATTCTCTTCCATTTCTCTCTAGAACCTCCACCAGCATGTGTGTGTATTGCGCTAGTTACTGTTTCTCTCTCACACATCCTCTTGCCACTGACATACATAAAAATCAGAATTTTCTATAGTTCACTATACTATTATTTTATACTGTCTTTAAACATTTACTGAGTAGAAATGAAATCTGACTTAAAGAATAGCTAGGTTTTAGATTTAACACATGTTCTTCTGGCCAGGGAGAGAGGGGAAAAGAATTGGCAAAATCACCGTCTGATATCAGTTCTCCAGAATGGAAAATTCAAGAATGACTGGTCCATTCAACCACAAGGTTCTTCTCAGTCTCAGGTTGTTCAGTAGTAGTGAGTAACAGCAGCTAAATTCTGTTGGCTATTCACACACAGGAATTCTCACCTGCCTTTACACCTGCTCCAAAATCTTGCTCACAGGGCATCTGAAGTTACTTCTATAACTCTCATTCACATATGGTAAGGGAAAGATAACATTTTCTTTCTTTTTTTTTTTTTGAGGGAGGAAGCCAGGCAGTCGGGGTTAAGCCACTTGCCCAAGGTCACACAGTTAGTGTCAACTGTCTGAGGTCAAATTTGAACTCAAGCCCTCCAGACTCGAGGGTAGATTCTCTATTGACTGCACCACCTAGCTGCCCCATAACATTTTCTTTTTAAAGTAAGAGTTCTTAACCTGGGGTCTATGGAACTCCAAAAGGACTTGCAGATAGATTTCAGGGGGTGAGTGAACTTAGATGGGGGAAAATGCATCTTTATTAGAATATATGATTGACTTAATTTGTAACCTTGTTTATTTCATTTTATGCACTTAAAATACGTTGTTGTTTTCTGAGAAGGGGTTCATTGGCTTCTCCAGATTGTCGAGGAGTCCACCACAATACAAAATAATACCCTTGCCTTGAGGCATAGGCCTTCTTTGGTCTATGAATCAAAAACAAACTAGGGATTTCTATTTCTATCCAACAAGTTTCATCCAGATGTTTAAAAACCTTTGGTTGAAAGGGGTGCTACAAATGTATATTGCAAATAACATTTTGCTTGGTTGTAATTTGTCACAGATAATTTACAAAATTACAAAAGTGATATATAATCACAACCTCTTAAAAGGACTAAGCAGCTGAATGAGAATTGGTTCATTCTGGAAAATGTTCTGCTTAATACTCATAGTTAACAATGATTATAAATTCTTTTCCCTTTCCAATTTGTTCTGTCATAAAAAATAGCCATAAACAAATTTGAGTAATGGAAGCAGTTAAACATTTCTTTAGTTAACCCACAATGACTAGGCTTGTCTTAATTAAAACAATTATGGGAAAACAATATTTGTCTTGATTTTTCAAACTTATACTTATTTTTAAAGTCAAGAATCAGGGATCTTAGAGGTAAAAGAGACCTAAAGATTTCCTGATTCAGCTCTTTGTCTTCAGTTACATGTTATTATCCTATTTTGTAGCTGAGACAATCAAGGCAATTGTGGAAATACTAATAAATGGCAAAACCTCTATAAAGCATTTAACAGAAACCTCACAATTCTTTTGAATAATTGAAGCATAGCTTTACCTGTTTATAATGTTAGTCTGTATATTATTTATGTTTAATTTCTATGTATTCCATGTGCTCTTTTAATGGTTAACAGAGGCTATAGCATAAAAGAGTTTAGGAAATCTAGCCGTACTTGTTTAAAAAGAAGAGAAGCAGTGCCTAGTAGTAGAATGGGGAGGGGAGGGGAGAGAGAGATGCTGGAGATCAGGTTGTTCCTGGAGTCCCAGCACACAAGAATTCAAATGTAAGCTGGGCTGCTTTGTAAAATCATACAAAGAAAATCCAGTACATGTGCTAATATCTGAATGCAGAGTTTGTGCCAGTGTGTTGTATCTGAAATCATTTTGAGTATACATAAAAATGAATAAACCAGAAGATTAAAGCAGATTTCCTTCTTAGCATGTTCTTGACTTGGCTTTGTTGTTAGATCCTGGCTTTCTGTTCACAGATTCTGAAGTAGGTTGCTTCTGAGTAGGATGAAACAAAAAGATCAACAGAGTTAAGAAAGAGATTTACAAAGGAAAAAAGATGGCATCAGTGAGCTCTCAGAAGCCACTGGGACTCAAAGCACAACTAATACTTTTAACAAATAGACAATTAAAAGGGGGGAAAAAAACTTCCAAAAGATAGAAGGAGAAAGGATGTGACAAAACCTGTAAGAAAAGATTTCAGTAATTGAAGTGCAATTGATTTTTTAAAAAAGATTTTATTGCTTATCTGGCTCTTATTCTGGAAGAAGGTTTTAAAACAATGAAAAGGATGCAACTTTCTAAAACTCTTCTCCCCAGCCTCCAAAAAAAAAAAAAAAAGACAAAGCAAAATATATTCTCAATGTTAGTAAACAGTCTCTCTTGTTTGAAAACTTGGTGTTATTTTTTCCTTTTATTTGTCCCTCACTTTTATAACCGTTTAATCAACAAGTCTTACAGATTTCAACTTTGCAACCTTTCTAGAATCTTTCCTTTCCCCTTTCTTCCCCCTATCACTTGAATATGCTTTGTTATTCACGTGTTGTCTCCTCCATCAGAATGTGAGCAGGGGCCCAGTTTTTGCCTCTTTTTTTTGTTAAATCATTGCACTTAACACAGTGCATGACATATAGTAAATACTTGATAAGTGCTTGTTGACTGAATGGAATGGTTCTTCATTACCAACTGCCTGGATATTACAATAGCCAAAAGATTTCCTTACCTCTACTCTCTCTAGCTTATGCTTCATAGGATTGCTTGGTCCATCTTCTTTTTGATTTACAAGTAAAATTCCAAACCCTTTGTTTGCCTTTCCAGTGTTATCTCAAATGACTATTATATACTCTATAGTCCAGTCAAAGTGGACTACTATGTTCTTTGGACTCAGAAGACTCTTTGGTCAAAAAATATGAACGAGCAGTTTTCAGAGGAAGAAATTAAAGCTATCTATGGTCTTATGAAAAAATGCTCTAAATCATTATTGATTAGAGAGATGCAAATCAAAACAACTCTCAGGTATCATTATCACACCTATCAGATTGACTAACATGGCAAAACAGGAAAATGATAAATGTTGGAAAAGATGTCGGAAAGTTGGAACACTAATTCATTGTTGGTGGAGTTAGGAGCTGATCCAACCATTCTGGAGAGCAATTTGGAACTATGCCCAAAGGGTTATAAAAATGTACATACCCTTTGACCCAGCAATACCACTTCTAGGGCTGTATCCCAAAGAGATCATAAAAATGGGAAAAGGACCCACATATACAAAAATATGTATAGCGGTTGTTTTGTTTTGTTTTTTGTGGTGGCCAAGAACTGGAAATTGAGGGGATGCCCATCAATTGGAGAATGGCTAAACAAGTAGTGGTATATGAATGTAATGGAATATTGTTGTGCTATGAGAAATGATGAACAGGCAGACTTCAGAGAAACTGGGAAAGATTTATATGAACTGATGCTGAGTGAAGGGAGTAGAACCAAGAGAACAGCCAGAGTGTGCGAAAACCAATTTGGACAGACTTAGCCCTTCTCAGCAAGGCAAAGACCTAAAACGATTCTAAAGGATTCATGATGGAAAATGCCAGCTGCATCCAGAGAAAGAACGATGAAGTCGGAACGCAGAACAAAGCAAAATATTTTCTTTTTTGTTTTATTTTGTGTTTTTTTTCTTTCTCACGGTTTTTTCCATTCATTATAATTCTTCTATGCAATATGGCTAATGTGAAAATGTGTTTAGTAGAAATGTATGTATAGAGCCCATATCAGATTGCAAGTCATCTTGGGGAGGGAGGGGAGAGGAAGGGGGAGAAAAATTTAAAACTTATGGAAGTGAATATTGAAAACTAAAAATAAATAATTTAATTTAAAAAAGAAAAGAGCCTTAGGGGACATTTGGGTATCACCTAGATGAAGATCCAGAAACCAAGACTAAAGAAAAGGGGATAGATAAGTCTGAGGAAATCCAGGAGAAAGTAGTGTCATGAGAACCTAGAGAGGAGAAAGTTTCCAGAAGGAGAGGGTAATCAATAATACAAATGCTACAAAAAAGAATGAGGACAGAGAAAAGGCCATTTGATTTGATAATTAGGAGATCACTGGTAACTTTGGAGAGAGCAATTTCAAATGATGAGGTAGGAAGTCAGATTAGAGAGCTTTTAGAAGTGCTGGAGGCACCTAATATAGACAGTTTCCTCACAGAGTTTAGCAAAGAAGGTGAGAGATAGATGGTAGCTAGCAGGCATGGTGGGATTTGTATATAGCAGAGAAGGAACCAGTAGCTAGAGATAAAAAATTAAAGAGAGAGTAGAGATTAGTGCAGGGTAATCTCTTGGAGAAGATGGGAGGGGATAGAATAAAGAGTGCGTGTTGAGATGTTTGCCTTGTCAAAGAAAAGGGTCCTCCTTTCATGTGAGACAAGGGTCTCATCATATGAAGAAGACAGCAAGAAAAGATGTCTGCATTATGTGAGATGAAGAGGAGAGGAGAGGAGAAAAGGGAGCTCTCAGCTAATGGCCATCAATTTTTTTTAAATGAAATATGAAACAAAGTGAGAGTGTGGTATTTTGAGGGGCTTAAGGAAAGATGAGACTGTTTAGAGGTGACCCTGTATCCTCAAAATCCATGCTAGTGAGGCACAATCTCTGGTAGGTCCTACAAAGACCTTTGGGTATGGGATGCACTACAGACAAATGTTTACTGCCCAAGAACCAGTATAGCTAAGTTTGGGATGCCAATAAGGGATTGGGCATAAGGAGATGATTGTTTCAGGAGGGAAAGAGGAAGGGCCTAAGCCTACCTCAGGGTGTAGAGAAATGTAGACATTAGTCCTAACAGGGTCTAAACCGAAAATCTCTAATCTCTCTTCTACATGACAATCTTTCAAATACCTGAAGAGAGTTATCATGTCCCATCCCTGATTCCCTTCTCTGATTCTCAATTCCTTCAATGGATCTTCATATGACATGAATTCAAGTTCCATCATTCTGGTTGCTTTGCTCTGGACAATGTCTGATAGAGGAGTGCCTTTCCTGAACTGTGGTAGACAACACTGGGTCAGGCCAGTGTACTCGGATGGATCTTTTATCTCATCTTTTATCTCATCGTTTCAATGATACCTATCCAGTCTATCTATATGTACTTATCCTGTGGGATTCTTGTCCAGGTTCTTCCATAAATTTGCCATGGAGGGTTTCACCAGTGTCCTAGAGACTTCACTTGCTTTCTCATGATATATTGAAAACACCAAGTGGAACATACAGTATGTTCATCAGTAATCCTTCTCATCATGTCATTAGGGTATTTCCTTTTTTGCTCATACATTTCTTTGATATCATCCTCCACATCTCTTCTCCTTCATAATTCTTCATTTATAAGAACTATATTGAGGCAGGTGTGTGTCACAATTGATAGAGGGATGGGCCTGGAGAAAGGAAGACCCAAGTTCAAATCTGACTTCAGACACTTACAAGTTGTGTGAACACAGGCAAATTACTTAATCTCTGTCTGCCTCAGTTTCCCTAGCTGTAAAATGAGAATAATAACTACCTATTACCTCACAAGGTTGTTGTGAGGCTCAGATGAGATAATATTTGTAAAGCTCTTAGAACAGAGGCTGGCACAAAGTAATACCTATAAATTATGCTTATTCCCTTCCTCCTTATAACGTCTTTACCATGTACTTCTCCATTGTCCTTTGTGTGACTCTCATTCTCAATTCTTCAGACAATATAGAGTTCCATGATTTATAATCATAAAACATGAGAATACTGTCATTAAAAAGGAGGAATCTTTCAGGGAGAAGCTTGTGATTGTTAAAGTAATTTTGCAATTTCCCAAAGGCAATCCACCTTGTCCTCCTCCTTTTGTTCAACTCTGGGACCAGCTCATTTATTCTGATGGAGGAGCCCTATAATTTGTCTGTTCAACTACATATCAGAGTCTGGCCATTGGGCAGACTTTATCTATTTGGTTTTTCCTGTGAATGTGAATAGTTAGGCCACGTTCTTTAGCATGATTAAAATAGCAAACTGAGAGGAGAAGATAAATCTCCTATCTCTTAACAACTCATCAAATTAGTTCACTGTTTGTAAAAGAGTATGTCTGATGCATAACTTTAGCAATTAGCTTTTTAACTTATTTATCCATGTCTTCTTTTCATAATAAGGGGAGTATGGGACCCATAAAACAGGCAAGGGGGCTACTCTGTCCCCTCAGATTCCAGGGCTAGGACCAGGAACTTTGGATATACACTGCCTCTTTGGTTTTCAGTGAAATTTGAAAAAACTCTATTTGCCGGAAAAGAAGTACAGCACAAATAAGAGCAAAGCCTTATCTTTATCTTCTCATGTTGTTTAAATGAATAAGATTCTTAACAGCATAATGAAGTCTATCCATGAAACAATGTGTTCTCTGGAAAATGGAACGAGAATCACTCTGTGGAATGATAAAAATGAGGCATTGTCCTTGTCTCTCTAGTTATGATGCTTCAGTGTTTCTCAAAAATTAGTAAAAGGCCAATAGTATATGGATGCTAAAATTGTAGAATCAAATTCCCCTAGAATTTATTTACTCAGACACAATGAAATTATAATGATGTAGTAATAGATATGTATAAGATATACAAAATAAATATGCTACCACAAGATTATTTGGGGGGAGATGGCACTAGAATCTGCGAGCAATGGGAATGGACTCTAAGAGGAGATGCTTGAATTGAGCTTTGATGGAAATTATGGATTTTAAGAGGCAGAGGTGAGGTGACATTGCATTCAACCTTTGGTACTGCTTGTGCAAAGATACAGAGATGGAAATAGAGTGTTTTGTGTGAAGAATAGCAAGAAATCTTGTTTGGCTAGCCTGTAGAGCATGTGTGAGAATGTCAAAAGCTGAAAAGGTAGGTTGGAACCAGGTTGTGAAGGGCATTCAGTGCCAAATAGAGGAGTTTGTATTTGACCCTACAAGTTAGAGGGAGCCCTTGGAGTTTCTTGGGTGGTGGAAGGACATGGCCAGACCTGAGACACGAATGCTGGATATATAGACTATGTCTACTAACATATATACATATATTCACATATACATATTAATGTTTGTGTATGTACATTATTTTATCTATCTCTATCTCTAATCTCAGCATGGCATAATGAATACACACATATGTATTATGTGTGTGTGTGTGTGACACACACATATCTATCTCTATCTACTTATTTGTCTATCTCAGTGTGGCATAGTGCATCCAGAACTGACCCAGGAAGACCTACATGCAAGTCCCAAGTTTGACATATACTGGCTTTGTGACCCTGGGGAAGTCACTTAACCTCTCAGTGCTCTAAGCATCTCTCTTAAGACTATAAGTTGCAGAGCAGGTGCTAATCTACATTGGAAGAAGGAGCTTCATCCAGGAGTTCCCTATATGAATGAAATCTCAGGTCCTGTCCTTATCTATATATCCATAGTCACATGGCTACTGAACTTGGGGTTAAAAGATGTGGACCTGAAGTCCCAAGTCATACTTAGTAGATGTACATGACCTTGAGCAAGACATTTAATCCCTTTGCACCCACTTTTTTAATCTATAAAATGGGAATTAAAATGCTTATGTTGCCCACTTCACAGGGTTGTTATAGAGAAAGAGCTTTGTTAACCATAAAGTACCATATAAATGTAAGATACACTTTTATTACTCTCTGATACTTGCTTATGTATGGATGTGTATACACTTTTATATTTACATTTCCAACTGGGTCGCACGTTTTTGAAGGTTGAAATATCTTCCATTTTTTTAAATGAGACTGAAGTTTTCACTGGCCAAAATATAGCACCAAAGCACTCATGTTTTGCTGCTAACAGTCATACAGAATATATATATATAGGAATTCAGACCAGGGTGGGTAGAGAACATTAACCTTATTTCCTTCCTTAACTTTCCTTTTGTTCTGACTCAAATTTGCCGTTCATGTCAAATTGTCTGAAACCCTAAGCTGGATAGTTTTCCAGTAACAGAAGGTTTTGATCTCTGCACAGACCAAAAGAAAAAGAAAAATCTAATCTTTGCCTGAGGATGCTCTTCATATGGTATTTTAGTCACTAAACCTTAAAAGACAAAGGCTGATATGGCTGGACTTTGTAGAGATGAATGTAGCAGCAGAGACTATGAGATCAGCATAGCCCAGTGGACCAGGACCATGTTTTGTTGGCTTAGCATTCATATAAGCCCTCTCCTTAAATGGGTGTTCCTCAAGCTCTGATCTAGATATTCTCATCTTCTTCTACATTCTCTTGGTAACCTTTTAGGTATCATGTTATTATCTATGTAGATAACTTCTAGACATCTCCAACTCCAGTAAACACACACACACACACACACACACACACACACACACACACACACGCACACACACATCCTTATTCATCCTTACATCTCTTTTGGCAAAATTCCTTGAAAAGATTGTGTATAATTCCTTGAGAAGCATATCTACAATCAATATCTCCACATCATTTAACCAAAACTGCTCTCTACAAAATTACCAATGATCTCTTGGCTGCCAAATCTAATCACTCCAATCTTTATCTTGGGCCTTTTAGCAACCTTTGAAATTGCTGATCACCTTCTTCTCCTTGATATCTTCTCTCTGGGTTTTAAATGACTATTTTAGCCTAGTTCTCCTACATGTCTGATCATTCCTTCTCAGTCTCCTTTGCTGGATTTTCATTCCCCAGCACTCTGTCCTGGGCTCTCTTCTCTTCTCTTCTCTTCTCTTCTCTTCTCTTCTCTTCTCTTCTCTTCTCCCTACATACTGTTTTACTTAGTGATCTCATCACTTTCCATGGTTTCAATTATCATCTCTGTGCTGATGATTCTCAGATCTGCTTATTCAGTTGAAATCTCTCTCCTAACCTCCAGATTTACATCTCCAACTGCCTGTTAGACATATCAAACTGGATGTTCTGTAGACATCTTAAACTCATATCCAAAATTGAACTCACTATATTATCCCCAAAATCTTTCTCCCTTCCAAACTTCCCCATTACCAATGAAGGTACCCTCATCCTCCCACTCACTCAGGCTTGCAACCTAAATGTCAACTATGACTTTTCATTCTTTTGCCTCCATGCATAATACCCAATCTATTGCCAATTCCCATAGATTTTATCTTTGTAACTTCTTTTGTATATGATCCCTTCTCTCTCCAGACACTATCAACACCCTGGTACAGGTCCTTATCACCTCATACCTGGACTATGGTAATAGCCCACTGGTCAGTGTTCTTGTCTCAAGTATCTTCCCCCCTCCAGTCCATCCTCCATTCAGCTGGCAAATTGATCTTCCAAAAGTACATATCTGACCATCTCACTCCAACTATTTAATAATTTCCTTGGCTCTCAATCATCTTTGGGGTCAAACATAAAATCTATCGTAACCTGCCTCCCTCCTGCCTTTTCAGTCTTCTTATATGTTACTTCTCCTCATGCACTCTGTGTTTTAGTGACACTGGCTTCCTGGCTTTTCCTTGCACAAAACATTCCATCTCCAAACTATAGGTACTTCCACTGGCTATTCCCCTTGTTTGCAATACTCTCTCCTTTCTCTCTACCTCCTGTCTTCCTTGATTTCTTTCAAATCTCAATTAAAATCCTTTCTTCTCTACAAGCAACCTTTTCTGATCCCCTTAATACTAGTGTCTTCCCTCAGTTGATTATTTCCAGTTTCTCCCGTATATATTTCTACATAGTTATTTGCACATTGTCTCCCTCATTAGACTATGAGCTCCTTGAGAGTATTAACTGTTTTGTCTTTTTTTGTACCCTCAGTGTTTAGGACAGTATCTTGCACATAGTAGATACTTAATGTTTATTGATTGGCTGATCGTTATCCTTTACTCTTCACTTTTCCTCAGCTCACATATCCATTCAGTTACCAAATCTTGCCATTTGTACTTTCAAAACATCTCTCGGGAGAGGATTCTGGGAAGATGGCAGAGTAGGTTAGAAAAGTCCAAGCTCTCAAGATTTTCCCCTACAAAAGCATTAAAATAGCACCTTAGGGCAAACAAAGTCTGGCTGGAGATAAATAAGAACAGGGGCATAACCAGGGTTCTCCTGGGACAATTTGAGATCAGATGAAAAATCCCAGGATGAGATTTGGTCCCTGTGAAGAGTAAACACCTCCAGGCTAGGTTCCATTTTAACAGCAAGTGGCAAGCCCTGGGGTTGGTTGGAGAGGTTATCTCAACCCCAGCCACCAGAACTTTTACCCCCAGATAATGAGAACAGTTGGTTGTCTGAGCCTGGAAAAATCAAGGGAACCTCTGTTGACAATGAACACCAGACTCAGCTGTGCTGCAAAGAGTGGCAGGGGCAAGAGGGAACCAGCTCATACCCAGAGAGTGCAGAAGCAGTGGGAAAGCCTAATTGGTTTACCAGCCTCCAGACTTTTGCTACTCCAGTCCACCCTACATATTGTTGCCAAAATAACTTTCCTTCAGTGCAGATCTGACCATGCCATGTTCCTACTCACTCAACTCCAATGGCTTCCTATTGCCTCTAGGACATCCAAAATTTTAAATTCTATATAACTCAGCCCTGAACTATTTTCTCTGGACTCATTGGACATTATTGTCCTCCAGGGGTGTGCTAGTAAATGTTTAATAACCAATGCTTCAAAAACAAAAAGTATGCAAGACACACTTTTAAGTTTAATGTGCTAATATTTTTTTCCATCGCTTTCTTAGGTCTAGACAACCAACAAAACAATAAATAAAACCCTGATTTATAGTGATTGTAGATTTCTGAGTTATAACTCTTCACACTGAAAATTTAAGCAAATCTGGGCTGAACTGGCTCTAATACCCTCATTCCTCCCACCCCACATTCTGTAATCCAGCCAAATTGGCTTCCCCTCTCTCACTTTGCTCTCACCATCTCATATTCCTAGAATGCATTTCCTCCTTATCTTATCTCATAAATTCCTTTCTTCTTTCAAGATACAGCTCAAGTACCATCTTTTGCATGAAGCCTTTCCTGATTCTTCCAACTGCTAGAGACCTTCCTTCCTCTAAAACTACTTTGTATTTTTAAGAACTTTGTATACTTTTATATTTTTTCACTTCATTTTCTCTCTATATTTTTATACATACCTGTCTCCCTTACTAGAATGTAAGCTCTTTGTGAGTGAGGTAGGTGCTTAACAACTTGTTGATTGATTGACTAGAGTTGTAGGAGTAGGTCTAGTGAGAGCAGCATGATATCATCAGCAGACAACAAGGGTGCAGCAGTATTGGAAGGGTGATTTATCTCCACATAATTACCAATATATAAGCCATTTATTCATGATCCCTATTTATGTTCATTTTCTTCACTAATGGCGTGGATATTTGTGGGAGAGTGTTCCCTATGTTAATGGAATCACTGAAGGACCTTGCTACATCTGACGGAGAGTTGGAATCACTTACAGTTCTGAGACCTCAGGGACTGAGAAAAAATAATATGGTGATTAGGTGCTTATGGGCATCACTGAATTCTATCTCAGTAGCCTTAGCCCAAGACAGTGGAGGATGAGGCACACACAAGAGATATCTTACAGATCTGCCATAGACACTTAGTTTCTGATTTCAGAATGCAAAAGCCTTTCTTCTCTCCAAAATGATCTTGTATTTAACTACTATGCCTCCACAATACTTTAGGTATGAGGTATTGAGATCAGCTTGAGATCTGAAATTCTTCAGAATCCTCTTCAGAAAAGGCACCCACTTCCCTTATTGCCGAGAGGCAGAGTCATGGAATGGCTTAGAGTTTTCTTTCCAGTAGTAGTACTATTTATTCTGTCTCTCTGAGAATTCCTCTTCTTAGAGTTCTGAGACCCCTTCAATAGAGGCAAAATAATTAAGTAATTAGGTGGATTGTGCTAAATTCATACTCTACACCCATTCAGAAGCCTTTCTCCAAGTTATCTTAGGGATGCAGCACATCCAGAGACAGATAAATCTGTGGTCCAAGCCCTCAGCTCTGAATCTCTGAGCAGAACTCAAAAGTCACCCCAGTACTCCCATTGGGTGCTCTGAGGCTGAGGATTTGAGATTACTTGGATTCCTTTCTTATGAGCAAGCACTCATGGTTTGCATGTCAACCAAGAGCAACATCAATTTGGAGGATCAATTCATTTGCAAAATTCTATGGAATAATAATAGTTAACATTTATATAATGCTTAAAGATTTGCAGAGTACTTTATATCTGTCATTTCATTTACCCCTAATAACAACCATTTAAGGTAGGAGATAGTATTAATTCCATTTTACAGATGAAAAAACTGAGGTCCAAAGAGGTTAAATGAATTGCCCAAGGCTACAGAGCTAATGTGTGTGTGTGGGGGGGGGGGTAAGATTCAAACTCAAGTCCTCTTAACTCCAATTTCAGTATTATATCCCTTATGCTAAGCTAACTCTAATCAGAAGAAGGTAAAAGCTTACAAGTATAACCCAGGATTTAGAATTCCAAGCTCCAGGTCTATATAGACTGGGTCCAGTTCAAGGGGCTTGTCAAAAATCCATCTTTGGTTCACTTTGCCCCCCCTCAGAGTTCATGGGCATCTGGGAAGCTTAAAATATAGTTGATTTTTAGGGCTCCACAGATGGAGGTTAAAAGGTCTCCACTTCCTAAACAACCAATCAAGATAACAAGGCATATTGGGTACAGCACAACCTTTATTTCACCCCAAAGAAAATGGAAAACAAGTCAAAGATCTCACAGTAGCCCAGAAATACTTGATGTAATTCTCCTTCCCCTCCCCCTCCAAGGGAAATGGATTTATGATTACCAGAGAAACATGCCCTTTTCCAACTGGGTTTGTACTTTCTAAATGAGTCCCAGTAGTAGCAGAGTATGAAGTCCAGATTTGTGGTCCTGTGTGTTAAGGCTCAGGCCTTTGTTGCTTCTAGCTATGAGTAATGTGCTTGATGCTCACTCTGGAAACTATCAACATTCCTCTAGAACAGGGGTTCTTAACTTTTTTTTATAGTCTAGTGAAGCCTATGAACTCCTTAGGTTATTTTAGGTTGAAAGAAATGCTAAATTTCTGTCTGGGATTAGTGAAAATAAAGCTGTAATTTTTTCCCCATCCAAGTTCACAGAGACCCTCTGAAATTTAACCATGGAAAACTTGGGGGTCAGCAGACCTCCTTAATGGATGGAGTTCAAAAACTCTTACCATTCAGTCATGATAGTGCCCTATATTTGGGTGATATATCTCTGATTAAGGGGATACACTCTTGTCTCTTCAAGATGGATTGAAACTTGTCCCTCCTTGACACTTCTGAGGTTGCATTTGTGAGAAAGCACATGAAATCGCCTCATGCCTCTATTTCTCCCTCTCCAAGATCTACAAGTTCTCCCTCCCTCTGCTCCTTTTTGGAGTCACGGTATCACTTGAGTTTGTTTCAGTTTCTATTTCCTCTCATTCCCAAACTGTCCTGGCTCCAACACTCCCTGCATCTTTTATAGTACAAAGAAGTGATCACATTGTACAATATACCCTGATCTAGGAAAATCATTTTTGGGCATTGTTCATCCTTAGTAAGGTATGAATGGACACAGACCCAAGAAGATATTCTCAGTCTTCTCAATGAGTCATTGAAAGGCATGACCACATATTCCAAGCAAACAAAATACAAAATAAAGTCTGACCTTCCTATAGCCTCACCAAATTGATTGGGTTCCCTTGGTCCTCATTCTACCGCAATGCACAAGGAGGAAGGGAATAAGCAATTATATTGTGGCTTCTATGTGCCAGGCACTCTGCTTTTACAAATATTTCATTTGATCCTCATAACTCTGAGAGGCAGATGCTATTATTATTCCCATTTCATAGTTAAAGCAACTGAGTCAAATGAAAGTAAAGTAACTTGCTCAGGGTCACACAGCTAGTAAGTGACTGAGCTGGATTTGAACTCAGGTCTTCTTGACTCCACACCCAGTGCTCTATCCACAGAACCACCAGCTGCTTCACAACAGTAAAGATAAGTTAAAAAAGAAAATGAGTCGGTACAAAGTTGAATATGAGGCACAATTAAGCCAAATCATTCCCAGAGCTCTTACAGATAAACCTGAAAGGGCTACAACAGACAAAAATGGAACAAATCTGTCAATAAACTGTTTTCATTCCTGATGGTAGTAGAATCACTGCATTTGAACTCTAAAACCAAAATCCATGATACTTCCTATAAGAAAATGGAAATGGGGTGAGAAAAGACAAAAATAGGAAGAACAGCCATGCCTACACAGCAGAAATTCATTCTGGTGGTAGTACAATTTTGGAAACATTGAGGGAGAGATTTTTAAGTGATCTGAAAGAGGGAAAGTTATCAAATAATTAGAAAAATCAAGTACATTATGTTTAACAAAGAAAGGTCATTGAGAGGCCATTAATAATGACCTACTTCCTCATCTCTGGGGAAATCTTTCTGTGAATAACCTACTCATCTATTAGGGTATCCTTCATGAAAATATGAGATGAGAAGAGGTAGAATTTTGAAAATGCTTCTCTGTGTTAGACACCATCTTCATAAGCACACAATTGACTAAAAAGTGCAGACTTTTCAAGATCCTAATATATGTTTTGTTTGCTGATGATAAAAAAGCATTCGAATAGGTAATAAAAAATGCAAAAAAAAGTATAATGTATGAGTGGATGTGTGTGTTCAACTCTCCTTTGTCTATCTCAGATAAGAGTGAGGTGCCTACTCCCCCACCCTCCTCCGTGTTCATATATTCCTCTCATACTTCTCAATTATGAGAAACAGCAAGTTACACACAGGGGAACTCTACAGATCTCTGTATTCCAACACTCTTTTAAACTTAATCTGAATTACTGACATTTTTGCAATCACTTTCTTAAATCTAGATAATTAACAAAATAATAAATCAAGCCTGATTTGTAACTTTTGTTGATTTCTGAGGGGTCAGTGCTCACACTGAATATTTAACAATTGACTCTTCCTACCTGTGTACATTTGACTCCAGCACACCCTTGATTCCATCCCCTTCTTCCTCCTTTCTCTTTCCCCTCTTAATAGTCAGAATAGAACCTTCCTTCCCACACTCAGGATCTGTTTTTCTTATTTAACTCCTTCAAGATCCTTTGAAGAAATTAGAGTTCTGAAAGGAACTTATTTCTTCTTCCTCATTAAAATTTTAGCATAATTTTATTATATAGCTCCTTTCAATTGCTCAAAAAAATCCACCTTTCTAGGTTTTTCTAGATACTTGTTTTTGTTTTTCAAATTCCTACTCAGCTTTGATTTTTTCATCAAAAATTGCTTGAATATCTTCTATTCAATTTTTTCTATCCACATTTTAGGGTTTATACTCATCTTTGCAAGATAAATTTAAATTATTCTTTGTTATAAGCCTTTTGGCATATTATATTCCAAGATCTCTTTGTGTTTATAGCCGAAGTAGAAGCTGTCAGGTCTCGTGTGGTTCTTGGTACTTGGATTCCTTTTGGGATGCCTGTAGTATTTTTTTCTTTGATATGGGAGGTCTGGATTTGGGTTGTAACATTCCTGAGATTTTTCCCTTTGGAGGTCTTTTCAAGAGGAGATCAATGTATTCTTTCTATTTTAACTTTACCTTCTGGTTCTAATAGATAGTTTTCATTTCATTTACTAAAATACAATGTCTAAGATTTTTGAAAAATCTTTTTGTTTTCAGGGAGCCCAATGATTCCTAAATTATCTACACTATTTGTTTTCCAGATCAGTTTTTTTATATCAGATGCCTTGTATTTTCTTTTATGTTTTTGTCCAATCTTTTGATTTTGTTCTAAAATTTCTTGCTGTCTCATGGAATCATTCATTTCCATTTGTTCTATGCTAGTTTTCAGGGAGTCCATTTCTTGAGTAAGGTTAACCACTTTCTGAACCTCAAAGATCCAGGGGAGATGAACACCCAAAGGTAGAGTCCAGTGAAGGAACCTCCACATTCTAGCATGGATTCCAGCTCCCAGATTTCTGGCACTCATTATTCCAACTTTTCAAAACTCATAAACCCATTTCCATTTCCAACAATCCTTCACCTAAAAGTAGGAAGAATAAACTCAATAGAGACAGAAGCAACAGGAGTACTCTTGACCCACAAAGCCCTTCTGGGGAGATGGAAGTACAAAGTCTCTTTCTACATCGAGGGCTTTTTGAAAGTCTCCTCACTTGCATAAACCAGTCATGAAAAATAGCAAGGTGGTTGCATTGGTCATTTGAATGCATCCTGGTTCCAGCTCAGTAGCCAATCAAAAATTCAACTCTTCTATCACATGTTTAGTAGACTGAAACCAATTACGAAATGTCTGCACGTGCTCCAAAGAGGATGATATCAGTAGGACACACTGCACTTGCTCATAACGACTGGTTTTGGTCACTTCCCCATCTCATTTGTTTTATTGATTCAGTCCAAAGAAAGCTCACTTAGTAAGTGAGCACTTCAAAGTCTCTCTGAACTTTGATCTGGTTTTATCTGCCTATGCAAAGGCCAGGAATTTGGCCAGTAATAATAATAATAATAATAATAACTAGCATTTATATAGTGCTTTAATGTTTGCAAAGCATTTTTGCTTGTCATGGGGATCTTATTCGATCTTCGGAACAATATGCTATTACTATCACCATTTGAAGGGTGAGAAAACTGAGGTAGCACCAGTGACCTTGACTCCTAGGGATTGCTTGCTCCTGTGGGTTTTCTCTACTTGCTTATCTATCTATACAGGAGAATAGAAGAGATTTAGTTTGAAAATTAGAGAATCCCAAACATCAGAGCTACTTAATAGTTGTTTGGCAAATAACAATTAGCTAATATAAAGTCTAACCTTGAAAAGTATATGAAGTATTTTCCTGAGTTAGGATAAGGTCTCTGACAGGTAGACTCCCAGGCTAGGAAGAGGAGTTAAAAGAAAAGGGTATTTAGGTAACTGGGAGCATTCTGCTTTTTGTTTTAAAGAGCTTTCCCACAAGGCTAAAAAAAATCTCCTACTGATGACATGAGAGGCCTTAGTAGCAAAGACTCTCGGGGCACATAACAGGAAAAGTTTTCTTCCTTTTCTGAAAGATCTAGAGAAGGATTTTAAGCTAATAAAGCCTGATGATGCCCCAGGAAGTTATCCGGAAGCTGACAGCCACAGTGTGCTCAGCACCATGGCATCGAGTTAGGAAGCAAAGCAGAATCCAGTGAAGACCAAAAAGGGAGGAGGATCATCCAATAGAGGCTTCAAGACCAATGGGGAACAGCCCGTGGTCAGTGACATCCCTGGAGGACATTACTGACCCCACAATGTTGGAGGTGCGAATGGCACTTCCATACATGCTTCCTGGAAAAATATTTTTCTTACTTCCACGTGTTCCCTACATATGTGCCTCCCCACATGCGCTCTCTCTGTATGTTCTCCTTCCCACTGTCATTCTGTGGGTGTATGTGTGTGTGTGCACGTGTGCACGCATATGTGTGTAGGTAGGTGGGGTAACCCAGGTTTATGAGCGAAATGTTTTGCTGCTACTTTTCCAACTACACCTATTTATTAGACGCCCTCGTTTTGATATAACCTTGTCTTCTGATGGACTATTAAAGATGAAAACATCATTTAAAGGCAAGTGGTAACTATTCTTTCTTTTCACTATTATTATTATCATTATTAGCACTATCCAAGTAGTATTCTCCAAGAGAATTTTCGTAGGCTTTAATACAAAAGAAAACAAAGGAATGCTGCTGATTTTGTTGTAGTTCCAGCTGGTTTCCTCAGCAAGTTGCTTTCTTTCCAGGAAGGGTTTTTGTTGTTGTTGTTGTTGTTGTTACAGCTTGCACTGATTTAAGACAGGGTCAAAAGGCAGTAACCTAGGCAGTGGTTCTCAGAGTGTTGTCATCAGGAAGATGATGACATGACTTTCCAGAGAATTAGATTTAAGTGAGATAGGCCTGTGCAACATCACCAACCTCACTTTCTCCTCTGGAGCCATTTGGGTTCAGTGGCAAGATACAGATCAGGATGACTGGAGATGGCCCTCATATATACAAGATACATATACACAAGATGACTTTAGAGGGGAAGACACTAGAGCTGTGGATACTGGGAAAAGTCCTCTTGGTGTTGGGGTTGGAGTTGATTCTTAAACAAATCCTGGAATTTCAAGAAGCAGAAGTAATTGGAGAAGGGAGGTATTTCACCAACGGGATACCCACAGCAGCTGCTATGAATATGCAGGTGTATTCCCAGGTTTGAATTGCAAGATATAATAGACTCTCTTCCTTGAAGATGAAACCAAGACATTTATTCAAATACCAGTAAGCCAGATCCATCACATTGGTAAGAAAGAAGTCTACACACATTGCCAATGCAGGGAGTACCCACACCCCAAGTGTTCTTTTTAAGATAAAATCCACACAGGTCACCAATGTAGGGAACACAAACATCCCCAAGCCTTCCCTCCATTAGGCCTCCCCCCAAACAAGTTCCCCCCAGGCAAAAATCCTCCCTCTCTCACTCAGGGATAGCTGCTTTGCCTGCTCTGCCTTCTCCCTCTCTCTCCCAGGTCTCTCCCTCTGACTTCTTGCTCCACCTGCTCAGCAAGCTCCTCCCACCATGGGCTCCATATAGTCACATAGGCCTATTAATGAGCAGGGAAGATCTTCAAATTTCCTTATCATTACAGGATGGGAGAGTATCCTGGGCATAGGTGATACCAGTTCAGAGACATGGAGATAGAAGATGGAATGTCCTATGTGAAGAGCAGCAAGTACACAAGTAGAGCTGGAGAGTGGGTATAGGGAGGCAATGGATTAGAAGACTGGAAAGACAAGAAAAGACCACATTTCAAAGAGCTTTAAATGATAAGCCAGGCACTTTATAATTGATGATAGAAGTAATAGAGAAGCCAGTGAAGTTTATTGAGAAGGGGGTAACATGATCAGACCTATGATTTAGGAAAATCACTTGGTCAATTGTGTAGAGAATACATTAGAGTGGGTAGAAATTTGAGGCAGAGTCCAACTAAGAGATTTTTTAAATAGTCCATGAAAAGTAACTAGTCCCTGAACTATGGCTGCATGATCAAAGAGAATGGGACATATACAAAGGATATTATGAATCGGGATATGACCAGATTTGATATAGGGGGTGAGTGAGAGTGGGGAGTTGAGAATGACACCAAAGTTGAAAACCTGAGTGACTGAAAGGGTGATGATACTTCTATAGAAATAGGGAAATTTGGTAGAAGGATAGTTTTGGGGGGAAAGATAATGAGTTCTGTTTTGGACACATGAATATGAGATGCCTATAAAACATCCAGTTTGAAATATCTAATAGGCAGTTGGTGATGGAAGCCTAGAGCTCTGGAGAAAGAGTGTGGGGGTAGAGGGTGGTATAGATATAGATAATAATTGAACACATGGGAGCTTATGCTTGTACCAGTAAGGGAGTGTAGAAAAAAAAGAGAAGAGAAAAGGAGAGAGTCTAGGGATATAATTCACAGTTAGTGTGCATTATGAAGAGCCAGCAAGAAAGACTGAGAAAAAAGCAACTAGACAGGTAGGATGAGAACCAAGGGAGAGTAAAATTGCAAAAACACAAAGAATAGAGACTATCCAGAAGGTGATGGTACTTAGCAGTGTCCTACAGAGAGGACATGTAGGATGAGGATTAATAAAAGGTTATTAGATTTACACTTCTATCATTGCTAACTTTGGAGGGCCAAATTTAGTTGAAGGTAGGCTGCAGAAGCTTTAGAAGAGAGTGAAAGAGAAAGCAGAGTCACTGAGTGTGGATTTTTTTTTAAGTTTAAGTTTTTTAAGTTTAGAATCAAGGATATATACAGAGGGAATGACATTAGCCACAAGGTCCATTTCTTCATCAGAGAATAGAATGGAGGAGATAGTTGGGGAAAATATCAGAGGGGTGCTATTGGAGGAGAGCAGTGAGGAGTACTCAGAGAATGGCTTCCCCTATTTTGGGGTATGTGTGAAGTATAAATCAAGATCTGCAGCTGGGAGTTGGGAATGGAGTGGCATGAGAAACTTAAGGACAGAAATTTGGAAGAGTTGCTTTAGTGAATAGAATAAGGAATTAATTGGGAGGAGAAGGATTGCCTTGCTGTAGTGAGGGTATAGTTGAGATTAGAGAGTATAAATTAGTAGTAGGTCTAGTCGACATGGTTTTATAATCTCTTCCAGATCCATTCAGTAGTATGTAGGGGCAAAGGTGACAGGTGGTAGGAGTAATCCAGGTTTAGGATTTCGTAAGATATAGTTGGTGATAGAGCAAGGAAACAAGAGTTTCAAGTGCAGAAAATACTGTAAAGTTGAATTGATTCACCAAGGGGTTGGGATTGGGATTGGGAGGGGAAGAAAGTATATGAAGAACAGTGTAATTGGAAAGTACTGAGAGGTTGTGAGATTGCAAGGTTATGATGAAAACAAAGGGTAGGTTTTGAAGGAGTAAGGTAAAAGTGGAAATGGAAAAATAAAAGATTATGATCCACTGGAGTAATTTAGTAATTCTTGAACATGGAAGTGGAATGTGGTTTTGATGACAAGATCAAGAATGGGAGCATCTCTGTGTATAAATGCGGAATAACAGAGGAGGCTATGGGAGTTGAATAGATTGAGGAAATGGAAAGTTAGGGTGTTTGAGGGAACCTAGTATAAAGGCAAGAGTTGAGGTAGAGAGGTACATTATGAGTCAGGCATTGAACTCTAAGAAAAGAGGGAGAATGCCTTGGGAGTTGGAAGATAAGAGCTATCTTCCTTGAATTCAAAGGAGGAAGTATTGAGTGATAGTAATAAAGCAGGTAGATTAGAAGTAGCACTGGGGAGGAAGGAATATTCAGATTGCTGGAAATGGCGGCCAGGGATGCATTATCATCTGGATGGAGCCAGCTTTCAGTAAGTGGAAAAGATAGAAGGATGAAGAGAGGAAATGGTTATAAGAGAGGAAATGTCCTAAAAGGACATTTAGACGCTTTGTTAAAATTTTCCACAGCTATCAAAAGAGCACTTCATTATTTAAGGCTCCTTCTGTCTCTAAGATTGACTTATTTGATTCCTAAAAAAAGCTTTTCTTCTTTTTGTAAAAAAGTCGAATCTACAGAGTGAAATTGGGGGCAGTTATGAGGATGAATGTTTGTTTTTATTTTCATATAGATAGTCTTTGAATGATAACTTGAATTAAAATAGCATGTGGTTTTCTTTATAAATTAAGCCATTAAAACACACACAGTTAAAATTCTTAATGATGCAGGATGTATAGTGAGATCATAATGTTAATGTGGTATGGCAACAGAATTAACCACACAGGAAAGGTATCAGAGAATTAGATAATGTACAGAAAGCAAAACATCAATACAGTTACTCCAGTATTTTTAAAAATAGCATTTAAAATAAAAAAAAATGTTTAGAAAGTAAAAAAATATTCCCCAATAAAATACATACTGAGTTTTTGTTGTTGTTGTTGTTTTGGTATTAGGTCAATCTCTTTTTTTGAAAGAGACAGTAGATGTCATGGTATTCTGAAATAAATGTTTTATAAATGTGTGGATAATAATATGGCAAATATTGAGATCTGAGATTTTCGCTTTTTCCCATGTAAAATATGGAAAAAAAGCAACATGAAGTAGAAGAGGATAGGGATATTAGGAAGATGTGGGTTCAAGTTACTTCTCTAACACAGAATGGTCGTGGAATACTTTCTGACTCTCCCTGTCCCACTCATCTAGTCACTTAATCTTGAAGTGCTCAAGGCAACTTGTAAGATTTTAAGTTGCAGGAGGGGCTAGGTGGCACAGTGAATAGAGCACCCGCCCTGGAGTCAAGAGGACGGGAGTTAAAACCAGCCTCAGACACCTAACACTTACTAGTTGTGTGACCTTGGGCAAGTCACTTAACCCCAATTGCCCTGCCCTCCCCCCCTCCAAAAAAAAAGCAAGAAAAAAAATTTTTAAGTTGTAGAGACTTTGCAATGCTGCTGCATTGTTAGAACTTCCTCACTTTGAAGTGTCTCCATCAATGAAATCATAGGTCTAGTCTCTCTTCCTAAAGTTCCCTAAACTGCGGGCTCTGATCTCTTAAGATTCCTTCCAATTAGAAAGTCACATGTTTATGTTCCATTTTCTCAGTGTTTCAATTTATTGTCTGGTACTAGATTAAAGTCTGCCAAATCTTACATTAACACATACCACTAGAATATTGCTTCTGAAAAATCATCCCCTAGAAGTCTAGAATTAGTATCACTTTAAAGTTCTGCACCTCATTGTTTAAAATGGATGGTGGGAGCATGATAATCCCTACGTGGGCTAACAAGTTTTAATCTATTTCTTGACCATATGCCTCTATACTACCCTTAGTAGCTGTCTTGTAAATGCCCATTGGGGCAGGCAGTGATATAGTAGAAATGGGTCAGCATATGTCCATTCTTATCACTAGAAAAAATAGCTCCAATGTATATGCCATTTTGACTGTAGATTAGCTGTGATATCTTTTGCTTGACAGAATTTGGATCCTAGAGATTGGCTAATACTTTGGCAGAATATGTTAACACTAAACACAGAGGTGGGGTGGGGTGGTGAGGAACTCCAGTTAAACTAGCGTCTTTTTTTCAAAAAATAAATTGATACGTGTATATGTATAGATAGCATACTTTATATTAAACACTCAGTCTGTGTTTCTTGTTGATTGAGAAAAAGTCGTAGATTTGGCAAAAAAACCCAAACAACAAAAAACCATGGTTGGTAAGGAGATAGGTAGGTGGCACAGGGGTCCAATCCCTGAGCTTGGAGTCAAAAGGACCAGAGTCCAAATTCAGACTCAGACACTTTAGTAGCTGTGTGACCTTGGGCAAATCACTGAATCTCTGTTTGCCTTGGTTTTCTCTACTGTAAAATGAGAATAATAACAGCCATTACCTCCCAGAGTGAGGACCAAATGAAATACTATTTAAGTGGTCAGCACAGTATCTAGCACATACTAGGCTCTATATAAATACTTATTCCCTTCCTTTCAGGAAAGCTGTTTCAGCACAGTAGGAGGGATGGAAACCACATTTTAAGTCTTTGCAGTGATTTCTGCCAAAATTTACTACAGTGACTTACAGCATGTTTAAATGTTATTTTTTTTAAAGCATAAATATTTATTTATTGCACTTTGGCACAATGATTTGACTAAACTCAATGAAATGAACTTGTGTCTTCTTAAAATTGAGGGCTCAGTCTATATGTGACTTAGCAGAACTATAATATGTGCCATGTGTTCTAAATAAACATGATAAAGGGATAGTTAGTAATTTGTAGCTGTCAAATTTCATTCATATATTTCCTCCTCTTTTTTTGTAATGCTGTTACTTTTCAAGTCACTTGCTGCCACTCTGCATGGTAATCTCAGCAGGCCCTTTGCTGGAGATAAGTATTGAACAGAAGTGAAGCATGTAAAGAGCCTATGAATGAAAAAGCTTCCTTGACCCCCTATACATTTCAATATTCTATGTATTGTACTTTGGAAAATATGCTTGTCAATTTCTATTTTTCTTTTCTATATAAAGTAAATTTATTTTTTATAAATCAAATGTAACCAATTTTAAATGGCTATATAATTACGTTAGACCCAACATTGTCAATCCTGTCAAATATCTGCAGAAAATTCCAGTTAAACCCTTTCGCTGTCAGTTGAGGTGGAAAAATCCCTTTCATCTTGTATTTTTAGATTTCCTAAGCTTATCTTAATAAAAAAAAAAATCTTACCAACAATAAAGCAGGGAAACATTAATGTGCAGTGATGCTTGGAATGAATTGGGGTGGTATCACTGCAAGCAGAAAAACAGTGGCATTGGGAGTTGGCCCTGGTTTCTGAGTTCTTCCACTGATCTGGACATCTGGACATTGACCTTTTAGAACAATGGTTCTCAACCTTCCTAATGCCACGACCCTTTAATACAGTTCCTCATGTTGTGGTGACCCCTAACCATAAAATTATTTTCTTTGCTACTTTATAACTGTAATTTCATTTTCCGATGGTCTTAGGTGACCCCTGTGAAAGGGTTGTTCAACTCCCAAAGGGGTCGCAACCCACAGGTTGAGAACCGCTGCTTTAGAAGGTTGTGAGTGGAAAAGCAAATGATGTTACAGTTGCTCCTACAGCAGGGGCAATTTATTAGTGCCAACACTGGGGGTTTTTGCTAGCTCCCTGCAGGAATAGCTAAATGCTGAAATAATATCTTTCCTTACACAGCTTGGTTTTGGTCATATCTATAGAGTACATAATGCTACTCTATAGAATATAGATAATATCTGTATAGTAGTAGTTGCCTAGTTTTGGGTAGAGCCATAGGCAGATAGTGATGGTAATTGTTCTAATATATTTCATTTTAATTTCTTTGTTTCCTTGGTTACAAATAAGAAACGTATAGTCAAACCATACTTGTGTAGTATACTCCATTATTCCATGCTCCTAGGATTGAAATTTAGCTGAAAGGTTGGGGCTAGAAGCATAAAAGACAGGATATATCTCTAAAACTCTCATGGGACTACTTCTCCAATTTCTATTGCATTGGTGGGCTAGGATCCCAGAGGCTGGCTGACTACTTCTCCACTAAACATTCTAGGTATAAAACTAAGAGGGTAGGAGTTTCTAGCAAAGTTTCTCATGACCCCCTATCCAGAGTGTTTTCCACTGATTAACTGAGATGGTATAGTAGGAACAAGTCGTACAAAGAACACCTTAAAAAAAACAACCCACAATGATTCTGTGGGGAATGTGAGCACGAGCAAAGTATAATGATATTAAGGTAGACATGCAGAGAAAACATGTACCAAAGGAGTAAACTCATTGCTCCTGTTTACTGGAAGTCTTTTTCTCCCTTTGTGGAGTCCTCATGAAGTTTTCTTTAGATGTAATTTTATGTCCTGGACAATGAGGGTTAATGCCCTTGTAGAATCCTGAAGCTGCTTTTCCTCCATATGCCAAGCTTGTCCTTGATGTGTCTATTAGTTCCTAATTCAAATGCCATCAGCCACTGCTGCTGCCACTGCAGGAACACTATTACCAATGATGATGGGAAGTCCAAATTTGTCCTTTTGAAATTCACCTGATTGTCCTCTGGTCATTAGGGACAGGGAGAAAGAGTAAGAACTTAACTCTTTTCTCTCCTCCTAGGACAGTTCACTTGATTGTCATTAGAAGGCTCCTGTTGGAATTCTTTATTTTGGAATAGTTTGCTTTACTCCATATATATAGGCCCGGAGGTGTGTCAGATTCTTTTAAACAATCCCAATCCATTTCCACTTGATTTCATCTAGTGATCCAAATACTTCCCAAATTGAATAAAGACTTGTTCACACCTAATTTTTAGTTCTGATTGATTCATAGAGGTGTCTAGAATTTGTTCATATCGAGTTTAGACTTTTAGTTGATTCATTAAATAGAGATGTCTAGATCTTCTGTAATTACATAATTGGGATGGGGAGTTTGTGAAAGACTCTTCCCCAATATATCCATGCAGAACCCATCCCTCAGTCTCTAGTTAGTTTCCTGAGAACTGTATGGAGGGCTTGGTATTTCCTCCAAAGGCCCTCTGATGTTAGGTGGAGAGTCCAAGGGAGCATCAATCTGGGGCCTGGGACTTATTATTGAGGAGAATCAGGCTATCAGCCAACAATACCCACTGGTGTATTAAAAATTAATTAACTGAAGAGCACAGTGAAAAAACAATAACATTTTTTCTATCCCTATGTTGGGGTCACAGGTTAAAACCTCCCCCTCCACCTCAACACTTTATCAATTGGTATGTTAGGAGACGGCCTGATTCAAACCAACAGCCTATTCTGGTTCAACATTGGGAACAGGTCATTTAACAGTTAACAAAAAGAGGTCTGCTTAATCATAGGATAGAATGAATAATAAGGATGCTTGAGCACTTAGCTTGGCCTCTTCTCCATATGGAAGAGTATCAGGTCAGGATGTGGTGGCTACTTCACTCTTAGGACATCCTCCAAGTCTAATGAGCCCAGCCCTATGTAGTAGACCTTTTTATGTCCTGGAAGTCTTATCAAATCTTCTTTCCTTTCCTTTCTTTTCCTTCTTCTCTCTCCACATAGAGTATTATCTGCCAGTGCTCTGTCCAAAGGGAATGTAAATTTTAATCTCTGAAACTTTTTGTTTTGTTTTGTTTTGTTTCTTTTAAAGACCAGTCATAACCCCAAATCACTCTGGTCCCAGATCAAACCCTGCTTGGTCACTATTTGGCCCAGATTGGCTCAGAAAAAATGTAAATAACAGTTATTTCTGTTTTGTAGAGGAGGCATTAGTAATTCCGTGGAGAAAAAGGATTAGGAAGGGCTGTATATAGGAGGTGACGCTTGAAATAAGCTTTGAGGTGAGGGAGAGATTCTAAGTCCTCAGGAGAAGAGAGACTGCATTCCAGGCATGGGAATCAGCCTTTGCAAAGGCCACGGGATAGCAACGAGTGTGTGTGTATGTGTGTGTGTGTGTGTGTGTGTGTAACAGCAAGGTGACTGGGTCTGGCTGGACTTAAAAGTTAATAAAGAGTAGTAATGAATACCAAATAAACAAGGGAAAGTGATTTGGAGCCAGGTTGTTAAGGGTTTTAAATGCTTGACAAAGTAATTTGTGATCCTGGAAGTAAAAGGAAGCACTGGAGCTAGGGAAATGACATTTAGATTCAAGTTTTCAGAATATCACTTTGGCAGCTGTATAGATGACCGGATGGGAGAGAGTTGTGACAGGAAGGCCAATTAGTGTTTCCTCCTCTTGGTGCCTTTCCTTAGAGATTTTCTCTGATTTATACTCTTGTTTGTACATGGTTGTTTGCATGTTGTCTCCTCCCTTTTAGAAGAGGCTAAGGTAGAACAATGGTTGGAGTTCTGGGCCTAGAGTCAGGAAATCCTGATTTTAAATCTGGCTTCACACACTTACTAGCAATGTGACCCTAGTCAAGTCATTTAATTTCTTTTTACTGTGCTTTTAGCTCAGTGCATAACATGTATTAGGTGCTTCATGCTTATAAATAAATATAAGTGCCTATGCCCTCCCTCTTAATAGATTGTGAACTCCTTGAGGGCAAGAACTTTGCCCTCTTTGTATCCTAAGCACTTGCTTGGCACATAAATGCTTGTTGATTTGTCTTGATCAATTAGGATGATTAAAATAATAGATTCGCCTTCTGGGTTGAACAAACCTGAAATAAGTATAAGGGCAAGCAAATGAATACTTAGCACCTTGTTTCAGTTCAAGTGTCTTTGAGCCTTGCCCTGACTATATCAAGTCTTTGTTAAGAAACAGAACCTGTGAATCCCACAGTGGGAGGGACTTGCCAAAGACAGGAACAGGAAGGACATAAGAGATTAATGGAATAGGGAGAAACTAATGACAGATAAAAAGCAGAGCACAGCTGGGACTGAGCAGAGCTGAGAAGGGGAAAACTTGTGGTGTCTGGCACTCTGTTTGTCTGTTCCATCTGTGTTGACTTGTGTTTGTAATACTTTGTACAAAAGCCCTGGTACATTACTGGAAACCCTGAAAGAAGATTTTCTTTTCTGTTTACAGGAGTCTTGGAGGAGGGTTTCAGAGGTCTTGGGACTATACTAATGATTTGTGTTAAGTTCTCAGACCTTGTTTGTGGGTCTGTGCTGATTTCACAGGCAGATAGTGAATTGATGATGGTGCTGGCAATGTGCATGGATGTTGTGTTGGCTCTATTAAGCTTTGTCTTCCGAGAAACAGAAATTGTGAAGGACTTGAGATGGACTGGACATTGTGAGCTTCAACATGGAATGGGAATTGTATGAGGAATTAGACAAGGAATGGGACAAGGAGCTGAGAGCTGCCTGCCTGTGAATCCAGGTGACAGATAGATTAGGCAAGAGCTGGGCCCGTGGAAAAGGAACCATGGAATCTGGGAACCAGCCTTGAGCCAAGATGAAAACATGTGCTGACTGAGAAGATTGTGATTTACTGTGATTTAGGGCTGGGAGAACTTTGTACTTTGTACCTTGTACCCCTTAAGGATGATTGAGTTAAGGATAATTGGAAACTAATCTCCAATCAAGAAGAAAGAAGACTTTTTAACTGAGAGATTAAGACAATGTGACCTAGGAGTGGGAAAACTTTGACCTTTGTACTTTGTGTTCCTTAAGGAGGATTGCTCCTTAAGGATGATTGAGTTAAGGACTTACTGAATGATATCTTTTGTTTAAAACTATGTGGCCACTGTAGTGATAAGTTGTTATGTTATATCATTGTGAATGCTATATTTTGGTTTCTGTGAATGTTTCGCCTTAGTTTATTGCTGAATAGAGAGTTCACTATACTATGTGATCAAAACCTTAGAGCTATTCATAGCAGCAGTCCTCTGGAGAGCTGCTCCTGCTTGGCTTTACAATAAGGAGCAAAAAGTTCAGAGAAAAACTGTGCTGTATGGAACAGGGCAGAAAGGACACAAGATTTGGAGTCAGTTCCCTGTTCTGCCACTTAGCACTTACAAAACCTTGGGAGAGTCATTGAATCTTTCTGGGCCCTGAGTTTCCTCACCTGTAAAATGAGGTATTTGAACTAAATGACTTGAGATTCCTTGCAATTCTAGATTTATAATATTATAATCAGTGAAAGGGTAGAAAACCAGAGTTAAGATTAAAATAATTGAAAGGGGAAAGAACAGCTCTAAGATTTACTACCTGATGTTACCTTGGGCAAGTCTCTTTGGGCCTGTTTCTTTATCTGTAAAATGTGGGAGTTGGTCTGGATTACCTCTGAGGTCTGAATTCTGAATCTATTACTCTAGGAACCATTGAAGAAACAGATCAATGAGGTAGAAGTATGAAGAAAAGGATACCTAAGAAGAGGCATAGTCGAAGTGGCAAGAAGGATTGGGTATAGGTTGAACAAGACTAGCTGAGTCAAGGTGGAGAAGGAGACCTGGAAAGGTAGGTAGAACTATAGCCTATGGCTATATAGCTCCTGAAGACCCAGAGAAATTCTTTAAACCAAAGTCCTTGGCACTGTCAAACAGTTCAACATTAAAAAATTGAAAAGATTTATTTTTCTCAATTACATCTAAGTTTTTTACCGTAAAAATTGTTCTTTAAAAATTTTGAGTTGCAAATTCTTTCCTTCTCTCCTACCCTACCTTGAGAAGGTTTGGTACAGATTTTACACATAAAGTCATGCAAAACGTATTTACATATTAGCCATATCACAAAAGAAAATACAGACCAAAAAGACCACCTCACCTGAGAAATACAAAATTTAAAAAAAAGTATGCTTTGATCTATATTCAGATTCCATCAGTTCTTTCTCTGAAGGTGGATAGCATTTTTCATCATATGTCTTTCAGAACTGTCTTGGATTATTAAATTGCTCAGAATAGCTGAGTCATTAACAATTGATCATTGTATAATATTGCTGTTACTGTGTATAATGTTCTCCTGGTTCTGCTCACTTCACTTTGCATCAGGTTCATAAGTCTTCCTAGGTTTTTCTGAAACCATCGTGCTTGTCATTTCTTATGGCACAATAGTATTCCATCACAATCATATATCACAACTTGCTTGGTCATTTCCATATTGATGGTCATCACCTTGATTTCCAATTCTTTGCCACCACATAAAGAGTTGTTATATTTTTGCATATATAATAAGTTTTTCTTTCATCTTTTTGGGATACAGACCTAGAAGTGGTACTTCTGGGTCAAAAGATATGCAGTTTTATAGTCCTTTGGGTATAGTTCCAAATTGTTCTCCTGAATGGTTGGATAAGTTCACAACTCCACCAACAGTGCATTAGTGTACCACTTTTTCCACATCCCCTTTAACAATTTGTAATTTTCCCTTTAAAAAAAATCATATTAGCCAATCTGATAGGTGTATGGTGGTTTCTTAGAGATGTTTTAATTTTCATTTCTCTAATCAATAGTTATTTAGAACATTTTTTGTATGATTATAGATAGCTTTAATTTTTTCTTCTGCAAACTGATAACTTATCAATTGGGAAATGACTCACATTCTTATAAATTTGACCCAGTTCTTTATAGGTTTGAGAAATGAAGTCTTTATCAGAGAAACTTCCTGCAAAATTCCCCTCTCCCGCCCCATCCCCTCAGTTTCCTAGTTTCCTTTTAATGTCGGCTGCATTGCTTTTGTTTGTGAAAACCTTTTAAATTTAATATAATCAAAATTTTATTTTATATCTCATAATTACTTCTACCTCTTGTTTGATCATGAATTCTTCACTTCTCTGTACATCTGACAGGAAAAATGTTCTATGCTCCCTTATTTTGCTTATGACATCACCATTCATGTCTAGATGTTGTATACATTTTGGCCTTCTGTTGGTATATAGGGTGTGAGATGTTGATTTATACTTAGTTTTTGTCAAGTTGCTTTCCAGCAGTTCTTGTCAAAGAGTGAGTTCTTGACCCAAAAGCTTGGATATCTGGGTTTATCAAATGCTAGATTACTATGATCATTTACTACTGTATATGTATACATTTACTATATATTGTGTACTTAATCTATTCTACTGATCCTCTATTTTATTTCTTAGCTAGTACCAGATTGTTTTGATGATTTTTGTTGTTCAGCTGTGTCTGACTCTTTGTGACCCTTTTTGGGGTTTTCTTGGCAAAGATACTGGAAAGGTTTACCATTTCCTTCTCTAGCTCATTTGACAAATGAGGAAACTGAGGCAAACAGGGTAAAATGACTTCCCCAGGGTCACAGAGCTAATAATAGTCTGAGACCAGATTTCAACTCAGGTCATTCTGACTTCAGGCTTGACACTTTCACTTTGCTACCTAGCTGCCCATTTTGATGATTACAGCTTTTTTACATAGTTTGAGATCTTATACTACTGGCCACCTTCCTTAACATTTTTTTCATTGATTTCCTTGATATTCATGACCTTTCATTCTTCCAGATGAATTTTCTTATTTTTTTCCAGTTATATAAAATAATTTTTGATACTTATTTGGTGTGGAACCAAATAAGTAAATTAACTTAGGTAGAATTGTTATTCTTCTTGCATTGGCTTGGTCTACTGATATTTCTCCAATTGTTTAGATCACTTTGTGTGAAAAGTGTTTTGTAATTATTTTTATATAGCTCCTAGGTTTGTCTTGGCAGGCAGATACCCAAATAATTATATTGTCTGCAGTTATTTTAAATGGAATTTCTCTATCTTCCTATTGGACTTTGCTGGTAATATATAGAAATTCTGATGATTCATGTGGATTTATTTTATATCCTGCAACTTTGCTGAAGTTCTTTATTAATTTGACTACTCTTTCAGTTGATCCTCTAGGGTTCTCTAAGTATACCATTTTATTGTCTGAAAAGAATGATAGTTTTGTTTACTCATTGCCTATTTTAATTCCTTCAATTTATTTTTCTCCTCTTGCTATACCTAGGATTTCTAGTACATTATTGAATAAAAGTGTGATAATGGGCATTCTTACTTCACTCTTGATCTTTTTGGGAAGGCTTTTAGCTTACCTCCATTATAGATAATACTAGCTGATAGTTTTAGATATCTACTAGCCATTTTAAAGAAAGCTCCATTTATTCCTTTGCTTTCTAGTGTTTTTAATGGGAATGAATGTTGCATTTTGTCAAAAGCTTTTTCTGCATCTATTGATATATTTTGGTTGTTTGTTATCAATATGATCAATTATGTTAATAATTTTCCTAATATTGAACCAGTTCTACATTCCTGGTATCAGTCCCACCTGGTCATAATGTATGATTTTTGTGATAATACTCCTGTAAGCTCCTTGCTAATACTTAATTTAAAATTTTTGTATAACTATACATTAGGAAAATTAGTCTATAGTTTTCTTTCTCTGCTTTTGCTCTTTCTGGTTTTGGTATTAGCACCATATTTATGTCATAAAAGGAATTCAGTAGTACTCCTTCTTTGCCTATTTTTCCAAGTATTTTATGTAGTATTGGAATTGCTTGTCCTTTAACATTTTGGGGGGGGGGTGTTATATGGGTTTTCAAGGAAGATTAGTACCTCTGGTGTGAGGGCTTTCTGAGCCCTTTTCAGGGTTGCTCATCCCAACTTTTGGTGTCCACCTGGCACCCATCTCTCACCTGTGACTGCAAGAAGCTGTAGCATGTATAGCAGCCACACCCTGGCAAAACTGTCTCAGCAGATGAGCTAAACCAGATTGAGGGTAACCTGTCGGTGAGTTAGGGGGATGTCTACCCTAAGTATGTAAAGACTTTGCTCAGTGGAACATATAGATGAGAAAAATTTGTTCCCATGGCCATGAAAGTGACTGAAGCAGATGCCATGGAGAATTTAGAGCCTGGTCAAATGTTGAAGATGCCAAGGTCATCCATTGCATCTTGGGCTATCATCACCAGTCCTCCTGACTTCTGTCTTGCCACTGGACTTCTATGACTCTGTGAGGCTGATAACTTTTCACAACTCTGCCTGAAGTAAGTAAGTCAAGACATCATCCTATGGTGTCATTGGTCCTCTTCAAAAATGAAGGGCAAACAGTAACAAATGTTTGGTAGAAGTCACTTGTAAATTCATCTGATCTTGGGAATTTTTTCATAGGGAGCTCATTGATGGTTTGTTCAATTTCTTTTTCTAAGATGGAGCTATTTAAATATTCTATTTCCTCTTCTGTTAATCTGGACGATTTATATTTTTGTAAATATTTGTCCATTTCAGTTGGGTAGTCATATTTATTGGTACCTCATTAGGCAAAATTGCTCCTAATAATTACTTTAGTTTCATCTTCGTTGGTGGCAATTTTACCCTTTTCAATTTCAATATACCCTATTTAGTTTTCTTCTTTCTTATTAAAAATCAAACTAACCAATGGTTTATTTATTGTTTTCCCTCCATAAAAACAGCTTCTACTTTTTTTATTAGTTCAATTGTTTTCTTACTTTCAATTTCATTAATCCCTCCTTTGACTTTCAGGATTTCCAATTGGGTGTTTAACTGGGGACTTAAATTTTCTCCTTTTATAGCTTTTTAAAAATTGCATTTCTAGTTCATTTGCTCTTTATTTTATTGAAGTGAACATTTGGAAATATACAGTTTCCCCCAAGAACTGATTTGACTGCATGCTGTAAATTTTGATATTTTGTCTCATTGTTGTAATTTTCTTTAATGAAATTGTTGATTGTTTTTGTGATCTGTTCTTTGAGTCACTTATTCTTTAGGATTAGATTTAGTCTCCAATAAATTTTTAATCTATGTTTCCACAGCCTTTTATTGAATGTAATTTTTATTGCATTGTAATCTGAAAAGGATGTATTTAATAGTTCTGCTTTTCTGTATTTGTTTGTGAGGTTTTTATGCCCAAATACATAATTTTTGTATAGGTGCCATGTACAGCTGAGAAAAAGGTATATTCCTTTCTGTTCCCATTCAATTTTCTCCGGAGGTCTACATATATAACTTTTTCTACGATTCTATTCATCTCCTTTAAATTCTTTCTTGTTTTTTTTCTAGTAAGATTTATCTAGTTCTGAGAAGAGAAAGTTGAGATCTCTCACTAGCATAGTTTTTCTGTTTCCTTCTGTAACTCGCTTAAGTTCTTTAAGAATCTGAATGCTATGTCATTTGGTACATACATGTTTAGTATTGATATTACTTCATTAGCTATGGTATCATTTAGCAAAATGTAGTTGCCATCCTTATCTTATTTTTGCTTTGCTTTGTCTGAAATCCTGAGTTACCCCTGCTTTTTGCTTTTTTTAAACCTCAGCTGAAGCATAATACATTCTGCTCCATTCAAGAGGAGGTATTAACATCAGCTTTACGTTTGCATCTAGGGACTATAGGATTTTTCCATTTGACTCGCAAAAGAAACTTTCCATGTGTGTCTTCTCTCTCATTAGAATGTGATCTCCCTTGAAAGCAGGGACAGTTTTACTTTCTTTTTATCCCCAGAGCTTAGCACTATGCTTTTAAGCGCTTAATAAATGCTTCATTCATTCATTCAAATTCTGGGAAATCTGAAGTAACAAGAAATATTAAAGCGTGGGCCTAGCTAAGCTAACCTGGCAGCCCTAGGGCTTTTCAGGACAAGGCCTACAAGGTTGGGAGCAGAAGAGAGGCAGGACATGGGTGGGGCAGGGCTGGGCACTAAAGGCAGGGAAAGAATGCCCACCCCCAGGGCTTGGGAAGGAGAGCTGAAATGGAAAAAAAAAACAAGAAAAGGCGGTGGCAGCTGGCAGAGGTAGGAGACTGGAAAGGCCGCAAGTGAGCCGCAAAATCTATTGCAAAGCCGGAATGCTCCTTGTAGACTACACCTGGGAGTCCCGCCCCCTATCCAATCTTGAAACTGTAGCCTATTTGATAGGCAGCTCTTCTCACCAGCCACCTCCAGACTCACTATAAACACTCCTTACTCTCTCCGGTCTAGAGTTCCCCCCGCCCCCAAAGCCAATCAAAGGAACGGGCGGGGAAGGCTCCCACCATCTGCGTCAGTTTAAAAAAAGAAAGGGGGGGGGAGAGAAACTGACACAGAGAAGATGGAGAGACACGCCAGAGACACACAGAGAGACAGAGACACAGAGAGACAGAGAGAAAAGAATCTTTGGATCTTTCTCGGGCGAGTGAAAAACACCTCCAGTTCTGTAGGCGGGGCGCCTGTGATCGACAGGCGCATGCTGCCAATGAGCTGGCCCGGACGCTCCGCAGACCTGTCTCGGGAGCGGGCGGGGCTGGCACCGATCTCGGCCAATGGCGGCAGAGCGGGCGGAGGTTGGGCTGCGGTGGGTAGGGTTAGTGTGAGAGGTGCGGCCGGGGGAGGTAATGATGATGGTGGCGGAGGAGGATGGGGGGGGAGGGGGTGCTAGTGACTGAGAAGCAGCAGCAGCCGCCGCCGCAGCAGCTACTCCGGAGGGGGCCCTGGGGCGGGGGTGGGGGACCCGACCATTGGGCGAGTCCTTCTGGGGAGAGGGTTGGGGGCTGAAGGGCGTCCTCCCGCCCGGCCGGGGCGGCGTGGGGCTGCGAGAACAGGGGGCGGCCCGTTAGCGCTGGCTTGGCTTCGCCTGTTCCATGTGGCTCGGGCGGCTGGGAGGCTGGGATGGAGGACGCGGTGGCGGCGGCAACGGCGGCAGCGGCGACAGCAGCAGCAGCGGCGGCGAGCGAGGAGCGACGCTGAGGAGGGAGCGGGGCCCGAGCCGAAGCTGGAGCCGGAGCCGGCAGCGCAGGCGCGGCGGGACCAGAGGTGTGAGGAGGGGCGGGACGTGCCCCTCGGGGTGACAGGGACGGCGGGCGGGCCCGGGGCCCGAGGCGGCTGGAGTACCCAGAGCTGCCCGGCCCGGCCCCCTTCCTGCCGCCGCCCCCGGCCCCTCTCTGCCGCTTGAGGCGAAGGGAGTATCCGCTCCCCTCTGTTACGCCGTCACGCTGAGGCTGGGGGCGAGAGCCCGCGGTGGGAGCCGGGCCTGGGACCCTGCCCTCCCTCTGTCTCCTCCCTGCCTCGCCCCTCCCTTCCTTAATTTCGTCTAAGCCCTTATTCTGGGATTGAGCCGGTGACACGATTAATTTTTGGCAGAAAGACACAAAGAGTTCCTTTTTTAACATCCCTCCTCCTCCCCCCCCCTTGGATGGGGGGCAGCTGCCGAGGCCCGAAAGCCGAGCGGCCTCTCCTGGGCTTCCCGGCTCGAGCTTGCCCCGAGGCTGCTTTGGCCGCGACTTGCCTCTCTCAGCCTGGGGTTGGCTCAGTGGTGCGGATGTGTAGGGGTTGCTCAGTAACCCTGTCAGATACGGCTGTATTCCTGTCTTCCATCATTGATATCTTTGGCTTTCAGCTAGGGCATATTTGAAAAAAACAAAGCAAAACACAGAGGACTAGGACGATGTCAGTTACAAAATCATCTAATATTGAATACCTGTTCTCACCTCTGCCTTCCCCGATTTTCTTTCATTTTTTTTTTGTCTTTGTTTTGCTTTCCAGTCTTACAGACTACACATCATAGAGCCCATGAGGAGGAATGATGATGTCTCCATGAGGGAATCTGTTCTCACTCATACAGTCATATGTATCATGTTGCTGGCTGTGCCATTCATCTAAGGTGGGATTTACCCTGTGAAACAGGGAGAAGAAGCATGGACCTTAAACATCGTTTCAAGTTATAATTCACTTTTCAAAATACAGACTTAGAAAACGGAGCTTCCTAGCTTTGGATATTGTGCTCTGTAAAAGCTGCTGCATTGCTCTCTTAGAGGTGTTATTGTACGCTGACTATCATCATGGCTTCAGTTTGGAAGAGACTGCAGCGTGTTGGAAAACATGCCTCAAAGTTCCAGTTTGTGGCTTCCTACCAGGAACTTATGGTTGAGTGCACTAAGAAGTGGTATGTAGTGCCTGATGGCTGGATGCTGCAAGCAAACTACTCCCTGTTGGGATAGATAGCACTTTTACATTTCTGTGTCTAAGCAGCTGGGTGGGGTGCCAGTAAGTTCAGGAGTGTGCACTGGTGCTGTCCCTGTGGGTTTAATTATTGTGTTCCATTATACTGATAGGATTATTACTGTGGCATCATAAGTTTAGCAGATTTGGACCTTAAGGTTTTTAGCAGGACTGGGATAACATCATTTTTATATATTCAAAGGAAGACAGGATTTCTAATGAAAAATTAATGACTGTGCAAATGTAGAATTTCTATGGGATGGTGATAATCTTTTTTTGTTCAGGGTAAATAATCTTCCTTAAAGATGAGATGTTCTTCCTTGTGTAAATAGGAGAATACTGGAATTTATAACCTTAGAAATGAATTTGTTATTTGCTTAGGCAACTGTGTCATGTTTTAATTGCCCAATGGGACACATTTCTTGGCCAGACTAGAGGAAGCAATTAGCTGTGCTAGTCCCTGATTTGCATCTTTCCACTTAAGCAAAGTAAACTTAAGGGCTTGCTTCTTATTGCCTAGGACTACAACTAAATACATGTTATATGAGAGAAAAAGTTAAGTTTAAAATCCAGGTCCCTATGGTTTTTCATTTGTTACTATGAGTGAGCAGCTTTACTTTAAAAGAATTTATAGTTCACTAGGACTCTGATTTTTGTGTAGTATTCTTTTTTATAGCACATTATGAAACAAAGAAAGTAACTTCTGCATTTTTGATATTTAGTTTTTATAATTCTTATATATTTGACACTTATTAGAAATTATTTCTTACATTATAAGCAGTTACTTAAAGCTGTCCTTAACCCATTACTATGCTATTGTCTTTTTAAAGATTTTGTATTTAATGTCTTAGACAATATTATGCAATGTATTGCATAAAGAATATAGGAAGATAACATTTTTTAGGTAATGGGTTAATGTTATAACAATTTAATACAGTAAATCTTCAGCTACCAAATGTGTCTATAATTATTCACTGCAGCACTTGGAAACATTGTAAGAGCTGGTATCTTTAAAATATTTACATTTCTTAAGTGGAATTTCAACAAAAATATAAAGTGATTCTTCTTGAGTTGCTGAATCTTTTTTTTTTTTTGGTTGCCAGTTTGTAAATAGCCTTGGGACAATTTTCTTGAATGGTATGTAAACTGTGAAGTTAGTTGCCAAGACCAGAGCCATCATGCTTGAGAATTTTGCTTCAGTCCAGTAAAAGGAATGCTTTTGGAAGTATCTTTACTTTTTTCAGTCCAGTAAATTAGATCTCTTAAGGTATAATTAGGCCACATGACCCATATCTTTTTGAGTTCAGCCTATCACATTTAGGACTAAAGCATCAGAGTTGTGGTATGTGATCATAAGAATCCTAAATGTGTCTTATAAAAATATGTTTTATGTACTTCTGGAATTAGTGTTGAATTAGAACAAATACAAGGATAGTTTTAAACCCATTTTAAAAATAGGTGTATATATTTAGTTTTCTTTTTCTTTTTGGTTAGGGTGTGGACAGAACTATTAATCCAAATACTTTTCTTTATTAAAAAAAAGCAAATTTAATTTCTTGTGAGTTGATATTTACAAGTGAAACCTTAGTTGTAGAATAAGGGGAAAGGTAATAGTTATGCATGTAAGAAATCTTTAATATTACATCTTCAGTATGTGTAATAGATTTTGCAAGGAATGAAGTGATACTAGGACAGGAACAGTAAAGTCCTTTGAAGGCATTTTGAATCTCATTTGTTCTATCCAGGATAATCTTTGGAAGATTTAGCATAGCAGAATCTTGATCGAATTTTCATAGGATTATGGAGGCTGAAAGGAATTTTAGAGATTATCTAGTCTAGCTTTCTTATTTTGCATATAAGGAAACTGAGGTCCAGAAAGATCAAGTAATTGCCCAGTCACACAAGAGAAACTTTGCCTTCAGATGGTTTTGATTATATACAAAAATGTTTTATGTAATATGTTTACTTTAAGTAGAACACTAATTAAGAATCAGAAAACTGCTTTGATAAAATCCTTTTATATTGCCTCTGTAGGGACCACAGAAAAATTTGCCTATGCTAGAGTTGTAGCAGAAATGGGCAAATGGGTTGTTATTAGCTAGGACATAGATGTCTTTTCATTATATAGAACTTTTTGTTGTAATGGTATTCAATCAATATTCTAGCTGTCACATGTGGTTTTAGGCTAACTGCAGTTTAGGTCCTGATTTCCTTTCTCGTTTTCTGTACTATATGTTTTTTTTCTGTTCTCTATCCCAGACATAGTTTCTTCTTCTCAAGGGAACTTATGGGAGAAAACAAAATGGATCTAGAGGAACCATGACTTTTAAAGAAAATTTTAAATAGATGCTAATATAGGACAATGGGTGATAAGAATGAAGAATGAATCAGAGAATCGGAAACAAATTTTTTAATGCTTATTTTATTATGCAAAGCACTGGCAATACTAACAGAAAAACAAGACAACCCCTGCTTTCAAGGAGCTTGTATTCTAATGGGGAGTCACATAGGAGGTTTCAGCTGCATGAAATCTATGGTGCTTAGGGTGTATAGCAGTGAAGCAGATGCCAATACATCTTTAATGCTTCTTCTACTGATAAAACCATATCCATTTACAATGTTGAACCATTTGGCAGTGCCAAGGACTTTTGTGATTAGAATTTTTCCAGGTCTTCAGGAGCTGTAGCTATAGGGGAAAAAACAGGCATTATAGGAAATGAAAGTAGATATCAGGATCCAAACTATAGTTTCCTAAGACTAATGTGTCACCTAGAATCCTGTTCAAATTTTTGTTTTTGTAACAAAAATTTCTCCATAATGAAAAGACAGAGATAGAGGATTATGAATCTAGAGCTGGAAGAGACCTCAGAGAACAAGAAGTCTTCCACGCTTGTTGTAATAACAATAATAATAGCAGCTAACATTTATATCGTGTTTCCTGTGTGTCAGGCACTATGCTAAGTGCTTTATAATTATTATTTCATTTGATCCTCACAATAACCCTGGGAGGTGTAAAATTAACTTCATTTTACAGATGAGGAAACTGAGGCAACCAGAGTTTAAATGACTTGTCCAGAGTCACCCAGCTAGTGTCTGAGGCTGGATTTGAACTCAGGTCTTCCTGACTCTAAGCCTAGGACTCTATCCCTCTCCCTATTTTTACAGAGGAGGAAACTGAAGGCCAAGGGAGATTAAATTATTTACCCAAAGTCACACAAGTAAGTGTATTGTGAGAATTTGAAACCAAGTCCTTTGACTCCAGAGTTAGTGCTTTTTCCCCTGTATCAGAAAAAGAAAGTAAGGAATGAATAGCTCAGAAGCCAGTAGGCTCTGCTGTACTCATCTCTGGTTTGGCTTTATCCCTAGTATATTTGGTTCAGAAGGACCTCCGAATTTAGAGAAGGCAGAGGAACAAATTCTGGCGCAGGTCCAGAAGTTAGTGATGAGGATGCTGAGGGTACTGAAGAACCTGTTATACAAGGGTTGGGTATAGGACTGGGCATGCCTAGCCAGGAGAAGAGGAGATGTAGTGGGCACATTACAGCAGTCCTGTAGGTGAGGATTAGACTTGGTCAGTTTGGCCTCATAGGGCAGGACTAGGTACAGGGGTGGGGAGTTTCAGAGAGGAAGATTTAGGTATATGTAGAATGGACTATTTCAGAGACGAGGAGTTCTCTTTTGGTCCTTACAGCTACTTGTTGAAGATTTTGTAGAAGGGAATCTTGGTTGGGCCTCTATTTTGGACTAAATGACCCATACGGTCCTTTCTGACTCTTAGGTTCTATGATTTTATAAGGAAGAATGGAGTAACTGGGGTGGTATAGAATATAAGAAAAGGTGGTTTGGTGAAAAGAGAGAGGCAGCCTATTAAAAAGGAAAGAAGGAAGGACATAAGCATTTATCAGGTGCCTCCTCTGTGCTAGGTACTGTGGTAACTGAGCGCTTTACGAAAGTTATCTTATTTAATCCTCATAACAACCCTGATTGGGAGATGCTGTTATCTTCATTTTACAGCTGAGGAAACTGAAAAAGATCAGGCCACATTCTCTTTGGGAGTGTGCTCTGCATTGTTTTGGGAGTGATGCTATTAGGAGTAATGCTGTATAGTCTTAAACTCAAACTTCAGGAGGAGCAAACCTGCCTGTATTCTGACATCAAAGTGATGCAGATAGTATATAATATGAGATTCAGGAAAGGTTTAGGTGTTTTAGCCTTGACCTAGGAGGTCAGTGTGTTTCTTTCCTGAGGGGAAGGAGCATACCAAAGGGTAGGAGGCTGTCACACATTCTTTTCTCAGGGCAACAGAATTTGAGCCAAGCAAGGAAAGTCAGGATGTGACTGACAGAACAGGATGAAAGCACTGCTTTAGGAAAGCCAGCTTCTCTTGGATCTAGGATATTAGTGAAACTAAGACTTGTTGTACCTTTACTATGTTAGCATCATCAAAAGATGTAGAGAGTGAGTTTATACTTTTATAAATTGCTGCATTCTCTGAAGAACTGAGTCTTTCCTTTTCCAGTTTGTAAACCCTGATCTTAGCTCTTGTGTTTTCTCCCCCTGATTCTCTTTCAGTACTCCTTCCTCAGCTCCGGCTACCTCTTGGTAAGGACAGACTTCTTGAAGAATTTTTTTTCGTTTGAATTCAGGTTCACATTTGCAACAGGTGTTATCCCTGGACAATTCTAGATTTGGTGCCTCAAGATGTTTGTCTTTTGAGAGTGTGAGACTTCTAGTTAACCAAAAAGAATGAAAGTAAGGTTTCATTGCCCACCCATTTCTAGTAGATTTTTTTTATAGCTATTACTTGTCTTTTACTCTTGTTACTCTTCAAATGACAATGACCAAAAGAACTAGACCAGATTTGGAGAATACAGAGATTTGTATGTTATGCCAGTTTTGCTTTCACTCCTGTCACCAGGTAAATCTCTTCCTTATTTAATTGTTAGACATGTTGTAGAATTAAGTCCTGATTTCCTGAAGATGGTAGGGTGTAATAGAAATTGTGCATAAATTTCTCCAGTAAAATCTGTTCCTTTTCTACAGGTATTACTTCTTATTTTCATCTGTAGTTGTATGTTTCTGGTTTCTGAGAACCTTCTTCTGTATTAACCAACCTCTCCATAAATATATAAGTGTTTTAATATCCTGTAACTATAGGTCAGTTATGGTTAGAATATTAGTAATATGAATTGAAAGCAATTGCACTTTTAAATGAAGTTTTCATAGGATTATTTTAAGTTTCTGAATGACTTACAGTTACTTTTCAGTGCTTGTTCATCTTATATAGGTAAAGCAATACTTCTTTTCCTTATTTTATAATGATGTTGAGACTGAAAGAAAATTTCAGAGAACCGTACTGTGAGCTTTTCCTAGAAAGACATATAATCATTTTATTCCTAAAATTCTTTTGTTGTTTAGAAATTCTCTATAATTTAGCCTTCTTCTCCATACAAACAAGAAGTCTATTTATAACTGTAGAAAGGAATTTTTTTCTGTGTAACAATCAAGAAATCTTTCTGGAGCACTCAGGCTGTGCAAAGCACTGTGTCAAGGGTTATGCAAAGAAGTTTAGGTCATAGTTCCTGACCCTAAAAGCTTATGTATAGTTGGATAGGTAGAAACCCATAAAAAGTTAAATAACTGAAGATGTCACTAAAAAATAAATAAGTAATAGTTCAAGACAATGCAAGAATTGTCCCAAAGCCATACATGATTAATTTACCAGCATGTAAGAGAGGGATAATACCTGTGAGTTCATTGATAGGGGGAACTCCTGGATAAAGAAACTTTAACAGTGTAGGTCAATGCTTTCTCTGCAATTTATAGCCTTAGTTACCTGAGTTACCCAGTTACTGAAAAGTGAAGTTCTTTACCCAGTGCACCCAGTGTCACACAACCAATATTTATTATAAGCTGGACTTGAACCCAAGACTAGCTCTGTGTCCACCATGAGTGCTCTAGGAATTTGGGAGGAAAGAGTGGTCAACAACATTGCAGTGGTCAGGGAAAGCTTTGTTGAAGGAGTGTAATTTGGAAAGGCTCAGAAATGAGTGAGCATTTCAAGTGAATGCAAACAGTGTTGGAGATAGGAAGAAAAATCATGGAGGTGGGGAATTGACCAATTAACAAATGTTTATTAAGTTCCTACTGTGTTCCAGTCCTTGTGCTAGGCCTACGCTGAGGATGAAACACAAAAGTGAAACAATCCTTACCTGACAGTTAAGGGTGATACACAGGGTTCACGTGGAGAACAACAACAAATAAGGCTGGAAAATTAAATTGAGGAGTTCCTTTGGCTAAGATTCATGGACTTAAATTTGTTAGGTCTGGAACCCTATTTTTTTTTTTTGCAATGATTGGTGATATGGGGGAAGAATTACTTTTTCTTTCTCCCAAACCTGGAGCTCACAGGGTAGAAGACAATAGGTAACCATAGAATCATGAGAGAGGGTAACTACTTGTAAACTATAAGAAGGGAGATTTTTGGCAGCTGTCAGATGTGTCCTGTCAGCTATATATTGAAATGGCAGCAAGTACTAAGAATCATTATGTGAAAGCATGGATCTATCATTACCAGCTCTTTGGGGACTTGAGCTATATGCAGTAGGGAGCCATCAGGGATGTGACACACTCCTAGTGGTGATTTCAGAATCAGAGTACTATAAATTTAAGCATAAAAGGGATCTCAGAGGTCATATAGTCCATCCCAGTGGACCCATCCTATACAGATGAGGCATCTGAGGCCTGAAGAGGTAAAATGATTTGCCCAAGGTCACATAGTAAGTGTCACAGTTGGGATTTGAACCCCTGACAGTGGTTTGGAGGAGGGGACATTTGTAAGTCAGAGAGGCCAAAAGGTTGTTATTATAATAGTGCAGTCAGGAAGTAATGGGAACCAGATTTAGGGTAGTGGTAGTAGAAATGGAAAGGAAGTGGGGGAGTGGACATGAGAAACATGAAGGAAAAATTGATAGGAATTGGTGAAAAAATAAGGGGAGTGGGGGCGGCTAGGTCGTGCAGTGAATAGAGCACTGGCCCTGGAGTCAGGAGGACCTGAGTTCAAATGTGGCGTCACACACTTAACGCGCATACACGCCCACACACCCACACACAAACTAGCCGTGTGACCTTGGACAAGTCACTTAACCCCAATTGCCCTACCTTCCCCCCTCCAAAAAATAAAAAAAAAAATAAATGCTTACACTAAAAATTAAAAAAAAAGTAAGGGGAGTGGGGAAAGGGGAGATAGAGAAAGAGGACTCAAAGACTTTAAGGTTGCAAGCTTGGGTGACTCGGAGAATTATAATGCCCTTAACAGAAGTAGAAAAGCCAGGAAGAGGAGCTGGTGGTTGTTGTTTTGGTGGGGAAAAGTGAGCTTGTTTTTAGATATGTTGAGTTTGAGGAGATGGCAAAAACATTTAACTGAAAATACCCAAAAGTTACTTGGAAATATGAGAGAGTTCAGGGCCAGAATTTTAGGAAGCAGCCTGTGTAGGGCAAAGAGCTCTGGATTTGGAGTTAGGGAACCTGGGTTTGAGTCCTAGACCTTTTACATGTGATCGTCACCTTGGACAAGTCTTACACTTGGAAGTCTTACACTTACTGGGTTAGATTATCTCTTGGGTCCTTTCTAACTCTAAATTGGCAATCGATTAGAATGGTCTATATAGTGGTAATAGTAAAAACTGGCACAAGTTAAAATTTCCTAGAGGTAAAGAGAGAAGAAAGTTCCAAAGAATGAATATTCAGGAGCATTAGGGTTTTGGGGGTACAATGTGGCAAAAGGCAGAAGAAGATGAGATAAGGAGTGATTAAGAGGAGGAAAGGGAGCAGCGAGGTGCTGCTGTGAATAGAGCACTGGCTGTGGAGTCAAGAGGACCGGAGTTCAAATCCTGCCTCACACACTTAACACTTACTAGCTGTGACCTTGGGCAAGTCACTTAACCCCAGTTGCCCTGCATTCCCCCCTCCAAAAAGCAAAACAAAACAAAACAACAAAACACAGAAGAGGAAAGCCAGAATAATGAAAGTATCAAGGAAAACAAGGGAGGATTTTCAAGAGTAAGTGGATGGTTGAATGTCGCATGTAGAGCATGGAGAATGGGAGCTAAAAAAAAAAGGTTACTGAATTGTTAGGAAACCATTGTGATGTTTCAAGAATATACTTTTCCAAAGTGTCTTACTTTTGCACTTTAGAAATGAATTTTTGAGGATTTTTTTTTAAAAAGTGGAATAAAGGAATTATATATGTTTAGAGCTGGTAAAGATTTTAAAGGTCCTGGTGCTTCACACTCTCATTTTGCAGATAAAAAAATTTAGACCTAGAGAAAGGAAGTGGCTTGCTCGAGGTTATGTGATAAGTTTGGAGCAGAACTCAGATCGGGATATAAACTCTACAACCCATATTCCCAAGAGAATCTCTATAACATAGCCAACAAATGGTCATTCAGCCTTTGTTCAAAGACTTCCAGTGAGTGAGAATCTACTTGTTCATTCATTCATTCGTTCATTTTCAATAAACATGCACCTACTGTGTTCCAGGCCTTGTGGTAGGTACTGACTATTCAAAATAAAAAACAAAACAGTCTTTGCTTTCAAGGAACTTATATTCTTTGGGGGGAGCAAGAACATATACACAGATATATAAATACAAAATGATATAGTGAACACAAAGTAATTTCTGGGTAAAGGGCACTAGCAGCTGGAGCAAGGACAGGAATTAAATTGCAATTAGTTTTTTTTTTAGTAGGTAGCACTTGAACTAAGCCTTGAAAGAGTCTTGTGATTCTATGAGGAGTACTTTCTAGGCACGAGAGAAGGTTTGGGGAAAAGCACAGATGTGGGAGATTGAATGTTGTTTGTAGTGTGTTAGCAGCAAATCATCTGATTTTGTTAGACTGTGTAGTGTGTGAAGGAGAGCAATATGCAATAAACTTAAGAGAAGTGGAATGGAGCTAGATGGGAAGCCTATTAAAATGCTTAAAAAAAGTGTTTGCATTTTGTATTCTAGAGGCAAGGGGGAGCTGTATGAGAGATAGAGTGGAGAGAGGTGCAAAACTGTATACAGGTAGACCAACTAAGAAAGACTTTCTTGCAATAGTAGGCAAGAGGTGATGAAGGCCTGAATTAGGGTGGTGGGCTTGTGATCAGAGAGAAGGGAAAGGTAAGAGAGGCATTGAAGGTAGGTTCAGTTTATTAACTGATTAGATATAGAAGATGAGCTAAACTGAAGAACTGAGAATGATGCCGAGATTGCTAACTTGTTTGGCTAGAAAGATAGGGAAGTTTGGAAAAAGAGAGGGTTTTGAGTTCTGTTGAATTTGAGATGCATGTGGAACATCCAGTTGAAAATGTCCAGTAGGCACCATTTTTGAAAGTAGCCCATTCCACTTTTGAAAAGCTTTAATTTTTAGGAAATTTTCTCGTTGGCACCTTCTACCTATGGCTTGTATTAGGCTCTGGGGCCAAGCAAAATAAATCTAATACTTCCTCTGGCAGTCCTCCAAATACTTGAAAACAGCTATCATGCTTCCCCAGTTTAATTTAAGTTCAGCAAGCATTTATCAAATGCCTACTATGTTCCAAGCACTATGCTTTTTTGAGACACACATTGCCAATTCCTTCAACTGATCTTAATATGGCATGATTATCTGCCCTGCTTCCTCCCCCCACCTCTAACTGTTTTAGCTAATGTACTTCTTCAAATGTGAGCTGAGCATAGTAACTCTAGATATGGTCTGACCAGAGCCAGAGTGAAGTTGGAGCTATACTCTGTGTGTCACCTAATATAGTCCAAGATTGCATCAGGTTTTTTGGTTGCCATATCACACTGTTGACTCATATTGAACTTACAGTCCACTCAAACCCTCAGCCCTTTTTTCAGGTGAACTCTTAACTTAACCATGTATCTCTCATTTTATACTTGTGAACTGATTTTTTGAACCCAAGTTTAAGACTTTACATTTATCACCCTTAAATCTTATTTTATTTGATTGAGGCCAATGATCTAGTTATCAGTAGCTTTTTGGTTTTTAACCCAGTCATCTAGCTTTGTTCTACTTGCAAATTTGAGAGGACATAATAACCATCCTTTTGACCAAATTATTGATAAAATGTTAAATAGTACAGGTCCAAACACAGATCCCAGAGGTGTCTCACCTGAGGATAGAGTTCTTCTTAGTTGATGTTTACCCATTAATGACCACTCTTTGGGTTTGCTCATCAACCAGTTTTGAAATCACCTGAGTGTAATGTTCTCTCTTCCGTATCTCTTGTCTTTTTCACTAGACTGTGAAGACTAAAAGCTCCTTGAGAGCAGGAACTGTTCTGTTACTGTCTTTGTATCTCTAGTGCCTAGCACAATAGTTCCTAACACTTGTTGATTGAGAGACTTTGCCTAGACTAGAATCTGGGCAAGATGTTAAAATCTACGTAGATTAAATCTGTAGCATTCATGTAATGTGCCATTTTGTAATGCTAGTTTAGGAGAGAATGAAAGTGAATGAGAAAAGTCCTTATAGGGTGAATACTGCAGTCAGCCTGTAGAGAAAAGGAAGGATTGATAGAGATTCTGTGGTGTTAAATTGAGAGAATTTGGTAATTGATTTGTATATGAAAGGCGAAGGACAAGAAAATGATACAAACACCAGCATTTGAAATCTGGGAGACTGAAGGAACATTAGTGATATTGAGTAATAACAAAATCAGATTGCTCTAGGCAGTTGGAGATGTTGGTCTGGATCTCCCAAGTGAGGTCAGGACTGAGTATCATCTGTTAACTTCAAATTCAGTGGTTTTTTCCACTACACCATGGAATGTATTTTATTTGTTAAATACTAGATATCTTCCGATATTTTTATTTAGGGAAATTGAATTGCAAGTGACCCAAATAGTTATATTTTGTTGGGAAAATCTCTATCAACTAAGTGCTGCCTTGGTATCTTAGAAATCTATTTACGTTGTTCACAAATACCCTATAAGACCCCAACTTGCAGTCTTTTATGTGAATTAATTCCCTTTGACATTTTGAACATTTGTTCAGGTTCTTGATGTTTTTGTATTTTCTATACCAAAATGTTCCTGTTAAATATGATACATGTATTAACATTATTGCATATTTACTTGCCAAAGTTAATAAATAATAAATTCATAATAGTTTTCATCTGGACCTGTGATTTTATTGGTGTGGGGACCTCCTGTGGTGGAAACTCCCTCCACTGATACAGATTGGCACTGTTGTGTTAGTGACGTGTGATAGCTATAAATCTAAAGAGTCAGAGGCAGGACTTTCATCCATTTTTTGGTGCCTTCAAGATTGGCTCTTTATATTATTCATACCCCCTCACCCCCTTTTAAGTGATGTTTCATTCAAGTTGCCCATCATTTTTAATACATGTGTTTGAAACATTTTTACAATTAATTGGGAACTTTGAATACTTTTGCAATCTTAGAATGCTCCTTGAAGTAAATCTGTCAAGGAAATAGTATCATGTAGAGCAGTAGTTCTCAACCTGTGGGTTGTGACCCCTTTGGGGGTCGCCTAAGACCATTGGAAAACACATATTTCTGATGGTCTTAGGAACTGAGACACCACTCCTCTCTCCATCTCCAGGCAGGTCCACCCACATACAGATACGCCCACATAGGAGTATTAAAGAGTCGCCGCATTAGAAAGGTTGAGAACCACTGATGTAGAGGAAAACACTGGATTGTGTGAAGAGACCTGAGTCTTAGTTTCAGTTGCCATTAACCAGTTATATGATCTTTTGTAAGTTTGTAGTTCTTATAGTTTATAGATTTAGAGTAGAAGGAACCTTAAGGGCTGTGTAGTCTAACCCTCTCCTTTTACAGTTTCCTCCTCTGTGAAATGAGGGGGTTATACTGTGATGCCATATCACTCCTACATTCTGTGATTCTTTTGAAAGAAAGTGATTTTTTTTGGGCAGTAATACCAATTCTCTTTTGTTTGTTTTGAAAACTTTTTTCCCTCTTGACATATACTTAGGGATAATTGTCTCTATCCTTTGCTTCTCTAATACCAGATTTTCACTGTGATTATTGGTATTTTGTTGTTATCATTAACTTCTGTAAGTGAACTTTCAGATTTGAATCTTTGTTTAGAGATGTTGTGGCTGACACAAGAACTGTGTCAGGAGACCTGACTCTTAATGCCTGATTTTTCTGTGTGATGCCTTGGCCAAGTCACTTATTTTTTGCTATACTTAATATAGCATTATTTGACCATCACATACAAATATAGTAAGCATTTATTAAGCAGCTATTTTGTGAAGAGTACTGCTAGGTGTTGAGGGAGATAGAAAGTTTGGAAAAGGTAAATCTCAGTCCCCAAGACACAGGATCATAGATTGAGAACTAAAAGGGATCTTAGGAGCCATATAGACAAGTGTTCTCATTTAACAAATGAGAAAACTGGGACTGAGGCTAAAGGGTGACTGGCCCAGTGTCACACAGCTAGTAAGTATTCGAGGCAGGATTCAAACTTTTCTTTCTTGCTTCAAGTCCAGTTAGGTAGACAGGCAGAGTAGTAGAGAAAATGCTAGTCTTAGAGTTAGGAACTTCGGTTTAAATCCTGCCTGAAGTACTTATTAGCTGCATAACTCAAGGCAAGTCACTTACTCTCTCAGCCTCAGTTTTCCTTAAATTAGGGATAATAATAGCACCTATTTCATGGGCTTGTTGTAAGGAATAAATGAAATAATATAAAGTGCTTTTACAAAGTTAAAATGTTATACAAATGTTAGCTATTACAGTCTATCCGCCACATCTAATTGCCTCAAGTAGTAAATAGCAGAGCTTCGATAATGAGTAGTCTCCTATTGAGCAAGTTAATTAACATCCCTGGGCTTCGGTTTTTCCATTTGTGAAATGAGAGGGTGAGATAAATTGACCTTTGGGGGAAACTTCTAGCTTTAGATCTATGGTTCTGTCTTATGGAACTCAAACCCCCAGGCTTCTGCCTGGTTGTGACATGGCTCCTTTCAGTGCTACATGAGTACATCCTTCTAGAACCCCATTGACCCTCCTCTTGTTTTACTGTAAGCTTATTAATGTAGTGTTGATAGCCATCTAATAACATGGTGAAACAAAAACGCTTATCCTTTGCTACATTCTGACAAGTACTCTGTCCACTGTGTCACCTAGCTCTTAGAAAATAGCATTTACTCTAAGTCGAAAAAGAGTGACTCAGGTTCTGCTGCTTAACCACTTGTTTGACTTTGGGCAAGTCACTTAACCTCTCTGCACCTCAATTTCCTTATCTGCAAAATATAGGGTTGGATTAGGTGACCTTACTTCCAACTTTCTCTACATTTATGATTCTATTGTACGTGGGCATTGAGGTCAAGAGAGTCAGTCAGTTTGCTGCTCAGGATGTGAGGATAGCATGGAAGGCTTTGGAGGTGAGCTGCTTATCTTCTGAACCTTGTCTGTGTCTTCATCTGATTTTGAAGACATTTTCATTGGTTTTGGAAGAGGATTTGCAAGTATCTAGGTGGTGGCAGTTGGCTTCAGTGTCAGCTGAAGAATCTTTGCTTTTTAATCTCAGGTTCTAAGGACACTTGAGCCTTGAGAGGCTTTCAGACCAGCTGTCACTGCTTTTGAGTTCCAGCTCTTTGACATTTTTGTCTCTCTCTTTTATTGCCTTCTGAACTTTTATGCACGTGTGTGTAGGTCATACTTGTTATATAGGTGAATTTGTCTCTAGTGTCTAAAAGTAAACTATGTGTGAAAATAGGTATGTTACTATTGCCAGTTAATACCATAAGATGCCCCAGCTATGTTAACTGAGGTGTGTATATGTGTTTATCTTTTTGAGTCCCCATGCTTGGGGTATTAGAATTAACAAATTGAAACATTTCAGGAAGTATAGGGAATTGCCTTGTTTGGCAGGAGTGTAGAGTTGGGAGTGTGAGAGGGATGATTTATGTGAGATAAGGATTTAAGTCAGTCAGCAAGCATGTTTCAGAAAGGCAAGAATTCGGTCCCTTTTCCCTAGGAGCTCACATTCTAATGGGGAGATAACATGAAAATATTTATGCACTTGCAAAATATATGCAGTGTAAAAATGGAGGTGATCTCAGACAGAAGGGGCTCGCAGTGGTTAGAGACTACAAAAGATTTCTTTTAGAAGATGAGATTTGAGTTAGATCTTGAAGGAAGTGAGGGAAATAAGGAATTGAAGTTGAGGAGAGAGATCATTCCAGGCATTGGGGGCAGGCGTTGTAAAGGCAGGAAGTTGGGAGGTGACTTCAGAACAGACTCTTGGGGGATGCACTTTTTTAGGAGATGTTACCTGGAGGAAGTTCCACATAGGGTACTGAGAAGAAGCTATGGTGGTTCCAGGTTGTGGCAGAGTATTTGAGAATTTATTAGGCAAGGGTTAAGACATCTACAATTTTTGAACATAAGAGAGGTGTGACCAGAATAATGAAAATAATTATCATGGCATGGAGTTAGTTTGAGGGCTGACTATTGCAGCATTATAATTTTTTAAAAATTAAATTATAAGTGGCTGTCCTAGGGTAGAATAGAGAAGAGGGCACAGATTTGGGGAAATATGCAGATTGTGAAATCAGTAGGACCTGATAGGTAATTAGTTACAAGTGAGAGGGTAAAGAATTAAGGGTAATCTCAGTTTTAAGAACAGAGGAGATTGAATGGTGATGCCAAAGCCAAGTAAAGGAAGGCATAAGGAAGAATGATTTAGGTGTAAAGGTAATGAGCTTGGTTTTGGACTGGTTAAGTACAAGATGCTGATGGTACATCCAAGTAGAATTGACCTTATGTTTGTATTCCTGCTCTTCTTACTTTATTCTGTGTGATTTGGGGCAAGTCATTTTGCTTTTCTGAACTTCAGTTTTCTTATGTGTAAAATGAGGGATTTGGACTAGATATTCTTAGAGGGTTTTTCGAGCTTTAAATGCTATGATCCTACTTAAGTCATTGAGCATATTCACTTAGCACAGTTTTTGGCATTAGTGATTAGAACAGTGATTCTACAGGTATTGCTAAATATTCCTAACCTTTTTTTGGAATGTAAAAAAAAAGGTAAGAGAAGCTATAGATGCCCAAATTTAAAGAACCCCTATCCAGTTATTATTTAGAATTGTTAGGTAGATATTTAATTGATACTTAGGTAATGTCTATTTAAATTATAATTTGTGGACTGAATCACTTATCTAAACTTAAAAAAACAGATTTAATACCCTTTCATAGCCTGCCACGAGTATTTATTTGTTAAATGAATATGATGTTGTGCTGTATTTCCATGTGATTCCTTCATTTAGTGAACTTCAAAGTATGGGTTTTTTTTAAGACTAATGAAATATAGGTTTTATATAGAGAAATATAGAAACGTAATTGGGAAATGTTTAACAAAATAAAAATACATTGCAACATGGATAATGTTATTTGTGGTTTTCCAAGTCACTATGAAGCCAGCAGGGATCCATTTCTATTTGAGTTTGACAGCATGTGATTAGATGATCCCTAAGGTCCTTATGTACTTTCTTCTTTTCTAGATTCCTACAATAGTTTCCTATTTGATCTCCCTGCTTCAAGTTTTCGTTTACTCAAATCTTATCTTCCATATAGCTGCAAAAATGATTTTCCCAAGGTGTAGATCTGACCATATTTATTGGTTGATTAACTTAAAGAAACAACTTTAATTGATATATTTTGTTTTTGTATCACCTTCATTTGCAACTACATCCTTCTTTCCCACTCAGAGAGCCATTTCTTGTGACAAAGAGAAGAAAGAGTTGCGCAAAACTAGCCAGCACATCAACCAAGACTGACAATATATCAGTTAATCAATAAGCATTTATTAAATGCCTACTATGATGTAGACACTGTGCTAAATTCTGGGATGACAAGACAAAAGGGAAGCAGTCCTTGACCTCAAGGAGCTTATATTGTATGGGAGCATGTAGCATGGTTCAATATTCAGATCTCCTTCCACCCCAATCTTTGCATGGAAGAATGTATTTTCTAATTTTCTAGGGCCAAGCTCAGTCATTATAATTATAGACTCTTTAGTTTCAGTTATTGTTCTTTCCATTTACATTGATATAGTCATTGTACCTGTTGTTTTCCTGATTCAGCTTACTTTGTTTTAGGTCATATGAGTTGTTTTGGGTTGTTCCTGACTTGGGTCAGTCTCTTGCCAGTTTATTTTCAATAGTCGAACAAAATGAGATACTTGTATTTCGTTAAACATTTGACCATAGGAGGTCTGCATAGTAATAGGAAAGGAAGGAGAGTCAACAAAGCATATGTATTGAGAATATTGTGAGAATATTTAGCTAAGTGAAACTTCCCTGCTGACTCTGAATTTGCCTTTGGTGGTCTACCATCCATAGCAGAGAGCACCTATAGTGCCTCATGTCTGTTTTGTACAGGAAGTGGTATCACTAGCTGAGGCATTGGTCCCTTGGCCCAATTAAGCCTTGAGAATATGACTATGATAAAAATCAAAATAGTTTCCAAGAAAAACTAGCCTAACTTTCATGGGGGTGGTGGAATGTTAGGATATTATTCTGTTCCCTTAGCCTTATTTGATTTTTCCATATAGTACAGTCATATTGTTACTATAAAAAGTATGGATGTTGTGGTGTATGTGAAACTGTAATATTTTTTGATCAATTTTTATGATAAAATTAAACATCAATAAATATGCAAGAGTCAATGAATGAAAAAGCATTTAAAGTGCTCATTATATGCTAAAATCTATGCCAAATACTGAGAATATAGATAGAAAAATTCATACAGTCTCTGCTTCCAAGGAGGAATTAAGTGTATTAAAAAAAAATTAGCAGCAGGGAGGGTGGAAATCCTAAATTTAATACAGCCGAAAGTTAGATGGCAGGGCCCAGAGGTCTTGAGGTTAACTTAACAGTGCTATAAGCCTTCACAGAATAAAGGCAGGGCAGACATTAAGTCCAGGAGTAGAAGTCAGTGGCCAAGCAAGTGAGAAGTCCTGGTGGTCTTCCATTACATTAGAAGGAAGAAGTTATCAAACTTTTTCACTTTATAGCATCCTTTACTGTCTTGGCATTTTTTTCATGGTGCCCCTAAGCCAAAAGAAATACTTATAAATTCTGTCTATTAAGTTGTTAGGTCTAAAATTCAAATATGCCTCAGTGAGGGGCAGTAGCTAGGTGGTACAGTGGATAGAGTGCTTTGCCTGAATTCAGGAAGATTTAAGTTCAAAACTGGCCTCAGACATGAAATGGTATTTCTGGCTGGGGACTTATCAATCAAGAGAGCAAGCCCTAGGAAGGGGAGGTGTCTTAGAGAATTGTTTGTTCAAGAACTCACGTGTTTTCCATGTTTATTTGTGAAATGACCTTTTTATATTTAGATCACACATCCACTTAGAGTTTACTGTGGCATATGGAGGGAGGTGTTAATTTAAACTTAATTTCTGTTAGCCTGCTTTAGAATTTTCCAGCAGTTTGTTGAATAGAGAATATTTGTACCAGTAGTTCTTAAGTTTATTGACTATTGTGGTACTTTGTTTGCTTCTGGGTTTTGTTTATTTGTCCCAATAATCACCTTTCCTATTTTTTAACTATTACTAAATCATTGTAATAATTTTGGTTTTGTAGTAATAGTTTGAGATCTGATACTTCCCACTGTTTGTCATTCTTTCCCTTGAAATTCTTGACCTTCTTCTTTTCCAGATGAATTTATTGTTTTTTTCCCCTAGTTTTGTAAAGTACCACTTGAGCAGCTTGGTATGTCACTGAATCTGTAAATTAAGTAATGTTTTCATTTGTTGTCATATTAGTACAACCTAACCATGGACAACTAAAATATCTCATTTTATTTGTTTTATTTTTGCAGAGTGCTTTATAATTGTTTTCCTATGATGTATATGTGTCTTAGTAGGTGATTCCCAGACATTTTAAGCAATCTGTAGTTATTTTGAATTGAATGTCTTTTTCTGTCTCTTCCAATTGGGTTTTATTTATAATATAAAGAATACTTAATGAGGCAAAGCAAGAAGGCTGTCCCACTATGATTTTACATAGTTCTGGAAATGTTTAGTGTTACAATAAACAAGATATTTCCTCAATAAGAATAAGCACAAAGACACAAAATTAAAATAAAATAAATTCAATAAGGGAACAGGACATAAAACCACAAAAATCATCAGACATTCTTTATATTATAGTTTTTCCTGAAAAAAAAATGCATAACATAAGCTCTTGCTCAAGGGCTATTGGCTAACATAGTGGATGGATCATGTACTTTATTCTTGGATTTTCCCCTCCTACATCAATGACTTTCCCATTATACATAAATATTAATTTCTTTGTCAGTTACAGGTAGCTAAAAGAAATTGTTTGAATTCTTTTGATGAACTAGAATTTAATTGTTTCAAGTGTTAGAATGGATTGTCATTTGATGTTTGAAATATTTTTGTCACTTATCAGTTGAATTTGGAAAGCAGTAAGCCAAAGCACTGCTAGGTGGTAAAGGGGGTATAAGTATAAATGTTATAGTCCTTATCCTTATGGAACTTATAGTCTAAAAGGGAGAGGGATATAGTATATAAATATTATAAAAAATAGAACATGATAAATTCATGAGTTGTGCAGAGAAAATACTATTGAAATTTGAAGAAGGAAGGCTCATTTTAAACAGGGGCATCATGTCTTCATATAAGAGATGATGTTTGAGGTGGGTCTTACAGGAGGAATAACTTTTTAGCAGGTGGAGCTAGTTTGGGGGAAATTAAGAGAAGGGAAGTAGAGTACCCTAGGTTTAAGGAATAGTGTAAGACAGACAAATGGGTAGGAAAGCAAGGAAAATAGATAAGGGATGGTGATTAATCTAGTAAGACCATAGTATAGAGAACCTATTGGGAATTAATGTCAAATAGGGCTGAAATAGTAAAGGGGCAGATTATAGGGGGGCTTGAATACCACCCTGAGGAATTTGGATTTTATCTTTGATATCACAAATATCTAGCCCCTATGACACTGCTTTCTCAGTTCTCCTAACTGCCTCGCCCTCTTCAGTCTCTTTTTCAGGATGGTCATCCATCTCCTCTTCTCTTGGCTGAGTGTTTATTAGAAATTTTTTCAGTTCCCATGTATTTAAGTGCCATCTACATGTAGATGACTGTCTTTATTTATTAATTTATATATCAAATCTGAATTTCTTTCCAAGTTCCGTTGTGCATTGTCAGCTTGCAAGATGTGTCTTCCTGGCTGTCCCATAGAAATCTAGGACTCATCTTGTCAAAAATAGAAGTCTTGTTCACCTCTTAACCTCCCTCTGTACCAAATCTCACTGTTTTTTTTAAGGTTACATGTCATCCCAGACCACCCACATGTATAACTTGTGAATTATCTTTGACTCTTCCATTTTCCTTTTTGCCTATATCCAATCAGTTGCTAAGCAGATTCTGCTTCTATGTCAGTTTGTGTATATGTCCTTTTCTTTCTAATTACAAAACTGCTACTCTACTTAAGGCGTTAATCACCTCTACTCTGGACCACTGTAATAGCTTCTTCATTGGTCTCTCTGCCTGTCTAATCCATCTTTTTCAGGGCTGTCACAATCTTTCTGAGGTAAGTGTCTGACCCTGCCATTCTCTTCCTCTGAAACCTTCACTGCTTCTTCCATTGCCTGTAGGAGAAAATAAAAACTCCCCTGACAATTTGGTTCCCAGATGGGCCATATTTCATTTTTCTCCACTTAATGTATTCTATATTCCAGCCAAACTAGCCTACTAACTGTTCTCTAGATCTCATATCATATCACCTATCTTTTTGCTTTCACATAAGTTGTTCCCTATATCTAGAATATACTCTCTTTTCTCTAACTCTCAAAATCCTCTTCTTCCTTCAAGGCAAAGCTCTCCTCCTGAAGTTCTTCTTATCTCTCTTCAACCTTCCTCCTATTCCTGGTTTCCAGTCTTGTTAGTGTTCTTTCCCTATCACTTTTCCTTGTACAGTAAATACTGTTATCATCTTCAGTTTACCAATAAGGAAACTGAGGTTGAGAGATCTTAAATAACTTGCCCAGCCATTATGTATATGAGGAAGAGTTCAAACTCAAGAGTTCTTGACTCCAGGTCCGTTTGAGTGCTTATTGCAAGTTAATGCACTGGGGAGATACAAGTTCTCGAAATACTAGCAATAGCAATAAGACAAGAGGAAGAAATTCAAGGCAAAGAAGAGAGGAAACTATCCCTTTTGCTGATTATAAAATGGTTTACTTAGAAAATCTTAAGGAATTTGCAAAGAAACACATTTTGACAACTGATAGCTTCAGTAATTGTAGTCTGCAAAATCCACAAAAATCAGTATTTCTGTATATTAACAAAATCCAGGAAATGATAATAGAAAGGGAAAGTTAATTCAAAATAACTACAAAATGCATAAAATATCTAGTAATCAATATATCAGACTGTATTCAATACCTGTATTGTTACAATCACTAAATGCTATTTAAAGAGTTTTGTTTTGTTTTTTGCTTTTGGAAGGGCAAAGGCAGGGCAGTTGGGGTTAAGTGACTTGCCCAAGGTCACATGGCTAGTAAGTGTTAAGCGTCTGAGGCCAGATTTGAACTCAGATCCTCCTGACTCCAGGGCCAGTGCTCTATTCACTATGCCACTTAGCCACCCCAAGAAATTTTTAAAAATTAAATATCTGGAGAAATATTCAGTGCTTCTATGTGTGCAGTACCAACATAATAAAAATTTGTGGATTTACCATTTAGACTAATAAAGGGATATACAAAACTAGACAAAATAATAACATTAATTTGGAGGAACAAAAGATCTAGACTATCAGAGGGAATAATGAAAAAAAAGTATGAAAACAATGAATGAATAAAAAAATAGGAATAGAGAGGGGAGTAGCACTTCTGACATTAAACTATATCATAAAGCTTTAATCATAAACATGTTTCTGGCCAACAAATAGAAAAGTAGCTTAGTTGAATAGATTAGACAAGGAAGAATCAGAAATAATTGAAGTCAGTAACTGAGTTACAACTCTAAAAACCTAAAATTATTAAGAAGGAACACTTCAGAAAACTGGAAAGCAGTCTGGCAGAAATTAAGTGTAGAACAAAATCCTATGCTATGTTCTATAATAAATTTAAAGTGTATATTTGACCCAAATATTAAAGATGATGTCAAAGAATAGAACAAGAATGAAGATCATATATCTTTCACAGCTGCCTGTAGGCAGTAAATTCTTAACCAAATAAAGGATAGAGGCAATTACAAAAGCAAAAACATAGGTAAGTTGTGATTAATGTGAATTGTATTAATGTGAAATTCAGTTTAGTACTAGTTAGAAAATGATACCAGGTCTCATTTAATGAGAACCAAAATTCAGTTAATCTGAGGAGTCCAAACTAGTCAAGAATTTTATTACATCTGCATCATCAATCTGGAGTTGCCTGTTGTTGGGTGTGATCTACTGCCCTACTGCCATATTACCAGCAGTTGTGTTGATTTTTTTTAAAGCTCTTAACAAAATGGATAAAAAAATTTTTCAAATGGAAACAGCACAAAAAATTAAGTGGCTTGTAATTATTTGGAACAAAAATTTGATGTAATTGAATGGCATGGATGTGCTCATAACTCTAAAATAGGGCAAGGTGTCAGGATGCCTGACCCTGTAGTAGAGAAGATTATAAAACACGCAGGTGAAATTTAAAAAAAGGCAAAGTTGCATCAGTTTTTCTGTGATTTTCAAACAATCAGAAGGTACAGCGGGCAACTGTTAATTCTCTTTGTATCTTTCTTCCCTGGCTTTTACTTCTTTTCCCATTTTTTCCTTCTACTGTTCTCATTTGGTCTTTAAAATAATTTTATACTCATTAAAAAATTCTTACTATAACCCTTTTAGAAATTCTTCTTAGATTTGTATCTAAGCATTTTTCTTTGAGGTATTGCCTGTTCTTGAGGCATTCTTTTTTGTTTGTGTCTTGAGCTCCCCTATTGCCATAGTAGCTTTGTGTGGTTAGGTTCTGGTTTTATTTTTGTGTTTGTTTTTTGTTTTTTGTTGTTGGTGGTATATTCTTCAAGACCAATTTTTGACTTTGGGCTTTATGTCAGCGGTGGGCTCTTAACACTTATGGAGGAGGATGTCCGGCCTGAACGGCGCTTATAACCTCCTGCTTTCTCAGCTTGGGGGGGGAGGTGCTGATATTTAGTGATCTCAAAGTAGAGTGATCTGGGTAGGACAATGTTCTTTGTCCTCCTGCTCTGAATTCTGTAAGTTCTTGACCCAGTTTTGGAACTCTCACCTTGTCCTTGTTTGGAAGTTTAAATAGACTCAATCACTGTTGGCCTCATAGGAGACTTTCCAGGTTCAGAACAGCTAAACTGCTGGCTTCCTTTTGGTCTGAGACTCCTGCCCTGGTTATTCCATTGAAAGTTTCCACACTGGGCTAAAGGGTAGAACAGAACCGCTGCTCTGCTCCTGTGATCAGATCCTTACAGCTATAGTTTGCTTCTGAAGTTTGTTCCTTGCTCAGTAGACACCTACAGTCCTTCTTTTGATTGTTTCTCTCCACACTTTATCTGTGACCTAAAATTGTGTGATAAGTGAGAGCTGCCAGTTGGAACCTATTCTTGTACCCAGTACTTGCTCCCCTGGAATCTCTTTTGACCTAGGTACTTCCTACACTGCTGCCCTGTCTCAATCTTTTTTCAGTTTCTAGGCATTGGAATGTTCCCTGCTGCTGCCACCAACTATTCTTGGCCATACCCTGTCTCTAGTACCTCAAAGACTTCTCTGTCAGTCTTCTTAAGACACTCTGGGCTACAAAGATAACTCACTATGACTTTTTCTTTTTCTTTTTTTTTTTTTGGAGGGGGGAAGGCAGGGCAATTGGGAACTCAAGGTTACATGGCTAGTAAGTGTGTCAAGTGTCTGAGGCCGAGTTTGAACTCAGGTCCTCCTGACTCCAGGGCTGGTGCTCTATTCACTGCGCCACCTAGCCGCCCCTCTTTTTTTTTTTTCCTTTAAATCAAAATTTGGTCTGGTCCATTTTCTAGATCTTTGTCAAAGAACTGCTTTGAGTGGTGAGGTAGGCCACTGCTTCACCTTCTTGGTACTGCCCATACACCCAAGAAAATCACTGACAAAATGAAATACTCTCTCTATAAAAAAATTTATACTAACACTTTTTGTAGTAGTAAAGATCTGGAAGCAAAGTAGATGCCTGTTGATTGGGAGAATGGCTAAAAGTTGTGGTACATGAATGTAATTGAATATTACTGTACTGTAAAAAATGATGAATATAATGAATTCATAGAAGGTGGAAAAGACTCATGAATTGAAGCAAAATGAAACAACAGAAGCAGAAAAAGAGTATATACAACGATTACAGCAATGTACATGGAAAGAATAATAATAAAGCAAACAAAATTAAGTGCTGCAAAATTATAACCAAGCTTGGCCCCAATGGGAAGCTGTGAGAATGTTACTTCTTTTGCTTTTCGCAGAGGTGGGGATTATGGCTATGGTGTGGAACGTTGCCTATGTTAGAATTTTTGTTTTGTTGGTTAGTTTTGCGTAACTTTCTTTTTCTCCTTTCAACATCATTTATTATAAAGGATAGTTCTCTGGGAAAGGATAGGAGAGGAATCATAGGTGTCGTGAAATCAAAAGAGCGATATAAATGTCAAAAAAAAAAGAAAGTTAAGGGAGAATTGAAGTTCTAAAAGAAGTTGGGAAATATTAAGACCCCTTCTCTAGATCCACTATGCCAGGCATTCTGTTAGGGGCTGAGGATAAATTAAAAAATGAAAATAATCTGTATTCTGAAGGAAATTTGGCTATGCCTATAACATTTTCATCATACTTATGCTGTTGTAAATATATTTTTTACCGTTAGCTAGTTTCAGCCTTTATTATTATCTTTGCTCCTGATCTGTGTGATGTTGGCCAAACCTGTATAATCTCTAGTTTTCTCATCTATAAAATGAGGAGATTTGACTAGATTAGTGGTTCCCAATTTTTTTTTTTCCCTTTCAATAACAAAAAAAATGTGCTTTGAACTCTCAGGGTAATTTAATGGGCTACTCATAATATTCTTTGAAATATGTTCACTAAATCCTTACAAGAACTACATTATAACTTTTGCCCTCAGAAGCTCCAGGTTAAAATTTATTATTATAATTATCATTATAAAATATAATTTTTTTACCTAGAATCATGAGAACTCTAAACATAAAATTATAAAACTCAAATTATTAAATAATTGCAAATATATTTTTTGGTACTATCCTTAGAAGTAATAAAAAGTAATTTAGGAAGAACTCATGTTTACTATCATCTGCAGGACTTCATATTGAATTTCTTTATTTTAAAAATTTTGTTGAATATAAACAACATATTTGATTAAATAAGTTCCAGGTTAGAAGATATCTAACATGATATTGCCATCATATATATTTTTTCTGGACTGATGCATTTATTTATGAAATTAAAAATTATAATTAAAAAATTAATTTCTTTTTAGTTTTCAAATTCACTTTCATAAGTTTTAAATTTTCTCTGTTTCCCTTCCCTCTTTCCACCCCAAGATGGCATGCAATCTGATATAGGCTCTACATATACATTCTTATTAAATGTATTTTCACGTTAGTCATGTGATAGAAGAATTAGAAGGAATGGGAAAAACCATTAGAAAGAACAACAACAACAAAAGAGAGAACAAATAGTATGTTTCAATCTGCATTCAGACTCTGTAGTACTTTTTCTGAATGTGGATAGCATTTTCTATTGTGAGTCTTTTGGAGTTGTCTTAGATCCTTGCATTGCTAAGAAGAGCTAAGTCTTTCAAAGTTAGTCATTGCACAGTGTTGCTATTACTGTGTACAGTGTTCTCCTGGTTGTGCTCACTTCACTCAAGTGTCAATTCGTTTAAGTCTTTCCAGGTTTTTCTGAAGTTTGCCTGCTCATTGTTTCTTATAGCACAATAGTATTCTGTTACATTCATAAACTACAACTTGTTCAACCATTCCTCAACTGATGGGCATCCCCTCAATTTCCAGTTCTTGGCCACCACAAAAAAGAACTGCTATAAATATTTTTGTACGTGTAGGTCTTTTCCCCATTCTTATGGTCTCTTTTGGATACAGCCGTAGAAGTGGTATAGCTGGGTCAAAGGGTGTGCACATTTTTATAACCCTTTGGGTATCGTTCCATATTATTCTCCAGAATGGTTGGATCACTTCACAACTCCACCAACAATGCACCAGTGTTCCAATTTTCCCACATCTTGTCCAGCATTTGTCCTGTTTTGTCATGTTAGCCAATTTCATAGGTGTGATGTGATACTGTAGTGTTGTTTTTATTTGCATTTCTCTAATCAATAGTGACTTAGAGCTTTTTTTTCATATGATTATAGATAGCTTTAATTTCTTCACCTGAAAACTGCCCATTTATATCCTTTGACATTTATCAGTTGGGAAATGACTTGTATTCTTATTAATTTGGTTCAGTTCTCTATATATTTTAGAAATGAGGCCTTTATCAGAGAACTGGTTGTAAAATTCTTTCCAAATTTTCTGCTTCCCTCATAGTCTTGGTTGCATTGGTTTTGTTTGTGCATTAATTTTCAGTTTAATGCAATCAAAATCATCCATTTTGCATTTCATAATGTTCTCTATCTCTTGTTTGGTCATAAATTCTTCTGTTTTCCATAGGTGTGACAGGTAAACTATTCCTTGCTCTCCCAGTTTGCTTGTAGTATCAATCTTTATATTTAAATTCTGTACCCATTTTCACTTTATTTTGGTATATTGTGTAAGATGTTAGTCTATGCCCAGTTTTTGCCATACTATTTTCCAGTTTTCCCAGCAGTTTTTGTCAAATAGTGAATTCTTATCCTAGGAGCTGGGGTTTTTGAGTTTATATTTGACTACTGTGCCTTGTGTACCTAAGCTATTAGACTGATCTCTGTTTCTTAGCCAGTACCAAATAGTTTTGATGATGATTGCTGCTTTATAACATAATTTAAGTTCTGTTATAGCTAGGCCACCTTCCATAGCATTTCTTTTCATTAATTCTCTTGATATTCTGGACCTTTTCTTCTTCTGGATGAATTTTGTTATTATTTTTCTAGTTCTATAAAATATTTTTTGGTAGTTTGGTATGGCACTGAATAAGTAAATTAATTTAGATATAATTGTAATTTTTTAATATTATCTTGGCCTACACATGAGCAAGTGATGTTTTTCCAATTATTTAAATCTGACTTTATTTGTGTGAAAAGTGTTTTTTAATTGTGTTCATATAGTTCCTGAGTTTGTTTTAGCAGGTAGACTATTTTATATTTTATAATGTCTACAGTAACTTTAAATTGAATTTCTCTTTCTATCTCTTGCTGTTGGACTTTGTTAGTAACATATAGAAATGTCAGTGATTTATGTGGGTTTATTTTATTTCCTGCAATTTTGTTAAAGTTGTTTTTTATTTCAAGTAGTTTTTTACTTGATTCTCTAGGATTACTTGATTCTCTAAGTATATCATCATATCATCTGCAAACAGTGATAGCTTAGTTTCTTCTTTATCTGTTCTAATTCTTTCAATTTTTTTTCCTTCTCTTATTGCTGAAACTAATGTTTCTAGTACCATATTAAATAATAATGATGATAATGGACATCCTTGTTTCACTCCCAATCTTGCTGGAAATGCTGCTAGCTCATCCCCAATACCTAGAATACTTGCTGATGGTTTTAAGTAGATGCTACTTATCATTTTAAGGAAGGATCCATTTATTCCTGTGTTCTCTAGTGTCTTTAATAGGAATGAGTGTTATATTTTGTCAAAAGCTTTTTCTGCATCTATTGAGGTAATCATGTGGTTTCTGTTAGTTTTGTTTTTGATGTGATCAATTATGCTGATACTTTCCCTGATATTGAACCAACCCTGCATTCCTGGTATAAATCCTACCTAATGATAGTGTATTATTCTTGTGATAAGTTGCTGTAATCTTTTTATTAACATTTTATTTAAAATTTTTGCATCTATATTCATTAGGGAGGTTGGTCTATAATTTTATTTCTCTGTTTTGACTCTTTCTGGTTTAGGTAGGTTAGTACCAGGATTGTATCATAAAAAGAATTTGGTAGGATTCCTTCTTTGCCTATTTTCCCAAGGAGTCTATATAGTATTGGAATTAATTGTTCTTTAAATGTTTGACAGAATTCTCTTGTAAATCCATCTGGCCCTGGAGATTTTTTCCTAGGGAGTTGATTGATGTCTTGTTCAATTTCTTTTTCTCAGATGGGGTTATTTAAGTATTTTGCTTTCTTTTCTGTCAGTTTGGGCAATTTATGTTTTTGTAAATATTCATCCATTTCACTAAGATTGTCAAATTTATTGGCAAACATTTGGGCAAAATATATCCTAATTATTGTTTTAATTTCCTCTTCATTGGTGGTGAATTCACCCTTTTCATTTTTGTTACTTGTAATTTGGTTTTCTTCTTTCTTTTTTAAAAGCAAATTAACCAAAGGTTCATTTATTTAATTATTTAATTTTTACAAAACCAGCTCTTAGTTTTATTTATTAATTCAATAGTTTTCTTAATTTCAATTTTATTAATCTCTCCTTTGGTTTTCAGTATTTCCAATTTGTTATTCATTCAATTGGGGATTTTAAATTTGTTCTTTTTTGAGCTTTTTTTGTTGCATGCCTAATTCATTGATCTCCTCTTTCTCTATTTTATTCATGTAAGCATTTAGAGATATAAAACTTCCCCTAAGAACTGCTTTCGCTGCATACCTTCAGTTTTGATATGTTGTCTCATTATTGTCATTCTCTTGGATGAAGTTATTGTTTCTATGCTTTTCATTTGACCCACTTGTTCTTTAGGATTAGATTATTCAGTTTCCAATTAATTTTTAGTCTATCTTTCCATGGACCTTTATTACATATAATTTTTATTGCATCATGATCTGAAAAGGATACATTTAATATTTCTGCCTTTCTCCATTGGATTGTGAGGTTTTTATGCACAAGTAAATGATGAATTTTTGTGGAGGTCCCATTTGCTGCTGAGAAAAAGGTATATTCCTTTTTATCCCCATTCAGTTTTCTCCAGAGCTCTACCATATCCAACTTTTCTAAAATTTCATTCATCTCCTTAACTTCTTTCTTGTTTATTTTGTGATTAGATTTATCTAGTTCAGAGAGGGGGAGATTGAGATCCCCCACTAGTATAGTTTTGCTCTGTATTTCTTCCTGTAACTCCCTTAACTTCTTCAAGAATTTGGTTGTTATACCACCTGGTGCATATATATTTAGTAATGATACTACTTCATTTTCAATGGCGCCTTTTAGCAGGATATAGTTTCCTTCCTTATCTCTTTTTTAATTTTTATTTTTTTATTTTATTTTGCTTTTTTGGAGGGCAGAAGGCAGGGCAATTGGGGTTGAATGACTTGCCCAAGGTCACATGGCTAGTGTCAAGTGTCTGAGGCTGGATTTGAACTTGGGTCCTCCTGACTCCAAGGCTGGTGCTCTATTCACTGCACCACCTAGCCGCTCCTCCTTATCTCTTTTAATTAGATCTATTTTAGCTTTTGCTTTCTCTGAGATTTTTTTTTTTACTTGTTTTTGGTGCTTTTTTTTTTACCTTAACTGGAACACAATATTTTCTGCTCCAGTTTTTTACCTTTACCCTGTGTGTATATCCCTGTTTCAAATGTGTTTCTTTTAAACAACATATTATAGGATTATGGCTTTTAATCCATTCACTTCCATTTTATGAGAGAGTTCATCCCATTCACATTCACAGTTATAATTGCCATCTGTGTCTTTCTCTCCATCCTATTTTCCATCCATTTATGCTTTTGTTTCTCCTTTCTCCCTTTCCCTCCTCAAAAGAGTTTTGCTTTTGACCACTACCTCAGTCTTCCCTCTTTTCTATCAGCCCTCTCCCTTTTCTTTCTCTTTTTCACTTACTACTTCTAACCTCGATTCGAAGCACCCCCTCCCTTTTCTTTTCTCTTTCCCCTTCTACTGCCCGTAGGTCAAGTTAGATCTCTATACCTGTTATTCCCTCCTTGAGCCAAATCTGATGAGAGTAAAGATCTAACAATGCTCATCTTCCTCCCTTCTTTCACTCTACTGTAATATGTTTTTGTGCCTCTTCATGTCATGTAATTTACCCTTTTCTGCCTCCTTCTTTCCTCTTCTCCCATTACAATCCCTTTTCACCCTTTAATTAGGTTTTTAAAAAATCATCACAGTCAGTTAATTTATACCTTTACCCTCTGTCTATGGATATCCCTTCTAAATGTTGTAATAAAGATACAATTCTCAAGAGTTACAAATATCATCTTCCCATGTAGGGATGTAAACAGTTTGCCCTTATTGAATAACATGTTTGTTTTTCTTTTCTGTGTACCTCTTTTATGCCTCTCTTGCATCTTATATTTGAAGATCAGATTTTTGTTGAGCTCTAGTTTTTTCAAGGTCTGGAATTCCCCTATTTCATTGAATGTTCATCTCCTTGCCGAAAAGATTATGTTCAGTTTTTCTGGGTAGTTGATCCTTGGTTGTGATCCAAGCTCCTTTGACTGTCTTTTAATGTAGAAGCAACAAGGTCATGTGTGATCTTCACGGTGGTTCCAGGATATTTAAATTGTTTCTTTTTGGCTGCTTGCAGTATTTTCTTCTTGACTTAATAATTCTGGAATTTGGCTATAATATTCCTTGGTGTTTTCAATTTGATATCTCTTTTAGATGATCAATGGATTTTTTCAATGACTATTTTACCCTCTGGTTCTAGGACCGCAGGGCAATTTTCCTTGATGATTTCTTGGAAGATGTTGTCCAGGTTCTTTTTTTTCATCTTGGCTTTCGGGTAGACTAATAATTCTTTTTTTTTTTTTAACTTTTCTTTTTCATTGTGAATCTGAACATCAACAAGAATATTTTGATATGCAAAGAATAAAAGAGGATTATATATGTAACTGTAAATTTGTTAATATCTTTTTAATGTTTAGTAAACTTAATGTGTATTAAATTGAGAGGAACAAACTGTCCTGCTTGTCTGTTTCCTCTTCTGAACTTTCTCCTGCTCTCTGGGGTATTTTTTTAAAAATTGATTTGTTTATTTACTTTTAGTTTACAAGATTCAGTTCCAGAGTCCCTTGAGTTTCAAGTTTTCTCCCCTCCCTCTCTCCCCGCCCCCCACCCATGGCGGCATGCAGTCAAGTATAGAATCTGCAAATACTTTCACACTAGACATTAGTCTGGTTGTATAGAAGGATTGTAACCAATGGAGTGGACCGCAGGAAAAAGGAAGCAAAACCAAACATGGAAAAGAGTGATAGCATGTAGATTGCTTGAGCCTCCATTTAAACTCTGTTCTTTCTAGATTTTTCTATCAATGTAGGTATCTCTTTCCATCCCGAGACTTTTAGAGTTGTCTTATAGCTGTGTGTTGCTGAGAAGAGTCCAGTTCATCAAGGTTGGTCATCACATATACACTATGTCTGTGATTGTGTACAAGTTTTTCCTGGTTCTGCTCTTCTCACTTAGCATCAATTTGTATAAGCCCCTCCAGGTAAATATGAAGTCTTATCTCCTCCCCAATTCTTATAGCACAGTATTATTCCATTACATTCATATACCACAACTTGTTTAGCCATTGCCCAATTGATAGGCATCCCCTTAATTTCCAGTTTTTTGCCACCACAAAGAGAGCTGCAATAAATATTTTTGTACATATGGGTCTTCCTCCTGCTTCTATGATTTCTTTGGGATACAACCCCAGAAGTGGTATTACTGGGTCAAAGGGTATGCAATTATTTATAGCCCTTTGGGTATTGTTCCAGATTGCTCTCCCCTTTTATCAGTTCACAGCTCTACCAACAATACATTAGTGTTCCAATTTTTCCCCATCCTCTCCAGCATTTGTCATTTTCCTGTTTTGTTATCTTAGCCAATCTTATTGGTGAGATGTGGTACCTCAAAGTTGTTTTGATTTGCATTTCTTGAATCAAGAGTGATTTAGAGCATTTTTTCATATGCTTATAAATATCTTTAATTTCTGCCTCTGAAAATTGCCTGTTCATATCCTTTGACCATTTATCATTTGGGGAATGACTTGTATTCTTATAGATTTTACTTAATTCCCTGTATATTTTAGAAATGAGGCCTTTACCAGAGACACTGGTTGTAAAAATTCTTTCCCAGTTTCCCACTTCCCTCTTAATCTTGGTTATGTTGGCTTTGTTTGTACAG
>CM053581.1:92133391-92163641 GCA_028627135.1 Pseudochirops cupreus | reverse complement strand
TTTAGGAATGTAGATGCTGTACCTCTTGGTGCATAAATGTTTAGTAATGATATTGCCTCATTTTTGATGGTGCCTTTTAGCAGGATATAGTTTCCTTCCTTATCTCTTTTAATTAGATCTAGTTTTGCTTTTGATTTATCTGAGATAAGGATTGCTACCCCTGCTTTTTTTACTTCAGCTGAGGCATGATATATTTTACTCCAGCCTTTTACCTTTACCCTGTGTGTATCCTTCTGTTTCAAATGTGTTTCTTGTAAACAGCATATTGTAGGATTATGGTTTTTAATCCATTCTGCTATGTATTTTGTGGGAGAGTTCATCCCATTCACATTCACAGTTATGATTATTATCTGTGTCTTTCCCTCCATCCTATTCCCTCCTCTGTTTATGCTTTTGTTTTTCTCCTTCTCCCTTCCCCTTCTTAAGAGTTTTCTTTTTGACCTCCACCTCCCTCAGTATTCCCTTCTTATCCACCCCTCTTCCTTTTCCTACCCTTCTCCCTTACTACTTCTTCCCTCCCTTCTAACCCCCCTCCCCACGTTTCTTAGCCCTTCCCCCCTCCTACTGCCTGTAGGATATGATTGATTTTTATACTCAATGTTTTATGTTATTTCTTCCTCGAACCAAGATTGACGAGAATAGATCTGATGCAGTGCTCCTCTCTTTCCCCTCTTTCTCTCGATTATGAAAAGTTTTATGTCTCTTCTTGATAGAGTCCTATCTTTAACTAGTTGTGTTATTCCCTCCTTGCACCAGAACCAGTGAGGGAAAAGCTCATATAATGGTCACCTCCCTCCCTTCTTTCCCTCTACTATATTGTTTTTATGCCTCTTTGTGTAGCATAATTTACCCTTTTCTGCTTCATTCTTTCCTCTTCTTCCATTGCAGTCCCTTAATAAGGATTTTTATCATCATTTTGCATAGTTTATACCCACACCCTCTATTTGTCTATATCCCTTTTAGATGTTGCCGTAGGTATAGAGTTCATGATATTAGCAGGTGTCAGCTTCTCATATAGAGATGTAAACAGTTTGCTCTTGTTAAATAACAAGTTATGTGTGTGTGTGTGTGTTTTTCCCCTTATTTACCTTTCTATGTCTCTCCTGGGTCTTGTAATTGGAGGTTGAATTTTCCATTGAGCTCTGGCTTTTTCATCAGGAAGATCTGGAATTCTGTTATGTCACTAAATGTCCATCTCCTTGCCTGGTAGATTATGCTGAGTCTCGCAGGATAGGTGATCCTTGGTTGTAGCCTAAGCTCTTTTGCCTTGAAAAAAAATCATATTCCAGTTTCTCTGATCTTTCAATGTTGAGGCTACCATATCCTGTGTGATCCTTACTGTGGTTCCACAATATCTGAATTGTTTCTTTCTGGCCACTTGTAGTATTTTCTCCTTTACCTGATAGTTCTGGAGTTTGGCCACAACATTTCATGGCATTTCAATTTGGGATCTCTTTCAGGAGGTGTCTGGTAGATTTTCCCGATTTCTATTTTATCCTCTGGTTCCAGGATCTCAGGACAGTTTTCCTTGATGAGCTCATGGAAGATATTGTCCAGACTCGTTTTTTCATCATGATTTTCTGGTAGACCAGTGATTCTCAGATTGTCTCTCCTGGATCTGTTTTCCAGGTCTGTTATTTTTCCATTGAGATATTTTACCTCCTTTTCTAATTTTTCAGTCTTGATGTTTTGTTTAGCTGATTCTTGGTTCCTCATAGAGTCATTGGCATCAATTTGGTTGATTCTAGTTTTTAGCAAATTATTCTCCTCAATTAGTTTTTGAAGCTCCTTTTCCATATGCTCAGATTTCATTTTTAGTTCACACATTTTACTTTTTAAGGAGCTGTTCTCTTCATTGTAATGTTTTTCTAATTTTGCAATTTTGTTTTTATAAGAGGTGTTGATTTTATCTTCCACCTCTCTAAGCTGGATTTCAAAGTTCTTTTTGAGCTCATCTAGCAATGCTTTCTGTGCCTGAGACCAGGTTGCAGTCCCTGTTAAGACTTCAGCTGCAGGCATGGAGTCAATACTCTCTCTTTCTGAATTTTATTCCTCCCTCTGTAGTAGGATTCCAAAGTCTTTGTCTTTGTAGCCTGCTTTCTTCCCATTTTGAGGCAGGACCTTAGCCACGCCCTTCCTCCAGGGTTCCTAAACCTTTACTGCTTAAAATTTTCCTCTGGGCCAATAATTTCAGTGTTTTTGGGTTAGAGGGGGGATTGGAGCAGCCAGGGTTCAGACTGTCATCTTGGTCCCTGGAAGTTCAGATAGTGGGGTTTTTAATTTCCAGGCTGTGAATGGATAGTCCTGGGAGTAGCTGCTGCCCCTGCCATGGGCCCTCCCTTTGTCTCTTACCCAGCTCTGCCTGATCCCCGCCCGTTCCTCACTCTGTGGTGATAGGCCTGGGAGTGGCCCTTGTGGTTGGTGGATCAGCAGGCCTCCTCCTGTGGCCTCTTGGCCCTTTGACGCCAGGGGTCTCCGGGGCCTGTCTGGTCACCACACTGGGTCTCTGGCGCCTATCTGACCAATAATTCTTAAATTATTTCTCCTGGATTTATTTTCCAGGTTGTTTTTCCAGCTTCTTCTATTTTTCTTCTCTTTTTTCATTCTTTTAATTTTGTTTGACTGATTCTTGATGTCTTATAGAGTCATTAGCTTCTTTTTGCTGAGTTCTAATTTTTAGCAAATTGTTTAAGTTAGCTTTTGTGCCTTCTTTTCCATTTGATCCATTATACTTTTCAAGGAGTTGCTTTCTTCAGTGTTAACTGAATTGAATTGGGAAATGGAAATTTTTTCCATTTTGTCAATTGTACTTTTAAAGGAATTATTCAGTTTTTCTTCTGCTTCTCTAATTTGACTTTTAAAATCCTTTTTGAACTCTTCCAAGAAGACTTTTTGGACTTGAGACCAATTCATATTCCTCTTTGAGGTTTCTGATGTGGGTATAGTGACAATATTGTCCTTGTCTGAATTTGTGTTTTGATCTTTGTCCCCAAAATAAAAATCTGTGGTCTTTGTTTTTCTGTGTTGTTTTTTGCTCACAATGCTTGCCTTTTTCCTGGCTTTTAAAGTTGATCTCTGCTTATGAGGCACAGGGGGCAGTGTTCCATGCTTCTTGTGCTAGGCCCTAGGGCCCTGGTTACTGGCTTTATGTGTGGGGTCCTCAGATTCTACAGGCTGTAGCTTACTTGGTGCTAAGTTGGAGCTACTGGTGGTAGCTGATGTGTGCTGATGCCAGGTGGGGTTTTATTGTATTTCCCTGGGGTTATACTGAAGCTTGTGGGGTGAGGTATGGGGGTAGGAGTGATATGGCTGCTGAATGTCTCCTCCTTGCTAGGGGCTCTAGCCTAGAGTACGGGTAGGCTCAGCCACTGGTAGATGCCCATCTACTATGCGTGTGATAGTTCTCTGCACTGGTGTCTATTGGTTCCCCAGGCTGTGTAAAGGCATGTGTGAGTCCTGGTATTGGCACTTTCCTGTTCCACCACCCTGGGGCTCAGGATCTCCCACGGGTTTTCTGAGGTGGGGCTTGCCACGATACCTCCCATCCTGTACTGGTCCTCTTCAGCCACAGCAAGAGAGACCTTTACCTATTGGCCTCATGAGCTAAAAAACCTGCACCCTGTCTTTCTGCTGGCTCCACTGTTCTAGTGTGTTTCCTGGGGTGGTATTTTCTGGGTTTTTCAAGATCAGTAAGGGAGAGTGAGAGTGACTTACTGTTTACTCTGCCATTATGGCTCCCAGACTATATCACAGTCATATATGGTTAATTTTGATGTTGGGCTTCCTTATTCAAACAAAAGTTTGCAGTATTTGGTTCAACACCAGTCAAACACAGTCGTAATTATGGTTCCACATTGAGTTTATTTTTGTATTTTGATTTTTAAAAAGCATACATGAAAATGCTCTCACATAAATATAGTGAGAAATGGTAGGAGAATTTTATAAGCTATTTTTCTGAGAGATGTAAACTTTACAAGTTGATGAAATTAATAGCTTACAAGTTGGTGAAATTAATCACCTTATAAGTTGATGAAATTAATAACTTGTTATGCTATATTTACTTTTTACTGACTAATGATGATGTTGTATTAAATGATAAATGTACTTAATGTACAATTACATATATTGTCTTTTTTTAAATACTGTTTATAGATGAATTAACTTTTGTAAGGAAAGAATCTCTTTGGACATGGCTTTCTTCTCTTCTACCCTGGCATACAAGCTACACTCTTACAGAAACTGCTGAATGACTGGGTGGCCAGTGTTGCCAGCCAGTTTATTTGAAAAATACCAGAGAGAAGAATAGTATAAAGGGAGAATGTTTAAATTAGAAAACAGGCTAATACTACAGTGAGAGGCAATGTAAGGTCTGTTTTGGCAGAATTTTGTGATGATCTGTGATGACTTCAAGATGGTATATAGTGTGCATATTTAGCGATCAAGATTTTCAGACAGCTTGAAATTTGTGCTGCAAGAATATAAACATTTGTAGCATCTTTATCATGCTGTTATGTAGCTGATGAAATAGGATTACAGGGGGAAAGGGAGAGCTATTCTGGTGTGTTGTACAGACCACAAAGGAGGACATACATATGCACCTGACAACCTGTAAAAAATCATTTTGCATTTGAATGTCATTAAAACCTGGTGAAGGTTTGGAAACAATTTGATGACAAGTTGAGAATCCATAAGAACACATTGTGCTTAGTCAGAAGTGGTCAGTTTGATGTACTCATTGCATGAGCACAATGCTGAGCCAAAACCCTTTGGGTATAGTTTCAAATTGTTCTCCAGAATGTTTGGACTAGGTCACAATTCCACCAGTAGCACATTTATGTCTCAATTTTTCCACATCCTCTCTAACATTTGTCATTTTCCTTTTCTGTCATGTTAGCTAATCTGATAAATGTGAGGTGGTACCTCAAAGTTGTTTTAATTTGTATTTCTATAATCAGTAGTGATTTAGAACATTTTTCCATGTTACTACTGATAGCTTTCATTTCTTCTTCTAAAAACTACCAGTTCATATCCTTTTACCATTTATCAACTGTGAAATGGCTATTATTTTTATAAATATGGTTCAGTTTCCTATACATTTGAAAAATGAGGCCTTTATCAGAGAAACTTCCTATATGTTTCTCTCCATTTCCTGCCTTCCTCCTAATTTTATTTGCATTAGTTTTATTTGTACAAAAGCTTTTGAATTTCATGTAATCAAAATTACCCACTTTTACTTCCTGTCATCCTTTCTATCTCTTGTTTGGTCACAAACTCTTTTCTTATGCTCCATTCGTCAGACAAATACATTTTTTGATGCTACCCTAATTTACTTATGATATCACTTTTTATGTCTTAATCATGTGCCCATTTTTACCATATCTTGGTATATGGTGTGAATATTGGTTTTTACCTAGTTTCTGCCAAACTGCTTTCCAGTTATTCCAGCAATTTTTGGCAAATAATGAGTTCTTGTACCTGAAACTTGAATCTTCAGGTTTATGAAACACTAGAATACTATAGTCATTTACTACTGTATATTTTACTATATAGTCTAATCTATTTTACTGATCCTCTACTCTCCTTTTTAGCCAATACCAGATTGTTTTGATGATTACTGTTTTGTAATATAATTTGAAATCTGGTACTGCTAAGCTGCCTTCCTTCATTTTTTTCCCCCATGAATTCCCTTGATAATGTCAACATCTTGTTTTTCCAGATGAATTTTACTGTTATTTTTCTGTGTCTATAAAATAATTTCTTTGGTAGTTTGACTGGTATGGCACTGAATAAGCGAATTAACTTTAGGTTGTCATTTAAGTATGTAATGTTACATTAATTATTCTATTTCCTCTTATGATAATCTGGGCAGATTGTATTTTCCAGATCAATTGTTTTTCCAGTGAGATATTTCACGTTGTCTTTTTCTTTTATTCTTATGATTTTGTTTTATAATTTCTTGATTTCTCATAAAGTCACTAGCTTCCATTTTCTCCAGTCTGATTTTTAAGGAATTATTTTCTTCAGTGAGTTTTTGGATCTCCTTTTCCATTTGACCAGTTTTGCTTTTTATGGCATTCTTCTCCTCATTGGCTTTTTGGACCTCTTTTGCCATTTGAGTTAGTCTATTTTTTTAGGTGTTATTTTTTTCAGCATTTTTTTGGATCTCCTTTAGCAAGCTGTTGACTCATTTTTCGTGATTTTCTTGCATCACTCTTATTTCTCTTCCAAATTTTTCTTCTACTTTTCTTACTTGATTTTTAAAATCCTTTTTAAGCTCTTCCATGACCTGCAACCAATTCGTATTTTTATTTGTGGCTTTTGATGCAGGAGTTTTGACTTTGTTGTCTTCTTCTGGGTGTATGTTTTGATCTTCCTTGTTACCAAAGTAAGATTTTATAGTCTGATTTTTTTTCACCACTGTTTGCTCATTTTCCTAGTGAATTACTTTTTAGCTCTTTGTTATGGTAGGACTCTTCTTCCAAGGTGGAGGACAAACTGTCCCAAACTCCAGAGGTTTCATGCAACTGTTTTCAGAGATACTTCTAGGGACCTGTAAGTTTTCAGTTCTTCAAAGGTGGTGTCATCAAATTGTTTACTCCTCTCCTGGCCTGTATTCTGATCTGTGAGTGACCACAAACACTCTTTTCTGCCTTGCAACTGTGAAGAGAGTTCCCTCTCCATTCCTTCCACAAGCTTCACCATGCTAGCACTCCTCCTCACCACAGGACCACCACCTAGGATTATGATCCAGATTAAATCATGGACAAAGGAAGAGAATCTTGCTTCAGCTCCAGCAAAGAGATCCCTGCAATCCCACCTTGATCATCTACTTGATCCTCCCCACTGTCTGTCGGCCAAGAGCTCTGGAAGCAGCTGCTGCTGCCCTAGGGCTGGTCCTAGAAGGTGCTCCTCTCTCACCTAGGTTAGACAGACCTTTCCTACTGACCTTCTAAGGCAGTGGTTCTCAACCTGTGGTTTATGTTCAATTTGTAACAATGAAAACACATCCTGCATATCAGATAGATTCCCAACAGTAGCAAAATTACAGTTATGAAGTAGCAACGAAAATAACTTTATGGTTGGGGGTCACCACAACATGAGGAACTGTATTAAAGGGTCGCGGCATTAGGAAGATTGAAAACCACTGTTAAGGTGTCTTTGGTATTTGTGGGTTGAGAAATCCGGAAACTACCACAACTGCCAGTGATTCTGTCCCCTGACACCAACTCCCAGCCCTGTGTGTGCCAGTGCAGCCCATGCTGGACTGTGCTCTTCTCTCATACTGGTGCATCAGACGTTTCCCATTGAACTTTCAGGTTGTCTTGGGCTGGAAATTTGTTTCACTCTATCATTTTGTGGGTTCTCCTGCTCTAGAATTTGTTTAGAGTTATTTTTTACAGGTATTATGAGGGGTTTGAGGGAGGTGTCAGACAAGTCCCTGCTTTTACTCTGCCATCTTGGCTCCGCCCTTCCTACCTCTTCCTTTTTTATGTTAGCTATAGCATAATAATATTCTTCTCTAGCCTCATATTTTAGTGTTGTGTTTCTCTGTTTCAAGTGTGTTTCTTGTAAACAACATATTTTTAGATTTTGGTTCCTAATCTATTCTGCTCTCTACTTCTGTTTTATGGCCCATTCACATTCACGATTACAAGCACTAACTGTACCTTTCCCATCTATCCTATTTTCTTCTGTTTGTTCTTTTCTCTGTCTTTTTATGCTGTCCCTCCTGTTAAGTGTGCGTTGCTTCTGACCACTTCCTTTATCCACTGTCCCTTTTCTACCACCTCTCCCCTTTTTCCTCATACGCTTCCCTTCCTACTTCTCTGTTGGATAAGATATATTTCTATTACCAATTGAGTGTGTGTCTTTTCTCCCCTCTATATGAAGCAATTTAAATATGAGGAAGGTTCACTTATTGCCCAGCCACCCATCTTTGCCATTTCTCCCCCCCCCCCCCCCCCCCCATTGTAAGGGCTCTTCCTAGCTCTTTGCTTTTACATGAGATATTTTTTCACATTTTTCTGCTCCCTTCTCCCTTCTCTCTTCTCCCAGGCATCCCTCTTTCTTTCCCATCCATTTTTTTTACATTGTCCCAATATAATCAATTTACTCACATGCTCTCTTTCTGTGTCGAATCCTTTTAAGTACTCTAAAGCTAAAGTTCTTAGGAATTACATGTATCATCTTCTCACTTAAAAATATAAACACTAACCTTATTGAGCCTCTTATGTTTTCTCTTTCATGTTTATCTTCTTATGCTTCTTGTGAATCTTGTATTTGAATGTTATATTTTCTTTTCAGTTCTTCTGAGTTCAGTTCAGTTCTTTTTATTAGGAAAACTTGAAAGTCCTTTATTTCATTAAATGCCTTTTTTTTCCCTTGAAGGATTATATTCAGTTTTGTTGGGTGTAGTGCCAATGCAATATTCACAGCACCTATGGTACCTATGAATATACTGATGTAATTCTGAATTGCAAAATATAACAGACTCTCCACATGGAAGACAAAACCAAAACATTTGTTCAGATACCAGAAAGCTGAATCCCAACACCAGAAAGCCAAATCCATCATAGCAATAAAGAAATCTATACACAATAATAATGCAGTGGGTACCACCATCCCCAAGCCTTCCCTTTGCTAGGGCCTTTCCACAGACAAACACTCACAGCTCACTGCCTGCTTCCTTTTTTTCCTTCAGCTCTAACTGCTCTGACCAAAATTTCCCCTTAACTCTGCTTTACCTTTCCTGTTCTACCCTTCTAGCAAGCTCCTCCCATCACAGACTCATGTGACTCAGGCTTCCATGTGACTCAAGAAGGTCACATGGGCCTAGTAATGGATGGGAAAGATCTTCCTATTTACATTACCATTACTCTGGATAGGTTATTCTTTTTTTTTTTTTAGGTTATTCTTAGTTGTAGTCCTAGCTCTTTTGCTTTCCAGAATATCATATTCTAAGCCCTCCACTGCTTTAATGTGTAGTAGTTGGGAAATCTTGTGTGAACCTTTTCATAATTTTCTTTCTTTGCTCTAATTTCTTTACTTAAATTTTCCTCGACCACTGTTATTTAATTAAAAAAATTTTTTTTATATCTCTTCAAGGAATTCTTGTTGGGCTTGTGTCCAATTCACATTTTTTTCTTTGAGACTTTGTTTTGACTTTGTTGTCTTCTTCCAAGTTTATGTCTTGGTTTTTCCTGTAACCATAGTACCTTTTTATCATCAATTTCTTTTGTTGTTGTTGTTTGCCCATTTTTCAGCTCTTTCAAAGATTTGGGGCTTTATGTTAAAGGTGGGCTCTGTTCCCAGAATGGAAAGTGTGTGGGGCCCTGCCCCAAGCTTCAAACTTCTTCCACATTGCTCTTTTCATAGCTAGTTCTGGCATTTGCGAGTTTTTAGTGCTTCTAAGGTACGTGATCTGGGAAGTGATCTGGTCACTGCTTTCCTGTTCTACACTCTGGTCATTACCCAGGATGGGTCTCTCTTCTTTCAGGTTGCAGTCAGCATTGTTCCTTAGGACCCCTGATCCCAGGGATTGCAAATAATACTTTCCTTAAGGTCCTTGCTCCCTTGTGACCGAAAGTGACACATATAACTCCTCAGGGCCCCTGCTCCCTCTTGATTGAAAGTTCTGTCTTCCCTTGAACTGTGCCCCGGAAGTGGGTATAGGTAATAGAGTTGCCGGACAGCTTACAGTCCTATATCCAGTGCTAGCATTCAGATCCTCTGTAATTTCTTTGTGACCAGTTGCCTCATCTCTTTCCCATCTCTGGCTTGAGAGTTGCTAAGTTGCTGCTACTTCTATCACCACTCCTTAGGCACGCCACTGATCCACAAAGACTCTGGGCCAGACTCCACCCCCTGTGTCACAGAATGAACAAGAACAACAACAGTTGGCTTAGTAGTGGTATAAGGTGGATCAAAGGATTCATACAATTTAGTAACTTTATGAGTATAGTTCCATATTGCTTTTCAGAATGCCTGGACCAATTAATTCATGGCTCTTTCAGTAGTGCACTAGTATACTTCTTCTCTCCCATCCCCTTCAACATGTATTGTTTTCTTCTTTTGTCGTATATAGGTGTAAAATAGGACTGCCAAGATTTTTTTTTTTTTGGCTCAGGATGCAGTGGAGGACCTTGGCCTTTTCAAGCTAAGGTCTTTATTTTTTTAAAATTAATTAATTTTTAGTTTTCACCATTGACTTCTGTAAGATTTTGAGTTCTAAATTTTCTCCCTCTCTACCCCCTCCCAAGATTGTGTATAATTTTATATAGGCTGTACATATACATTCATATTAAATATATTTTCACATTAATCATGTTGTAAAGAAGAATTAGACCCAACGAGAGAAAGAAGAAGGAACAATAAAAGCAAAAAAGAGAGAGCAAATAGTATTCTTCATTCTGTGTTCAGACTCTAGTACTTTTTCTGGATGTGGATAGCATTTTCTATCATGAGTCTTTTCAAGTTGTCTTAGATCCTTGCATTGCTGAGAAGAGCTAAGTCTATCAAAGTTGGTCATTGCACAGTGTTGCTGTTACTGTGTACAGTGGTTCTCCTGGTTCTGCTCACTTCACTCAGTGTCAGTTCATTTAAGTCTTTTCAGGTTTTTCTGAAGTTTGCCTGCTCATTGTTTCTTATAGCACAGTAGTATTCTGTTACATTCATAAACTACAACTTGTTCAACCATTCCCCAACTGATGGGCATCCCCTCAATTTCTTGATCTTAGCTACCACAAAAAGAACTGCTATAAATATTTTTGTACCATATGGGTCCTTTCCCCATTTTTATGGTCTCTTTTGGATACAGCTCTAAAAGTGGTATTGCTGAGTCAAAGAGTATGTACTTTTTTATGGTTCTTTGAGCTTCCTTCCAAATTGCTCTCTAGAATGATTGGATCAATTCACAGCTCCACCAACAATGCATTGGTGTTCTAATTTTCCTACATCTTCTCCAACATTTATAATTTTCCTGTTTTGTCATGTTAGTCAATCTGATAGGTGTGACGTTGTACCTCAGAGTTGTTTTGATTTGTATTTCTCTAATCAAAAGTGATTTAGAGCATTTTTTCATATGATTATAGGTGGCTTTAATTTCTTCATCTGAAAACTGCCTGTTTATATCCTTTGACCATTTATAGTGGGGGAACGAGTTGTATTCTTATAAATTTGACTTAGTTCTCTGTATTTTAGAAACTAGGTTTTTATCAGAGACACTGGCTATAAAAATTGTTTCCTAGTTTTCTGCTTCCCTTCTAATCTTGGCTGCATTGGCTTTGTGCAAAAACTTTTCAATTTAATGTAATCAAAATTATCTGTTTTGCATTTCATAATGTTCTCTATTTCTTGTCTGTTCTCCATAAATATTACAAGGAAACTATTTCTTACTGTCCTAGATTGTGTATAGTATCTAGCTTTATATCTAAATCGTGTACCCTTTTTGACTTCATTTTGGTATATGGTTTCTGCCATGCTGTTTTTTCCAGTTTTCCCTGTAGTTTTTGTTAAATAGTGAGTTCTTATTCCAGAAGCTGGAGTCTTTGGGTTTACCACCTCCAAGATATTTTAATTTGCTTTTCTCTAGTTATTTGAACTTTAGAGCATTTTTTATGTGATAGTTGATATCTTTTGGCCATGTATCTATTGGGATATGGCTCTTATTTTTGTAGATTTGAATCACTTCCTTTTATGTCTTGAAAATGAAACCTTTATCAGAGAAACTTGTTGCAAAAATTTTTCCATGTTTCCTCTTTCCCTTCTAATTTTTACTACAATAAATTGTTGTAATATATAGCTTATATAACTAATATTACATAATTAAATTTCTCCATTTTGTCTCATATGATCATCTCTATTATTTGTTTAGTCATGAACGCTTCCCCTATCTGTAGACCCAAAAGATAATTTCCTCCTTACTCCTTTAATTTGTTTATGATGTGACTTATTATATTTAGAACATATATCCATTTGGAGTTATTTTACTATAAAGTTTGTCTGTACCCAATTTTTGCCAGATAAAGTCAGCATTTAAGAAATATTTGTTGAGTCAAAGTGAGTTACAGTGATTTTCTGAAGATCTTCATACCTTTTGAAGCATTAGACTTATCAGCTAGGACATCTAAAGATCTTTGTGCCAGTCTTTGCCAGTTTGTGCATGAATTATCATTAATATTCTAATTTTATCTCCTTTATAAAATTTTATGTTTACATGTTATTTTTAAGTCTAGAAAGTTTAATTTTGTGGAATTTTAATGCTTTATCAGATAAGGTAGTTCAGTTCCCTCATCTAGAAAGGTTAAATGATTTACTAAGGGTCAAACAGTCCTCAAACAAGTATTTATTAAATGCCTACTATGCTAGAAACTCTGGGTTAGATGGTGGGGATACAAAGACAGAAATGAATGTTTCTACCTTCAGTGAATTACATTCTCTTAGTGGAGACAACATATATAAATATAAGCATGTATAAATCATATATAAAGTGATTGGGATGGAGAAGGTTATTAGTAGTCAGGAAGATGAGGAAGAGCTTTCTGTAGAAAAGTGATGTTTGAAGTGGCCTTGCAGGAAAATTTGTATACACTGAAGAAGAAGTGATTGGGTGGAATACATATTTTAGTGCAGAGTCACAGAGAAGGAGAGGAATTGTCATGTGTGAAAGAGTGAAAAGGCAAGATGAGAAAAGTAATGTGTAAGAAGTTTGGAAAGGGCGAGATTGTAAAAAACTTTAAATGCTGAAGAATTTATATTTTGTGGTAGAAGTAATTGGTTGCCACAGGAAATTATTGAGAACATGAGTGACATGATCAGATGTACAGCTTTATGAAAACAACCTTGGAGCCTAGTGGAGGATAGATTGGAATGGTGAGGGAATTGAAGGAGGAAGACCAGTTAGAGGGCTTTCGCTATATGCCAGTCAGGAGGAGCCCCTGTGAGAGGCAGTGTCAAGTCAATAAACACTTAGTAAATTTTTATTATTTGTCAGCCACTGTGCTATGTACTGGGAATACAAAGAAAGGCAAAAGGCCATCCCTTTTCTCAAGGAGCTTGTGGTAGGGAGATAGCATGCAAATAACTAGGCACAAGTACAACGTAGATAGGATGAAGTGAGATAATCTCAGAGTACTGTGGAGATGGAATCTATAAGATTTGGCAATTAATTATGTGTGTGGGGTGAGTGAGAATGAAGAGGTGGAAGGGATATGACCCTGAGCTTGTGAACTTGGGTGACTTGAAGGATTATGGTGCCTACAATTAATTGCAATTTAAAGAGATGTGGGGATCTTTTGGGGGGAAGGGGAGAAGGGAGGGGTGGGAAAAGGAAAGGTCTTAATACCTTTTTTTGTTAGCTTTTTGAAGAAGTTTGGCTAAGAAAAGGAGAAAAGAATGATAACTTGAGGAATTGGTAGAGTCTAATTGAGTGTAGGGATAGGGGAAATATGTTCACATATATCAGGGAAAGAGTCGGTAGATAGGGAATGATTGAAAATTAGGGAGAGAGAGGAGATAATTGTGGGGGAAATCTCTTGGAGAAGTTGGAAGCATATGAAGAATCATCACTGATACAGAGCTAATTGAGGTGCATGGTGGTTGAACTAGAAAGGGTACATCAAAGTTCTGAAGTTTGAGTTCTTTTCTGTCATTGTTTATGTGACATTGGGCAAGTCATTTTAAGCTGTTGGCCTTTGGTTTCCTTGTCTAAAAAATGAGGGGATTGTAGTAAATGTCCATTCCAGTTCTAATACTAATTTGAATTTTGGTTAGGGTATTAGTGTGCATATAGAACTTTTAAAACTCGTGAATTTTATATCCTTATATTTATATAAGATAGTAGTATGTTTAGTCTGGAGGAAATGTTTTGATTTCTAGAATTTCAAAGTTTTAGAGATTATAACTACAATATTGTTACAAAGCATAATTTGATTTTTATTCTGTTCCTTCTCTAATATCTTTTACATTTCCTTCTCTCCATTTACACAATCTCCTCTAATTCATGCTTTTAATTGTTTCTCAGCTGAATTATTGTGGTAGCTTACTAGTTGGTCTCCCTGCTTCCAGTCTTTCTTATCCATCTTCCATACCAGTGCCAAATTTGTATTCCTAAAATACAGGTGTGACCCTGTTCTAGAAGCTCTAGTGGTTTCCCATTCTAAGATAAGATAGAAACTCTTGTTTAGCATTTAAGACCTTTTGTGGTTTGACTCCACCCTTTCTTCCTGGACCTGCCTACCTGACCTTACCTGACGTATTTGTATGAGCCACTGATGGCCACTTCTGTACCTCTGTATAAGCTGTACCTTCCTGTATCCACCTTTGGAATGCTTAGCTGCCCTGAAGGGGAAGCTCAGGTTCCACCTCCTACACAAAACTTTCTTCTTGCTCCTTTCTTGCAACTCTTCTGACCTCAAGTCTAGTACTTTTTCTACTCCAAGCACTATGCAGTGGAATGTATATGTTTTGAAAGCAAGGCCTAATTTACTGTTTGCCTTTGTATTCCTCATGCCTAGAACGATATTTTGTATGATTTTTTAGAGGGGAGGTGGGGGGCTGGGGTTAGACCTGTGAATTAGTTCATGTGGGGAGTTCTTGTTATGGAAACTTCCTCCGCTAGTACAGATTGACAATTATTCTGTTACAGTATTAGAGTTGTTGAGGGTTTATGTGGTCACACAGCTAGTGTCAGTCTGTACTGGTAGTCTTCCTGACTACAAGGTTGGTCCTCTGTACACCACTATACAATCTTTTTGCCTTCTATGTAGTAGGTGCTTAAGTACTTGTTGAATTGAGTGGATCATAGATGTAGAGCTGGTAGCTTCTCTTGCAGTTATCTTGTCTCTCATTTTACGGTTGAGGAATCTGAGACTCAGAGAGGTCAAGTGAGGCACTCCAGGTTAGACAAATAGGAAATTACAGAGCTGGAACTTGAACCCATGTCATCTGACTCTCAAGCCAGAGCTTTTCCATGATGTCACATGACTGGGGTCTGGAGGAGCAGCTCCAAGAGTTGAGGAGGAAGCCTTAATACTCTTACATGTTCTTGTGTTCTCTGTCTGCTAACAACCTCCACCTCCATACTTCCCTCTCCCCCACCCCACCCCAAACAGGGCAGCTGATTTACATTGAAATGGAGTATTTGTCTAGAATATATACTTTTCATGCAAATATGCCATCAGGTAGGAGTCTAAGCTTGAGTTGCCTTCAGCTCACTTCCTATGGCATGTGCTGACAAATTGCCATGTTCTATTTCTGGGCAGTTCATCAGGAATGCTGTAGCCTTCACCTGTGGTTTTGTGCAAATGCTCTTGTAGCATCTGCTTTGGAACCACTTCTGCAGCTCCCAAGCACATTGTGGATGGTGTCCTCAGAGGGTGGTTGATTACTTCTCCCCTCAGAGTTATAGGTTTAATTCTGTGGGGTTGTCTTGATTTTCTAATATTGTCACTCAAAAGCCGCTATCATTATGTTCCTCACAGATTATTATGCAGAGTAAATTAGTTTTATTTAAAAGGGTATTTACTAAGCAGGTATAAAAAGGAAAGTTGTTATAGAAACTAACCACTAAACTGGGCATACCTTCTCTCCATGTACATACAAGATTCCTAGGGAGAGTGGGCTCATATTTAAGACAGTTAGTTTACCACAGCTCCTGGTTATTGAATGCCCTTTTCTTCCTTTGTAGAATTCTTATAAAGTATCTCTTAGGTGTAGCTTTGTGCTGGGTGGTGAGAGGCAGTACCATGGTAACGTCTGGAAGTTGAATTTTCTTAGTGAGTCTAGTTTGTCCTAAGTATAGCTGTCAGATCCTGATTGTAGACGCTGCTGTCAGCCACTGCTACTTTGGGGACTCTTGTTATTAGTTTTGATTGCTTGTGGTACCTCTCTCAAAGATATTTTGGATCTTTTAGACACACAGAGTTGCTTGGAGGTTGAGGTGAGAGAGGAGGTGAAACTTTCTTCTTCCCCCAAAAAGTGGTTTTCTCTTACGAGCTTAGCTTGAAGTACTCAACTTCTGAATAGAAATCGTCCACCACTGGACTAAATTCCTCTGGACTGGATTTAGGATGCACTGATTGCTCTTTTATACATAGTCTTAATAGGTATAACTGCTCTTCTCAATCACATTGCTTTCTTGCTTGACCCTATCAGAGAGATTCATGTCTTACAAAGAGATCATTTGAAACTTCATCAATATTTGTTCATGAACCAAATATAAAATCCTCGCTTTGGCTCTTAAAGCCCTTCATAATATATCTCTTTCCTTCCTTTTCAATATTTTCACAGACTATTTACCTCTACATACTCTATAGTCCAGGGGCTTTGACCTCTTTTCTTGTTCTTCACATAAGACATTGCACCTTCACACTTAGGGTATTTTTACTGGCTATCTCCCATTTCTGGAACGTTCTCCTTTTTAGCGTCTCTACCTTCTGGCTTTCCTGGTTTCCTTCAGAAAACCCTCTTTCTGCAAGCAGTCCCCTTCAACCACTAGTGCTTTCCCTCTGAGATCACTACCAATTTACCCTGCATATTTCTTGTCTGTACATAGTTGTTTCCATGTTGTTTACCCCATTAGAATGTAAACTCTTGGATGACATGGCTTATTTTTGCTTTTCTTTTCCTCTCCAGTGCTTCACACAATCTTAATAAATGTTAAATACTTGTTGATTATTGATTGATAAATGGGGTGGGGAAGAACTGAAACCTTATGTATTATACTTAACACATTATTTCCTCTAACCATTATCTAGTCTAAAGGCATGATTAAATCACAGAATTGATTCATAATTTATCAAATGATTCTAACCTCCACTTCCATATGCTTTTAATTTCTTTCCCAACTTCATTATGACCCAAACAATTACTTATATGTAGATTAAATAGAATTGTTATTACATTGGAAATGAAGGCAAAATGAAAGTAGAACCTTTAGTAGGTTGGGGGCTACAAAAATTCCTGATAAGATCTGAACTATCTTACCCTCTTCCTGCAAGTCTTTGTCTCTTGGTTTTGCAACATTATACCAGATACCTTCATAGGAAATTCCTTCAAGAGTTTTCCCATCGCCCATATCAGTCACAGGGGAAAGAAAAAATACGTCAACATTTACTCTCTCCTGATTGACAAGTCAGATCAAAGCCTCTGATTCTGATTGAATAATTCTCAACTTTTGGAATAAGCTGTTACAGTGGTATCAAACTCAAATAGAAAAGACCACTAATACATAACGATTCCTGTAGCCAACTATTGACTTAGCTAACCACATATTAATATTATTCATGTTCCATTGTATTTTTTTGTTAAATATTTCCCAGTTACATTTTAATCTGGTTCAGCCTTATTTGGGAGTGTTACAGCAACTGACACCTCTGAACTTCTGGATACTTTAACCAGCTATGTGCCAAGGTAATGTGGCCATCATATGTCTTTGTATGGACTCATAATGTGACAGTGCTGCCTTTGGAAAACTTAGTGGGCTGTTGTCGGGAGTATTTGCCATGGGACTACCTACTGCTTGATGCTTTAAGCTAGCTTTCTCACTGTCATCTTCCTCTGGAGTCATGTCCATTCATGTCAAAGAGCCATTCATCAAGTATATACTGCCAGTGTGGAAGAGCAAGACACGGAGTCCCCTGAGAGAGGGAGAATGTAGGTATGCACCAATACAAAGTTCTACATTGTCCTTTTAAAATTACATTCATGACAAATTCATCTTCAGTGAATTCTCTCAAGTTCATTTACTACTACTCTCCTTACTTCCCACCTCTTTGGCACCTAACAGAAAATGTCAAAAACATTTGATATGTGTGGCTCTTGAGCAGAGTATGTAATAGAGAAAAGAGTAGGTCTTCTTTTTATGGGGTAGGATATTAGTTACATCCCCTCTTGGCCAAGCTGCATTGTCACTAGGCCCACACAATTGTTTTTAAGAAACTATAAAGTGCTACAGAAATGTGAGTTATGCTGCCATTTTTTTCTTTTAATTTTGGCTCCCTTCCCAGGTTTTTCTGTTTAGGGCTTACTTTGAAAAGTATAAACTTTACATATGAATAATGCTTTATGTTATAGTTTTTCAAAATACTTTCACATAAATAATTCCACTGAATATATTCACTTAGTACAGTTTTTAGCTTTTCTTTTATTAGGGTTATGAATCTATATATGTACAGTATATTCAGATTATGTCTAATTGAACGCTCCTGATATTTGTTGGAACTAAGAAATTATTCAAAAAACCTACAGAAGTCCACATAAAAGACAGCTCATGCAGTCATTTAGTATTTAGAGCAACTATTGATTAAGGCTTAATGTGTCTAGTGCTTTATGTAGGGCATTAGTAGAGGTACAGAATTCAGGTAGGTCATATTCCCTTTGCTCCTAGAGGTTCTATGCTAGTAGTGGGATAAGATACAGATGCAGATAAGTGTAAGGCACAAATTACCTAAGTGTATTGGATTGTAAAACAGTCTCTTACAGTTATGTGAGGTCTGACATGGGATAGCATTTAATGGCTTTTTGACTGGTATATATTTAAATTGTGGATTCATACCAGTCTTAGAAATTTTTTTTAAAGCACCCTTTCACCAGTTTTGTGTGGTGGTAAGAAACTGATGAGTTCAAGAGGGAAGGGGGAAAGGGAACATTTATTCTTATAAGTGTTTAAATCGTGCCTATATTATGTGTAAGCACTACAAATAGTGCCTACTAGGTACTATACTAAGTGCTTTTTAAAAAAAATTTACAGATATCACATTTGATTCTTATATCCTGCAAGGTAGGGGCTGTTATTATCCCAATTTTGCAGTTGAAACGGAGACAAACAGAAGTTAAATAATATTTGCTCAGAGTTATCCAGCTAGTAAGTGTCTGAGATTGAGTTCAAAGTCAGGAAGACTCAGGTCTCCAAGTCCAGTGCTCTATCCACTCTACTGCCTAGCTGTGCTAAAACATTTCATTGTTCCTTTCATTCAGTGAGTACTGTTATATAGTTGTAGTTATGAAATAGTCACTGTGACTCCTTAAATATTCAGGTTTCATAAAACCCATGAGGCTGCCCAGTGAAATGGTATTTAATCTTTGATACTGTGGGAGTTAGGTGTTAGGGACTATAAAAATTGATTATCCTCTTGTGGAACCTTTCCAGGATTTTGTGGAGAAATAACATGAAAATGGATTGTACATTCAGAATGCTTCTTGAAGTAAATGTCAGGGAGGCTGTATTGAATAGTGGAAAGGACATTAGACTGAATGTTATTTAGAACCTGATTCCTAGACCTGGCCATATCAATAAATTGAAGTGTTACTCCAAGTAAGTCATTAAGCTCTCTGGATCAGTTTCCTAATTAGTGAAATTTTTGAGATTTGATTAAATGATTTCTCCGAGGGCCCCTCCATCTCTAAAATACTGACTCTTAAATGATTTTTAATTATATCTTCAGATCAAAACATTTTTCTTGAGAACCATCATCAGTAGATCTATCTAAAAATGGAATGGGTTGCTGTAGCAGGTTCTGAGTTCCATATCACTGAAGACCTTCAAGCTAAAGCTGGAAAATCACTTGTTTAGGGATATTGTAGACAGGAAACCTAGTCAGGTGTGGGTGGGAAGTGATCTTAGACATCATTTAGTATAACTCTGATGTTCTATGCTGTTTAATTTGAACAGTTCTCTGAAGAGTCTTGTTCAGTCAACTCTAAATAGAGTAGAGTTATTCATGGATAATTAAAAATAGTGGATAATTAAAAAAAATTATTTGGTTTTAAAATATCTTTTTTTTTAAAGCTTATATTTTAATTCAGATGTGTCTTATTCTAGGAATATACTTTGAACAAATGAACCTGCACTGTGAAGACCTGACCTATGAGCGGTTAGGATCCTTACTTAATTATTTGACTGTTTGCTACTGCACTTCAGGCTTATGTAAAGCCAAGCACAAGCAGCTTCCCAGAGGACTGCTGCTGTGAACAGCTTTCAAGGTTCTGATTACACAGTATAGTGAACACTCTATTTATTCCATAACAAATCAAAGCAAAACATTCTCAGTAATTCAAGGTGCAGCATTTACAGTGTTACAACTTATCACAAAATAAAAATGCAGCATTCAGACAACTTATCATTAAGATGGCCATATTGTTTTCACCACAGTGGTCACAAAGTTTTCAACAAAGAACAATCATTTAGTAACTCAAGCTTTCAATCATCTCAATCATTCAATCATCCTTAAGGAGGTTTGCCTCCTTAAGGGACACAGAAGTACAATAGTCAAAGTTCTCTACTCATGGGGCACACTAAGTTACAAATCAGTCACTTATTCCGTCATCACTCACTAAGTACAATCATTTAGTTAATCAGTCATTCAGTCAACTCAGTCATTCAATCATCCTTCATCATTCACTATTCAATCATCAGAAAATACACAGACCCTCCACCCCTAGGTCACTAGTAAATTACAATTTCTCAGTCAGTACACAGTATCCAAGTAAAGTCTTCTTTCAGCTTGACTCAGGGTGGTCTCTCAGATTCCCTGGATCCCCTTCCATGGTCCCAGCTCCTACCTGGATTCACTAAACTGTCACCTGGGTTCAAAGATAGACAGCTCCCTGGTCCTTGTCCAGCTCTCTGTGCAGTTCCCACTCCACATTGGAGCTCACAGTGTCCAGTCCATCTCAGATCCTTCACAGTCTCTGTTCCTGGGAAGATAAGATTTCACAAAGCCAACAACAGGTTCATGCAAAGTACCAGCATCACAGTCATGCTTCCTCAGTCTTTGTCAGCTGCGGTTGGCCCTCAGAAATCCTTAGCAGTTCCAGCTGGCCCTCAGCTCTGACCGGCCCTTGGAAAACCTAAGCAGCTCTGGCTGGCCCTTGGACTCAGCAGAAGTTTCATCTGGTTCCCAGAATCAAAATCACTCTATCTAAGTTTTCAACATTCTTTCCAGCCTGGGGGTTGGGGTAGGGTGGGCTTTCCTATTCAGCCTATCTGGCTCCTCTTCAGCCTCCCTGCTCATCTTCAGCCTCCTTGGTGGCAGCAGCTTCTGTCTCCATGGAGCTTGCTCCAAGATGATCTGTCTCTCCCTCTCTGGGGCTTTTCCTTATATACACACAGCATTAACTTTCTGTTTCAGCCAACCCCTTCCTGTTACGTCAGTAACAGGGATTCATACCTTCTGTTTCTTTAACAGAGGCTTGATTAATTATTAAGTGCTAAGTACCTGTTACCTTTGCCAATACAAAGGGATCTTCAAATTCAAATTACATTACCATTACAGAAAGGAATGTAGGAGCTGGGATAGGTATATGTTTATTTTTAGAAATGCGCCAATATAAGTAAAGCCACCCTGTTCCAAACCTTCTTAAAACAGAGGAAATAGTTAAGCATTTAGGGTTTCATAGAGCTTCCCAGTTGTATGCTATCTGTATGAGAAAGTAAGTATAAAGAAAAGAAATATACCAAAAAAACGAAGTTAGGTAGAGTAGGTGCGGTAATTAAACTTGAAAGCGATTGTTGGTTATTTACTTTAATTTTAAAAATTAATTTAAGTTCTTGAAGCTTGGAATAATTTTTTCAGAGACTACACACTTCTTAATAGCATTGTGATCGTGGGCAAGTCATGTAACCTTTTGCCTCAGCTTCCTCACATGTAAAATGGGGAAAATAATAGTATCTTCTTGACAGGATGTTGTGAGGACCAAATGAGGTAACATATTTGTGCACCATAAAGCACTATATAAATGCCAACAGTGAGAACAACTAGTATCACCACCACCACCCCTACCATTATTTGTAGGATTGAAAGTAAATAATTTATCTTTGATTCTTTTCCCCAGCTCTGCCAGTCTACTTCTGAAATATCTTCTAAATTTATCCCATTCTCTAAATTTCCTCTGACACTACTTTGGTTTAGGTTTTTATTACCACACGTTGCACTAGTGTAATAACCCCTTTATTGCTCTTTTGGCTTGCATTATCTCATGTATTCCATTCTGTTCTTCATACCACTGCCATAATAATCTTCCTTGTGAATAAATATGATCATGTCACTCTTCTGCTAAACAATCTTCAGTGCTTCCACATTACCTATCAAAGAAAGTTCAGATTTTCTTGTTTGATGGATGAAGCCCTTCACAGTCTGGTGTTACTTTACTTTTCCTACCATATCACAAATTACTTCCTTCCACATATTAAAATGATCTCTGTCAGGAATATTTTGTGTATTTTTTTTTTGATTCCTTGCTTTTGATCATGTTGTTTCCTCTTTCCTTGAATGTCTTCCTTCTGGCTGTATTTGAGCAACAATGATAATTTCTCACTCAGTCGTGTGTGACTACCCACAGGATCCTCATGCAGTAGCATCCTGTCCCAGTAAACCCCTTCTCCCTAATTTCTCTGTGTTCAGGTCAGATTAACTAGGAAATGGGCCCCCTACTATACCAACTAATTGTACCCCACTCCTAATTGTCTTCTGCTCTGTCCTTTTCACATCTTGCTTCTATTCTTGTCTGGACTGACCTCTGTGCGTTTGAATCTTGTTTCTCTGTGAGTAAACTTCTTTATCTTTGCCCCTGTATTTAGCATAGTGTTCCCTGCTCATACTTTGATAGGCATTTAATGAATTTGTATTGAGTAATTGATTTGACTCTTACTGCTGATTTCCCTAAATCATCATTTCTCATAATAAACATTACCTGCACAAATTTTCCTTTATTTTGCAAGTTTAAAATGTGTGTCCTCCCTTATTTATAACTTGGATGTGTGAGAGCCTAAATATTATCTAGTTATCTGAAAATCACACAGTGAAAAGCATCTGTCCCCTCCCCCAACAATATGTACTCTTGTCTCTGCAAGTCAATACCCTGAAGATGTTTTCTATGTTGCCCCAGCTAAGGAGAAATGAAATATGTAATTTCTTTTTTCTTATTCCTTCTTCTTTTATTTTCTACCCAGTCAGTTCTGATATTGTATTTCCTAGAATACTGCAGGAGTTGATATTGAGGCTTTTTCCCTTTCACAAATGGTATATGCTGGCAATCTGGAGAGAAGCAGTTGGTGTTTTATATAATTTTATCATTGCTATTGCTTCTTGTCAGTTCCCTCCTCCCTCTTCCACCCCATTTTTAATCTTCCTTGTGAAATTGAGAAAATAATCGTATATGGTCATTTAAATTAATTTAATAATCTAAACAAAATTACAAAAGTTGTGCATGCTTTAGAACCTAGCACACTGCCTGGTGCATAGTAAGTCCATAATAAATACTTGTTGATCAGTTGATCAGTGTCTGATAAGATAATTTTAAAAGTATAATAATTTGGTATTTGGTAGTTGAAGGATAAAAGGTCCTTTTTTCCTTTGTTTAAATTTTAACCTAAGACAAAAATTCGATGCATCATCACAGTTAAATTGATCATTTCTATCAATTTGAAGACCTATTCTTTTCAGGTCTCCCCTTTTACAATATGACCCCAGCTTTTTTTTTTCTAGGTTCATTATATATAACTCTTTTTTCCTCACTTTGTGGTCCAGTCAAACTGTGTTCTTCACATGTAAAACTCCATCTTCTGCTTCTGTATCCCACTGCCTTCAAAAAGAGCTCAAGCACCAACTTCTTCTACAAGCTATTTTCCTAAACATTCCAACTGCTACTGCTATTTCTCATTGACTGCCTTGTAGTAATTTTTTATTTATGCTGTGTATATGTGTATGTACACACATATGTATTCTATGTATATGTGTATGTATTCTACACATATATACATGATCTCATCCCTTATAGAATGGAAGCACATTCTAAACAAGAAAAAATTTCATTTTTTCCCCAGTGACTAGTATAGTGCCTGGCACTTTATAGTCACTTGATAATTAAGTAAGCACTTAATAAATTCTTATTAATTGATTTATTGAGTCTCTCTTCCCCCCTCCCTCTACCTTTGGTAGGAAACTTATGTGAATTCAGGTCAGTTTACCCCATAGAGTCGTGTTCTAGACATTGGGAGAGGGAAAAATTAGCTGCCCTGAAAGAGATTTTAGTCTAATAAGGGCAATAAGGCATCTTCTTACATAGGACCTTCTAATGTCTATTGATATATAATGTTGTGGGGAAAAAATGCTAACCTGTCAAGGTATTTAATTGAAGTTAATTCATTTTATTCAGGTGATCATTACATATACTACTGTGGCCAAGAATTCCATAGAGGGCATGGAACAGCTCTCATAGTCAATAAAAAGGTGAGAAAAGCAGTATTGGAGTATAACCTCAAGGATGACAGAATGATATCTGTTCTAATCCAATGTTATCACAGTGATATAAGTCTATGCTCCAACTACTGATGCTGAAGAAGCTAAAGTTGTTCATTCTATGAAGACCTACAACATTTTTTAGAAATAACACCAAAAAAAGATATCATATTTATCCAAGGGGATTGAAATTCTAAAGTAGGAAATCAAAAGATAATTGGAATAATAGGCAAGTTTGGCCTTGGAGTATAAAATGAAGCAAGGTAGAGGTTAATAGAGATTTGTCAAGATAACTTGCTAGTCATAGCAAACACTCTTTTTCAACTCAAAAGGTGACTATATTCATGAATGTCACCAAATATCAATATTGAAATAAGATTGATTATGTACTTTGCAACCAAAGGTGGAGAAGTTCTACATTATTAATTTAAAAAAGACCTAGGCCTGACAGTGCCTTAGATCGTGAGCTTCTTATTGCAAAATTTAGACTTAAATTGAAGAAAGTAGGGGAAACCATCGCACCATATAGTTATGACCTAAATAATATCCCTTATGAAGATAAAAGAGAGGTGATGATGAATAGATTTCAGGGATTAGATCTAATAGATAGAGTGCCTGAAGAAATGGGGACAGAAAGTTACAATATTCTATAGGATTACCAATGAAAAAAACATCCCAAAGAAAAAGATCAAGAAAGCAAAATGGCTATATGGTGAGGCTTTACAAATAGCTGAGAACAGAAAGACTGTGAAAGGCAAAAGAGAAGGGGAAAGATATACTCAACTGAATGCAGAATTCCATAGAACAGTAAGGAGACATAAGAAGATTTTCTTAAATGAGCCATGCAAAGAAATAGAAAAAAACCAATAGAATGGGAAAGACGAAATCTCTTCAAGAAAATTAGAGACATCAAGGGAACATTTCATGCAAAAATAATCATGATAGAAGACAAAAGTAGTAGGGACTTAACAGAAGTAGAAGAGATTAAGAAGTAGCAGGAATATACTGAGAAAAAGAAATTTTAACATCACTAATAACCATGATGATGTGGTTATTAACCTAGTGTCATACATCCTGGAGAATGAAGTCATGTGGGCCTTAGGAAGCATTGCTAACAATAAGGCTAGTGGTGATGATGGAATTCTAGTTGAGCTATTAAAATCCTAAAAGATGATGCTGTTAAAGTGCTGCACTCGTTATGCTAGCGAATTTGGAAAATCCAACAGTGGCCACTGGATTGGAAAAGGATCAGTTTATATTCCCAGTCCTAAAGAAGGGCAATGCCAAAATGTTCACATTGCCAAATAATTGCATTTATTTCACATGCCAGCAAGGTTATGCGTAAAATCATCCTGCAAGTTAGGCTTCAGCAGTATGTGAATCAAGAATTAGTAGAAGAGCAAGCTGGTTTTTGAAGAAGCAGAGGAATGGGAGACTAAATTGCCAACCCTCACTAGATCATGAAGAAAGCAAGGAAATTCCAGAAGAACATCTACTTCTGCTTCATTGACTATACCAGAGGCTTTGACTGTGTGGATTACAACAAAATGTGCCAAGTCCTTAAATAGATGGGAGTACCAGATCACCTTCTCTCCTGAGAAACCTGTGTGCAGGTCAAAAAGCCATAGTTAGAACCAACCATGAAACAACTTATTGGTTTAAGATTGGAAAAGCAGTATGACAAGACTATATATTGCCACCTTATTTATTCAACTTATATGCAGAGTGCATTATATGAAATACCAGGCTAGATTAATAAAAAGCCAGAATTAAGGTTCCTGGGAGAAATAACAGCAATCTCACATATGCAGATATACCACTCTGATGGCAGGAAGTGAAGAAGAATGAAGTCTCTTGATGTGAGTATAAGAGGAGAATGTAAAATGTTGGCTTGAAGCTTAACATTAAAAAGACTAAAATCATGGCACCTGGTCACATCACTTGCAGGCAAATAGAGGGAGGATAAATAAAAGCAGTGTTAGATTTTATATTTTTGGACACAAAGATCATTGCATGCAGCTGCTGCAGCTGCAGAATTAAAAGATGCTTGCTCCTTGGAAGGAAAGCTATGGCAGATTTGAACAGCATAGTCAAAAAGCAGAGATGTTACCTTGCCTACAAAGGTCCATGTAGTCAAAGCTATGGTTTTTCCAGTAGCAATGCATAGCTGTAAAGAGTTGGAGTAAAAGGAAGCTGAGTGCAGCAGAATCAGTGCTTTCAAATTTTGATCCTGGAGAAGATTTTTGAGAATCCCTTGTGGACAGCAAGGAGATCAAATCAGTCAATACTTTTTTAAAGAAATGAATTCAGACTGTTCATTGGAAAGACAAACACTGAAGCTGAATTTTAACTACTTTAGCCACTTAAGGAGAAGATAGGACTCATTGAAAAAGACTGAACCTGGGAAAGATTGAAGGCAAAAATGCCAGAAGATGAGATGGTTAGTGTCATGAAAGCAATAAATATGAGCTTGGACATACTTTAGGACATAGTAGAGGACAGAAGGGCCAGGTCTGCTATGGTCCATGGGGTCATGAAGAGTCAGACACAACTGAATGACTGAACATCAACAGTAATCTGTCAAGATGTCTTTCAATCATGACATTGTTATCAAAAATGTTGTGTTTACTGTCTTTCCCAACTTTGTGTCATTTGCAAATTTGACCTTTATACAAGTCATTGATAGAAATATTAAGCAGTATGGGACCAATCACAGATTCCTTCTGGGGCACTCCATTGTAGACTTCCTACTAAGTTGACACTGAACCATTAACTGAATCTAGGCATGAAGAATGAATAAATATAAAAACATATATTATGAAAACACTTATATTTATATCATATCATATCATATTAATGTGCCAGGCACTGTGCTTACTGCTAAGAATACAAATACAAAAAGAACAACAATCTTTGCCCTTAAAGAGCTTACATTTCTAATACGGGACTAATGACAGCACAGAGAGGGGAAGTGGTAGTCAAGGAAAACGGTTCCCAGAAATGGTGAATGGAATGAAAGGTCAATGAATTGGCATGTCCACTTGAGGAATGTTGATGTTGATTATAATTCCAAGAATTAGAGGTGACAGCACAGATTGAAGATAGAGAGCAGTAGGCTGTATGGTTGGTCTGAGTGGGGCTAGTTATGGAGAACTCATCAGATTGAAGTGCAGTGCACCAGGGCAGGAGCTGGAGAACTTTATGCCTTGCCTCTAGCAGAAGAGGCCTGGCATAAATATGGCTGGAGAGCAGCAGGCAGCATGGGTGGTGATGGTGGTAGAGTGGAGTGGTCCAGTTTAAGCTAGTTGTAAAGGGCTCTCAGCAGTGAGCACATGGCAGGGTCCCAGAACCAGCGTGATAGGTCCAGGTTGGGTTAGCTATGAAGAACTCTCATCCTTAGGTCTGGTTGAAGGTGAGGAAGCATGGTGTGAAGATGCCTGAGAGCCACAGGCATCAAGTGATATTGTTGGATCAGTCTTGTTATAGAGAACCTTTACTTGTCAGTAACAAGCAGGGTCTATGAATTGGAGAACTAGGTTGCTGAATCAGATGTATACAGCATGAAGATAGCCCAAGAGTATCAGATAGTATGAGGGTCTCTGAGTTAGCTCAGTTATGTAGAGCTGCTATGAGTCAGAAGAGGAGAGGGCCCGGGGGGGAACTAGAAAGCAGAGTCCTATGTGAGACCTACCAAGGAAGCCTAGCATAAGATGGCTAGAGAGCAGCAGACCCTTCACTGATTTTGAAGCCCTTTAATTATACCATTCTTTAGTTCATACCACAAAGTGCTTTACAGACATCTCATTTTATCCTCACAGTAACCCTTAGAGGTAGGTGCTGTTAGTGTCTTGATTTTATAGATGAGAAAGTGGATGTAGACAGAAGTAAAGTGACTTATCCAATGTTACCCAGCTAATAAGTATCTACAAATAAATTTTTTCTTTTAGTTCCAAATTCTTCTCCATGGTCTCCCTCACCAAAGAAGGCAAGCAATATGCTACCCATTATACATATGAATACCACCAAAAAGTATCTGGGGCCTGATTTGAACTCAGGTCTCTACATCCAGGTCCAACATTCTGTCCTCTCTGCCACCTAGCTGCCTTTATACAAGAGTACAAGAATATGCCTACAAGAATAGTATCAGACAATAGTATCAATTGTTTTCCTAAAATCTAGGTATGTTATATCTGAGGTATATTCTGTCTACCAAATTAGTAACTGTGTCATGAAAGGAAATAAAAATTGTTTGGCATGACCTGTTCAGCCTGCATTATCCTAGGAACTGGGAATCAAGCTTACTGGCCTGTTGTTTGCAGACTCAGTTCCCTTCCTGTTTTTCAAATCAGTTCAGTATTTGCTCTTTTTCAATGTTGTGACAGCTCTTCTTCCCTATTATGTCTCAAATTTTATTGATAATGGCTCACCAATCCAAACTTCCAGTTCTTTCAATATGAAGGATGGTGAATTGAATTCATCTTGATGCTTCTCTTACTATCTGCTTACTTCTTCTTGACTGCCAACTCCTTGTTAGCTTTTATTACTCTTTCATTTCCTTTTTTAGTGAAAAATGAAAGAATTGATTAACTAGCTTTGCTTTCTTTTTGTTCTCCTTTATCATTCTCCTCTCTACTGTAATCCGCATTTTGAACTTCCATTTTCTCTTGACTTCTGCTGTAGGATTTTAGTCCTTTGCCCATCCTACCTGTCCTTATTTTGAGCCCTTTGAAATTTATTTTCCCAAAATGAGGGGTGCATGTCAGACAATGGTGGGCTTTCTTCTCTTTCTGTTATGAATTCTAGGAATAAGTCATACATCTTCAAGGTTACTGTCATTTCCATCCCAGCACCCAGGTCCTACCTGTTTGTGAGAATCATATCTATTATAGAATTTCCCCTTATTGGTTCCTCTACTTTTAGAATGATGAAATTATCCTTGAAACAACTCAAGGAATTAGTAGCATCTTTGCTTTTGGTCTACAGAATATTCTTTGAGATATCTGGATGATTGAAGTTTCCTGTCACTGCTGTAAACAGGCTTTTGTGGCAAGTTTAGGGCAGTTAGGTGGCACAGGGGACAGAGCACCTCCTCATCTTTTTGAGTTCAAATCCAGCCTCATGCATTTATTAGTTGTGTGACTTTGGACAAGTCACTTAAATTTGTTCACCTCAGTTTCTTCATCTCTAAAATGAACTAGAGAAGGAAATGACCAAGCATTTCAGTGTCTTTGCTGTAAGAAAGCTCCAAATGGGGCCACAAAGAGTTGGACATGACCGAAATGACTGAACCACAGCAGTGGCAAGTTTGTGATCTGTCCAAATCCCTCCTGTTTCTCCCTCTTTTGACTCTCACTCAAGTGCTCTCCATCATGCTTTATTCTTATGTCCCCCTACTTTAATTCTTGGATTTTTTTGGGCAAGTATAAATAAATATTATTTATCTATTTCTTTTGCATGAAATATCCAGAATCATAATCCAGTCATAAGTTTCATTAATACCAAGTCTCAGTGATCCCTATGAGGTCAAATTTGCCTCTTTGCATTAGGATCCTTAGTTCCTCTAGCTTGTCACTTAATCCTTGGGGGAAGGGGCATATATATATATATATGTATATATATATATATATATATATATATACATATATATATATAGGACTAATCACTTGGTATTTATAATGGTTCTGCTATTGTCATGTTAATCTGAGAAGGAATACTTACACCACAGAGGATCCAACTGAGCTTAAAACTTTGTGTGATGCTTGCCACATTGCCCCATTTATAGTAATAGGAACTCCCCTTGGTCTAGCTCTATAATTCTTTTTTTTTTTTAATTTATTTTATTAAATTTTTTTTGAGTTACATATTTTCTCCCCGTCTTTCCCCCGCCCACCACCCCAAAACAGCCATCCCAGTGTTTCCCCCCTCCCCCAGTCTATTCTCTCCTATGTCACTTTTTGGTAGGGCAGGATGGATCTCCCAACTGCAGTGCCTGTGTATCTCAAGTTCCAGTTGGA
>CM053581.1:92104526-92132891 GCA_028627135.1 Pseudochirops cupreus | reverse complement strand
CTTTTTCCCCTGAACTAGGTAAATGGTATTTGATTGATTAAAGTAAGATTGTTAACCCACTTTGAGTTGCTTTCCTTTAGAAAAGCAGATCTAAGAACCTGTGCTAGTAGCTGCCCTGGGTGTGCTGGGGTGCTTGCTGATACAGGGGTATGGGCCTAATAGTGATATTCTGGGTCAAAGTATGTATACATTTTGTATACAATTAGTCACATTTGGGGTGTCATTCCATATTGCTTTTCAGAGTGGCTGGATTCATGCAGTTCTACCAACAGTTTATCAGGGTGCCTATTTTCCTACAGCCTGTCTTACATTTGTCATCTTCCTTTTTTCATCTTCTTTGTCCATGAGAGGAAGAACCTCAGAATTGCTTTAATTTCGCATTTCTTGCATAAGTAATTTAGCACATTTTTCATGTTGCTGTTGATAGTTTGAATTTCTTGCTTTGAAAACTGCTTATTCATCATTTTTAGACTATGATTTATTTAGCTATAATGGCTAACCTTTTTTTTTTTTGGTTGGAGAAATGACATGATTTTCAGGGAATCCTATGATCTCACATTATCTCTCCTTGATTGACTTTCCAGGTCAGTTGTTTTTGTTATTATACTCTTTATTTTTCCTTCTGGTTTTTTTTCTCTTCTCTCTCTCTCTCTCTCTCTCTCTCTCTCTGTACTTTTATCTCTAGCACTGCTTCATCTTAGGTTTTCTGGAGGCATGATTGGTTATTACAGTGATCAGAGTTCTTAATTCTTTCAAAGTTGCTTTTCTTTCCAGTGTTTCTGGCTTTATATATCTTCCTGATTCTTCTTACTTCACTGCATCAGTGAAGCATTTGTCAGCATTCTCTAAAATCATTTCCCCCCCATCATTGGTTATAGCACAATAATATTCTCTTATACTCATTCTGCAGTCATTCCCCAGCTGTCTAAAAAGGAGTCCAGAGTATTTTCTTAGGTTTGAGTTCTTTTCTTTTTTGCCTTTTTTTCTCCTTCAGGATCAGAACATTTTTACTACGCCCTTCCCAGTATTAGTCTTCTTTCCCCTCCCCCATTTTACTTGTTTCCTTTGTGAGTTTGATGTATTTCTATACCAAACTCTGTGTGTGTGTGTGTGTGTGTGTGTATTGAACCCTAATTTGTTCATTTTAGATGAGTGAGGTTCATCTGATGTGCACTATCCCTACCACTTCTGCCATATTTATATATTTTTCTCAGGTACCCCAGTTATGAAAAATCATATATTTCCTTTCAATTGCTCAACTAAGTTTACCTTTCTAGGTTTTTCTGTACTCTTGTCTTTCTATTTAAAAGTTCTTACTCCTCTGTGGTTTTTTAATAAAAAATGCTTGAAAGTCTTCTCCCATTAAAGGTTCATTTTTTTTTTGTCTCTGTAGAATTATACTCAGCTTTGCAGAATAAGTTATTGTTACTTGTAAGCCTGTCTCTTTTGTCTTTTGGTGTATTATATTCTAATAGCTACTCTTGTTTAAAATATAAACTGCTAGGTTTCTTTTTGATCCTGGCAATTATTCCTTGGTACTTTAACTGCTTTTCTCTAGGTGCTTGCAATAGTTTTACTTTGATGTGAGGGATCTGCATATATCAGTATATCATTAGTCAAAGGAGTCAGAGTCAGTGAACATTTATTAAGTGTCTCCAGTGTGCCAGGCACTATGTTTAGGAGACAAAGAAAGGCATAAGAATGTCCCCTGCACTCAAGGAGCTCACTGTCTAATAGAGAAAGACAACACATAAAAAGAAGCTTAAAATGTGAAGAGGAGAATTAAGGAAGAGTAAAGATTACTGATGTGGAGAATGCGATGAAATCCTACACTTCAGGAGGGAGATGATCTTAGGTGAGAGTTTCAGAGTTTATTTCATCTTGTAGAATGATGCATGTGTGGAGATAATGAAGTCTGGATTGGGTGGGGAGAGACTTGTGGCAGGGAGATCAGCTTGCAAACCATTGCAATAATCCAGATGTGAGGAGATGAGGTCCTACCCCCAGTGTGGGGCAGTGTCAAAAGAAAGGCCTCGGCAAATGACCTTGATTTTTTTTTTTAATCAGTAAAATATAGGGCAAGGGTGGAAGAAGGGGGGAGATTTGAGGAAGGATGAAAAACATTTGGAACAGCCTTTGTGGTGAAGGAGATGATGAGGTAATTAGACAAGATGTAGAAAGATTGTTTGGAGCAGTGAGGATGCAACTGAGGTTATGTAACATTAGTTTGTTAGTGGACACAGCATAGTTTTCTGATTTTCTTCAACTGCATTCAGGAGCAAAGTAATCTAAGGCTGAGGCTTAGTAGGGAAAAATAGTTAATATTATAAGGGGAAAGTTACTTGAGAGAAGACCAGTGTAGAGTTGAGCTCATCCACCAAGGAGTTTAGATGGAGAAGGAGGAGAGTGTAGCCTTTATGGGGATGATAGCCTCGGAAAGAACTGAGGGATCAAGGGATTGGAGATCACTGTGAGGCTACTAAACAGTGTTTGAGGTTGCAAGTCAGAGGGAGAGGTGGAGTCATAACAAATTGTGATTAGATAAGGGAATATCAGAGTATATGAACATGGTAGTGGTTCATTCCTGCCTTATGCCATGATCAAGAATATGCCATCTATATAGCACACCCAAGATGGCGGCGTGGAAGCAGGAAAACTCTCTGAGCTCCCCACATAACCACCTCAAATACCTATAAAATATGACTCTAAACAGATTTTAGAGCTATAGCACCCACAGAGTGGCAGAGAGAAACAAATCTGCTGAAGGCAGTCCAGCAGGCACACAGGAAGGGTCCATTGCAGTGTGCTGGGAGCTGAGCCCAGCCCTGTGTGAGCCCCAAGTTTTAGCCCCAGGGTGGCCCTGACCAGTGGGGCTGTAGGGATTTTGGGAGAGTGGATTATCAGCAGCTGTGACAGTTTCCAGAAATATCAACTCATAGATGCCAAAGACAAAGGGAGAGGTCAGTAGAACTCTGTTGGAACTAGGGGGGACCGTGTGCGGTCCAGCCCCTGCCCCTGGAACGAGAAGTGGCGTAGGTGCAGTGGCCCTGCAGACACCTCCATGTGGTTGCTTCAGAGCTCCCAGCCTGCAGATTGTAGGGGGGACAAGCAAACATTCAGAGGGTAATCGTTCTTCCTTTAACCTGCCTAGATCTGGATTGTGATCTTGGGTGGTGGTCCTGACTTATGTGACCAATGAGCCAGAGCTGATGGGGGCTGTAGAGATGGCTCTCCCCCCCCCCCAATAGCTCCGGCAGCTGCAATAACCCCAGCGATTTGGGACAGAGCTCTCCCCTCTGGAAGCAGAGTTCTACTGTAGCAAAGAGCTCAAAAGTCAAGTAATTGATTGGCAACATGAGCAAGCAAAGGAAGGAAAGCAAGCATGGTAATCTAACTTTAGATTCCTTTATTGGGCACAAAAAGGGTCAAAGCATGGAATAGGAGGAAGACAACAAAGTCAGAACTCCTGCACCAAAAGCTTCCAAGAAAATATCAACTGGTTATAGGCCATGGAGGAGCTCAAAAGGGATTTTGAAAATCAACTAAGAGAAGTGGGGGAAAAATTAGGAAGAGAAATGAGAATGATGCAAGAAAATCATGAAAAGAGAGTCAACAACCTGGCTGAAGAAAATAACACTTTAAAAAATAGACTAACTCAAATGGCAAAAGAGGCCCAAAAAGCCAATGAAGAGAAGAATGCCTTAAAAAGCTGAATGTGCCAGATGGAACAAGAATCTCAAAAGCTCACTGAAGAGAATAATTGCTTCAGAATTAGATTGGAGCATTTAGAAGCTAATGACTTTATGAGAAATCAAGATACTATTAAACAGATCCAAACAAATGAAAAAAATAGAAGGTAATATGAAATATCTCATTGGAAAAACCACTGACATGGAAAATAGATCCAGGAGAGATAACTTGAAAATTATTGGACTACCTGAAAGGCATGATCAAAAAAAGAACCTAGAAATCATCCTTCAAGAAATTCTCGAGGAAAATTGCCCTGATATTTTAGAACCCGAGGGCAAAATAGAAATAGAAAGAATTCACTGATCGCCTCTTGAAAAAAGATCTCCAAAAGAAAACTCCTAGGAATATCATAGCCAAGTTCCAGAGTTCCCAGGTCAAGGAGAAATTATTACAAGCTATCAGGAAGAAACAATTTGAATATTGTGGAATAATCAGGATAGTAACAATCAGGATAACACAAGACCTAGCAGCTTCTACACCAAGGGATTGAAGGGCTTGGAATACGATATTCCAGAGGTCAAAAGAGCTATGACTGAAACCAAGAATCACCTACCCAGCAAAACTGAGTATAGTGTTTCAGGGGAAAATATGGTCATTCAATGAGGTGGAGGATTTTGAAGCATTCTTGATGAAAAAACCAGAGTTGAATAGAAAATTTGACATTGAAATACCAGAAGCAAGAGCAGCATGAGAAGGTAAACAGGGAAAAGAAATCATAAGGAACTTATCAAAGTTGAACTATTTACATGCCTACATGGAAAAACAATAATTGTAACCTATGAAACTTTTCTCAGTATGAAGATAAAGGGAATATAAATGTATATATATGTATACATACACAAATATGTCTATATAGGAGGGTATATGTGCGTATGAATACATTTGTGAGTGTATGTACATATGTGTACAGGTACACATAGACAGAGGGCATAGAATCAATTGAATAGGAAGGGATGATTTTTAAAAGGTGAAATTGAGAGTTGAGAGAGGAATATAACGAGAGGAGATGGGGAGAGAAAGATTGGGGTAAATTATCTCATATAGAAGAGGTGAGGGATAACTGTTATAATGGAGGGGAAGAACAGGAAGGCAAAAGGGAATGGGTCAACCTTACTCTCATTGAATTTTTCTTAAGGAGGGAATAATATACACACTCATTTGGATATCTTACCCTACAGGAAAGTAGGGGGGAAGAGGATAAGAGGAGAGATGATGGAGGGGAATGCATGTTGGGGGGGAGGGTAGTTAGAAGAAGCACACACTTTTATAAAGGGACAGGGTCAAAGTAGAGAATAGAACAAGTGGGGGGCGGGATAGGATGGAGAGAAATATAGTCAGTCTTTCACAATATATCCACTATGGAAATGCTTTGCATAACTACACATGTACAACCTATATTGAATTTTGTATCTTCCCAGGAAGGGTGGGTGACAAGGGAGGAAGGGAAAGGATCTGGAACTCAAAGTTTTAAAATCAAATGTTTAAAGTATATTATTATTATTATTATTATTATTATTATCTTTATTATTATTTACATGCAACTGGGAAATAAGATATACAGGCACTGGGGTATAGAGATCCATCTTGCCCTACTGGAAAGTCAGAGGGGGAATGGGGGAGCATATAGGAGAGAGCAGATGGTGCGAAAGGGTATACAGTGGGATTGCTGTTTTGGGTTGGTGGGTAGGGGAAAGATGGGAAGAAAATTTGTAACTCAAAATCTTGTGGAAATGAATGATGTAAACTAAAAATAAACATTAAATTTAATTTTAAAAAAAGAATATTCCATCTATGAGTATAGCTGAGGTAGAATAGAGGAATAGATCATGTGTGAAATGAGGTAAGTTGAGGATCTGGGAGATTAGGGTATTTGAGAGTATCTGTCTATCTGTACACAAAATACATATGTGTGTATATATGTATGTATGTGTATGTATATGCTGAAATTCTCTACCATGAGGGCAAGAGTTGAAGAGAAGAGAAAGACTGTGAGCCAATCACTAAACTCATTGAACAAAGAAGAAAGTGAGTATCCTGTGGAGGAGGAGGGTGGTAGACAGCAGCTAACAGAATTCCAATTGGGTGGTAGAAATGGATTGTGTAAACCTAAAAGGCAAAAAGATTCCTGAGACATGATGATAGAGGGAAAGGCTAAAATTGGCAATGGGGAGCAAGGAATATTCCAACTTCCCCCCTTGACTACTGAGTTGGATGAATGAATGGTAGTCCAACCAGTTGCCTAGAAAGGATGATCATGAAGGTAGTGTCATTAGGAGTGAGCCAGGTCACACCAAAAACCCGAAAACTTAAGGAGTTAGAAAGGAAATGATTTAAGATGAAAACATTACCTATGAAGCAAGGAAGGATTGAGGTTACATAGGGTTCTTTTATCTCTATTTGTCAACCTGTGATATTTGATAGGAAGACAGTGGATGGTGGAAGTATTCTGTTGGGGTTTCATAAGGCATAATTGATCATAGGTCATGGGGGGGAAAGAAATTCAAATGTGAAGGATAGTTTGGAAATTGAACTGATTCACCAAGGGGTCAAGATTGGGATGGGAGAAGTATTTAGCCATTTCAAGACTACTGACCTGGAAAAATACATAAAGGGGTGCTAGAGGCATTGGAAGTTAGAGTGAGGACAAAGGACAAGGTTAGGGGTCATAAGGCAGAGGGAAATATGGAATGATGAAAAGTTGTAATCAGGTAAGGAATTTTCGAGTTTATGAACGTGCAAGTAGAACACTTGTGGGTGAAGGCATAAGCAAGAGTTTGATTATCCCAGATTAGTGTAATGGTATTGGAATTTAAAAATCCCCCTGTGTTGGCTTGGTTTTCGGTTTAAGTGTTAAAACCCAGAGTTTGTGAATCGCACTTGTGGGATGGACTTGTTGATGTGAAGAGAGAGGGCTGAACTGGGAGGAGCTGGTGCTATGGATTTAGAGAGAAGCCCAAGCAGAGAGGCCTAAGCAGAGGAGGCCAGAAAGACTTTGGGGGAACAGTATTGTGGAGGCAGAGAGGAGAATTGCTGGGCGCCAGAGTTGCTGAGAGAAAAAGACTGCTGAGGGCCACTTGGAGCTGCCCAGGACTTTTGAGAACTGCCACCCAGAGCTGCCGACAACTGAGGAGGCATGACTGTGATGCCAATATTTTGTCTGTCTGTTTTGAGGTTGTTTTGCCAGATTTGTCTGCTGGTGAAGGACAGGTGCTGCCGTTGCAAAGGTCCTGGAACCTTCCTGTTGGTTCAGAAGCCTTGAAGGAGGATTTTCTTGTTGTATGTTTACAGAAATCCTGGAAGAGGATCTTGCTGATGTTTTCAGGGTCCTGAGACTGTTTTGCAAGCAGAGAGTGAATTAATGAGGACACTGGCAACGTATATTGTGGCTTTGTTAAGCTTTGTCTCTCCAGGAACAGAGATTGTTGAGAACTTGCCTCTTGTCAAGATGAAGGAAGGACTTTTCCTTGGGTTTTCAATGCTGTGATGATATCTTAACCTTGTTGTAGCTTAAGGGTAGATGGCCTTTTGTGCTGTCCTACCCCTTTTGAGAAAAAGCTTGGCATTAATGGGTGATATTGTAATTCAGTTGTGATCCAGGGGTGGGAAACTTTTTACTTTTTGTGCTCTTTGACTGACCAAATGAATGTACTTTGTTTATGACTGGAAACTAATCTCCATTTGAGAAGATAGACTTTGACTGGCTAAATGAATGTATTGTCCAGGGGTGGAGTAGCACTTGGATTGAATTGAGTACTTACTTGCTAAATGAATGAGTTACATTGTATTTTGAGTTTCTCTGTTCTGTGAATGTTTTGCCTTAATCTGTCACTGAATAAATGGAGTTTGCTATGCTGGTATTCCGAACCTTGGAAGTTGCCTTTGCTTGGCATTACAATTAGTTAAGGTGAAATGGAGAAGTAGGTCATGAAAACCGATTAGACTGAGGAACTGTAAAGTTAGAGTATTTGACAGTGCAATGTGTATATATATGTCTCCTTCCATTTTCAAGCTAAACTCCTTGAGAAAGCAGTCTACACTCCTACATGCTCTTCTTTTCCTCTCACTGTTTTCTAAACCTGCAGTCTGGCTTCTGATCTTGAGATGATTCATTTTATATGAAAAAGTCACATGTCAATTAAATACAGATATTCCGTACCCCAACTAATACTAGTACTTGCTCCCTTACCCTAAAGAAGTTTTGCCAGTCTGTTTTTTTTTCACTCTCAAACAAGCTTTGTTTGTCTTTGTTTTAGATATTCTTTTATTCATATTGTAAAGTCTAACATAGAAGATATTTTCAGTATATATTTAATAGGGGCAGCACAGTGGGTAGAGTGCTGGGCCTGGTTTTGGAAGATGTGAGTTCATATCCAGCCTGACACTTTTTAGCTGTGTGACATTGGTCAGGTCATTTCACCTCTGGCTCAATTTCCTACTCTGTAAAATAGGAATGATGATGGCACCCAGGTTGTTGTCCCAGAGTTGTTGTGAGGATCAAATGAAATAATAATTATAAAGTACTTAGCACAATTCTTTGCACATAATAAATATTATAGAAATATTAGTTATTCTTATTAACTTCTCTGGAAATTTATAATTTTATATGAATAAATGCAGCTAGAGGGTCTGTTCTTTTTTTGTACAAATATCGAACTCCAGGGTTGCTAGGTGGCGTGGTGAATAGAGCACTGGCCCTGAAGTCAGGAAGACCTGATTTCACATCTGGCCTCAGATACTTGACACTTACAAGTTCTGTGACCTTGGGCAAGTCACTTAAGCCCAGTTGCCCTGCCTTCCCCACTCCCAAAAAGAAAAATATATATAGATGTAGATGTAGATATAGATAGATAGATACATAGAAGTACCAATAATGATGCAGTTTACTAACTTGCGAGTTGAATTACCATTCATTTTACTCATATGATTTCAGTTGATGGTGGACTGTGGATTTTTAAGAATAGCTAAGTGGCATAATGCATATTTAATGATTTTGAAGATTAAAATAATATTGTAAAAACTATATGATAGAGACTGAGCTGGAATAACTTTTCTGCTGTGCTTTCTCGGGAAACTAATACATGCACATTTATTATTGTTATTATTATTGTTATTGTTATTTTCTGTAGGCTCATAGTTGGCAACCTGGAATAAAAAATCCTTATCGTGGAGTGGTCGTGTGGCCTGTTCCTGAAAATATTGAAATCACTGTGACTTTATTTAAGGTAAGTTTCATTTGTACGTTTTGTTTTTCCTAATAGAATATGTGGCATTTCAAAAAGTTTGAGAGACATAATTTCTGGGTAATTTAATCATTTTGTTAATTACGCCAGCATGTTTATTAATAAAAAGATGCTTATTTGACCATCTTCTTTAGACCAAAAACCTTTCATGGCACAGTGGGCTCACAGTTTCTATACCCTTGAAAAAGCAGGTGTTCCTGAGGGTGGTAGTCAACTCTGATTGGTTAGTGATTAAAGATAAGATGAATATTACAGTGAGAAGCTGAGGATCTTGGAGTAGTGACTTGGATCACCCAAATCTCGGTCAAAGAGACTTATCAATTTACTAATTGATGTAACAAAAGGGAGAAGCAATACTTTGCAAGACCTGTCTGAGGAATGCCCACCCATTTGCCTAAAATTAGAATTTCCTTTGCTGTCTGATTAGATCTTGACCTGGGTAAATCTTTAAGGAAGATTTCCTACACTGGTTGATTTCTGGAGAAGGAAGTAGAAAAGGGAAAAAAACTTTGGTTCTAATACAATAATTAGTTATTAATACAAGAGAGAATTAATTGTTTCTTTCAAATTTAAGTTTCTTGAGGGCTATGACTGTATAATTTTTGCCATTGTATGATCAGCTTCTTAGCTTAGTTTTTGGCATGTAGCAGATGCTGATTACATGTATGCTGTTTGATTTGATACATTGCAAAGTGTATTATTTCATAATTATGATTCTTTCTCAGCATTGTAATAGTCTGTTCTTCCTATTGAAACCCCAGCCATTATAATGAATATAATTGCTTTTAGAGACACTGGCAGGTTTTTAAGGGAGGAATACAATACATTTTTTTTAGGTTTATCTTCTTCCTTGGCACCTACCCATATGTATATATACATATCTATCAACCCAGACATATTTATATACATATTCACATGTGTACATGTGCTTATATATATGCATGTATTTATTCTCACATGCTCATACATATATAAGAACATATGTGTGTACATATGTATGTGTGTGTAATAATAATGGAATTTGAAGATCCCCTTGTATTGGCAAGCTAACAGGTACTTAGCACTTAGTTTAAAGTTAAGTATTAAGACCCAGAACTTGTGAATACTACAGTGGGATGGAGTTGTTGATGTAACAAGAAGGGGCTGAACAGGGAGGAGCTAATACCTTATATGAAGAAAAGCCCAAGCTAGAGAGCCAGAACTGGGAACAGCATCGTGGAGGCAGAGCAGCTACTGCTGGAGAGAGAGAGAGAAAGAACTGCTGGGAACAAGAATTACTGAGAGAGCGGAAACTGCCAGGATCCTGAGGACTTCTGAGGGCCAGCCGGAGCTACTGAGGACTTCTGAGGGCCAACCAGAGCTGCCAAGGACTTCTGAGGGCCAGCTGGAGCTGCCAAGGACTTCTGAGGGCCAGCTGGAGCTGCTGAGAACTGAGGAGAACTCTGGTGCCACTACTTTTTCTGTCTGTTTTGGGTCTATGTTGATTCCACAGGCAGAATTGAATATGTTTTAATATATACATTGAATATGTATATAAAGCTCTTATATAGCTTTATAATACTTGTAAATAAAATAGACGATTTGTGAGCTCACACTTACATAATACATTCATAAAGGGGGTGTATGGGATATTTAAGGAGGACTAGCTCTTCTGGTGTGAGGGCTTGTTGAGCCCTTTTTAGGGCTGCTTATCCACCTTTGGTGTCCATCTGGCACTCAACTCTCATGTGTGACTCCAAGAAGCTGTAGTAGCATGCACAGTGGCCATACTCCAGTAAAACCATTTTGGCAGATAGATTAAACCAGGTTGGAAGTAACTGACAGGCCTTAAACCTGTTGATAAGTTAAGGGATGCCTAACCCAAGCATGTGAAGACCTCCCCTAGTGAAGCAGTCTGATGAAAATAGTTTGTTCTGACAGCCATGAAAGCAGGTGACGCAGGCACTGCCAATGGACTCATCTATTGCATCCCTGTTTTTGACCAGCAAATTTCAACATTCAAGTAAAAATTCTTCAGTAGTCCATTTTCCGGCTACTTTTTCGTATTAAAGTCCCATAACTATGTGTTGTTTTCTTTAAATCTGTAACTAACACAAGAAAGACCTACTTTGTACTAATAATGAATCCTATTATGTCTATAGTCTATTAATTGTCATTGAGTCATTCATAAATACAGAAACCAGTTTTTGAGATTCCAGCATTTTTCCTGTTTCCAAGTCAATTTCCACCTTAATTTTATGTATTAAAACTTTTTAAATAAGAAATTGCCTTTTTTTTTAGTAATTAAAAATTACTTTTTAGTAACTGAGCACCAATTTTGAGGGAGCTATAAAAACAAACCATAGTGTTTCAGTATCTCTCTTTAGTTCAGTAATAAGCAAAGTAGATAATGAAGGTTAGAAGAAAGAATATAAAAAAGACTAATTAAAATTATTTTAGCCCTTATTTATATTGATTTTTATTTTTGCAATTGTAGAAATAGTAAATAGTGAAGCTTGTACCTTAAAAACTTAATAAAACTAAAAAATGTGGGGCAGCTAGGTGGCTCAGTGAATAGAACACTGGCCCTGGGGTCAGGAGGACCTGAGTTCAAATCCCGCCTCGGACACTTAACATGAAACTAGGCGTGTAACCTTGGGCTAGTCACTTAACCCCAATTGCCCTGCCTTCTCCCCTCCAAAAAGCAAAATAACAACAACAAAAAACCCTAAAAAATGTTTGCTGTTTGTTGTAAATGGTTAAGTTGACTTTAATTGTCTCATTAGATGGTTCCTAGGGTTCTTTTAAACTGTATTTTCCCCTTGATAAATAATTTCCTTTTAGTAGTTGTGATAGTAGTTGTTGTTCAGTTGTTTTTCAGTCATGTCTGACTCTTCATGACATCATTTAGAGTTTTCTTGGCAAAGATACTGGAGTAGTTTACCATTTCATCTTACAGATTAGGAAACTGTGTCAGACAAAGGTCACACAGCAAATAAGTATCTGAGGCCAGATTTGAATTCAGAAAGATAAGTCTTCCTCAATCCAGGCACAGTACTCTTTTCATTGTACCACATCCCTGTCCTTTTTCAGTAGTTAAACCATTCATTTTTATAAATTCTATTTACTGCCATTCATTTCTCCCAAAATTCATTAACATAGGAAGTGTTATGTCTAATAATAATAATAGCTGATATGTCATGTATTACTTTAAAGTTTGCAAAGCACTTTATATACATCAGCTCATTTGAGGTATGATTAAAGACTTCATTGAGGGAATGGTGTCTATGCCTAAATCTGCTAGATTTTTCAGTTCTTTTGAGGCACTATGCCTTATTTGTCATATCCTGCAGTGCCTATGGTAGTACTTTGTACCTAATAGGCACTTAATAAACATTTTTGACAGTTGTAGGAAAAAAAAGGGGGATTTTAGAAGGTGGAGGTGGTGTGGAGTGATCAGTTAGCAAGCATAAAGTGTTTGCTGTGTGCTAAATGAAACTGTTCATGTTGCAAGATTATATTTGCAAAGGGAGACAACATATATATATATATATATGTGTATATATATATATATACACACACATATATATATATATATTATGTGTTACGTGTACAAAATAAATGCAAGGCAGTTTTGTGGGAGAAAGCACTAACACATGGGGGGACCTGCAAGGCTTTATGTAAAAGGTTTTATGTGATTTGAGTTCTTTTTGAAAGAAACTAGAAATTCTAAAAAATGGAAATGACAGGGGAGAGCATTCTAGGCATGGGGATGTGCACAGGTACAAAGTTAGGCAGTGCAATATTCTGTGTGAATGTAATTTCCCTTTGGTCATTTCTCCCTTCCCTCACCCTTATCTGTAGATTCATGGTTCTGTCAACTTTGAGGCCTAAAACTATAGATTTAGCTCACTATGCCTCAAAGCTACCATTAATACAATTATAGATCTCTTGAAGTACTAAAGTAAGACTTTGAAATATCTATGTAACTTCCTATAATTCAGGAGATGGTTTCAGAACATGCCTTTGATTTTTTTTACATTGTTTTCCAAATTTATTGACCAGCTTAATCTTTAAATAGGACTATTTTAAGCTTTGTGGAAAAACAAAATTATTGTTATCAAAAAATCCTGAAAAGTTGTGGTGCAAAAGATAATGTATTATTTTAATTAGAGGAAGTCTATTAGGATAAAAGGCAAAAAATTTAAGATCATTTTGGCTTGCTCATTTTGTTACCTACTGGGTCAAGCCCAAAAAATATTGGTAGGAAAAGAAGCAGCTTGCTTTATCCCAAAACTACTTAAAAATTTTTAAAAACTGATTATATTCAATTTTTTGTTTCAGGATCCACATGCTGAGGAGTTTGAAGACAAAGAATGGACATTTGTCATAGAAAACGTAAGTTGGTCAAAAATTTATACCTTGAATGTATGATTCAATATTAAGTAATGTCATATTTGAATGTAATTTCTGGGGTTGAGTTGTTTTTTAAGTTTGTGATCAGTGATTTAAGGTGCAGAACTGGTCTGTGCTGATGAAAGCCTCATGGAAATGAAATAAGATCTGTAACTCTTAGAATTTTCCTAATAAAGTAATAGCAAAATAGTAGAATTATTTAATAAAAAATTGTTTAACTTAAATGTGTGGAAGAAAAGAATATTGTGGTACTGAATTATGCTTTCAAATAGCTTTTTTGAATTTTACAGTCTTTCATATATTTTAAGGTTTAATATATGCCTATTCTTAAATCATAGATCTTTATAGCTGTTATACATCATTATTTTTTCAGGTTGGTTCATAAAGTGAATTATTAATGGGTTGATATTGACATGATTGAATGAATGAAAAAGCATATATTAAAGCTTTACCAAGCACTAGGCTAAGTGATGGGAATACAAAAACAAAACTGAAACATTGCCTGAAATAATAAGATGATTACTTAGGAATGGGGGCTGGATTTATTATGTCACTGGTATAGAGACCTCACAGGTGACAAAATTCAGAGAGGACAACAATAATAACAAGAGGGACCTTCTTTCCTCTTGGAAAAGGAATTTTTGCTGAGTCTTGAAGTAAGCTAAGAAAACTAGGGAATGGAATTGAAAAGGGAAGCATTTGAGGAACGGGGAAAAACTAGCTAGTGAAAAGGTGTGGGAATGGGAAATGGAATGTCATGTATAAGGAACAACAAGTAGGTTACTATTGCTGACTGAAAGGGTAGGAAGGGCCAGATTATGAAAAATTTTAAGTACATTTATATATGTTTTGTTATATATTTCCCAGTTACATGTAAACATTTTAAAACTTTTTTTAAAATTTTAAACTCCAGATTCTCCCTCTCTCCCTCTATCCCATCCCTCATCCCTTGAGAAGGCAAGCAATATGATATTGAGTTGTGTCTGTGTGTGTGTGAAGTCATACAAAACTGTAGGGTCAGCACTAAGTGTTTTCTTATGCCAGCTCTAAAATGACGCACCAGACTATGGAAGTGTGGAAAATAATTGTGGGCCAGGCGAGATTCATTAATGCAATTGATGATACCAAGAGCAAGGTTTTTGTAGAGTAATGAGACAAAGAAGGTAACTGTAGGTCACTAAGTTTTCTAATACTGCTTTGTTCAGTTTCAGGATGCCAGACAGTGATGTCAAGTAGGCCTTGACCGTTGTCATGTCCTTGATGATTCCAAGCCATATGAATAGTATCTACAATGTATTAGTGAGCTAACACCTTCTGGCTAATATCCCAGAACAGGGCAGAGCCCTGGATCTCAGGATATACAGCAGGCTCTGACTTACAGCTGCTTCTCATGGGAAAACCAGGACTAGATAGTATGGACTGGTCACATCACTGGAAAATCCAGAGCTAACTTATCTAGGACCAGCCTGATTTCTGGATCAGGTGTTTTGCTTCACTTCACAAAACGTATTTCTATATTAGCCATGTCACAAAAGAAAACAGACACAAACAAGAAAAATAAAGTTGTAAAAAATATGCTTCATTCTGTACTCAGAGTTCATCAGTTCTCTGTGGAAGTGGTTAGCGTTTTTCATCATGTATTCTTTGGAATTCTGTTGGATTATTTGATCATTTGGTCGTTTGTTGATCAAAGTAACTAAGTCTTTCACAGTTGATCATCCTTACAATATTGCTGTTACTGTGTACAATGTCCTCCTGGTTCTGCTCATTTCATTTTGCTTAAGTTCATAAAAATCTTTCTGTGTTTTTTTGCTAACCCTGCCTTTTTTCCTTCAGCTGAACATAATAAATTCTGCTCCAGCCCCTTATATTAACATTTTTATGTGTCTCTATGTTTCAAGTGTGTTTTTTGTAAACAACATATTGTGGAATTCTGATTTCTAATCCATTCAGCTGTCTGTATCCATTTTATGGATCTCATTTACATTCACAGTTGTAATTACTAATTGTGCGTTTCCCTCCATCCTATTTTCTCCTGTTTATTCTTCTCTTGCTTTTTATCCTGTCCCTCTTACTCTTAAATATGTTTTGCTTCTGACCACTGCCTTTCTTTATCCACATTCCCTTTTCTTGCCCCCTCCCCTCATTATCCCTTTTTCTTCCTATCCTATTTCCCTGTTGGGTAAGATAAATTTCTATATCCAATTGAGTGTGTGTGTGTGTGTGTGTGTGTGTGTGTGTAAACACACATAACATGTGTAATTTTTTTCCTCTTTAAACCTATTTATATGAAGGTGAAGTTAAAGCATTGCCTGCCCCCATGTCCTATATTGCAAAAGCTATTCTTTGTGCACCTCTTTTGTGTGAGATAATTCCCCCCATTTTTTCTCTCCCTTCCCCCTTCTCCTAGGGCATCCATCTTTCTCACTAATCCATTTTTTTTATATCATCCCAACATAGTAAACTCACTTTTACAAAGACTCTTTGTCTTTGTAAAATCCTTCTAGCTGCCCCAATAATGATAAAGCTTTTAGAAGTTACATGTATCGTCTTCCCATATAGAAAGGTAAACAGTTTAACCTTATTGAGTGCCTTGTAGTTTCTCTTTCATGTTTACCTTTTGGTGCTTTTCTTGAATCTTGTATTTGAATGTCAGATTTTCTATTCAGCTTTGATCATTTCATCAGGAATGATAGAAGCTCTCTATTTCATTAAATGTGTTTTTTTTCTCTGGAAGGATTACTCAGTTTTGCAAGATAGGTTGTTCTTGGTTGTAAAACTAGCTTTTTTGCTTTCCAGAATATCATATTCTAAATCCTCTGCTCTTTTAACATGGTAGCTGGAAAAGCTTTTGTGACCCTGACTGTGGATCCACAATTATTTGAATGATTTATTTCTGGCTACTTGAAGTATTTTCTCTTTCACTTGGGAACCCTGGATGGGAGTTTTCATTTAGGGATCTCTTTAAGGAGTAGTGATTGGTTGACTCTTTTAAATCCTATTTTACTCTCTTATTCTGGGATACCAGGGCAGTTTTTCTTGATAATTTCTTGAAATATGATGTGTGGGTCCTTTTTCTGATCACGGCTTTCCGGTAGTATAGTAGTTCTTAGATCATCTCTCCTAAATCTGTTTTCCAGCTTAGTTGTTTTTCACATTTTCTTCTATTTTTCATTCTTTTGAGTTTGTTTTTATTGTTTCTCAGTATCTCATGCAGTCATTAGCTTATGCTTGCCCAATTTTAATTTTTAAGGAATTATTTTATTAAGTGAGTGTTTGTACCTCTTTTTACATTTGTCCAATTCTGCTTTTTAAGTAGTTATTTTTATCATTGAATTTTTGTACCTTTTTGCATTTGTCCACATTTCTTTTTTAAGGTGTTACTTTCTTCAGTATTTTTTGTGCCTCTTTTTACCAAGCTATTAATTGTCTGTTTATAGTTTTCTTCTCTCTCATTTCTTTTCTTTTCTTTTCTTTTTTGCTTTTTGGAGGGGGGAAGGTAGGGCAATTGGGGTTAAGTGACTTGCCCAAGGTCACAGACTAGTTTTTGTGTTAAGTATCTGAGGCCGGATTTGATCCTCCTGACTCCAGGGCCGGTGCTCTATTCACTGTGCCACCTAGCTGCCCCTCTCACTCTCATTTCTTTAATTTTTCATTGACCATTCTTATTTGGTTTTTACAATTATTTTTTAGCTCTTCTAGGACTTCTTGTTGGACTTGTATCCAATTCACATTGTGTTTTCCTGTGAGGCTTTGCTTTTGGCTGTTTTGACTCCATTGTTTTCTCCTGAGTTTGTGTCTTGATCTACCCTGTCATCATAGTAACTTTTTATGGTCAGTTTCTTTTTTTTGTTTGTTCATTTTTCCACCCTAGTTCGTGATTTTAAATTTATGTTAAAATTGAGCTCTGTTCCTTATGTATGGAGGGAAAGGGGACAGTGTCCCAAGCTTCAGAATTTTTCAGCATTTTCTTTTTCCAAAGCTGATTCTGTGTGTTTGGAAGTTTTTGGTGTTCCAGGTTGCTGTGATCTGGGGAGAGATGTGGCCACTACTCTCCTAGTTTGTGATCTGGTCCTTACTCCAGAAGGGCTCTTCATCTCTTGGGATCACAATCGATACTGCTTCTCAGGGCCCCTGCTACCTTAGGATCTTAAGCCATACTGCTTGGTTACAGTCCCTGATCTCTTAAGACCAAAAGTGATGCTGTTGCTCAGGGCTCCCAGTACCTCATGACTGAAAGTACTCTTCTTTACCTTTGAAATGTGACCCATAAGCGAGTATAGGCAATAGAGTTGCCAGATATCTTCCAGTTCTGCATCCAGTGCTAACACAGGAGACTCTGTAAGTTTCTTTGTGACCAATTTCCAGGTCCCCTTACTTACTATCTCTGGCTTGAAAGCTCCTTCAGCTGCATTTGCTTCTGTTATCAGCATCCAGTCCCACCACTGGTGTTTTCATTAATATGGACTCCAGGCTAGCCTCTACCCCTATATCACAGATCTCTCTGACCTCCTAAGTTGTCTTGAGCTGGAAAAATATCTCACCCTAATTTTCGTTTGCTCTAGCTCTCCAGAATTCAATTTGAGGCACTATTTTAAAGTTGTTGAGAAAACTTGACTGAATGCTTTCTCTGTTCCAACATCTTGGCTTTGCCCCTGGAAGTCCTTATGAAATGCTTTGAATTTCGACATAGGACTTTATATTTGATTCTAGTCTTTTCAAGATCTAAAAGGGAGACCTTGGAGTTTTTGATAGGTGGGTGACATATTCAGACTTATTATACTTTAGTGAAATTATTTTGTCAACTGAGGAGGATGGACTGGAGTAGAGAGATATTTGAGGCAAGGAGATCAGTTAGAAGATTACTATATAATAGTCCAGATGTGAGGTGATGAGGGCCTAAACTAGGGTAGCGGTTGGGAGATTGGAGAGAAGGGAACATATACGAGAGACAACAGCATGAATATGTGGGGTGAGTGAGAGGGAGAAGTTGAGGATTACCTGACTTATAAGTCTGGATATCAGAGAAGATAGTAGTGTCCTTGAAAATATTAGGGAAGTTAAGAAAGATGATTTCTGTTTTGGATATGTTGAGTTTGAGATGCCCACAAACAGCTTAAAATGCCCCAGTGGCAGTCGCTGATATAGGACTGTAGTTCCAGAGGGAGCCTAGGGTCTTATATATAAATTTGTGAATTATATGCAGAAAGGTAGTAATTGAGTCCTCTAGAAGCTGATGAGATCACCATGTGATATAGAGGGAAGAGAAAAAGTCCAGGAGAGAGCTTGGGTAAAGTTACAGGGGTCGGTGTTTCATGCGTGAAGAATGGGAAGAAGGTGTATTTGGTTAGCCTGTAGAGTACATAAAGTCATTATTATGTATCTATGTGTTTTCAAGGCAGCTAGGTGGCAAAGTGGATAGAATGCTAGGCTGGAGTCAGGCAGACTTATCTTCCTTAGTTCAAATTTGCCTTCAGATCCTTTATGAGCTTTGTGACCGTGGGCACATCATTTAACCTTGCTTACCTTCTAGAGAAGGAAGCAACAAATGACTCCAGTAACTTTGCAAAAAACAAAACAAAACAGAACAAAGCCCAAATGGTGTCATGAAGTGTCGGACATGACTTCAATGACTGAACAACAACAAAGTCTTTCCTTACTATGTGTCAGGTACTGGGGTTACAAAGGCGGATACTCTGTATAAAAAAGCTGATATGGTACATTGTATCCAGGCTGTGAAGGGCTTTAAATCAGTTGTATTTCATTCTTCAGGGAGTAGGGAACCTCTGGAGTTTATTGAGCAGGTTAAAGTTGTGGTCAGATTTATGCTTTAGAAAAAATTGCTTGGGAAGCTTTGTGGAGAATAGCTAGAAAGGGGAGAAACTCGAGGCAGAGAGACCAGTTGGGTGGCTATTGCTGTATAGTACAGATGAGAGGTTAAGAGAGCCTGAGCTGGGATATGCCTGGCTCGGAGAGAACCTGTAAAGGACAGGGCAGGAATGTTCACACAGGTTCTCTGGCTTCAAATCTATTGCTCTTCCTACTAACAAGCTACTTCCCAAGTACCTTATAACTAGTCTTTGAGAGTCTTTCCAACTGAAATTTTGTGATGTCTTTGAAATTCTACATATGTGTTAGATAGGTTTCCATTTTACAGATGAAGATAAAGGTACACCAAAGAAGAGCAGATATTATTATATTATCATTCTTTTAAATATATTAACTATGGAACAGAGAGAAGTGGGGTACCGTGGTAAGTCATTGGCAGAACTGTAATCCTTTATTCTTGATTTTTTAGTTCAGTGCTCTTCCTTATATTATATGCCATATTGCCTAAGAACTGAACCGTAACTCGGGCAAAACACCCATGGCTTGCCCTTATGATGCTGAAATTTAGAGGACATGGACAGCTTTTGCAGTCCTTTAGGATCATAGAAACAACTTAGCTAGCAAGAAAATTGAATTTAAAAATGATGATAAGACTAGCATCTTCTCCCATTATTAGCTCTTCCTCAGCCTATTCCTACTCCCTTTCATGGCTTTTCCAAAAGCATTTGAGGTTGTAGTTGTTGTTTTTAAACTATTTTCTCCATGTGTACTATTTGCCTCTTATCTGGGATATGCAGATTGCTAGGACTAATTCTTTATAAGCATTGGGGTGGTAGAAAGGAAAGGAAGGAGGAAAAAAATAAGCATTTTTTAAACGTCTAATATATGTCAGGCATTGTGCTAAGCACTTTACAAATATCTCATTTTATCTTTACAACAATCCTGGGAAGTAGGTGCTGTTATTCTCCCCATCTTACAATTGAGGAAACTGAGGCTGACAGAGGTAGAGTGACTTGCCCAGGGTCACACAGCTAGTAAGTGTCTGAGGCCAGATTTGAACTCTCAGGTCTTCCTAACTCTAGTCATATTGAGCTATCCACTGTTCCACCTAACTCTATATGAATTTTGCTCATTTAATTGACACATTTTTGGAATTTAGGTATGTAAATCTATTATGAACTTCCCAGACTATATATATTTTTTTTCTTTTTTCTTTTTCTTCTTTACTTTTTTAAAATTTATAGGATAAAGCAAGCATTTCCATAACATTGTATAATTTTTAAAAATGATTGCACATGACGTTGCCAGTCTATTATATACAACTTGCTTTTCCTTTAAATATATAATAAAGTTATCATGTACATTTCTTTTTATTCTTCCTTCCCTAACTTCCCATCCTAGAGATGGCTACCATTAGACACAAATATGTATGTATAGGTAAACTCATTTTATTCATACTTCCATTTATCAGTTATTTCTTTGGATATAGTGTTTTTCTTCATATGTCCTTTGCAGTTAATTTGGATATTTGTAATCGTCAAAACGACTTATTTTCTTATAGTTGTTCTTAAAACAGTATTTCAGTGAGCACATATAATGTTCTCTTGGTTCTGCAATTTTCTTAAAGAAAATTGAAATGTGTATAATGATTTAAGGGCAGTTCAGTTTTTAAAAGAGATTTTAAAATATGTTTTACCTATATAGAATATAGCATGTAATAGTATATAATTAATACAATATACATGCGTAATACATATTGGGAGCAGCTAAATGGGACAGTGTATAGAGCACTAGCCTGGAGTTAGATAGACTTGAATTTAAATCTGACCTCAGATACTTATTAGCTGTGGTGATCCTGAGTAAGTCACGTAGGTTTTGCCTGCCTCAGTTTCCTTAACTGTAAAATAATTACAGTTACTTCACATGATTATCATGAGGATCAAATGATATCGTTAACGTGCTTAGCACATTGACCGGCACCTAATAGGCACTATATAAATGCTAGTTCTTCTTCATTTAGTAAAAGGTCTCCATGGTATTGTGTAGTGACCAGATGAACCTGGGTTCTTGCCCTGGCTGCCACATTCACTTGCTTGTGACCTTGGAGAAGTCATTTCTCTTCATTAGGCCTCAGTTTCCTCATCTGTAAGATGAGGATGGTAGTCTTAAATGTTCAGAAGATTTAATGTTACTTAATGTTACAGAGTTCTATGATCCTTTAAAAAGAAGGCTTAGATTAACCTTGGGAAGTCACATCAACCTTTTCCAAGGTTAGCAGCTCCACTCAGTGGTGAATGATGAGATTTATTCTTATGTATGAAAATCTCATCTTACCTCCTACATCCCCAACAGCTTTGAGTCATTAAGTGAACAACTGATCTCAGCATACGTGTACTGAAGATGGGCTGAAGCTAATTCAAGCCTGTCTTTTGTTTGCATTTGAATTGCTGAGGCATTAGTGTTTTACTTTTTAAAGTTGTTTTCTTAGAGTGGTGTCTAAATTATGCGTTGCATTTCTCTCTCCTCTCCCCCCCTTCCAAATGTATATTATCTCAGCACCCTCACCCATGCTGAAATCTGTGGTAGGTGATAAAGAAGCTCTGAAATTTAATGTTGTGTTCCGTTGTAATCTTGTGGGAAGGGGTAAAGGCAGAGATGGGTAGAACTTTATTCTAGAATGGTTTTCTTAACTCAAATATTCTTTTATACTAGAGGACTCTTCAAAATAGCAATGCCATTTGCTAGTGTGAAATATTACTAATTAAAAATATATCCAAAATTGGTTAAGTAAGTTATTTGCCATTTCATAATAGAAGAAATAATAATGAGAAGAAATAATTTGAAAAAGTTAGGATTGCCAGTTTTGTAACAAAACCTTTCAGTTAGCCTTTTAAATCCTAACCTGTTTTTAGCAAATTAGTCATGCAAGTCTTTATCCTCATTGTGGTTCATATCTAGTCTGCAATGGTTACTTTATTTGGGTTTTTTTTGGTTGGTTATTGTTGAACATTGATATATGTATAATAATTTAAATGGAGTATAATTTTTAAGATTTGATACAATTAAAGATATATCATACAAAACACTGCTTTTTATTGCAATTAAAGATGATGATGATACCTTTATTTAATTGGTTATTTTTAATTTGTGATCAAAGAACATATTTTCCCAATGTTTATTCTAAGCTTTCTTCTTGAGATTTCTCCCTCCCCCAGAAGAAATGAAAGAATATTTCCCACCCCAGGCTGCAAATATCAGAGTTTCCAGCTTCAAAAAAGGAAAACTTAATGTGAAAATCTGTTTTCTCATTCTAGATATCTTTTTTACTTCAAAGGAGTCATTGGGAAAAATGCTAATCACAATATAATTGCTAATAGAAAGAGACCTGAAATCATTTTGAGTTCACTAAAATTTTTAATTCGTCTTCCCCAGTGTAAATAAGTTTAAGGTTAATTAACACCCACTTTTTAAATAAAACATGTAATTAATTCATTATCTTCTTTGTGTGTGTATTATTCTCATTGAATCAAAGCTGTCTTTTCTGGGATGTGTGTGTGTGTGTGTGATAAATTTAAAAAATTCACCAAAACAAGTATAAAAGAATTTAAGATTGTCTTATTTCCCCCTTAATGCCAATAATTAACTTTAACAAAGACTTTCTTCTTTTTAATGGAATTCAATAGATCAAGTAAAATCAACTAAAATTTAATGTTTCCCAGACATTTACCTGCTCTCTGCCTTTCTACTTTGATTATGTTCTACTTCTTTTTCTGCAATATAAATTAAAGCAACATTTTTGTTTCTTTTTCTGGAGTGAAATATTTTGATTAAATGCCTATCTCTGTCCCTGTCTGACTCTTCTTCATTCCTGTAATACTAAACTACTGCAGACCAAGGAATAAATTCCTTTAATCTCATTTTGGTCCATCATTCTTCCACAGTCCTTATGCTTGCTTACCCATTCCCCTGTTTGAGCTCTTCTGTATTGCCAACAAACTACCCTTCATTCATTTGTACTTCCTAGTATTAAATCATTCTCAGCTTTTTCCCCTCAGATATTACATACCTTAAAATCCCCTCTAAATCTGGTCACTGCTTTGTGTACACCTCTCGCTTCAATTCAAGATTTATTCTACTTCTTATGTATTACAGTCATTTCTGTACCTTTTTTGTCATAATAACTAAACTATCTCTTTAACATTCTTGCTCTCTAATTTCCCGATCCTCCTTGATGTCATCTATTGAGGTATTGAGCCTTTTCTTCCTTGTCTGGCTTAATGAGAACTGACCCACGAAGGGTGATGATCACAGAATCCCTAGGTATTCCTTGCTACCTAGCTGCCTCCCTTAAACTTTATTTCCAACCTGTTTCATATAACTCCTTTTCATATTCCCATACTTAAGCCAAACTAGATCACTTACTATCTTCTCCTGCCCTTATTCATTTACAAGTACCACCCCAACACTTGGCACAATTGTTCCTCTCATTTCTACTTGTTGACATCTTTCTTATTTTAGCTGTCATGCCCTGAAGTATTCCCTGATCTTCCCAATTAGAACTTTGAATGTCTTATTTTAATTTGATATATCTCATGCATTTTATCTTATATAACTTATGTGTTTCGATCCCTTTCCCTAATTTTAAGCTTCTTGGATAGCATTTTTTCTTTCGCTTGCCATTACTTTCAGTAAATAGCAAGAGTCAGGAGTTTATTTTATATGTATATACATATATGTACTCACAGAAATACATGTTATATATAAACATATATGTCTGTTAAACTGTAAGTGAGTCACTTTAAAAATAGACAACCTTTTAAATTGATTCAGAGGTTGAAATGAATTGTATATTTTATCTGAAAGACTCTGGCTGAAAGAAGTGGAACAAAATAGTACAATAATAGATTAAACATTTAAACTTAAAATGAACAGAATTGTAGAAAAGGTTTAAATTTGTTCTATATTCTAATTATGTAGATCTAAAGATGGAAATCAGAATTTTGGAAAGTAAACACAATAGTATGATCTTGTTATTACATTCTAGTTTTATAAGCCCAGAGAATGTTATGAATTGAAACATTTATTCAGGAATGAATTTGATGAGATATAAGTTCTACAGTTACTGATTCACAGTAGTAAGGTGCAATTTGCTTTCTAAATTGCTAGTACCATTTTGTTTGGTTTATTCTGCTTACTTTCTGCTAGTTACCTGCAAATATCTTTTAGAGAAAAATGAAAGAGAAGGCCAACCATGGTTGTTCAGGATGGTTGTTGTTCTTTATCAGCTAAAGGGAAGAAACCAATGAGCAAGTCTGTCAGTTCAGGAAGCAGACCTCTAATAGTATGTTAAATGTGTTTAAAACCAGCAGTATGTTTGAGCAATTTTTTTTACCATATGTTTATTCATAGGAAATCAGCAGTGAAATATTATTACTAGTGCACAAGAGGCTCTGTGTCTGCATGAGGTCTTTTCTTTTTCTACATCAAATATCAAAACAGAGCCTTGGTAATTGTTTTACAGTAGGATTCTAATGATACTCCAAACATAAGAACTTGGCTTTTAATAGAAAAGTATTTGTGTTAAGATTGTTCAATTTGCTACTTTTTATTTGACTTTCTTCTGCATATTCTTGTCTGTATATAAATAAATCTTCTAAATCTATAGTAATGAAATAGCTTTTTGACATTGAATTTGTCTGTATTGCCACCTATAACCCCACCCTCCCTACATGTGGAAAAAAAATCTTTGGGATATCAATTGGTCATTTCCCCCCAGATAATTCTTTGATCAAAAAAAATATGAAGAACAGTGAAGGATAAAAAAACAACAGCCTTAAAAGACAAATAGCCTAAAACCAAGATATTCATCATTTTATAAAACTAAAGCTTTGAATTATGTCGATTGGGTGTAGGTGCATTTAGTAGTTGGTGGTAGTCCTCCTTCGTTCTTGAAGAGGACCAAAATGACATCAGTATGTTAGAGCCAGGTTTCAGTATGTCCGACTGTAACTAATTAGACCAATGCAAGCTCAGAATACTCTATCACAGTTGGGCAAAAATAGTCTGTGTGAACATTGGGTAGATTCTCTAATTTGTGCATCCTGCCTTTCCTTTGAGCTGTTTCAGTTCTGCTTTGGTTATAGAGCACAGTATCTTCTCTGATATGGGCATGCCATACAGAGTGCTCCTGTGCCAGTGTCTCCCATGTCATACAATCAATTCCAAAGTTCTTAAGAGAGAACTTGAGACTATCCTTGTATTGCTTCTTCTGACCACTGTGTGAAAGTTTGCCCTGTGTGAGTTCTCCACAAAATAGTCTTTTTGGCAAGCATATGTTTTACATGAGAACAAAGATCTGGGTAGGCAGTAGAACTTTTTCCCTTAAAAAGTACTCTGTTAAAAATGGAATTAAATTTGTTTGGTGACCATTACAGGAGAGATCTAAAACTGATTGGAGGAATTTAGTTTACATGTGTGCTTCAGATACTTTGTTGAAAGTATTATCAGTTGAAATAGTTTCAGCATTTCAGCATCCTTAGTCTTAAAACTAATCTAGAAAAATATCAGTATTCTTGTATGATATTTATGAGGCTTCTAATAATTTAGCTTTCATATAGTTAAATTTAGTTTTAATTTTTTTTTTTGGTTTCCTTTCTGTTTAGGATGATGCATTTTCTCTGAGCTCCTCTTTTGTGTATGTACTGTCTCATTCTGTTTCTTAACCTCTCTTTACTGTCCCTTACAAATTTTTCCAGTTAGCAAGACAGGTAGGACATTTCTTTATTATTTTCTTGTATGGCTAATCAGGCAAGGAGAGAATGTAATTAGGAATTTTTGCTCTTGGGGCAAGAGGGAAGAAAGAAATCCTCAGTCTTTCCTTAAGTTATGGAAGGATACTAGTATGAAGTGACAGGGGAGAAACATATCCATGCCAATTATCTAGTAACTTTCAAAGCCATTCAGTACAATTCTTGGTAGGAAAGCAATTGGCCAGGATCTTCTGCTGAGACTTGAATGTAGGGAGAATGTAGATAAAGCAGGACCTTATTTACAGAACATAGTCTTAATAGATGGTAAACAAAGATTATAGAAGTAAGGACATAAACAAAAGTTAGTTCTTTGAAAAGACTAACAACTGATAAACCTTTACTTAATCTCAATCAAAAAAGAGAAGAGAAGCAAAATATCAAAATTTTAAAAATGAAAAGTAAAATTTCAGTAGAGAAGAAAATAATTATAACTTTTCTATACATAATTATATGAAAGCAGAATTAAGAATTTGTAAGAAAATCATTGATTGCTTACAAAAATATAAAGTACCAAAATTAATAGAAGATAAAATAGGAATCTTAAATAGCCTAATCGTAGAGAATGAAATTGAATAAACCTCAAAGTGATTGCTGAAAGAAACAAAACAGAACCAAACCTTGGTCTAGATCTACTAACATATGCATTCTATCAAATTTTTAAAGATCTGTAACCACTTAAGAAAATTGTATTTTATTCTGAAATTAAACACCAAAACAAGAGAGCCGTTTTATACACATAGAATAACATAAGAAGATTGTAAATGAAAGCAAAAATTTACATTTCTTACTGCTTGCTTTTAAATAAAATTGCTTTCCAGACTGTTGCTTGTCTGTGATTTCTTCCGAAATTCCTTATTCTCTTCATTGGATTTTTTCAAAGGTGTCAGTGGTCATCTTTTAAATATATATATAGCTATTACTGTCCTCTTCTCTCAGCCTTTCACTCCACCTAAAAATCTAAATGGGGGAAAAACATTGTAACATTTAAGCATACTCAAACAAAACAAATGCACAAAGTGAACTTCTTCAGGCATCTTGATAAACATCTCTCTATTAGAAAATGGGTAATATGTTTCATTATGGTTCCTCTGGAGACATGGTTGGTCATTGCATTAATCAACCACAAGTTTTTCAGCATTGTTTGTCTTTACAGTGTTGTGGTCCTTATATAAATTTTTTCATGTTTATGCCTACTTCATTTTGTAAATCTAATATTCTCTGAAATATCTTTTGTTGTTTGTTACTGTTCAGTAATATTCTGTTACATCCATTTCCCTACCACATTTTATTTAGCCATTTCCTAATTTTTGAGCTCTCTCTTAAATTTTAGTTATTTTCTTCCTCTTATTTTGTTTATCAGTATTCTCGACCCACAATTATCCTCTTTTTAATCCTCTTCTCTTCACCATTCTTTTCTCTACTTGTCCCTTTTGTTTAGTTTAATGTATTTATTGGTATAGAAATGTCAAATTGTTTTGCATGTGTGTTCAGCTCTCCTTTGTTTATTTCATATACGTTAATCTCATATCCACTCTTCTACCCTTTCCTCCAGGTGTACATGTTCTTCTCATAAAACCCAGTTATGAGAAACAGCAAGTTCCCTTATCATCTTCTCCCACCTTTCTATACTAATTTTAACCTTTTAACCTCTTTCTCCTCTTAAAACACTCAAAGCAGAACGAATCCAGTTTTCTCATTATCCTTTTTGGAAATAATAAAATAGAAAAACCACTACTGAATTGTATATAAAAAAGGGGAAATTCAAACTATCAATAGCAAAAATAAATAGGAAAATCCACAACTAACAAAGAAATAAAGGAAATTACTGGAAACTATTTTGCCCAGTTTTGTACCAGTAAAACTGACAGCGTTAACAAAATGGTGAAACATTTACATAAATATAAAATTATCAGAGTAATAGGACATGAAATACAGAATTTAAATTACCCAATTGCAGAAAAAGGAATTAAGTAAACCACAAATAAACTCTCAGGATGGAGGGGGAGAGGAGAGGGACCAAACTTGGGACCACATGGTCCTATGAATTATATCAAATATTTAAAGAAAAAATGGTTATAACATTACGGAAGATAACTTCAAAATAGGAAAAGAAGAGATCCTTCCAAATTCTTTATGTTAGTATGGCCTTGGCACCTTAATCAGGTACCAAGTAACAGGTTTCAAAATAAAGAGAAAAAACAATTGACCTCCTAATGAATATCAGCCAAAATAACTTAAACTTGCAAAAGGACTACAAAAACATAACAAAAAGACCCACAGTATGACTAGATTAGATTTATGTGTAAATTAATGTGCAAACTACAAATATAGCTGAACATATT
>CM053581.1:92064573-92104026 GCA_028627135.1 Pseudochirops cupreus | reverse complement strand
AGGGTTTGGGAGCTGTTCTTACTTTGCTTCTTATGCTTATTCTTACTCATGGTTGTTCAGTCTGTGATTTTTTAAAAAATCTCTGTGGGGCTCTGCTTCCAGAAGGGAAAGCTCTGTCCCAAATCGCTGGGGTCTTCCCGGCTGCCGTAGCTCTCAGGAAGGTGCTGGGACCCTTTCTACTTACTTCTGGCTGACTAGATAATGAAGACTCTAAGACCGAAGCCCAAGACCGCGATCCGGATCCAGGCTGCTCAACAGGAGAGCAGTGGCCTCAGAACAATCGCTTAGTCCCCCTGCTGTCTGCAGGCTGCGGGCGGGAAGCTGCAACGCGGAGGCGGGTGCAAAACCTCTCCCTTTCGCTTTTCCGCTCTGGAGGCCTTTCGGCCAGACTGCTTTACTCTCCTAAATTCGCAATTTCCACTGAGCTCGTTCTGAACGCTGCTCGCAGCTGCCGCTAATCCGCTCACCAGAGAGGCTCCTCTGTTCCTTCCGTCCTGCTGCCCCTGGGGCACAGCCGCGGCTTCAGGCCAGACTGGTTTCGGTTCGCAGTGCTGATATGGTTCCTCGTAGCTGAGCTGACTTTAGTGAAAAGTATCTTTGTGTGCATTTTGGAGTTCTAGGACTGCTTTAGAGTCCTGTTTTATGGGTATTTTGGGGTTGCTATGTGAGAGCTGTGATATGTTGCTGCTGATATGCCGCCATCTTGGCTCCACTCCTCCAATAAAAAGCTTTTTAACAAAACACAAGATCTATTTCTGTTAGAAACTAGAAAACACAGGAATAAATGAACCTTCTCTAAATATAGTGAGTAATGTCTTTCTAAAACCAAGAGACAGTATTATATATAATAGATATAAACTAGAGACCTTTCCAGTAAGATTAGGGGTAGAGCAAGGATGTTTCTTATCACCAGTACTATTTGATATAGTGAGCAGCCAGGTGGCACAGTGGATAGATAGCCATTCCTGGAGTCAGGACAGTTCATCTTCCTGAGTTCAGATCTGGCCTCATATACTGTATGACCCCACGCAAGTCACTTAACCCTGTTTGTCTCAGTTTTTCAGCTGTAAAATCAGCTGGAGAAGGATATGGCAAACTACTCCAATATATTTGCGAAGAAAACTCCAAATGGGCTCATGAAGAGTCAGACATGACAAATGCCTGAACAACAAAAATTTGATATGGTGTTCTCTATACATATAGCTAGCTATAGCAATAAGAAAAATCAAGAAAAGATGCATAGGCAAAAGGAAACAAAATTAACACTTTTTTTTTGCAGATGAGTCAACTAAAAGTTAATTGGAACAGTAAGTCAATTTAACCTGTATCGTAGGTGCCTACCATGTGTCAAGTACAGTGGTTAGTGCTGGGGAAACTCTCAGGAGGTAAAGACATTAACACTAACAGGAACTGGGAAAAGTTTCTTGGAGAAGTTTAGATTTTAGCTAACCTTTGAAGAAAGCCAGGGAAGCCAGGAGATGGAGATGAGGAGGAAGAGAATTGAAGCATGTGGGATATATGGTAAAATGCTGGAGTGTCTTGTATAAGTAACATCAAGGAGGTCATTGCCATTGGTTCACAGATTAGGGTGTAAGAAGACTGGAAAGAGCGAAGTGATGAAGGGCTTTGAAAGTGTTAATAGAAGACCCCAGGCCTAAAAAGGAATCCTAAATGAAGTAGAACCCTGTCACAGATTATAAAGTGTTCATTGTCTGAGAGGAGCATACAGTAAAAAACATGTGGGGGGGGAGGTTATTGGGGGGAAAGAGAGAGAGGGAGAGGGAGTTTTCAGCTGCTGAAAAGGGGATATGGAAAAGAGTGAGATAGTTATAATTTCTAGAGGCTTCTGGGCAAGGAGTAGGGTTTGAGAGAAGGTATCTATAGACACAATAAGCCAGGGAACAGGATATTTAGAAAGTCCTCAGCAAGGTTTCAAGTCTGCTGCTCCTGGTCAAGACTGGTTGTGTGGTTTCTGGCAGCTACAGGCATTTCCACATTTGGCTAGAGTTCATTTGCAAAGGATCACTGGTATGTCAGGCAGCTCTGAGCCTCAGAAATCCTTTTAATTGGGGGGTTGTTATATAACTCCATTTTCCTCCTCCCAGTGAAGAAGGGAAGTTCTAACATGTCATTACAGACCCCATCTTCACATTCCCTTCTTTTGGTCAAAGGGGTCACTAGACTCCCTGAGGACCAATAAGAATAATCCATGTTTTTCATGCTAGTCAGTGATTGGTATCCTAAAGAATACAATGAAAAATCCAGTGACTCTAAGGTGGTGATGGGACACAAAGTCAGTGAGGCACCAGAGGCTAACAGAACCAAAGAGAAGAAAAGGCATAAACAAGGGAGAGATGCACATATCAGCAAAGTTACCCAGAAAACAGTAAAGAAATAGCATGAAACAAAACGTCACAGTAATAAAAAATAATCAAATAACAATGTAACCCGATATCCCGCAGAATTTTGTCTTTGATCTGAGGCAATCAGGAGCCGCTGGCGTTTACTGAATTGTGGAAGCAGGCGGGGTGGCGTGGTCAGACACTTTAGGAAGCTTTGACAGCTTTTGTACCAGTTTCGGTAGCTTAGTGGAAGGTGGCTGCAGTGAGGAGAGACTTGAGGCAGGGAGACCAGCTGGAAAGTCTGTTGCGATAGTTTAGGTGTGAGGGGAGAGACTGCACTTGTGTGGCCTTGGCTGGTGGCGTTTTCAGAAGAGAGAAGGGAGCATATATGAGAGCATGTTGTGAAGATAGAATTGGCAAGACTCGGCAGCAGATTGGATATAAAATAAATCCACATAAAGCACCACAATCTGTTTATTAGCAAGAAAACACATCAGGGAGATAGAGAAATTCCATTTCAAGTAAATGTACAGATCTTATAAAATACTTGGTAGAACTTATTCTGGCACATAAATATTGAAATATTATTGAGCTGTAGGAATGATGAAAGGAGAGAGCATTTCAGAGAGACTTGGGAAGATTTTTATGAGCTGGTACAGAATGAAGTGAGTAGAACCAGGAGAACTAATTTATATGATAACAGTTAACATTGTAAAGACAGCTTCAAAAGACTTAAGGAGTCTCTTAAAGAGGTCAGAAGCTCCTCTTGGCCAGTGTAGTTGTCATGTTTGTCATGTGCCAGTATGATAAATGCAGTATGACAAATGATTCCAGAGTAATATTGATAAACCATACTATCTACCTCTTTGCAATAGGGTGCTGTACTCAGGATGCAGAATGAGATATATATATTTTTGGATAGGATCAATGTGGGAATTTGTTTTATTTGAAGATATATATACACATATATATGTACACACATGTGCATATGTATGTGTATATGTATATATTAATGTGTATATACACATATATACATCTGTACATACGTATATATGCATATATACACACACATATATACACATATTTGTTACAAGGGTTTTTCTTTCTAGAGGAAGTCTTCAGTCCCTTTTAATTCTATTGCCTTCTGTTAATTATTTTCTATTTATCCCATATATAGCTTTCTTTGTATGTATTTGTTTTTATCCTGTCTTCTCTGTTAGATTGTAAGCTCCTTGAAGGCAGGGATTGTCTTTTGCCTCTTTTTGTATACCTAGTGCCCGGTTCATAGTAGGTGCTTAATAAATGTTTTATGATAGCTTTTCTTTTTTTTTTTCCTCCAGTTCAAGAGGAGGAGGAAGGGAGAGAAAATAAATTTTTCATCGGAAAAAATTCAATTCTATTTTTAAAAAGACAATCACCAATAAGCCTTTGGTGGGCATATAGATTTGTCTAACCTTTCTGGATAGAACTTTTTCAGTTATGCAAAAAAATTATTAAAATGTCCTTTTTATCTTGTGATCCCATTGCTAGGCTTATATCCTAGTGAGGTCAAAGACAGAAAGAAAAGTCCCTCGGATAACAAAATATTTTTGTAGTAACAAAATTTGAAACTAACTATTGATTGGAAAATAGTTAAATTATAGTATATTAATATAATGGAATTTTTTTAATGACAGTACATCTCAAATATCAAAGTTGAAGAGAAAGATGGGAAGCCTTATGAACTGATTTCATAATAAAGTCAATAGAACTAGTAAAACAATATACAATATGGCTAAAATAATGCTAACAGAAAGAACAAAAGCCCTGAAACTAAATGCTTTGTAATTATAACTGTCAAAAGGCTTGTTTGTGTAGAAAGCTTGAGAAACTTCATCTTTGTCCTTTAATTGCAGAAATGAGGAATTAATGGTTTTTTAAAAATGCTTTATTTACTATCAGAAATAGTTTCTGTGTTGGTTGGTTTTTCTGAGTTTCTCCTCTTTAAAATTTTTGTTGCAAGAGAAAGTTCATTGGATAGGGAAGAGGGGAAGGATATACTATACTTGGAAATCAATGCAGTGTAAAAGCAAAAGTCATCAATTTTTTAAAAAGATAAAACATAAAAACAAAAATGATAATTCCTGCCTTTCTACAAAATAAGAATGAGAGTTCCGTTCTATTGTGAGGATACAACCTGTCTACATATAAGTAAAAGAAATCTCTCTCTCTCTCTCTCTCTCTCTCTCCATACATTATGTATAATACATAATGTTGCTAAATGTTTAAATCAATATGCTACCTAATGGATGCCAGAAAAAGGTGGTGATAATGGGGAAGAGGGAGGGAGAGAAACATGGGATACATTACAGGTTGGAAGGAAATGAGAGAAAAGTTTTCAACTAATGTAGAAAACATTCCTACATTATGTATGACATGGAGGAGAACAGACTTAAATCTAGGGAAATAAACAGATAATAGAAGTTGAGTTTGACTTCCATGTCGTCTTGCTATAGATGTGGCAGAATTAAGACCACAAATGTGGTCCCCTAACATTAGGAGTACCATATAGAGAAGGCAGTAACTTATTCTATTGCTCTAAGAAAGATACTGAATTTGGAATCAGAAAATCTGGCCACCCTACTGGATCCTGACCTCTCTGTTTCAGCGCTCCTCTTCTTGTTGGGTTATCTACTCTGATTCAGGAAATTCCTCCCACTGTTATTTGGCTACCAAGTTGCCACTTAATTCAGCTCAGGATCACCCACATTTGCCAGTGGAAAAATACAAAGCAATTAATTATTAAATAAGCATTTATTAAACACCTGCTATGTGCAAGGCACTTTGTGCTGAGGATTCAAAAAGGAGGAATAAGACAGCTCCTACCCTCAAGGAGCTTATAGCCTAATGGAGGATATAACATGCAAACAAATATATAAAAAGCACACTATATATAGGATAAATAGGAGATAATTTAAGAAGTCCTGGCATTAGAATTAAAAGGGGATACCAAGTCTTCCAGTAAAAGAGGGATTTAAGTTGAAACTTAAAGGAAACTTAGGGAGGTCAGTAGGAAGAGCAAAAGAGAGCGTTCCATGCATGCAGGGCAGCTGGAGAATATACCTGGAGCCTTGTTTGTGAAACAGCCAGGAGGCCATTGTCATTGAATCAAAGACTATTTGCTGGGGAGTAAAAGTAAGAAAAATTAGTAGGTAGGAGGGGGACTAGATTATAAAGGACTAGAGATTCCTCTAGGCCAGTACAGGTGCTGTTTTTGCAGTCTTACCCATTTTTCTTGGAGTAGGGTGGGAGTATGTCTGGGGTTTGACTTCTGTAGGTTCCCTCACTGGAAATTTACAGTTGGTATGTGAGAATGAAAACTTTTAAAAAACTGATGAAATACCTCAGTAAATGAATATATGTTGGTACATTTAGTTGTCGTTTTTCGATTATATCTGTCTCTCTGTGACCCCATTTAAGATTTTCTTGGCAAAGATACTAGAATGGTTTGCCATTTTCTTCTCCAGCTCATTTTACAGATGAGAGAACCGAGACAAACAAGGTTAAGTGACTTGCCCAGGGTCACACAGGTAGTAAATGGCTAAAACGAGATTTGAACTCAAAACTGACTTCAGGCCTGCATTCTATCCATTGTGCCATCTAGCTGCCTCCTAGTACATTTGTCCAAATCCTCAATTTCAGAAATGTCTCTGGACTCTTTGGGAAAATTAAGGATTGTCCTTTTATTTATGCATTTCCCATTGGCATATACCAGTAAATCACAGCAAAGTCCACGTGTTACAATTCTCTTTGGCCTTTTAGCCCAGATTAAAAATCAAACAACAAGCATTATTTCTCAAAAAACTTCAGGAATGTCCCTTGGTTTGCTCTTGTCCTAGAATAACTCATACCAACCCTCAGCTGGCTGGCTATATCCATGTACAGTTACAGGACTGAGGACAGGACAGTGAGGTCAGCTGCTTTGTCATTTCCAGAAAGCAATTCAAAACCAGTTATTTCCTCTTTCATCCACAAATATGATTTTCTTAGAGGTAGGAGGAGCCTTTTTCAGCAATCTTTTCCTGAGGCAGTTTAACCATTAATATTATAAAGACATCAGTCCCAGTATTGGGAGAGTATTTATTCTTCATTTCCTTTTTAGTGAAGGGAAAATCACTTTCAGTCCCCACAAATTCAATCTCTCCTGACTGCTTTTAAAGTAAACTGAATTCTGAGGAAATCCTTTTGTAGAATTTAGAGGAGCCTTAAATTACTAGGTTGGAAGGCCCAGGGAAGCCCAATATAGCTGGTGGGCCATACCCAAGGGGTGCTGGAGCCAGATTACTGCTCCAACGAGATTTTATTATTTTCGTGTTAGCATTTACACCTTGGAAATGGGCAAAACAGGGTTTAATTTATTGTTTTGTTGATTGTCTAGACTTAAGAAAGTAATGGAGAACATTTTAATAATGCTGATTATTGTGTGTTTTTGAACATACCCCTGGGGATTCCCTGTAACAAGTAACTACCGTCTTTAGAGCCATCATCAGAAGAACATTAAAGTCAATCAGGGTTCACTTTTCTTTGCACTTAATATATATTATCTCATTTGATCCTTAGAACAACTCTCTGAGTTCGGATCTTAATAATGACATACTGTTTTTGATCATTCCTTTTATAGATCTTCAGTAAACATCCCTTTAAGAATTTGTCCTGAAATTTTGCTAGGAATCAAAATGAAGCTCATTGCCCAGAACAATACTTTATTTAGATCTGTTTGACAGTGGGTGTTTGACTTATACTAGTGCCTATATTACAGATTTAGTTTAGCATTAGAAACAATATATAGTGTAATCTTTTAATACTGGGATGTCGTTCTCACTAATAATTCCCATTCACTCTGTCATCAGTAGAGCCTAACCACAGTTTAAAGAATCTTAGATTTAGACATTAGAGGGACCTCAGAGGTAATTTAGTTCACTCCCTTAATTTTATAGATGAAGAAGGTGAGGCTCAATGAGAATAATACTTGCCCAAGGTCAAACAATTAGTTAGAGGAAAAGTTGGAATGATTTCATTTCAATAATCAGAAAAGCATTTAAGTACCAAATTTTATGCAGTGTTCTCAGTGGTGTAGAAACAAGTTTTGGACTTTGTTGCCCTGGGTACAGAGACTGAAGGATATATTAGAAAATGCTGTTCTTTTTTGGTTCTTATGTTTCTTAATTGCTATCAATACCATTCTCAAACCCTACTTTCTCTCCACGTGATGCAGCAGTAGCCACGTGTATATAAGTAACTATGCCTTTTATTTGGGATTTGTCTGCATTATATTTTGTTTATATTGTTTGCTCATTGGGCAGAAACTAAATCAACTATTTCTTTGTCTAAAGAATCCAAAACATTGTAGCATGGAATTCTCATTAAGATTAATCATTAATTCCTTAAGAAATTTCAAAGACAATGTCACTCAGTGCTTCATGATTAACACTGTGAGAACCATGCTAGATGAAAAAAAAATATAAGTCCAATATAATGATTTAAAATCAGAGAAACTCTTTTTAGTAATTATTTCTTTCCTTCTTTCCTTCCTTCCTTCTTCCTTCCTTCCTTCCTTCCTTCTTCCTTCCTTCCTTTCTTCCTTCCCACATTCTGAAAGAAAAGATTTTATCCCATGTAACTAAGATTTGTACTTGTTCTTTCAAAGACGAGGTGAACTGTAATGTTGTGCTTTGAGACTTGACCCTGTCACTTGCCACTTTGTTATTTCACAACTCTAGTTATCCTTCACTTATATGATTTTCCATCATTTTTGACTTGCTAATCCTCATCCCAGGGTAACCCTGCCATCTGCTTTTTCCACATCTGTTGATGTGAAGTATTCCCATCTGCTGAACATTAAATGAAAAAGAAATTAATACAGCTTTATGGTATAAAATCTCAGGCTGGCCCTTCTTCCTTCTCATATTAGTCAGCTTCTTTGCCTTTTTCTTTAAGTAAGTATTCTAAACTATTTTTCCCCTCCTAAGAACCCTTATCCTACTCCCCCCCCCCCCCACCCCGCCACATACACTTAAAGCAGAGAATATTGAGGCAATCCAAAGGGAAGCTCTTGCTGCTTCCTTTACAGCCATTTCTTTACTTTTCTGTTCCCACTCTTCAATGCCCAGGGAATTTTCCTGGGCTTATGTCACTAAACCTCAATATGTTTATAGTCTTACGGGGAAATATGATATGTATACAGATAAATATAATGCAAGATAGAGTAGGATAGATGCAGGGAAGGAAGGAAGGAAGAAAGGGAAGGAAGTAAGGAAAGTGTGAAGGAAGGAAGGAAGGAAGGAAGAAGGGAAAGAAAGTCGTGTTGTCTAACTGGCCAGGTCTGGTTTGGCCCCCAGTGGTCAGCTCCTTTTCTACTCACAGAGATTGCTGTTTGTCTTTTGTTCTCAAAGAGGACCATGGCATCAGGAAGTTGATGCTATGACATGCAAATGAATTGGATTTAAGTGAGGGACAGCTATGTAGTCATTAGCCTCACTTTCTCTTCCAGAGCCATCTGAGTCCAGTGGCCAGATATAGATCAGGACAACTGGAGATGGCCTAGGATATAGTTGGGGACCTTGGCCTTTTCAAGCTAAGGTCTTTAATAGGTCTCAGGATAAGAGTTAGGTTTAGGAGGAAAGATAATTAATTTGGATATGTTGTTTTTGAAGTAACAGCAGATCATAAGTCTGAAAATGGCCAGTGCACTTTTAGAGAGGTAAGGTCGAATGCTAGGGAAAAGATTAAGATAGGAAATATCAATTTGAACGTTCATAGGATTACAGATCTAAAACTAGAAGGGACTTCAAAGATCATCAAGTTCATTCTCCTTATATTAGAGATGAGGAAGCTCGGCTTTAGTCCTATAGTTCAAATGACTTGCCTAAGACCTTACAGATAGTAAACATTAAAAAGAAGGTTTGAACCCAAGTCCTCTGATTACAGAGCTTGTGCTTTTTTGACTGTACCATGATAGATTCATAATTGAATCCATGAACTCATGAAACCATAGCTTTTCTGCAACTCACAACTTCGCTCCTTTGCTGTGTTCTCTGACAAAGAGGTGGTCTGTTGACAAGAGGTTGTCAAGGTCATCCTTTATCTTCATGCACTTGATTCCACCCCTTTCTTTCTCCTCTGGAAGGTTGACCCTTCAAATATTGCTCTCCCCCCCCCCCTTTTTTCTTATCTTCAATTCAAATTTTTTTTCAGAATTCATTTATTTATTTTTTGTTTTCAACATTCATTTCCACAAGATTTTGAGTTCCAAGTTTTCTCCCCCTCTCTCCCCTACCCCTGTACCCCAAGATCGCAAGCACACTGATTATTCCTTCCCCCAGTGTGCCCTCTCATTTACCCCCCCCCACCCCCCCATGCCTCCCTTTACCGCCTTACCCCTTACTTTCTTGTAGGGCAAGATGGATTTCTATATCCCATTGCCTGCACATGTATTTCCTGGTTGCATGTAACAAGAATTTTTTTATTTTTGCTTTTTTTTTTGGAGGGGGGAAAGTAGAGCAATTGGGGTTAAGTGACTTGTGCAAGGTCACACATCTAGTTTGTGTGTGTGTGTGTGTGTGTGTGTGTGTGTGTGTGTGTGTGTGTTAAGTGCCTGAGGCCGGGTTTGAACTGAGGTCCTTCTGACTCTAGAGCTGGTGCTCTATTCACTGTGCCACCTAGCCACCCCATAACAAGAATTTTTTAACATTTGTTTTTAAAACTTTGAATTCCAGATTCTCTCCCTTCTTCCCTCCTTACCCAGCCCTGCTGGGAAGACAAACAATTCAATATAGGTTATACATGAGTAGTTATGAAAAACATTTCAGTAGTAGTCATGTTGTGAAAAGACTAACTATATTTCCCTCCGTCCTATCCCATTCATCATTTATTCTATTCCTTTGACCCTGTCCCTTTTCAAAAGTGTTTGCTTCTGATTACCCCATCCCCCAATCTCCCCTCTCTTCTATCATTCCCCCCTCTTATCCCCTTCCTCCCTACTTTCCTGTAGGGTAAGATACCCAATTGAGTATATATGTTATTCCCTCCATAAGCCAAATCCAATGAGAGTAAGATTGACTTATTCCCTTTTACCTCCCTTTTCTTCCCCTCCATTGTAACAGTTTTCTCTTGCCTTTTTTTATGTGAGATAGTATCCTGTTTTATCTTTCCCTTTCTCCTTCTCCCAATATATTCCTCTCTCACCTCTTAATTCTATTTTTTAGATATCATCCCTTCCTATTCAACTCACCCTGTGCCCTCTGTCTCTGTATACATGTACACACATACATATATATACACATACACCCACCTATATATACATAAATATATTGCCTTCAATTGTCCTCATACTGAGAAAAGTCTCATGAGTTACAAATATCATCTTTCCATGTAGGAATGTAAACAGTTAAACTTCAGTAAGTTCCTTATGATTTCTCTTTCCTTTTTGCCTTTTTACAATTCTCTTAATTCTTGTATTTGAAAGTCAAATATTCTGTTCAGCTCTGGTCTTTTCATCAAGAATGCTTGAAAGTCCTCTGTTTCATTGAATGTCCATATTTTCCCCTGAAGTGTTATACTCCGTTTTTCTGGGTAGATGACTCTTGGTTTTAATCCTCTACTTCTCTCACTTGATTTTCAAAATCCTTCTTGAGCTCCTCCATGTTCTGCTGCAACCAATTCATATTTTCCTTGGAGGCCTTAGATGCAGGAGTTTTGATTTTGGTGTCTCATTCTGGTTGTATGTTTTGATCTTCTTTGTCACCAAAGAACGATTCTATAGTCTGATTTCCCTTCCTCTGTTTACTCATCTTGCCAGCCAAATACTTGACTTTTGAGCTCTTTGCCACAGTAGGACTCTACTTCCAGAGTGGAGAGTGCTGTGTCCCAAATTTCTGTAGTTTTGTGAAGCTGGTATCAGAGCAACTTCTATGCAATTGCCTCAGAACTGTGGGGAGGGCTCTCCACAGACTCAACTAGCTCTGCCAAGCCAGTATTCCTCACCCCAGGACTGCCACCCAAGACTTCAACTCAGATCCAAGCAGAGACAAAGCAAGAGAATTCTGCCTCAGTGCCAGCAAAGGGATTCCTATAATTTCCTTCTGATCAGCCACTTGGTCCTCCACCATCCGTGGGCCTGGAAGCAGCTCTAGAAGCAGCAGCTATAGCTGCTTCCACCTCCGCCACCCTGGGGGCAGGGACTAGACCATGCTTGTCTCTCACCTGGTTTCAACAGAGTTTCCCCACTGATCTTTTACTTTCTTTTTGGCATTTATGGGTTGAGAAGTCTGGATACCACCACAGCTGCCAGTGATTCAATCCCCTGAGGTCTACTCTGGTCAGTCTATGCTGCTGGTCTGTGCCATTGGGTCTAAGCTCTGCTCCCAGTCTGGTGCAATAGACCCTTCCTGTCCATTTGCCAGGCTGCTATCAGCTGGAGACGTATTTCATTCTGTCATTTTATGGGTTCTGTAGCTCTGAAATTTGTTTAGAGTCATTTTTTACAGGTATTTGAGGTTATTGGGGATGAGCTCAAGTAAGTTCCTGCTTTTACTCCACCATCTTGGCTCCTAAATTATTAATTTCTTCCCCACTATTTACAAATAGCCAAGAGCTGACACCTCCTTAATACAAAACACTTTACTTGACCTTGCCATTCCCTTATAATAGAGCCCTATTTTTCCTTCTTTTTTATAATCTAACACGTTTTCCACTTCTACTTCAATTCAGTAAACATTTATTAAGTGCCTATTTGTGCACTGTGCTATATAAGATAAATAAGAAAAAGAAAGACAATCCCTACCCTCATGGAGCTCACAATTTAATGGGGAGACAACACAAAAAAGGTAGCTAGAAAGTGGGCAGATGCTGAGTATCCAAGGCTGAATTAGTTGCATGGTGATGAGAACTGAAGTGATCAACTTCTCCCAGGAGGGGTATCTTGTTCTGTGGAGTTGAAACCCAGAAGACCTGAAATGCAAAGAGGAGTGAATGTTATTTCCTCACCTCTCACTATCTAATCAATTGATAAATCTTTTCAATTTGAAATCTTTAATATCTGTCTTATTCCTTTCTGTCCACTCACTTATTTCAGAACCCCTTGCCTGAACTATTATGATAGTTCCCTAACTGGTTTCCCTGCTTTCATTTTCTCTGCTTTCTCACATTACTGGGCATCTTAAACAAGGTGTCCAAAACTAACCTTATTGCAATTCCTCCCAAACTCTCCCCTTTTCCAGACTTCTCTGTTAGTGTTGAGGGCACCACTGTCCAGTTCACTCAGGATTACAAGCTAAGTGTCTACCTTGACTTCTCACCTTCACCCTCCCTGTCTAATCTGTGACCAAGTCCTGTAGATCTTACTATCACAACATCTCTCATATATTCTACCATCTCTCCTCCTACAGTGTTGCTGCTTTGATACAGGCCCACATCACCACACTCTGGGACTGTCACAATAACCTTTTGATTGGTCTACCATAAATCTCTCTCTGCAACTCTCTCCTTTCTTCTACTCAAATATTAGTGATCTTCGTGAAGTGTAGGTCTGACATTGTCAACCCTCAAACCTGTGACTCAAACTGAAGTGGCTCCACATTACCCTCCAAGATCATATGTAAAATTCTGTTTAGTTTTTTTTTATGCCCTTCACAACCTATCCCTTTGCTGCCTTTTCAGTTTTATGCTTTATTCCTCTCTACACACTCTATTGTACAGCGTCATTGGCCTCCTTGCTCTTTCTTGCACAAGACACTTCATCTCCTAACTGTACTCTCTTCTTTCTCACCTTCAACTCCAGGGTTCCTTAGTTTCAGCTTAAATCCCAGCTTCTGCAAGAAGCCTTTCCTAGTCCTCCTCAGTGCTATTATTGTCTTTCCTCTGAGATTTTCTCCTATTTACTCTATATATAACTTGTATATACAGAGTTCTTTATATATTATCATTCCAATTAGAATTGCTCACCTTGAGGTCAGGGACTTTTTTTTTTAATCTTGACCTTTTTTTGCTTGGCAAAATGCCTTATGGGATATAAATCCTTAATAAATGCCTGTCGACTTGATTCTACTTTAATGAATGCATGTTAAGTTTCAGTCAAATTGGTCTGTTTGCTATTTCCTCCAACATTCCCTCTCTATCTTCTCATCTGTTCTTGCCTTAATACAGATTATCTCTCCCCTTTCCCTGCCTCCCTCCGCCTTCCCCCCTACCATATTATCTTCTTACCTTTACTTCAGAAAACTCTTAGCTTTTCTCAGGTGCCATGTTCTACATGAAACATTTCCTGATTATTCCACTTGTTAGTGTTCTGTCTCTCATCAAATTACTATGTAGTTTTTTAATATTTATGTCATTTACTCCAGTAGAATAAGACCCTTGAAGGACTGTTGTTCAGTTTTTGTCTTTATCATTGTATCCCTAACACCTAGCTCAATACCATGCTCATAGCAAGTACTTAATAAATGTTTAAGAGGTCTTTAACACTTTTTTTGGTGTCATTGACCCCTTTGGCATTCTGGTGAAGCCTTTGGACTCCTCCTCCCCTGATATTTTTATATGCATAAAATAGAATATATAGGAATACAAAGGAAACCAGTTATATTGTAATAGTTATAAAATATATTTTTAAAAGTTTGTAGATTCCAGGTTAAGAATCTCTGGTCTAATTGATTTGAACTGAATGAGCCTTAAAGGAAAGAACAACTTTTCCTTTGGATGAATGAATTAAGCATTTATAAAGTGCTTACTGTGTGCAAAGTCCTGTGTTGAATTCTGGGGATACTTGCCAGATACTGTATTGGGAACTTTACAAATATTGTGTCATATGAAAGTGACCAGTACAATGAGGGGGACGGAGCTGGCACTGATCAACTTATAAAAATCTTTTGAAGAACTGGGAATACATAGTTTGAATAGGAGCAGACCCAGTGGGGCAAGTGAATTGTTGCCTTCAAGTGTTTGAAGGATTGTTAAGTGGAAGAAGGTTTAGGCTTTTGCTTATCATACCTGAGGGCAGGATTAGGAGCAGTGGTGGAAAAGGCAGAGAAAAAGGTCCCAGGCTTTATTTTAGGGAAAATCTCCAAACAAACAATTAAGAGTTGTCCACAAACAGAGTGAGCTACTTTCTAAAGTCTTGAGGCTGGGTGACCCTTTATTGGGGGAGGTCATAGGATCCTAGATTGGAGCTGAAAAGAATCTTTGTTATCATCTAGTCCAGCTTATTCATTTTACAGATAAGGAAACTAAGGTCCAAACTGGTGGTGGCTTGTCCAAAGTTACTTACACACATAGCAGATGTCAGGAAAGATTCAGACCTACATCCTCTGACAGATTCCTCTGCCAACCATTAGAAGCATCACCAATTCTGTGATACTGAGTAAATCCAGTTTGAATGAAATATTAGGGAAATTGAAGGGGAAGATTGTTAAATACACCTGGAAAAGTAGATTAGAGCCAGATTCTAGCAGACCTTGATTGGGATCTTAAGAAGTTAAGTCTTTATTCATATTCAGTCGTAGTTGGTGATCCACCTGAAGTTTCTGAGTTGCTTCATGTTGTGATCAAAGTTGTGTATTAGGAAGATCAACTTTGCAGCATTGTATTGGATGGATGGATGGGGGCGGGGTGTGTGTGCTGATAAATCTGTTGCCTCAAGGGGATAGGCAATGAGAGCCTTAAGTAGGATGGTAGCAGTAGAATATAATGAACATAGAAGAAATTTCAGGAATCCTGGAGAGAATGTTAGAATTTGAGTAGTGGGAGTGAATAATTGATTTAGTTAAAAAAGCATTTATTGAATTTTTTCTCTGTGCCAGGTACCATGCTAGGTACTGGGAATTCAGAGACAAAACTGAAAACATTTTCTCTCCTCAAGGAACTTAATTTCTACTGATATTATTTGTAAAGCACTTAACACAGTGTTTGGCACATAATAGGTGCCATATACATGCTTATTTACTTCCTCTTCTCTACTGAATGAGAACAACCTGCACAAGGGTGAGTATATATAAAATATGTGCAGGCAAGAAACAAACACTTTTTAAATGTCTTGTTATATGCCAGGCATAGTGCTTAGTACTTAGTACTGTATAAATCATTTGATCCTAGCAAAAAACTGATAGATAGGTGCTAATATTATACTTTCTTATAGTTGAAGAACCTGAAGCAGACAAAGGTTAAGCTACTTTCCCAGGGTCACATTGCCAACACGTGTCTGAGGACACATTTGAACTCAGACCTTCCTGACTCCAGGTTGAACTCTCTTATCTATTGTGCCACCTAACTGCAGAGTAAATGCAAAATATAGAGTACTAATAATTGGAGTGATCAGAAAGGGCCTCATGTAGAAGGCAGCACCTCATAGTGCTCTGAAGGGAACTAGGGATCTACAAGGAAAGGGAAGAGAAGGGAGGGGACAGGAGAGGAAAGGAAGGGGGCAAAAGGGGGAAGGGGAGAAGGGTGTGAGTCAACTAGGGAGGCTGAGGGTGGGCAAACCTGTGCTTACTATGGAGGCAGCAGCTATTCTGGTGAAATAGCAAGTTGTCCAGTTTGGCTGAAAGATAAGAGTTAATGGGGGGGGGGAGAGAATTTATAATTAGCCTGGAAAGAGAGGTGTGGGAAGGGCTTTAAATACCAGATAGAGGAGTTTGCATTTGAACCTAGGAACAACAAATGGGGAACCACTGAAACTTCTTGATCAAAAAAGAGTCATGGTCAAATCTAAACTTTAGGAATATTGGTTTGTGGCTGTTTAGCTTTTCTGTCTTCTGCCTCTCTTTCCACCAATTCTTCCTTCAGTTAGAAAGCCATTACTATAGTCCAGGTGAAAGGTCACAAGGGCTTGAAGTATGGTAGTGGCTGTGTGAGTGTAGAGAAGGCAATAGATAGAATGGTGGAAATGTACAGTTAAATGAAGGTGGGTGTTTTTTGTTTTTTAAAGGATTGAGAGACTTGAGCCTATGTGTATGATGTAGGAAAGGAACAGTGGATAAAGAGAGGTTGCCGATAATTAAAAGAGGATAACCAAAAAAGCTTATATTCCCTTAAAAAATAAGAGAGGATGAATGGGATGGGATCAAGGGCAGAGAGGTTACAGGAATTGACCTTGGCGAGAAGAAAGACTAGCTCTTTCCCAAAGACTGGAGCAAAGGAGGAGTGTCAGATGATATTGAGGGGATTTGAGGTATAGTGTTGAAAAGAGGAAGCTTCTCCTGATGGATATTTTCAGTTTTCTGTATAAAGTATGAGGTGAAATCCTTTGTTGAAGGGGAGAGAAATGATATAAGTAGCTTGAAAAGAAAAGATTTGGAAAAGATGCTGTGGGAAGTAGAGTTGGGGTTCACTTGTGGATGAGTGAAAAAGAATGATCAAATACTATTTATGTTTCTGTGTTGAGTAGCACAGTCAGGTCTTTATTACTACTTTCATGATTTGCCGATATAATTGATTGTGTACTATTGAATAGATTTTGAGTTTTCAAAAAGTGACTTTTTAAAATAAAGACTACATTATAGTCCCATTTTTTCCCCTTAAGGGCAGAATAGAATATGGGCAATGCCTGAAAGTGCAAAGCACTTTCTTTTTACGTGTACTATTCTTGCTCATTTTCCCAAAATGAACACCTCTTATATTTGATAAACTTTTATTTACTTCCTGGTTCAATGCCCTTTCCAAGCTAATGCTTAACAGATTTTATTTAACAGTCTTTTGACTTTAAATATTAATCTCAGCTGGTGATATTTAATAAATTAGAAGCATAGAAAAGTGATCACTGAAATAGTAGTAACTGAATAGAAAGAAATTGAATGTGGACTGCTGGTAATAGTGTGCTGGTGGTAAAGATATTTTCCCATGAACGTGGATTTTTTCTGAGTGACAGAGTTTGTCTCTCCTAGTGAAAGTCCATCTGGGAGAGTAACTTTGCTGTTTAGTGTATTATAACCACTTGATGGCACCCTTTGATTTGATACAAACCTCATTAGCTATACCATACTGCAGTGTTGTATTTGTAATGGAATAACATAAGAACTAAAGACTGCAAGGTATCTGGTTAATGTAGAGATGAAATGAATGCAGCAGCAAGGCTAAGCTTTCCTGACCCTTCATGAGAGAATAGATGAGAAAAGGAAGAATAAGCTATTGTGCCAAAGGGAGATGATGAAATTCAAGATCCACACACATAATCTCTGGCTCAGCCTCTGAAATGTTAATCCTTGGGTAGAATTATTTGAGCTGTAGATTGCAATTTATCATCAAAATGGCACTATGTCAAACAATACTTTTTGTATGTGTGATGTTTAGAACTATCCAATTTTAATATAAAATGGTTCACAGAACACTGGCTAATGTTTAAGTAGGAACTCTGTAAGGTCGTGATTTTTTTTTTTGCTGGTTTCATTATATCAAAATATTAAGTGTATTTTAGGAAGAGAAGGTCACTTGGGGAAACTCGTATTCTGTTTTTATGAGAGTTCAGTTTTTCTCCTAGGAAATCTTTTTGTTTGCTTTTTTGTTTATAATATTTATGGTTTGGAATTGTTTTCTTGTGCTTTTGTGTTTGCAAACATACATATGTATATGTATATATATATATATATATATATATATATATATGTAAGTGTGTGCACATGTGTGTATATGTTCTTTTTTTAACCACAGAGGATCACTGTCCTAAGTTCTTTGTTGATATAAATGTTTGTCCCATGACTGCTTTTCAGCAGGCATGTATGCTAACTTAATGCTCCATGGGATGGATCCTGTTTCGGTAACATTGATGGAAAATGCTTAGGCTAATGAAATTGAGTACTTTTAAGATTTGGTGTAGGTTTTTCCCCTGACTATAATATAGTTCTGCGAGAAAATGCTTGTATTAGTTTTAAAACTAAATAATTGGAGGGCTTTTTCCCCCCTAACTAAATTTTGTCTGTTAGGTATCAGTACCATTCCCAAAAGTGTGTTTGTGAGTCATTCTTCTTAAAAACCAAACTTTGTCAGCAGGATTATGTCAGTTATTACTGTTTCAGTTGGGGTAGAATACTTATTAAGGATTTCTCTGTTGTGAAAATCTGACTTTAAAAGAAAGTTAAGAAACCCTGAATGACTTCCTAGAAGCCTGACATTCAGGTTTACTATATAAATTGCCTTCTTTCACCTATGTGTGGAGAGAAATATTCATAATTAGTCATTTTGTCTTAGTACAGTTGGGAAAAACAAATGTTGGTGTTAATTCAGAAGAAAAGATTAAAACATTTTTCATACATATTTTTCAACCATTCTTTTTTATCTGCAAAAGAATCATAATGTCCAATTAGTCATGATGGGCAAAATGTTAACTCTTAATGTTCCTAGTCTGTAACAAAACTTCCCTTTCTTAAACTGTGGGTGGCTTTATTCACTTAATCATCAAAAACCTATTGTGGGTCTACTTTATGTTTTACATTGTTCTGGGTATTTTTAGACATGATTTACTGTAGGAAGTTGTATTTGGCAAATGCAGCAAATTTGTGCATGATTAATGCCTCTATAACTGATCAGACTGAACAGTCAGAGCAAAGCCATCCGTGATTGTTGACTTGTGTGCACCCAAACCTGTAGGCCCTGCTATCATGCATCTTTGATCCACTGGCAGGGTGGAAGAAAGTGGGGATTAAAGTTGCCTGACACGAGTAATAAGGAAGGCATCCAACCTGTTTGAAATTACACTGGCTACCACCACTGGCCTGAGACTTGTTAAAGACCTTCAATTGTTAGAGATTGCACCTTGTAGAGGGTGATTCAAAGTATACATTAGGAGCAAAGAAAGTATATAGACTAGATAAAGAACTTTGGAGGGTTTTTATATGCTTATATTCAATTTACATAAAAGAGGTTAGCTATTTATTATAAAAGCACTTTTTCTTACCTCAATGTTTTGGAATCTGATGCCTTAGTGATCCCCCAAATAACAAGTATATTTCAGGGGCTAAGTGCTTTCTGTTTCTAAGTATAGAATGTAAAAATGATGGGCAGTGCCAGAAACATGAGCTACTCTAGGTATACATAGGTGTGACTCTGGATCAGACTGACGCTTCATGAGCATTTAAAGAAGACAGCTGCCAAAGTCAAGACAGAATAACCTTTTCAGTCAAGACACGCAATAATCTTTTAAAGTAAGCTTACTAGTTCAGCATGGGAGTGCCAATGCACACATCTTCCAACCCACTATACATCTTCTATCCAACTGCAGAATATGGTATTCCAGTTTGGTGCCTTTCAGCATACATAAAACTGGTCAGTATCCAACTTTATCCAAACACCTACACAAAAATCAGAAACATCATTAGACTGTTGTCTGCAAAATGGCACTAAATATAGATTTAGAAAACAAGAATTTTTAAGCTGGTAGAGAAATCTGTGCACACCACCCTAGCTATTTAATTGTATTTCACATGTTTTTTCAAGGATCTCCCTTGACTTATGTTATACCACATTAAAAAGTAAAATTTGAAAATAATGTAGCAAGATGATTTATATTTAGCATTTCAACTTTCCTACTGCTATCTTGGTTTTTCTGTTTCTATTAAACAGATTTTGGCCAGTCTTTTAAATGATGTTAGTATTTAAATATATAGTACATTCATAGCAGTAACATTAATTACTGCTTTTTGACCTTTGCCCTGGCATAACTTGGTCTTGTGACATTGAAAGAAATAAATAAGAGTATCTGCCACTTGGCTTGATTAATGTTGGCAGAGGAAAGCAAACAGAGTGGTTTGTCAGGTTGGCAAATATGTCAAAATATGGTCCAAGGATGATTTCTACTGCCAAGGTCTGCCTGACTACCTGTGTAGGTGATTGGCTATGCTTTGAAAAACCACACCTTTGGAAGAAAATGGAATTCTTGTATTTCAGATTCCCCATACTTGGTGAAAAAAATTGCTTAAGATTTTATTCTGTTTATTAGTTTAGTATTTATATCATGTAATGACTGATTTCACAATCATCAATTTAAAACAATTTCAGTGCCTTTTAGCATTTTACTAAAAAAACAACTTAGCATTCTACTTTCATAGGCGCTACTGTTATTCCATAATTTAAAGTGCTGTTTTACCATAAATATTGTTAGTATCCTATTTTAAAGGTATTATCTAATCAGCACAGAATTCTATTTTAAAGGTATTATCTAATTAGCAGAAGCACATATAACTAAAATATCTTATAAAACTATGTCTCATAAAGAACACAATTCAGGAAGTACGTGTATGATTACGTATTATATATGTACATATATTTGTTTTCACTACCCAGTCTTGTATGAATGTATTAATTGTTATCAATATTTTAACATCAGAAAACCTCAGTCTTTGTATTGCTACTTTTCAGAATAACTTTGTAACATTCACATATCCTTTTTCCTTAAGATTTAATTTGCTGTTTTACTGAAATAATAGAATCATGGAATTTTAAAGCTGAAAGTAATATTAGAAATCATCTAGTCTAGTCTAATTGCTTCATTTAAAGATGAGAAAATAAAGACCCAAGTTAAGTGGCTTGCCTGCCCAAGGTCACACAGCTTGGCTTGGCCAGAACAAGGGTCTCCAAATGCTCAGTCATGGTGATTATTGCAATAAACTGTACTGTTTCCAAGCATCTTAATAACCAAATATTAAGTTATATTAGCACATAATAATGTAATTTTAATGCTAGTTATATAGCTTTCAGGTAGACTAGTCTTGTTCAACTCTTGGACAGTCTTGGAAATTTGGATTTGATTCATTTTGGGGAAGGTATTTTGTGGCACTCCATGTTTGTTTTGGGTTCCAAAACAATTTTTATAAGATAAAATCAATTATACTTGAGTAAATTATTTTGATATTGGTTTAGTTTAAAGTGAGACAGGTTTTTGATATAATAATATCTGATTCAGCATTTATGATTTTTTTATTTGTAAGTTCAGTACCAAAATTAACTTTAAAAAAAATCATGCTAGACTATGCCTTCATATTGTTTCTGTTTAAAAGTTTGTGTTTTGGGGGGGCAGAGCCAAGATGGTAGAATAAAAACAGGAATTCTACTTGGCTCTGGCTCCAACCACCTCCAATACCTGTAAAATGTGATTCTAAACAAATTTTAGAGCTATAGAACCCAGAAAGTGATAGAGAGAAAAAATCTCCGGCTGAAGGCAGCCTGGCAGGCCAACAGGAAGGGTCTATCTTACCAAGCTGGGAGCCCTGCGCAGTCCCATGTGAACCAACTATGACCAGACCAGGGTGGCCCTAACCCACGGCACAGACAGGTCAGAGCAGACTTAAGAAGATTGAATCACCAGCAGCTGTGGTGGTTTCCAGACTTCTCAACCCATAAACACCAAAGAGAAAGCAAAAAGTCAGTGGGAAACTCTGTTGGGACCAGGTGGTGGAAGAGCATGGTCTGGCCCCTGCCTGGTGCGTGAGAGATGGTGGAGGCATGGCAGCAGCTGCAGCTGCCTCTGGAGCTCCTGGCCAGTAGATTGTAGGGGGACCAAGTGACCATTCAGAGGGTAATCGCTCGTGCTTTGACCTACTTGGATCTGGGTTGCTGTCTTGGGTGATGGTCCTGGGGTATGTGACCAGTGTGCCAGAGCTCGGGGTGTCTGCATAGGGGGTGCCGTCCTCATAGCTCCAGCAGCTGGAAAAACCCCAGTGATTTGGGACACAGCTGTCTGCACTCTGGAAGCAGAGTTCTACCATGGCAAAGAGCTTAAAAGTCAAGTAATTGGTCAACAAGATGAGCAAGCAGAGGAAGAACAATCAGATGATAGAATCCTTTTTGGGGGGACAGAAAGGATCAAAACATGGAATCAGAAGTCAACAAAGTCAAAACTCCTGCATCAAAAGCTTCCAAGAAAAACATGAACTAGTTAGAGGCCATGTAGGAGCTCAAGAAGGATTTTGAAAATCAAGTAAGAAAAGTGGAGGAAAAATTGGGAAGAGAAATGAGAATGATGCAAGAAAATCATGAAAAGCAAGTCAACAGCCTGCTAAAGGAGACAAAAAAAATACTGAAAAACACCTTAAAAAATAGACTAACTCAAATGGCAAAAAAGGCCCAAAAAGCCAGTGAGGAGAAGAATGCCTTAAAAAGTCAAATTTGCCAGATGGAGAAGGAATTTCAAAAACTCATTGAAGAGAATAATTCCTTCAAAATTAGATTGGAGCAATCAGAAGCTAATGACTTTATAAGAAATCAAGATATTATAAAACAGATCCAAACAAATGAAAAAAATAGAAGGCAATGTGAAATATCTCTTTGGAAAAACTACTGACCTGGAAAATAGATCCAGGAGAGACAATTTAAAAATTATTGGATTACCTAAAAGCCATGATAAAAAAAAAAAAAGCCTTGAAATCATCCTTTAAGAAATTCTCAAGGAAAATTGCCCTGATATTTTAGAACCAGAGGGCAAAATAGAAATTGAAAGAATTCACCAATAGCCTCTTGAAAAAGATCCCCAAAAGAAAACTCCTAGGAATATCATAGCCAGATTTCAGAGTTCTCAGGTCAAGGAAAAAATATTACAAGCTTTCAGGAAGAAACAATTTGAGTAGAAAACACAAGATCTAGCAGCTTCTACACTAAGGGATTGAAGGGCTTGGAATATGATATTCTGGAATTCAAAGGAGCTAGGATTGAAACCAAGAGTCACCTACCCAGCAAAACTGAGTATAATGCTTCAGGGGACAATATGATCATTCAGTGAAATAGAGGACTTTTGAGTATTCTTGATGAAAAAACGAGAGCTGAACACAAAATTTGACTTTCAAATACAAGAAGCAAGAGGAGCATGAGAATGTAAACAAGAAAAAGAAATCATAAGGAGCTTATTAAAGTTGAACTGTTTGCATTCCTACGTGGAAAAATGATAATTGTAACTCATGAGACTTTTCTCAGTATAAGGATAGTTGAAGGGAATATATATGTATACATATATATGTATGTCTAGGAGGGTGTATGTGTGTGTAAATGCATATATGCATGTGTGTATATGTATGTACATGTATACATAGACAGAGGGCACAGGATTAGTTGAATAGGAAGGGATGATTTTCTAAAATATAAAATTAAGAGGTGAGAGAAGAATATAATGAGAGAAGGAGAAAAGGGAGAGATAGAATAGGGTAAATTATCTCATATAAAAGAGCCAAGAGAAAACTGTTAAAATGGAGGGGAAGAGCAGGAAGGCGAAAGGGAATGGGTCAACTTTTCTGTCATTGAATTTGGCTTAAGGAGGGAATAACATACACACTTATTTGGGTATCTTGCCCTACAGGAAAGTGGGGGGGAAGGGGAAAGAGAGGGGATGATAGAGAGGAGGACATGTTGGGGGAGAGGGTAGTTAGAAGCACATATGTTTAAAAAGTGACAGGGTCAAGGTAGAGAATAGAATGGGTGGGGGCCGGGATAGGATGGAGGGAAATGTGGTTAGTCTTTCACAACATAACTACTATGCAAATATTTTGTGTAACTACACATGTACAACCTATATTGAATTGCTTATCTTCTCAGTGGGGGTGGGTAAGGAGGGAAGAAGGGAAAGAATCTGGAAATCAAAGTTTTAAAAACAAATGTTTAAAAAAAATAAAAAAGTTTAAAAAAAAATAAAAGTTTGCATTTTACTGCACTCTTTACAGTTCTGAAGAAATACACAATTTGCAATATGAACAATTTTAGCTCTGTTGGAAATTTACATGACAAAAATTTTTTTATTATAATTTTATATCAGTCATTAAAGAAGAATTTATTAAGTGCTTAATGTATGTCAGGGCTCTATTATAGATGTGGGGATACAAAGAAAGGCAGAAACAATTTCTGTCCTCAAGGAGCCAACGTTCTGATGAAGAAGACCATGTATGCAAATAATTTGGCATATACAAGATAAAATATAATCTTAGATAAGAAACCACTAGCATTTAGGGGGAATAAGAAAATTCTCCTGTAGAAAATAGGACTTGAGCTAATCTTCAAAGTAGCCAGGAAAACTAAGAGGCAAGGAGGAAGAACATTCTCAGCATATACAGCCACTGAAGAAGCATAGAGACAAGAGACTATCCTTTGTAGCTTTTTCATAGAGTGTATGGAGAAGACTAAAGTGTCAGGTTAGAAAAATACTAAGGGGTCAAGTTATGAAGAGCTTTAGATGCCAAATGGAATAGTCTTTGTTTGATTGTGGAAGTAATAGGGAGCCATTGGAGTTTATTAAGTGGTGATGGTCAGAAGAACACTTTAGGAAAGTCACTTTGGCATCTGAAAGGAGGATTTATTAGAGAAGTGAGAGACTTGAGATAGGGAAACCAATTAGAAGGCTACTAAAACAGTACATGTGAGAAGTGAGTAAGAAGTGATTTGTTAGTTTAGAGGCTTTGAGAGCAGAGAAAAAGGGAAATGTATGAGGGGTATTATAAAGGTAGAAATGACAGGCTTAATTATAATTCGGATATGAAGATAAGTGACATATTGGGGTAGAAGAATCTTTATATCAAATATCTTTGGTAATGGACAACTAATAGAAACGTATAAAACCAAAATATTCCCCAATGGATGTGGTCAAAGATTTGAACAGTTAGTTCTCAAAAGAATGGTAAACTATTAATAACAATGTGAAAGAATGATACATATATTGATAATAAGAGAAATGGAAATCAAAACCATTCTGAGGTTTTATCTCTTATCCAGAAAATTGGCAATGATTACAAAAGATGAATATAGTTAATGTTGAAGAAAGTTGTGGGAAGATAGGAACACTAGTGCTTAGTTGATAGATCTTGGAATTGGTCCAACTATTCTGGAAATTAATTTGGAATTATTTGAAAAATGTTACCAGAATATCCATGCCCTTTGTCCCATAGATTCTATAGCTAAAAGCAAACGCTTCATGCGCTAGAGGCATATGCCCATGTCTCTTCCATACTGAAAAAACCCTCACTTGATCCTTCCATCCCCATTATCATTCTGCATCTTTTTTGCCCTTTGTAGCTGAACTAAAAAGACCATCTTCAATAGGTGCCTTCACTTTCTTTCCTATGTCTTCTTAACTCTTCCAACCTTATCATTCCACTGAAACTGCTCTATTGAGAGGTCCTAATGACGTAAAAAGTTATTTCCCCATATCCAGTCTGTTGTCAAGAACTGTTGATTTCAACATGTCTTTGCAACATCTCTCTAATAAGCCTTTCCTCTCTTCTGACACTGCCACCACATTAACGTATGCCCTAATCACCACATTGCCTAAATTATTGTAGTAGCTTGCTGATGGGTTTTCCTGTCCCTCCCCACTCTACTCCATCTTCCATTCAGCCTTTAAAGTGATTTTTCCTAAAGTGCAGGTGTGATCATGTCAGACTTCCCCCCCTCCCCCCCAACTTACCCTCACTCAGTAAACTCCAGTGGTTCCCTATGTCCTCCAGGATCAAATACAAAATGCCCTGTTTGTCATTCAAAGCCCTTCATAACCTAGCCCCCTGCTCCCCTAACAGGCTTTGCATATTACTCCCAACTGTGTGGGCAGCTAGATGGCACAGTGGCTAGAGACCTGGAATTGGAATCAGGAAAACTCATCTTCCTGAGTTCAAATCTAGCCTCATTTACTTGCTGTGTGACCCTGGGCAAGTCACTTAAAAATGTTTGCCTCAGTTTCCTCATCTGTAAAATGAGTTGGAGAAGGAAATGACAAACTAGTATCCTTGGCAAGGAAACCACAAATGGAGCCACAAAAAGTCAGATATAACAGAAAGGACTGAACAACAACCCCACTACTTATTTTTAGATCCAGTGACCTTGCCTCCTAGTTGTTCTAGGAATAAGACACTCAGTCTCTCTGCTATGGACTTTTTCTCTGGTTGTTCCTTTTGCCTGGAATACTTTCCTTCTTCATTTTTTACCTTCTGGCATCCCTGATTGCCTTTTAGCCCCAACTAAAAGCCCATGTTCTACAAGAAGCTTTTTCAACCTTGTTTAATCCTAGTGCCCTCCCTCTATTAATTATCTCTTACTTTTGTTTTGTATATAGCTTGATATAGATTGATAGATAGATATGTAGATATGTAGATCAGTCTGTCTGTCTGTCTATCTGTGCGTTGGCTCCCCTACAAGATTATAGGTCCTCTGAGGGCAGGGCCTGTCTTCTGCCTCTTTCTGGATCCTGTGCTTAGCACAGTGCCTGGCTCAGAGTAGATGCTTAATAAATGTTTATTGATTGGTTTATTGAAGTATGAATGTAATGAAATATTACTATACCATACAAAATGATCAATATGATAAATACAGTGATGTGGGGGAAGCATATAAGAAGTGATGTTAAAATGAAGTAAGCATAATCAGGAAAACAATATACACAATGACTACAATAATGTAAGTGGAAATCATTGCAACAACCAATCAATAGAAACCGAATGCTGTGAAATTATAATAACAGGACTTGGCCCCCTAGAAGATGTAGGAGATGGCAGCTCACTTCTGATGGAGGACTCTGGCTGTGGAGTGTGGATCTCTGACTTTGCAGTGTGTTGGTTCGCTTTGCGGCACTGTTTTCTTTTCCTTCCTTTTTGTTTTGTTGTTGTTGTTATTGTTGCTGTTTTTTGTTATAAGGGATGGTTCTCTGGTAGAGGATGAGGAGAAGGACACATTAGGAAATCTAAAGATATTAAAACAAAAGGTATTTATAAGTTATTAATTTCAATAAAGGAAAAAGTGAACTTTTTAGGTTTTTTTCCTTATGAAACATGTGAATATACTTTTTATTTCCAATTTAAGCATTATAGCTGCTCTCAAATTATTTGTTATTTTAAAATTTATTTTATGTGATTTCATAGAAATTTTAATGTTGGCCTTGGGCATATTGGTTTTCTGAAGGCCATAACTTTTTGTTTGTTTGTTTTTAACCCTCGACAGTAAAATATGGAAAATGGGGAATTGGTTAAAGTTCATCAGATATGAAACCTTTATCACAACTATGTGTTGCTTTTAAATCCTTGCTAATACAATGGAGGCATAGTTTTAATTTTAAATTATAACTCTCCTTAAAATGTTATTTTGTATGTCAGAGTCTAAGTATAATTTGTTATCTGCACATAAAATAAATGTTTTAACCTAAAATGTTGAGATCATTTCAATTTCAGAATAGTGAATTCCAAATATAGGTGTACAAGTTTAAGTTATTATATCAAATTGTCTCCTTGTCATCCAAAGTATACTAATGTACATTTTGTTATATTTAGGTTAAACTTGGATTAATATTGGCTTACAAGTACTACTTACATTACATTATTTCAGATATGAGCCTTTACTTTTAAGGTACGTCAATTGCTCTAATTAATTAAAGTGCTACAGATACTCCTGTCTAAGCCAATTTAAAGAGTAGAGCATGAATTTCCAGTTATGTGAGCTACATAATGGTTGCACCTTAGCATGGTAGTTGCCCTTGTGAGCCAATTATGCTTTTGAGAGCTAAGGTATATTTGTGGTTCATTTTCTCTTCCCTTACTCCCAAACACTACATCTTTTTCTCTCAATTTTTTGTGTGTCAGAAGTCTAAGTCTGCATCACTGGTATAAGGGTGGTCCAACTGTCAGATTTTACTCCTAATAAGCTTAGAGGCAGTCATGCAAACTGTGTTTGAAATGTAATGACTTTCTTAGTTCCTTTGTTTCTTGTTACAATTTTGCCAAATTATCAAATTGTATATGGATGTTTTGCTAGAAGTTGTTTGAATAATAAAGTAGGCATGCTTGATTTTTTTTAGGTTGACATTCTTTCTTACATTTAGGGTGATTTAACTTCTTTTGTGTATACATACTTATGTTAGTAAATTTCAGTTAATAGCAAAATCAGTGCTGTATCTGTGTGTATAAATTTTTGATATCTTTTACATACCACAATTTTGTGAAATTAATAGGGTTTTTTTAGAATTGTAGCGTTTGTACAACATTTTATGTATTAACTAAATATTTCTATGATGACTGGGGTGTGCATAACTCTTTGGGAACCTCTCAGGTTTGAGTTTTTAGGGGACACAAGTTTTCATTGCAGTGACTCTTGCTTTGGAATTTGCTTGAGAAATGACCTGACCCAGTGCCAATCTGTAGGTCCTAAGAATTATTATATAAAACTCAAGAGTCACTCATACTTTTGGAATGGCTTTGTTATCTTAAGGACAATTTTTGTGACTAAGTTTAGAGTTGAATTTAGAGTTAGACTTAAATGCATATATGTCAACAAGTATATAACATAAATATAATGTGATAATGTGTGGAAGGAGAGAGAGACAGAGAGAATGGAGACAGATGCAATTATTCAGTATCATTGAGTATAAGAGCTGTTATTTTTAAGGGCATAGAAAGAGATAAGATAGGTGGGCGGAGCCAAGATGGTGGCATAGAAGCAGGAAAACTCTGTGAGCTCCTCTCATAACCACCTCAAATACCTGTAAAATATGACTAAACAAATTTTAGAGCTACAGAACCCACAAAATGACAAAAACAAATCTCTCACTGAAGGCAGCCCAGCAGGTGGAAAGGAAGGGTCCATCACAGCATGCTGGGAGCTGAACCCAGCCACACATGAGCTCATGGTTTTAGCCCCAGGGTGATCCTGACCAGCAGCAGCTGGAGCTGACTTTGGGAGAGTGGATCACCAGCAGCTGTGGCAGTTTCCAGAATTATCAATCCATAAATGCCAAAGATAAAGTAAAAGGTCAGTGAAGAACTCTGTTGGAACTGGGGGGGACAGAGTGTGGTTCGGCCCCTGTCCCTGAAGCGAGAAGTGGCAAAGGCTACTTTAGAGCTCCTGGCCTGCAGATTGTAGGGGGACCAAATGACCATTCAGAGGTTAATGGCTCTTGCCTTAACCTGCCTGGATCTGGATCACTGTCTTGGATGGAGGTCCTGGGGTATGTAACCAGTGAGCCAGAACATGTGAGGGGCTGCAAAGAGGGCACCCAACTAATAGCTTCGGCAGCTGTGAAAACCCCAGCAATTTAGGAAAAAGGTCTCCTCTCTGCAAGCAGAGTTCTACTGTGGCAAAGAGCTCAAAAGTCAAGTAATTGACTGGCAACATGAGCAAGCAAAGGAAGGAAAGTAGGCATATCCATCAAACCTTAGATTCTTTATTTAGGGACAGAAAGGATCAAATCATGGAATGGGAGGAAGACAGTGAATTCAGAACTCTTGCATCAAAAGCTTCCAAGAAAAATATAAGCTGGTTACAGGCCATGGAGGAGCTCAAGAAGGATTTTGAAAATCAAGTAAGAGAAGTATAGGAAAAATTGGGAAGAGAAATGAGAATGATGCAAGAAAATCATGAAAAGAGAGTCAACAACCTGGCTGAAGAAAATAACACCTTAAAAAATAGACTAATTCAAATGGCAGAAGAGGCCCAAAAAGCCAGTGAGGAGAAGAATGCCTTAAAAGGCCGAATTTGCCAGATGGAAAAATAATTTCAGAAGCTCACTGAAGAAAATAATTCCCTCGGAATTAGATTGACGCAAATGGAAGCTAATGACTTTATGAGAAATCAAGATACTATTAATATTAAACAGATCCAAACAAATGAAAAAATAGAAGGCAATGGGAAATATCTCATTGGAAAAACCACTGACCTGGAAAATAGATCCAGGAGAGATGAATTAAAAAGTATTGGACTACCTGAAAGCCATGATCAAAAAAAGAACCTAGAAATCATTCTTCAAGAAATTCTTAAGGAAAATTGCCCAGATATTTTAGAACCAGAGGGCAAAATAGAAATTGAAAGAATTCACCAATCACCTCTTGAAAAAGATCCCCAAAAGAAAACTCCTAGAAATATTATAGCCAGGTTCTGGAGTTCCCAGATCAAGGAGAAGATATTACAAGCTGCCAAGAAGAAACAAGTTGAATATTATGGAAACACAATCAGGATAACACAAGATCTAGCAGCTTCTACATTAAGGCATTGAGGGGCCTAGAATATGACATTCTGGAGGTCAAAGGAGTTAGGATTAAAACCAAGAATCACCTACCCAGCAAAACTGAGTATAATGTTTCAGGGGAAAATATGGTCATTCAGTGAAATAGAGGACTTTCAAGCATTCTTGAAGAAATAAGACTAAATTGATAGCAACAATTTTATAAATAATAACAATGCTTTTTACTGTGATCTAGTGGAGAAAAAAGAGGAAATGGAAGTAAGTTGCTTTAATCTTCAATATTTAAAAACACCTATTCTGCTAGAAGAGACTGGGGGAATGAAGATGAGAGGACAAAAATAGGAATTAGCCTGTGGGAGAAGGGCCATCTTTTTGGAAGATGATAATAAGAAGTTTTGAGATGTTGAACAGTAGACAATAATTTTGCTCAGTGAAGTATGAGGTAAGATCCTCAACTGAGAGAATAGGGGGAGGTACTCTGGGAGACTTGAGGAGAAAATTTAGAACAGTCCCTATGGGTAATGTGATAGAGAATCAGTTTTGCAGGAATAAATGGGTTGCCTTGTTGTAGTGAGGGCTAGGTTAGATGAGAGAACAAACATTTATAGTGGGCCAAGTCAACATGGTTGCATGAGTTTGTCCCTGTTCAGTAATGTGAGTAGGAGTAGAGAAAAGAAATGGTGAGAATAATTCAGTGTTGGATTTAGCAAAGAGTGCAGTGATAGGAAAAGAGAACAAGAGATTTAAGAGGATAGTGTAAAGTTGAACTTGATAGCTTAAGGGTCAATACTGGAAAGGGCAGAAATTGAAGCCAGAGTGTGAGTGATAGTCTGAGGAAACATTGAGGATAGTGAGATTAGAGGTTGAAGGGGAGAAGAATAATCTTTAGAAGGATAAGACGTGTGGATAAGTTGAATTAATAGGAAGTTAATAATAATTATTATTATTAATAAGAGGCTAATTAATATAAGAACTTCAGAATTCTTAATTATGAGAACAGAATATTTGTGGACGATGATGAATTCAAGGATGTTAACCATCTCCATGCATGACAGAGGTATAATCATGGGACCTGAGACTGAGAAACTTGGAAGCCAAGGTGTTTGGGCATTGCTTATGTTTAGTTGTTTCAGTCATGTTCAACTCTTCATGATCCTATTTCGAGTTGTTTTTTTTGGGCAAAGATACTGCAATGGTTTGCCATTTCTCCAACTCATTTTACAGATAAGGAAACTGAGGCAAATAAGGTTAAGTGACTTGCCCAGGGTCACACAGTTAGCAAGTATTTGAGGCACGATTTGAACTTAGGTTCTGATCCCAGGCCTGGTGCTCTGTCCACTGCACCACTTAGCTTTCCCATAAAACTCTATATTAGGTCTTTTGTTATCTCATATAATATCTAGCCCTTGTTTCTTTCTTGAACTATACCCACATATCATCAGTGGTCTAGTTAATATTTAAACCACACATCCTATGGGCATTTCAGACCTGTCCAAAATTGAGCTATTGCCACCCACCTCCATTATCCCCCAACTATTTCAGAACTTAATTGTTTCTCTTGAGGATACTACCATCCTTCCAGTTACCCAGGTCATAACCATATTGCCATCCTCAACTTCACATATCCACATAACGACATAACCACATATCAACTTACTTGCTAAATCATGTGATTTTTGTCTCCAAAACATCTGTCATATCTACTTAGACAGGCAGTACTCTAGTTTAGACTTTCACCTCTCTTGCCTAGACTACTGCAGCAGCCTGTTTGTCTCACTGCCTCAAGATTCTCCTCTCTCCAATTCACACTTCACACAGTTGCCAAAGTAATTTTCCTAAAGAGCAAATCTTACCACTTCAATCAACCACTCAGCCCAAATTCCTTAGTGCTTCTAGGATCAAATATCAGCTTCTTTGTTTAGCTGTTAAAAACTCTTCACAATCTGGACCCAACCTTCCTTTCCAAAGTTATTATCAATTACTTCCCTTCCTGCACTTACTGTTCCATAGTTCTTATGTATTACTTCCCTTGATACATTGCATAGTTCAGCCTGTCTTTCTTTATGTTTCTGCCAGGGGCACTCTATTTCCTGTCTCTGTGCTTTTACACTGGTTGACCTTTCACTCCATCCTCCCAATGAGCTCCTGTCTTTTGTCTCTTAGAATCTTGTTTCCTTTAAAACTTTGCTTCTGTGATACCCCCAGCCATCAGTGACCTCCCTCTCCAAATAAATTCACTTTGTAATATTTTGCATGTACTTAATATGCATGCTGTCATTCCTAAGAGAATGTAAGCACCTTGTGAGGCATGGTCTTATTTTATTTTTGTCTTTGACTCCGTAATTGCCCAATATGGTGCTTAGCACATAAGAACTTCTTATTAAATGCTTATTGAATGATTGATTAATTGATTGATTTGAGGCACTATAAACTTGTATGTTGAAGTACTAAATGTAAGGGTAGGGATTGGAGTTGAGAGGAAGACTGCAAGCCAGGTATTGAACTCCTTGAGAAAGGAGAGAAAATCACTAATGAATCAGTAAATAGCTACCAACTACCAACAGATCAAGTGATCTGTCTGCAGGGAGTGAACCTCAAAGAATGAGAGGTTATTGACTGATGATGAAATGACGTGGTGAAGCAAGGAATATGCCATCTTCCTCTCTAGGGCCCCAGTGTCAGAGATGAGAGAAGATAATATTGGAAAGGCTAGTTAAGAAAGTAGTGTCTTAAACAGAAAAATAATAAATGTTGGAGAAGATGTGGGAAAATTGGAACACTAATGCTTTGTTGGTGGGATTGTGAACTGATCCAGTCATTCTGGAAAGCAGTTTGGAGCTATGCCCAAGGGATTGTAAAACTGTTCATACCCTTTGATCCAGCAATACTAGGTGTGTATCCCAAAGAGATCATAACAAAGGGAAAAGGACCCACATGTACAAAAATATTTATAGTAGCTCTTTTTGTGGTAGCAAAGAATTGAAATTGAGGCGATGCCCATCTATTGGGGAATGACTGAACAAGTTGTGGTGTATGAATGTAATGGCATACTATTGTATCATAAGAAGTGGTGAGCTTGCAGATTTCAGGAAAACCTGGAAAGACCTGTATGAACTAATTGAGGTGAGCAGAACTAGGAGAACGTTGTATACGGTAACAGCAACATTGTGTGGTGACCAACTTTGTTAGACTTAGAGATCTAAGATGATTCCAGAAGACTCAATGATGGAAAATGCTGTTCACATCTAGAGAAAGACATGGAGTCTGAATGCAGATTGAAGCATACCATTTTCTCTTTCTTTTTGTTTTCAGTTTTTTCTTCCTCTTAGTTTTTGCCTTTTGTTCTGATTCTTCTTTCACAATCTGACTAATGTGGCAATGTTTAATATGTTTGTACAGGTATAGCCTATATCAGATCGCATGCCATCTTGGGGAGGTGGGGAGAGGGGAGAGAGAGAAATTTTACAACTCAAAATCTTATAAAAGTGAATGTTGAAAACTAAAAATAAAGAAATACATTTTTAAGAATGCAGTGTCTTCTGAAGTCTGAGAATGGGAGGGTCTCTGGGAATGACAAAGTGGAATTAATACTAAAGGAAGAGGCCTAAGATGAAGATAAAATTGTTAATGTTAGAATAAGGATTCCAGGAGACATGATGGAGGTGGGGAGGAGGGGCAGAAGTAAGTGGTTGGTACTTGGAAGAAGAAAGGCTAAGGTGGAAGAAGTAGGGCTAAGATGGAGAGATCAGGAAGTGGTCCAGGGGAAGGGATGTGTTTTTGATTAGGCAGAAAGGGATGCTGTTTCATTGGGCCTGAAATAGTAAGAGATAGTAATTTACTAGTCCTAGGTTATTTGATGTGTTTTAATTGTACTCACATCCTCAAGAATCCTATGAACAGTAGGTTTCAAATGCTGAAGAATAAAGATGATTTGACTTGGCGTTATTGACTCTTTCTAAAGATGAATTATTAGCGTCAAGACTCTAGTGTCTGAGTCTTTCATCCTGGATTGGGTTGCTCAGGTGAGGGTCATTTATTGGAAACTCTGGTCCTGGAGATAAGGGGGTCTAGCGTTAAGAGTTCTAGTACTAGAGGTGAGGAGTCTAGTAGCAGTTGTAAAATGTTGGATCCTAGAGGAGAGGGCCTGATACCTAATGCTTAGGTCTGGAGCTAGGTTCAGGAGCTGAAAGGTCAGGTATATGAAGCTTTGCTTTTGGGCTGGGGGTCCAGCAAACCTGTATGACTCACACAGATACTATAATAGCTATATTACTAGAATCCAACGTCTACTACATGCCTGGAATTATGTGGGGTGCCAAAATCTGCACCTCCCTAAACTAACCAGGTCATTTCTTGCTTTTGGAAGTAGGAAGCCTTCAATTTGCAACTTACTTTCCTGGATAACCAAGTGAAGCTAACCAGGAGTCCATGTCTTCATTTATGCCTGTAGTCATGAAAATGAAGTAATATTAAGTCTTTGACTGAAGTATCCTAAAAAACCAAGAAATTAAAATGTTTCTTCATTAGAGCCTTTGTGTTTTCTTCGTACTTCTTTCTTTTCATCACTCTGTGCCTTCTTCTTATTGCATTCAAATGTGCATGTCTCTCCCCTCTCCTCCATCTCATGTATTTTTGTTCATGAGCAGTCTTGTGCAATATGGTTGGTTGGTTGTTATCCTTTGTTCTTGAAGAGGACCAAAATGACATCAGTATGTTAGAGCCAAGTTACAGTGTATCCAGCTCTGATTGATCAGACCAATCTGAACTTAGAATACTCCACCACAGGTTGGGCACGAATAGTCCATTTGAACTTTTAGGGTGGATTCTCTAATTCTGTAGATCTTACATTTCTTTTGAGCTACTTCAATTCCTCTTTTCTCAAAGAGCGGAGTACCTTCTCTGATGAGGGCATGCCATGCTGGGTGGTCCTGTGCCGGTGTCTCCATGTAATACTTTTTCCAAAGAACTTTCCCAAAGTTTTTTTTCAAAGTACTTTTCCCAAAGTTCTTGAGAGACCTTGAGAGTATCACTTTTTCTGACCACCATGTGAGCACTTTCCTTGTGTGAGTTCTCCATGAAAGAGTCTTTTTGGTAATTACATGTTTTGCATTTGAACAGTGTAGCCAGCCCATTGGAGTTGCACTCTCTACAGTAGAGTTTGAATGCTAGGCAGACAGTTCAAATGGAAGCGATTCAGTTTCTTGCCATGGTGCTGGGATACTGTCAAGATTTCACAGGCATACAACAATGAGGTCAGCACAACAGCACTGTAGACCTTCAGTTTGTTAGTCAGTCTAATACCTCTTCTCTCCTGCACTTTCCTTCGAAGCCTCACAAACACTGAGCTGACTCTGGCAATGCTTGTGTCAACCTCATTATCAGTGTGTACATCCCTGGAAAGTATACAGCCAAGGTAAGTGAACTTATCCACAGTATTCAAAACTTCTTCATTTGCTGTAACTGATGGTTCCACATGTGGATGATGTGGTGTGGCTGATGGAGCATCTGTGTTTTCTTGATGTTTGTTGTTAGGCCAAAATTGGCACAAGCAGCAAAGAATTGATCCATTCTATGTTGCATCTTAGCTTCAGAGATTGCATTGAGTGCACAATCATCAGCAAACAGAAAATCATGCACCAACATTCCCTCCATTTTGGTCTTGGCTTGTAGTCTTTTCAGGTTGAAGAATTTACCATCAGTGTAGTAGCTGACCTTGATCCATGTTTGTCCTTGTTGAAAGCATTTGACAACATGTCTGAAAATATCATGGCTAAAATGCATGGGAACAAAAATACAGCCTTATGACACTTCATTGGTGACTTGGAAGGCATAGAGCATTGTCCATTTTCCAGAAACAAGGCAAGCATACCCTTATGAAACTAACGTACAATGCTGATGAACTTCTCCGGGCAACCAAATTTTGACATAATTTTCGGTAAGCCCTCATGACTGACAGTATCAAAAGCCTTGGTCAGATCGATAAACATTGTGTACAGACCTGTGTTCTGCTCCTGGCATTTTTCCTGAGTCTTTGGGTAGCAAACACCATATCAACCATTCCCCAGCCCTTTTTGAAGCCACAGAGGCTCCAGGTAGATGACCATCTTCCAGGTGAAGGATGAGCCTATTAAGGAAGACTCTGGCAAGAATCTTGCCAGCAATGACCAAGAGAAAGACCCCCTGTGATTGTCACAGGGGAGTCTATTTCCTTTGTTTTTATAGAGATGGACAGTAGAGGCATGCTTGAACTCCTGGGGAATAACCTCTTGCCATATAACTTGGCGAATTTCAGTCAGCTTTTGTAAGAACAGTGCACCTGCTACCTGGTAAATCTCAACTGGAATAGAATCAGTGCCAGATGCTTTGCCATATGAAAGGAGCCTAATGGCATTCAAAACCTCTTCTTCAATTGGAACTTCAACTAGGGAGGGAATAAGACTGGAAAGGTAAGATGGAGCCTGGTTGTGAAGAGCCTTAAATGTTAAACAGAGCAATTTACATTTGATTCTAGAATTAATGGGAGGAGGAGCATTGGAATTTATTGAGTAAGGGTGTGACATGGTCAGACCTACACTTTAGGAAAGTCACTTAGGCAGCTATATGGAGAATGGATTTGGCAATGGCATAGGCAGGCAAGCAGACTAATTAGAAGGCTATTGAAATAATCCAGACAAGAATTGCCTGAATTGGGATGATGGCCATGGGAATAGAGAAAAGGGAATGAATTAAAGAGTTGTTGTGATAATAACAGCAAGATTGGGCAACAATTGTATGGGATGATTAAGTGAGGAGTTGAGGATGATATGGATTTCAAACCTGGTAGAATTGTGGTATCCTTGACAGTAATAGGGAAGTGCAGAGGAAAGGGGGCTTTGGTAGGGAGGGAAAATAATGAATTCTTTCTGAATGTGCTGACCTTGAGATGCCTACAGGATATCCTATTTGAAACGTACATTAAGCAGATGAGTGACTGAAACTGAGGAGATACCAGAGCTGGATACATAGATCTGAGTGTTATCAGCTAGAGATGATGATTAAATCCTTTTAAGATTTAAAGTTTATAATCATTACAATAGGCATTGAAGAAATACATGGTATGCATGAATAGGTTGTAACAAATTACCAATTAAATTGTATAAGAGAAATTATTTAAAGTTAGTCATCAGAAATTTGTGATAAGAAAAGAAGGTGGGACTGTCATATGGCAAAGAAAACAGATTACCAAAGAGTTACTCTTAGGTGCTGTTGGTATCTATGCAATATCAGAACTAGAAGAAGAACCTAGTGTATTTAGTTGGATTGCTTATAGTGGAATTACCAAAGGATATGGGCAAGAGTTAGATAGGATGAGATAATAAGTAAGTGTTGTAGTATACATTGTTGGGAGGGGGCATATTCACATCAATGAGATTACTAATCTGTCAATACAAATATGATTAGGTATCTCCGAGTGTGTTTCAGTGGCAGGTTAGAATAAATAATACTCCCATCTTCCAGGGAGTAGGAAGGCCATGCTGCTGAATCTTAGTTAATTCTTTCATTTTTCCTTGGGAAAGACAGAGCAATTCCACCATTCCCAGATGAAGAAACCAGTATTTGATAACCCATATTTGAGCATTATCTGTTCACACAGGTTCACTTAGTTCTCCTGTATCTTCTACTCACTACCCATCACCTACACTTTAAGAATTGTTTAATCTCCTGACCCTTGCTGCCAAAGCAGTGCTTGTTATAGCAGAAAACCAACCAGTACATATTGGGAATCTGGGGATAATGGTGGAAAAGAGCATGTGAACATGACTTCTATGATGCTCAGTAAGAGGAAGAGCAGAGTTGGAGGGTAAGGGTCAGTCAACAAGCATTTATTGAGTTAGTGTATCTTATATTTTATGTTTGTATGAATATATTTTTTGCATGTATTAGAGACAAGGACCAATGAGAAAGTAAAAGACATGCATGTCTTATTCTTTTTCCTCCACCCCCTCACTCAGTCTTTCTCCTTGGCCGAAAATTATTATTTGCTGCATTTACTGATTAGAATTTTATATTCTTTGTTCTTAATTGAATCAGAAGATGAGTGGAAAAACTTTTGTGTTTGTAGAGAAAAAATTAAAAGCTAATTAAAATGAAATTATCTAGGTTTTGCGACCTTTTCCCTTTCAAATCTTCTCCTACTCCCCACTCCCTCAACCTTTATGGATCAGGAATCCACCTTAGAAAAGTAGTTTCCTGGCATATGGACTTTTGATATGAAACTGATGAAGTAAGGAATAAATATGGTATTCTTGACTTAAGAATTTACAGTTATTAAATTTTAAGATCCTTCTCTGAGGATTAAGGCAATATATATTGAATTTTTGTTCTTGTTTATAAACATAAGACTTAAGGCATCAATCTTTTCACCAATGTCTTGGTCTTTCCTTGCCACTTCTAGGTGGCTTAGCTTTAGATTAAGGAAACTGACTCCTTGCTAGTCTCCATCACCTTTCCCAAACTTCTTACATTTAATATTTATTATTTTATCACATTCTTGTTAGAAAATGTCACCCAATTAGAACCATAGATTTAAAGCTGGAAGATACTTTAGAGATCATCTAATACAGGAGTTCTTAACCTTTTGTGTGTTATGGCCCCTTTTGTCAGTCTAGTGAAGCCAATAGGCCCCTTCTGAGAATAATGGTTTGCTGCCTACATTTAATAATTGAAGAAAATGCTAGACTTCAATTAGGGATAAGCAAAAAGAAAAAAATATAATTTTTTTCTCATCTGTCTTTATGAACCTTTTGACATGTGTCCATAGGTCATAGATACAAGGTTAGGAACAGGACTTGCTTCTTATCTTATACTCTTACTTCATTAATGAAGAAACTGAAGTATAGCTAGTAAACAGCAGAGCTGGGATTCCTATCAAAGTCTTCTGAATCCAAATCAACCACTCTTTCTACTATGTTATTATATGATAATCAGTGAAAAAATGTAGATGGGATTCATTGACTATCATTTTATTCTTAAATATGTATAAATCTTCTCCACCTAGGGTTAGGTGTGTACTTGTTGTTGAGACCAGTCAGTTTTTTTAAATTTATTTTATTAAATTTTTTTGAGTTACATATTTTCTCCCCGTCTTTCCCCCGCCCACCACTCCAAAACAGCCATCCCAGTGTTTCCCCCCTCCCCCAGTCT
>CM053581.1:92041696-92064073 GCA_028627135.1 Pseudochirops cupreus | reverse complement strand
GGTAATTTTCTACTTAAATTAGAATAGAAAGGAGGTTCTGTCAGGCCCAGAAGTGTAACCAAATCAATCATTTTTAAAATTAGTATTTTCAATTAATAAGCATGTATTTTCTCTTTCCCACCACACCTTCCCAATATAAAAAGAAAAAAGAAAAACCCTTGTAACAGATATGCATAGCCAAGCAAAAAAAAAATTCTCACATTGGCCATATTCAAAACAGTCAAGTCATTTCATAAAGTAGTTAGTGCAAGACAATAGGCTCTTGTCCTTACAAAAGATGCATGACTCTAGAAAGCTAGGGCTTGAAGATAACAACAATGTGAGCTGTATAGAGGAGAGGAGGAAAAAGTACTTCAACAGTACAAAAAGTAGAGGCAGAACTAAGATATTGACATATTGATGTTGTGGAAGTGGAAGGAGGCAGACTAAGCAACATCTGAAGATACTGGGGGAAAAGATTCATTACCAAAGACACATCATATTTACAGACTGGATGTGTCTAGAGGGGAGGCAAGGCACAAAGTTAGTTTTCTTGTTATTGCTGGAAATAGCAAATTTGGAAGGAAGTAAAAATATTCAAGGCAAAGCACAAAAGTGAAAAGATTAATAAATGATCTAAAAAAATGTCAACATCTAACTGTAGCTAGGTCAATCTCCTCTAGCCATCCCTACATCGTTCCCAACTCTGTGCCCTTGTTTCTGTTGTCCCTTTGTTTCCAAGCCACCAATCAATGTACATTACTTACTTTATCAGCCTCATTAATATTACCTAATGATAGTCCAAGCTAAGCAATCCTTTACATTCTGTCCACATGTATCAATATAGAACAGTTCAAATCTAACTTCAGATTTGTAACAGCTATGTGACTGTGGGCCAGTCACTTACTCTCTGTTTGCCTTAAATTCCTCAGCAGTAAAATAAGGACAATAATTTCATGTATATCTTAAGATGTTGTAAAGATCAAATGAGATAATATTTGTAAAATACTTAGAACAGTCCTTGGCACATGGCAGGCTCCATATAAATGTCATTTATTATTATTATTATTATTATTATTATTATTATCCTACGTTTGCTTCTGTCCTCTAGTTGTTGGGCATTCCTTGTCTTCTCAATTACACATGTCTTCTGCTACTGGTATCGACCTTAGATAAGACGTAGTCCCTAACTTCATGTAATTTGTTGTCTACTAGGGGAATAAGACACAAATATAGAAACTATAACTGAAAATGCAAAATATTATACCATAAGTGCATTAGAAGGTTACAGAACAAAGTGTTGTTTCAGACTCTGGAGGTAAAGCTGTTTCTAATGGGGAGGGAGGGAGACTAGAAGGTAAAATCTGAGCTACATTTAGAGGATGGGAAGGAATTCTACAGGAAAAGAGTGGCAGAAAAGCTTCTAAAATTTAAGAGCATAGCTCCTTACAATTTTCATAAAAAATTATTAATTCCAGAAAAATTCAAGGAAGATGATTTGCCAAACTATCAAGTTCTATTTGTCTTCTGGAAAAAAAAGTAAGCTAAATGTTGTTTTTATGTTGACTGACCACCTGCCCCACCCTTCTTTGCTTCTTTTTTACTACTCCAGGTTTTATTTTGGTTTATTCCTGCTGCCCAGTCATACAGAAAGTAGAGATTATTATCAAATCAGTATAATATATCTTCTTCCAAGAACTCCAAGAATAAAATACTAATAAATGGAGCACAAGCTATGTAAACCATGGCTTAACACATCCTTTAACATACTATCATGAAATATCACTGGAAATTCCTACAGGATCTTCCTATCTGCTATGTTTAATTCCTAAATCCGTTTTATTAAAAGAAGTCTATTTACTCTTTTATCTGAGTACCATATTATACCATTTTTCATCAAAAGTGGCTTAGCTTGGAGTGAGGAAGAGGAAACATATGGCATCTCAGAATTTTCAGATATTGGGCCATTTCTAATATTTGACTCTGGTATTTGTCGGGTCTATTGATAGTCCTAGGCGTAGACACTGGACCTATTCCACAAGAATATACCTTCTATTTCCTACAAAAAGTGGTCCAAGGTTAGTCTTATTTTTTAAAAATCATTATTGCAATGTATATACCAAAGCATCTAGTCAATTTAATCCAAAAGTTTAGTCCAACATGTTTGATGTCAAGTAAAAAATTCACAGGATGATTTAGACAATCTCTGAGATCCTTTTCAACTTTAGCCATCTGTCAATCTATGACTGACTGAACTGACCAGATATTTTGGTTCTAGAGATACTATCAAAGTCTCTTCTCCATCCTAAAGGAAAAATTGACCCACTGTAATCAAGTTCTTACCTATTAAAATTTTAGGTGCCAAATTAAGCTACTGTGCTTTTTTCTTTCCTAACTGGACCTGTGATTTTACCAGTGTAGGGAGCTCCTAGTGAGGAACTTCTTTTACCAATGCACCTTCCCCACCAGTCTTAGAAAGACTATTAGAGACTTATAGTCTTACAGTATTGCCTGGAATTGAGTGGTTTAGTGATCACTGGCTGCTGATCACAAAGACAGTTAAGTGTCAAAGGCAGGACTGAAACTCAGGGCTTCCCAGCTCAGAGGCCCTCACTCTAAAGCATATTTTCTCATGAAGTCCTTGGAAGTCAAATACTCACCCAAAAGTCCAACACAAAGAAAAGAATAACATTTATTGACAGTAAATAAGTCCAAAATAGAATGTTCAACATTTTCCCATAAGTTCTTACATGTTCCTAAGTTTTCACATGAAGGGACAACAATAGATAGAATAACCCCTACAGGTGATTCATTACGTAGTATTTTGTAATTCCCCAAAATTACAGGTTTAAAAATTTCCCTATTAGACTAATACTTGATATTTGTAGTACACAACTCTTTAAAAACACTTTCCAGCCTATTATCTCATTAGATATTGACTTAAATCCTGGTAAAATAATAATAATGATAATAATAGCTAGCACTCATATAAAGCTTTAAGGTTTGCAAAGCACTTTCACAAAAATTTCATTCTATTCTCACAAAAAACCTGGGAGGTAAGTGCTATTATTATCACTCCCATTATACAGCTGACAAAACTGAGGCAACAGAGATTAAGTGACTTTGCCCAGAATCACACAGCTAGTATCTGAAGCCAGATTTGAATTTAGGCCTGACTCCAGGTACAGTCTACTATCTACCATCATCCTTATCATAGGGGCAGAGTCCAAGGTTTTGGTGGAAGAGGATTGAGAATGATGACAGGGATGTTAGTGGCACAGCAAAGACATGCCTGGGACTTGGGCAGGTGGAGCAGAACCATCTAGATGGCATAGTGGATAGAGTGTTAGATGTAGTGTCAGACCTCAGTTCAAAAGAAACCCAAACAGAAAATTAGAAACAATCACAATAATAATGATAATAGCTATTCATATATAGTTTTAAGAACAGAGTGCTGGCTCTTTTCTTACGAAAAAGAATTGGAAATTGAAGGTTTGCCCATCAATTGGGGAATGACTGAACAAGTTGTAGTATGTGATTGTGAAGGAATACCATTGTGCTACGGGAAATGATGAGTGAGATGTTTTGGGAAAAGCCTGGCGAGATCTGCATGAGCTGATGCAAAGTGAAATGTACTGTGTACAAAGTAACAGCAATACTGTGTGATGATCAGCTGTGAATGACTTAGCCATTCTCAGCAATACAATGATACAAGACAACTCTGAAGGACTTTTGATGAAAAATGCTATCCAACCCCAGAGAAAGAATTGATGGTATCTCTATACAGATTGAAGCATATGTTTTTAAACTTTATCTTACTTGAAGGTTTTTTTTTTGGGGGGGGGTCCTATGTTTTCTTTCATTACATGACTATTATGGAAATGTTTTTGCCTGACTACACATGTATAACCTATATTGAACTGCTTGCCTTCCCAATAAGGGACAGGTGGGAATGGAGAAAGGGAGAGAATTTGGAAGTCAAAGTTTTAAAAATGAATGTTAAAATTATTTTTACATGTAACTGAGGAAAAAACAAAATACAAATGAAAACTTTTTAAAAAAAAAGAACAGAGTGTTGGACTTGGAGTTCGGTTCAAATCTTGCTTAACTAAGTAAGTTGCTTAACTTCTCTTGTCTTCAGATTCCTCTTCTGTAAAATGGGGTTTATAATAGAATCTGCCTCATAGGGCTGTTATAAGGAACAAATGAGATAACATATATAAAGTGCCTTCCAAACTTTAAAGTGTTATTTAAATAGCCATTATTATTTAGAATTTTTTAATTTCCTGTTTGGGTTTCAGTACTATTGGTTCAGGAAAAGAAAGAACAGGCAGTAACCGTTACAATTCTAGCTTACTGAACACAGTCTCTTTCCTCACAGGGCTGGTGATGTTGATCTGAACCCCCATTGCACTGAAAGTAAGAAGGAGAGAAAAGAAAGCAATGTATTTGCTAGGGTTTGAAAGACTGAACAAGGGGAGAAAGGTGAATATTAACTAGCTTTCCTTCCCTCATCTTCCCTCCACTTCTCCTCAGTGACAAGCAGATCATATAAATCAAGCCATAATCCATGTCGATAAGGACAAAAGTTGCTCTATTTAGAAAATTCTTTGCTAACAGAAGGAATCATGTTTGTTTGGGGTCTGAGGAGGTCTGCAGATGTGTTAGTGAGAGAAGGAAGCAATTTATTTAGGAAAAAATAAAATAACCAAACAACTTTTTTTCTTTCTTCTTCCTTCTTCTTCAGAATATTCTGGTTGAAAATATACAAATAAATATGGTATTCCAAATATCCACTGACTTACAGAACATTAGAAGGGAACCCCTTCATTTTACAGATAAGGAAGCTGAGGCCCAACCAGATTGGTAAAGAGACTTGCCCAAGGCCATTCTTCAAGTGGAAAAACTGGAATTCAAACCTATGTCTCCCAGCTCTTTTTACCAATCTCCTCACTAATACTGTAGCAGACATGCAAATAAGCTCTTCTCACCTTCTTCATGGAGGAAATTAGGGGTGCATGAAAAAGGAAGGTGCTGAAGATTAATGGAAAAGGAAACCAAGAGAATACACTGTGAGGATAAATCACATTAGGATCTGGATAGAGGCTTGTGTATCCATGGAGTCTAATAAATTCTAGTTGATTGACACTGAGTGGCTAGTACCATACAGACATTGAAACAATAATAGAGATAAAGAGTGAACATATTACATGGACCTGAAGTCAGAGGCAGAGAGTCACCAGAGAAAGAAGAAAGGGAAGTGGAGCTCCAACAAAGAGTCAAGATTGGTGAAGTGACAAGCCCAGTACCATACAAGGATGGTGCTGAACTGGCATTCAAAGCCAGGTATCCCAACTCTCTATTAGGCTAACTTCCTCACAGCTACAGTAAGCAGGCATGTAGCTAAGACCTTTCCATCTTGTTCACTGGAGACTCCTAGTGTGCCTAAGGTATCTGAGACTATTGTATCAGGGAACCATATATATGGAGGAACAACAAAACACAGAGATGCTATTGCATTAAATAAAATGCATCTTATATTTGATGTTTTGTTAACCTGAGTACTTATGGAACACCTGAAGGCTCTTTTGTTAAGAGTGAAATAAACCAAATAGTGATGGTCCCAGATTTTTCTCTTTGGCAATGAGTGAAGGAGTTTTTTATGAGATATTTCCCAAAGTTATGCCAATTAAATTCTGTCAAATTAGAATTCAGGATCCAAAGGGCAATGGGTTAATTATTATTTAACATTATTTTGTTTTAGATCCACCTAAACTTTTTGAAGTTGCAACACATTATTGTTTTTTCTTATCCCAGAAGAACTTCAAAAGATACTAAAAACTAAAACAAACTAAAATTGATATTGTTTGAAGAATTCTAAGACATTTCTTTAATTGGAATTAAGCTGGGGTATTACCAGATTAAGGCTGAGAATCACTACTTTAGATAAACATAGGAAATAACAGCTTTAAAAATTCAAGTATGAGTGAAGGGTCAAAGCTTTTCATGGAGATTTTCACCCAGGACCACTTTCATCCATTAGCAGAGTAAACAGTGAGAGATACATGACATAACAGTAGCACTATGGAAGAAATAATTTATAAATTTTTTAAAATGTGAACGACGATGACAACTGAAGATCCAGTTCCAGTCCTGAGCTCTGTCTGGTGATTAACTCATAAATCAGTCAATGAACATTTCACAGAATCACAGACTTGGGAGTGGCCATCCTGTCCAACCCATACCCAAAAGGAATGTCCATAGAGGATACACAGAACTAGTCATCTCACCTCTCCTCCAAGAAGGAGGCGTACACCATGTCTCCAGGTAGGCTATTCCATTTTGGGAAAGCTCTAATCATTAGGAAGTTTTTTTCTGACATCAAACCTAAATGGATCTCTTTGCAACTTTCACTAATTGCTACTAGTGAACAACCTGGGGCAAAAAACACAAATCTAAGCCTTCTTCCACAGATAGTCTTTAAAATACTCTACTTTAGACTTCTTTTCTCCAGCGTAAACGTATCCAGTTTCTTCAATATTCATATGATATAGACTTGAGACCTTTTACCATTCCAGTTACTGTTTCTTAGACACTCTCCAACTTACTGATTTCCTTCTTAAACTGTGGTGCTCAGAATGGAGAATGATATTCCAGATGAGATCTAATGAGTGCAGTGAAACCATCCTCTTCCTATTCCTGGAAGCTATGCCCCTCTTATCGGCACAAAATCACATTAGGTTGGGTTTTGTGGGGTTTTTTTTGGCTGTTATATTAGAGTGCTGACTCATATTCAACTTACAGTCTACTAAAACTAGATCTTTGCTTAGAACAATTGCTGTCTAGCCACGCCTCCCCCATATAACGCTTATAAAGCTGACTTTTTTTGTATATAAGTACAAGATTTTACATTTATCTCTATTGAATTTTATCCTCTTATATATCAGCACACTCCAGTCTGTCAAGATGGTTTTAAATAGTGACTTCTGTTATCCAATATGTTAGTTGTTCCTTCTTCCAGCTTTGTCATCTACAAATCTGATGAGCATATCATTTGGGCTTTTACTCAAATCATTGATTAGAAAAAAAAAGGGAAATATAACAGATCCATGGGGTACTTCACTGCAGACCTCCTACCATGTTGACATTGGATCAATTAACAATTATCCTTTAAGGTTAACCATACAATCAGCTCTGAATCCATCTGACTATACTGTCATCTAATCTCTATTTCTCCATCTTCTGTACAATAGTCTGGTATGACCTGTTCTGGATGAAGCCAAGCTAGCTTTCTATAACAATCACTTCCTTATCCAGATGTTCACCAAACATCCATTTAAATGATCCCTCTATATGCCAAGCACTGTCCTAGGCACTGGGAACACAAATATAAAGAAGGAAATGATTGTTACTTTCAAGGAATTTACATTCTAATGGGGAAACAAGTACGTATGTAAATGTGTACATTCAAGAGAATAAATATAAGTAAAGACAAGATAATTGGAACAGTGGAACATAGGATCTGAAATCAGGAAACCTAAATTCAAATCCTGCCTCACTCTTACTAGTTGTGTGATCCTAGGCAAGTCACTTTAACATCTCTGTGCCTCAGTTTCCATGAGGTTATTATAAACCCTTGAGTTGGTTTTTTGTGGAGATTTTTGGTGGGTTTTTTTGCGAAGATACTGGAGTGGTTTTCCATTTCCTTATCCAGCTCATTTTAAAGATGAGGAAACTGAGACAAACAGGGTTAAATGACTTGGGCAGGGACACACAGCTACTAAGTGTCTGAGGTCAGATGTGAACTCAGGTCTTCCTGACTCCATGCCCAGAGTTCTATCCATTGTTCCACTTAGCTGCCCCAAAGTGCTATATGTGCGCTGTCATTATTATTATTTACAAGGTGGTTAGGAAGGGAGGGCCCCATTTATAATCTCAGTACCATGTTGCATAGTAAAGTTAAAGCCCTTCCTCACTTGAACACCACCCCCCCCCCCCCACCATACACACACAGAGGGATGACAAGACCCAGATTCACAGAAGTATAGAGATCAGCAGGCAAAGCAGTGTCTGGGAGTGACTAGCAGGTTTAACACTAGAGAAGAAGGTCAGGGATGGGAGTGGGTATAAGATAAAAGAACACTTATGGAAACTGTCTTAGAAGAGAAACAAAGGATAGTAACAGAGGTCCTAACTACACAGAAAGGAAGAATTTTATTTTTTAATCCAAGGTAAAGATGGGGGAAGGAAAATACCTTTAAAACTGATATTAAGGACTGGGGGGGGGAAAGAAATAAAGAACAGTATTTTTTTGTTTTCTCTTTTGCATTTTTTTTTAAAAGAGTAGAGCTACAAGAGAGTGGGGGCAAAGGAAAAATCAGATAAACTGTTGAAGAGGAAGAATTGTGTTGAAACATACTGTTTTTGCATAATCATCCATTGACTGTATGTGTAAGTAGGCCATTTTAAAAAATTAACAATGCAAATGAAATACAATGCAAAATTGTAAGTAAAAGAGGCAAAACTATGGATAATTTGTTTCTCTTTATGCTTTTACTTCATTAAACAAAATAAAATGCTGCAATGGAAGAGTCTAAATGAATGAAAATATATCTACTTGACAATCAATAAAAATTACAGTCCCAGAGCCCATAAAGTTCTTAGGTCTCCTACAATTTTGTAAATTTAACAAATTAAGTTTCTGTTTCTTTTTTTGGAGGGGGAAAGGCAGGGCAATTGGGGTTAAGTGACTTGCCCAAAGTCACATGGGTAGTAAGTGCTAAGTGTCTAAGGAGATATTTGAACTCAGGTCCTCCTGACTCCAGGGCCAGTGCTCTATTCACTGTGCCACCTAGCCACCTCTTAAGTTTATATTTCAAAGAGCATGCTTTTCCACAGGTTTAAAGGAAAGGTTTGTTTTTTTAATGAAAAATTATATTTATTACAAAACTGTAATACATTATATTTGGCTTTTTATTTCCTCAAGAAATGGTCTGTATTATGGGATTAGATGAGCAGGTTGTTCTAGAGTCAATATAAATCTTGTATAGAGGAACAGACTATTTTGTAGTTTCTGTTCCTCAAAGTCCTACTAATCACGTTGGAAATTTAACCCAGTAGCCTGGTATCATGATAATTATATGAAATGCTTGATGAGCTGATCTAGTTCTACTTAATTATACCAGGGTAGAGGACTAGCCTCAAAGTCAATAAGACCTGGGTTTAAGTACCACCTGTGACACAGACTAGCCATATGACTCTGGGAAAGTCACCTAATGTCTTATCACTCTAAGCAACTAAGATTATAGATTTCAGAGCAGATGAAGATTTGTATTGGCAGTGGAATTTTCTTATCTAATGCTCCCTCTACCAATCAAATCACAGGTTCAGACCACCTTACCCTACCCCCCAAAAGAAGAAAAATTTCTTTCCCAGATATCTAAGTTAAGGTAGTATATCAATATCAGAATATCAGTCTGAGAATCTGAGAATCAAAGGAATCTTTAGAGTTCATTTAGAACTACTTCAAGTAACCAAAACTCTCAATTAATTGAACTTTCTGTTGCACTATATTGTTGTGGACTGGGATAGAAACTGGACCTATAATTTCATTGGCATAGAGATTTACAGATAAATAAAGTCCTTTTTTGAATGCAGGTTATCACCCTCTACAATAAAGAGTTGTAGAGAGTTGCCTAAATAATACCCCTAAACTAGAAGACTATAGGTCCTCTCCTTTGGAGAAGGAAAATAGGTGTATAGTTAAGGTGGTTGGTACAAAACATTCTCCCCCAAACCAGAAACATGATCTCCTTCCTTCTCACCTCTACAATGTCCCTAGAGAAAGTAGGCTCAAACTTAAGGCACAAAAAGCCTGAGGGATACATGTAGGCAACATGTGAGACCAACAGGTATCTTAAGACTCCTAGTTCTAGAGTGTTTTTTCCCCCTTTGAGAGGTCCCCACCAAATGTGCACTTGGGAGATGAACAAGTCACTTATTCATCTTGCTCAGCTGACCTAATTCTTTGCGAAGCTATGTGTCAGCTAACAAGTCAATCCACCAATCGGCTGGGTCAAGCAGGCTGTTCCTCAGAGCTAGCTTCTTACCAGCCTCAACTACTGCTGCTACTGGCTCCATGATTTCTGCTATCAACTCCAGGTGTTGAAGAGACTTCTGATGGTTCCTCCAACCTTTTCAAAAATTTAATACACTGGTCTATTTTGTCTTCAAATACTCATTCACTAACAATCAGGCAAAAGAATAAACACCAAAGAAACAAAAGCTCCATGTGCTCAGGGACACATGGCAGCTGGGGAGGAAATAGGGCAATCTACCTGTACTGCACCCTGTGGCCTTAGGTTCCCAAAGTGGGTGATACTGCCTCCTAGGGAGTGCTGGAATGATGACTGGTGGGTGGGAGGGTGGTGAGTATCCTTGGGTGCAATTGGGGGGAATTAAATAAAAATAAGGGTACAGTGGAAGCATAAGAAAAGAAGGTAAGAAGATTTTGAAATACCTTTCTTACATGTTTCATCTGTTGTGTAACAGAATTAAAATTGTAGTGATTACATTATTTTCCAAATAATTATAACCAATCAGTGGTCAAGTCCACCAATAGGTCTTAAGAAGCAAGTGTTGGCCCCCTAAGCATGGAATGCATTGTAGGGGAAGTCCAGGAGGGATTATGTGCATGTAATGACTTTGTTTACAATAGGATACTATATGGTTACATGATGCAATATATTGCATCATCAAAATTTAAACGGAGGGAAAACCCCACAAATTTATAATAAATTATTAAGTTAAAAATGTGTCATTTAAAACACATATTTTATGTTTTTTTTTGAAATGATGCACATTTTAAAAAATCATTAAAGGGTTAAAGAAAGTAGATCTCGAGGTTGGGGTTGGCACTGAGTAATATTTTTTTTAAAGGGGTGGTAGATCAAATATGTTTGGGAAGCTCTGCTTATAATAATCCTTCTCAAAAATTGCTAGAGAATCCTTAGTATGAAGTAGTATGAAGCCTCAGTTCCAATCAGACCTTCTGTCAGTAGAGTACTAGCCCCCTAGTCACTTATTGCCAGGAGTAAGTTCACCAAGCCTCTACATGTGGGATTGAAACCAGACAGGAAATATTTCACATGCTTTATATAATTAGAGCAGATACATGCATGTTCAAAAGACTGGCTCCTCACTGGCCAGTTCTCCCATTACACATTATTGTAGTCATTGTTCATATTGGACTCTTGGTTCTGCTAACTTCACTGTGCATAAATTCATATAGGTCTTCCCAAGTTTTTCCAAAACACTCTCTCCTCTTGAGAGCTTGAGAGAGTTCTTGCTTCCCCCTCCTCTGACCCTTAGGCATGGATATGCTGGTAAATATTTAACAACTAGTTCTGGGGGAGAAAGTATGTATAACACACTCTTAAGTTTAAACTGCATTAGTAACATTTTCTCTATCATTTTCTTAACTCTAGGCAATCAAAACCTGACTTGACAAGTATTTGACAATTTTAAGGTTTTAATGCTCACACTAAAAATTTCCCAAGTCAATGTTGGCTCCTGTACACTCTTGCCCTAAAGTCAAACACTCCATCGATAAGATGGGGGAAAGATCTGCCATAGGAGACAGCCTGTTTCCTCACCTTCACTCTCTCCCCCAGCTATCCAGCCTGAATGCAGCGCAAGAGTGAGAACCTCTAGGGCTTATCACCCGCTCTGCCTCTATGGCCTCTAAAACCCTGAGTACTGTCACTTGACCTAGTGATACACTTTAGGAATGCCTACACCTTGTTATCATGCCTAATGATGATCCTTAGGACATCTGGGCCTCTTCATGCCTCCTACAGTTGAATTTTCTTTTATGTATTATCTCCCCTAAATAGAGTGTGAACTTCTTGAGAACAGAAATAGCATTATTTTTTTCTATTTGTACTCCTAGCACTTAGCACAGTGTTTGACACACAGTAAGCACTAATACATGCTTTTTCATTCATTTATTCAATCCTTACATTCATTGTTTTTATAATGCAATCATATTTCACTACATTCAAATAATCCCACTAATTCCCCCTGGCAAACAGGACCCTAATCAATGGGTACTCACTTTGTTTCCATTTTTTTAACTGTGTATTCTCATTCTAAAAGAGATATAACACCTTGCTGTGGAAGGAGAATGAGAAGGAGAAGTCAGATAAGTAGAAAGAGAACCAGGTGAGAACAGTATCACAGAAACCAGAGATAAATTGACAGTATTAAAAACTGCAGAGAGGTCAAGAAGGATAAGGACTGAGAAAAGACCCTTAGATCTGACAAGTAAGAGTTAATTGGTAATGAAAAGGCTAGAAGCCAAATCATAGAGTTAAGAAGAAAGTAAAAGGAAGTGAAGGCACCTATTGTAGAGAATCTTTTTTTTAATTTTTAGTATTTTTAATTAGCCTTTGTTTATTTTTAGTTTAGATCATTCCTTCCACAAGATTTTGAGTTATAAATTTTCTCCTCATCTTTCCCCTACCCACCACCCCAAAAGAGCAATCCCACTGTATACCCCCTCCCCCAATCTGCTCTCTCCTATATCCTCCCCCATCACCCCATTGACTTTCCAGTAGGACAAGATGGATCTCCTTACCCCAGTGTCTGTATATCTTAATTCCCAGTTGCATGTAAATAATAATAATATACAGCTATATATCTATATCTATATCTGTATCTATAGCTATATATTTTAACATTTGATTATAGAACTTTAAATTCTAAATTCTTTCCTTTCCTCCCTTGCCACCCATCCCCACTGGAAAGACAAGCAATTCAATAAAGGCTGTACATGTGTAGTTACACAGAAACATCTCCACAATGGACATATTGTGAAAGACTGACTATATTTCCCTCCTTCCTATCCTGCCCCCACCTTGTTCTATTCCCTACCTTGTTCCTGTTTCTTTATAGAAGTGTGTACTTCTAACAACCCTCCCCACCCCAAACTGCCCTCCCCTCCATCATACTCCCTCTCATCCCCATCCCCCCTACTCTCCTGTAGGGCAAGATACCCAATTTAGAGTGTATGGCATTACTTCCCTAAGCCAAACTCAATGAGAGTAAGGTTGACCCTTTCTCTTTTGCCTTCCTGTTCTTCCCCTCCATTGTAACAGTTATCCCTTGCCTCTTCTATATGAGATAATTAACCCCATTCTGTCTCTCCCTGTCTACTCTCATTCTATTTGTTTCCCACCTCTCAATTTCACCTTTTAAAATATCATCCCTTCTTATTAAATTGATCTTGTGCCCTCTGTCTATGTACACATATATACACACACTCACATATGTATTCATATGCATATATATACCCTCCTATATAGACATATGTGTATGTATACATACATATATATATTTATATACATTGATATTCCCTTCACCTATCCTCATACTGAGAAAAGTTTCATAAGCTACAATTATTGTTTTTCCATGTTGGCATGCAAATAGTTCAACTCTGATAAGTTCCTTTTGAATTCTTTTCCATGTTTACCTTCTCATGCTTCTTGTGTTTGAATGTCAAATTTTCTTTTCAGTTCTGGATTTTTTAGCAAGAATGTTTGAAAGTCTTCCATGTAGCAGCAGGGGTAGGGGGGAGGGGGGAGAAGGAGCTAGGGAAGGTTGGTGGCTAAATGAAAAGGCTAGGAAGAGCCACTGTGGTGAGTAGGATAGTGAATCACTTAGGAAGGTATAAAAGGATTGCCTTAAGGCCCAATTGAGATCATGTAACATAAAATTGTAGTGGATCCATTCGGCACAATTTCATTATTTTGTACAGGTTGTTTCACTTGCAAGAAACAGAGTGAATGCAATGGATGGTGACAATAATTGGGGCTGAGACTAGGCAGGACAAGATCATCAATCAGCAAAGGGGGAAAGAAACAATAGAAAAGGACAGTGTAGAGTCAAACTGGTGAATTTCTGGCCAGTTTTGTAAAATTCAATCAGACATATCTTAATTATAATATACAAATGAGATAAATATACCTTGAAGAACATCATGCCATATGTGGATCAGCTGAAAGAACTAAGGATGATTAGAGAAAAGTTGTTGTGTTTGTCCTTCATTCTCGAAGAGGACCATGACATCAGGGAGATGATGACATGACTTGCAGTTGAGTTTGATTTTGAGTGAGGGAGGGCCACATGCAAGGTCACCAGCCTCACTTTCTCCTCCAGAGCCATCTGGATCCAGGATGACTGAAGATGGCCCAAGATGCAATGGGAGACCCTGGCCCTTTTAGGCTAAGGCCTTTTCAGGTATTCACTTAGAGTGAGGTAACACCCATTTAGTGTATTCACTAAATATATCTTCTCTCAGAGAAGGTGGAAGCCAGAAGTGTCCAAAGCAATTTTTGAACCTGTAGAGCCTTGGAGAGACTTGAAGAAAGTACAAAAAGAACAGAACTATCCTCTCTCCCAATCATCAACTCTACTCTGCCCTTCACACAGGTGCAGGGCATTGATCTCCACCAATAAGGAGAAAGTCCCATATTAATACACTTTGGGACTCAGATTATATAAAGATGTTATACCTCACACTTACAGCTAGCTAAAAGTACAATGGAATGTTGTACATGACAAGGCAGTGGGTTCTCCCTCATATAAGGTGTGCCAGCAAAGGTTAGATGGCCACTTATTAGGTAAGTAAATGGTGCAGTAATGTATTAGGTCCAGGTTGGACTAGATAATCTCTGAGGGACTTTCCAATCTGAGATTCTGTAAATTGTTCATACAGGCACATTGTTGAAAGATCTGGGCTTCTTATTACTCCCTAAATCATAATCTACTTATTGAGCTAAAGAAGAAGTTCAGTTAACAAAAGATAATAATAAAACGAAAAAAATCTCTGTCACTAGCAGATCAACTTTTGAATGATTATACTATTCTTCTGTATTTAGTGGTCAGGTACAAATTTCTCCTTACTTTAGTCTTTTGTAAGGCCTTCCTGTTTGCTAATATGTGCTGACTTCTCTTGCCTTACAAGTTTTTACTACGGTAGGAAAAATTTGATAGACACCCTTGAAAGAATAAGACAGCAGGATACCACTCAGATTTGGATCAAAGTCTTCTACTTCACTGACAGACTGTGAAGTACTAAAATTTATCAGCATTCCTCTTAATTAAATACCAGAAACCTGCAGAAAAAAATAGCAAACTTATTATAACAAAACAATTTGAAATGCAAGTCACATTCTGCAAAAAGTAAAAAGAAATCACTTTTCTATAAGAACTGCTAAGATTCAATAAGTCAGGTCAAGAAAAGTTTATTAAGTGTCTACTATGTGCCAGGCATAGTTCCAAGTCCTGAGAATACAAAGAAAGACAGAAATAGTACCTGTTCTTCAAGAGCTGACAACTTAATGAAGGAGATAACATTCAAACAACTTTGTACAAACAATATATATAACATATATGATAGATTGGGAGTTGTATTAGAGGGAAAACACTAAGATTAAGGAAGTCTGGAAAGACTTATTGCAGAAGGTTAAATTTTAACTGAGACTTGAAGGAAGCCAGAGAGGCCAGAAGGTAGAAATGAGGAGTGAGAGAATTCCAGGTGAAAATTTTCAGAGTCAGGAAACGGAATATCATGTTTGAGGAATGGCAACACCAAGATTGATGGATTATACTGTACATAGAGGAGATTAAAATGTAGGAAGACTGGAAAGGTAGGAAGAAGTCAGGTTATGAAAGGGTTTAGAAATTAAACAAAAGGATTTTATATTTGACCCTGGAGATAACAGGAACTAACCACTGGAGTCACTGAGTAGAGCGGTGACATGGTCAGATCTGAGATTTAGGAAGACCATTTTGATAGCTGAATGGAGGATGGACTCCAGTGGACTCTACTTGAAGTAGAGAGACCAACAGAAGACTACTGCAATAGTTCAGTGAGGTGATGAAGACCTGCACCAGTCCATTGGCCATTACAGAGGAGGAAATGGGACTTTGAAAAAGTAGAAATGACAAGACTTGATAATAAATTAGAAAAGAGGAATTAGAATGAGGAATAAAAGATGACCCCTAGGTTGTGAACATGGATAACTGGGAGAATAGTGTTGCCTTGATAGTAACAGGGAAGTTAGGAAGAAAGGAACATTTTGGAGGAAAGATGAACTCAGTTTTGAGCTTGAGATATCTACAGGACATCCAGTTATAGCTGTCCAAATAGCAGCTGGAAATGTGAATTTGGAGGTTGGGAAAGAGATTAAGGCAGGAGAAACAGATCTGAGAATCATATGCCTAGAGATAATAATAAATTCCTTGGGAAATGATGAGATCACCAAGCAGAATAATATAGAGGAAGAACAGAAGAGATACCAGGACTGAGCTCTGGAGGGGTGGAGGGGGAGACACAGATGGTTGACAGGAATGACCTAAATGAAAATCTAGCAAAAGAGACTAGAAAAGGAAAAGTCAAATATGCAGGGGGAGAAACAAGACAAGAGTATCACAGAAACCCAGAGAGAAGAGAGTATCAATAAAAGGGTAATCAACAGTGGGAAAGGCTTCAGAGAGGTCAAGAAGGATGAGGATTAAGAAAAGGCATTTAGATTTGGCAACTAAGAGATCATTGACAACTTTGGAGAGTATAGTTTTAGCTGAATGATAAGACTGAAAACCAAACTTCAGAGAGTTCAGAAGAGAGTAAAAGGAAAGGAAATGGAGGCACTAACTGTAGATGCCTTTCTCAAAGAGGCTAGCCATAAAAAGAAGGAAGGATATAGGATGTTACCTAATAGAGATGGAAGGATCAAGAAGATACTTTTAATGCAAAGGCAGTGGATAGTGGGAATAATCCAAGATTGCAGCTTGGCAGAACAAAATCAGAGATAGGAGAAGGGACTTGAGTAAAAGGGACAGTGTAAACTTGGACTGATTCACCAAAGCATCAAGGTGGGGAAGGGAGGAGAATGTAGAACAGGAGTGACGGCCTGGGAAAGAACTAAGGGATTAGAGAGATTGGTGGTCATAGTGAGGACAAGGAATAGGGGTAAGAGTTTTAAAGCAGAGGGGAAAATGAAATGATAACAGGTCCTTTACCATCAAGTAAAGGTAGGAAATAAGTATTTATTAAGTGCCTTTTATATGCCAGGCACTGTTCTATGAACTTTACAAATATCTCATTTGACTTGTACAACAACCCTAAAAGGGTCACTATTATGTGATTTGCCCAGGGTCTCACAGCTAGTAAGTGTCTGAAGCTATATTTTAATTCAGTTTTTCTTGATCCCAGTTCTGGCACTCTATTCACTGTGCCATGTAACCATCTCTCAAGTTCATGGACATGGAAGTTGAATACTTGTGAATGAAAGACAGCAAGATCAAGAGTATCTCTGTAAGTAACTGAGGTGGGGTGGAGGAGCACACCATGGAGAACAAATAAGTTGAAGAATGTGGAAGTTAGAGTATTAGAATATTTGAGAAAGTAACTACATCTTTTGAAGTCCTCCAGGTGAGGGATAAATTTGAGGAAAATAGAAAGACCGTGAGGCAGGCACTAAATTCATTGAAGAAGAAAGGAGAGTATTCTGGACATCATTAAGTAATAGCTACCAGAATCTTGATTGGGTGACAAATGTGATTGAATGAACCTCAAAGGAGAAGAGATGAATGAGCAATTGTGCATAGGGAGAATTTGGAAGTAGAAGAACACAGGATCAAGGAGTATTCTGACCTTCCCACCACGAATAGTAAGTCATGGTGTATGAGTACTACATACCAGTCCTGGAAAGGGTGGATAGGGATGCCACATCATCAGACAGGAGCCAGGTCTTAGTGAGTACAAGAATATGGAAGCAGTGAGAAAGAAAAAGGTTTAAGAAGAAAGCAAGTTTGTTACCTCTGGAACAGGTGTTCCAGAGAACGCAGAGGGAGGGGTGGGTAGGTCTCGAGTAAAATGTTGATTGGGGTTGGGTTGAGGGAAATGAGGAGAAGGCAGCAGGCAGTAGGGGAGAGAGAATATAGTCTGCACAATGACAGCTAGGGGTTCAGAATCACTGGAATGGGGAAGGTATAATGGGATGAGAGTATTCCCATTGAGGAAGGTATTCAGGTAGATTATTCTCATTCCCAAGGATCCAAGAAGCTGATGAGGAGGTAGAACAGGATGCTAGTGGAGGGTGAACAGTGAATCTGGGCCTTCTCACTATAATGCTGATGAAACAGCTGGTCCACACATGACTCTTCTCCTGGGGTGAGGCAACTAGTTAGTTTCTTGCTTGACTTCTGGGGAGGGATATATACAATGCATGCACTTCAGAAATCCAATCTGGTTTCAGTTTTGTTTTTCTGTTTCTATACTGTCACATTGATTCTGTGTGAGCAAAGTAAATATCAACCCCCTTTCTCCCCTTAATTTTCCTAAAGAGTAACAGGTAACATCTCTTTGGTGACATGCCTCCAATTGAGTACTCTCATTCACAGGTTGGGGGTCCCCAGAAGACAACAGATTACCACTAGTCTCAGGGTTCTAAGGATAGGTAACCCTGAGGGACTATATTTCTAGTACTGTAGCTCATGAACCCCCATTATCATGTTTTCTATTAGCAACTAATCAATTGACTCCAAAGGATTTAATGAGAAGGAATGGAAAGGATAATTGGAACAAAATATTCCCTCTCTTGCCAACCTGTAGTACACTTTCCTCTTATACACACAAGGTCTCTAGAGAGAAATGAGCACAAACTTAAAGTACAAAAATGGTGAAACTCATGTGTAGTGAATACATGGGGCTGAGCAGTACTTCATAATGAGGAATCCTCTTGTCCTTTCATTGAGTCTTTACCAAAGTCCTCTTGGATTGCATTCCCTGCTAGGGAGGCCACACAGCTGAGCTCTGAGGGTCTACGCCTCTGTTGAATTAACAGCCAGCACATCTTGAGGGGCTACCCAAGGTCCTGTTCCCATATTGTATGTTCACTCCTAGTGCATAAGCAGTAATTGGTCACTGCTTCTCTAGCGTACTTCTCAGCTAACACTGAGCTGCAATTGCTGCTGAGTCCTTAGATGGAAGTTCTGTATCTCCCAAATCTCAGTCTCCTGGGCAGTCTCACCTTGGGATACTCATTTACTTAAAATCAGAAGAGAACAACTATGCAAGAAAGGTGGTCCCATGCATGCCTGGGCAGGACGTATGTTCAAGGTCATATTTTGTCAGGGTGGGAGACCCAGCAGCCTCCTTCCCCTTGACTGTTTCTTTTGAGGCAGAACTCAATAAAACCACCCTCTCAAAAGACAAAAAGTGCAGACTGACCGTTTTGCAGGCACACTCAACTCCAGCTCAGCAGCTCTGTGTCATCAGCTATTTCAGTTCCTGGGGCAATTGATAATGCTGCCATCTTACATTACAAACCCCTAAGTCATCATAGTCAAAAGAAGACTCATCCCAAGCTTCCATGTGGTCATTTGATGGAACCCAGGCAAGGAGTATCTGCACATGCTTCAAGAACTGGTCAATAGTCCATCTCCATTACAAATATAAGGTGAGAATATAAGTTTTCTACTAGCACATTCATGGTTTACTTTTTACTTGAATGCTTTTGATTAGCCATAGCAAAGTTAAAAATGTTATCTCTTTAAAAAAATACTTTCCTCACTTCATTCTATTCTTTCTTATACGATAGTATCACTGAGAGAAAAACAATCTGTCCACAGCTAATAAACTCAGTATTTTTTAAAAAGTTAATTTTTGAAAATCATTTTCATTTCTAAACACATATTCCTCCCTTTCCTTGCCTCAAAAGTCATACCTTGTAACACATAATTTTGAAAAGAGAGGAGAAAAAGTGGTTTAATAAACCTAACACACCAATTGAGTCTTATGACATAGCCAATATTACATACCCAGCCCCTACCTGTTTGAAGAAGAGAGGGAGATAACTTTTCTCCTCTCCTCTTTGACAAAGAACTAAGTATTATTCCAATACAGTTTCCTATAAAAATTAAACCAAAATCAAAAAGAAAAAGACAGGTAAAGTGAGTTTGATTTGTTATGGGTTTACAATGATCGCTTTAGGGCATCCCTAGCTCTGCTCTTAACTTCCTGTGTGACCTTAGGCAAATTATTTCACCCTTCTGGGTCTCAGTTTCCTCATCTATAAAACAAGGGAATTAGACCTGGGTTAAGGATCCTGGCCAATTCTCTATGTCCTGTTTCTGTCCTGATTCTTAGAAGCCACTTTATCCTCATTCCAAACAACTCTCATCATTATAATTTTCTTCTCCATTTATAGTTTCTTCCTCCTTAGTTCCATTCTCTTCCTCCTATTCTACTTCCTCTCATCCTATCTGATGTATTTCTTCTTCATATCCTTGGCACTGAGGTTGATCACCAGAATGGTAAAGTATATTAAGATATGTGTGTGTGTGTGTGTGTGTGTGTGTGTGTGTGTGTACACACATACATACATTTATATCTATATCTATGGTGATGTGCCTCCAACTGAGTACTGGGGAGATATCTACATCTATATGTGACCTGGACAATAGAAAACTAAAAGGAGGTAATGATTTGGCCTTCAGATATTGAAGAGTTACCAAGGGGAGGGGAGATTAGATTTGCTCTGCTTGAGCCTAGAGAACAGAAACAGAACAATGGACAGAAGCTACAGGGAAACAGATTTCATTCATTGTAAGAAAAACTTTGTAATAATTAGATGTGTCCCAAAGTAGGATAGATTGCTTTGAGAGATAGTGAATTCCTAGTTATTAGGGATCTTTAAACAGTCTTATGATCTTTTGTTGGGAGATGCTATAGCAGAAATACATGCTTCTGGATTTCTGACCTCCATTTAGGCTTTAAGGTTTGATAATTTTACATCTATAACTTATGTTGCATTGTGTGTTATCTCATCTCACCCTCCCTCATGTGACCAAGTTGGTGTTGTTGTTCAATCGTGTCTGACTCTCTCTGACTCCATTTTGGGGTTTTCTTGGCAAAGACATTAAAGGGGTTTACCATTTCCTTCTCCAGCTCATTTTAGAGACGAGGAAACTGAGGCAAACAGGGTGAGGTGACTTGCCTGGGATCACACTGCTAGTAAGTGTTTGCTGCCAGATCTGAACTCAGGGAGAGAAGTCTTCTTCTATCCACTGCCCTATGTGATAGAGAGCTAAGTTTAAATATTAGTTGCCAAAGATGAGAAGTGATGTGACATAGTAAATACAGAGCTGGCCTTGAAACTGAGAAGACCAGATTCAAGTTCTTCTTCTCATACATACTCACCATATGAGTCTGGGTACCTGGTGGTATAGTGGGTAGAGCACCAGGCCCAGAGTTGATGAGACCTGAGTTGAAATTCAGACACTTACTTGCCATGTCACCCAGGGAAGTCATTTAAATTCCATCTGATTGTTTCCTCATCTGTAAAATGGGAATGATAATAATACTTATTGTTGTGAGGGACTGTTGTGAAGATAAAATGAGACATTTGTAAAGTGCTTTGTAAACCTTAAAAGTACTACATAAATGTTAGCTATAACTATTATTACTTTATCTCTTGGTGGCCAAGGCAACTCTCTAAAATTTTTAGTTATGAAGAACTGTATTGATATAGGGAGTTTACCCATCTGGGTGTTCCCTACACCAATGAAATCACAGGTCCAGACCCTATCGATACCAAAGCCAAAAGGCATAATTCTTCCAGATTGGTCTTTAAATAAGACAGAGAAGATCTAGTTAACATTCTCTACATATTCCATAAAATAGCTACTGGAGATAGAAGCAACCTCAGAGACCACAGAGGTGTCTATGGTCTCTGTCGTGGTATGTAACTGAAGGTATGTAACTGAAGTCACAGATTTACAAAGTGTCAGAGTTGTAAGAGACCATAGAGGCTATCTAGTCTGCATGACAACTGACAAAGAATCCCTCTACAACCCATCTCAAAAGGGGGTCATACAGATTTTGCTTTAAGAGGAGGTGGAGTTGTGAACTGATTCAATCATTCTGTAGGGCAATTCTGAACTATGTCTTAAGAGCTATGAAATCATGTATACCCTTTCACCTAACAATACCACTATTAGGTCTCTATCCCCAAAGAGATAAAAACAAAAAGGAAAAGGACCTATGTGTAAAAAAATATTTATTGCAGTTCTTTTCTGGGGGCAAAGAATTAGAAATTGAGGGGATGCCTATCAATTATGGAATGGCTGAACAATTGTAATGGCAATTAATTTAAATTTGAAGACCCCTTTTAGTTATGTCAAGTAAGCAGATACTTAGCCCTTAGTCAAGCCTCTGTGAAAGAGGCAGAGGGTATGAACTCTGTCTCCTGTTGCTGACATAACAGGAAGGGTTTGGCTGAAACAGGAAGCCAATACTCTGTGTGTGTGTGTGTGTGTGTGTGTGTGTGT
>CM053581.1:92015384-92041196 GCA_028627135.1 Pseudochirops cupreus | reverse complement strand
ATTTTTGTACATACTTATTCATTTCACTTACATTATCAGTTTGTTTGCATATAATTGGGCAAGATACTTTCTAATAATTTCTTTTTTTCTTTGTTTTGATTTCTCTGTTTAAAATTTTGATATTGACAATTTGGTCTCTTCCCTTCCTTTTAAATCAGAGTATCAAATATTTTATCTATTTTATTGTTTTTTAATATCTTTTTTGTTTATTCAATTGAATTCCGTTTTTAATTGTTTGAATTAGTCAATTCAATGGCTTTTTTCTTTAAATATTATTAATTTCTTTGTTTTCAGAATTTCTGTTTTGGCATTTAACTTAAGTTTTAAAATTTGTTGGTTTTCTAATTTTTTCAGTTGCATTCCTTATTTGTTGATCTGTTCTTTTTCTCTTTTGTGGATGAAAGTTTTCAGAGATGAATTTTTCCCTCAGGATTGCTTTAGCTGCGTTTTAAAAGTTTTTGCATTTTGTGTCATTCTCATGACTTTTTTTCTTCTGAAACTTAATTTTGTTTTTGTTATTTGTTCTTTTGACCATGAATTCTTGAGGATTAAGTTATTTAGTCTCCAATTAATTTTAATACTTTCTTTAAAGGTCTTTTATTAAATATAGTTTTTGATAGTTTTAAATATATTTTGGTAGTTTTAAATATAATTTTTGATTGGTAACTGATATATTTAATGTGTCTGTTTTCTGCATTTCTTTTTTCTGTTTTTATGGCCTAGTTCAGGGGTTGGCAAACTATGGCCTAAGGGATAAATCTGGACTGCTGCCTGTTTTTGTATAGCCCATAAACTAAGAAAGATTTTTTTAAAAATAAGATAATAAAACTTCATTTTAAAATGTGAAAAACATTCTAGTTCATGGGCCATAATTTGTAAACCCCTGGTATAGTATATTTGTGATCTTTGTTAGGTGCCATGAATATTTGAAGAATCCTTATTTTCCTAGATGTTCTCATTCAGTGATCACTAGAGATCTGTCTTTGACTCTTCACTCATCTCTCCTGTACTCCTCCCCACTTCTGTCCTCTGACATTGCCACTACCCTTGTGTAGTCCCTCATCATCTCATGCCTAGACTGTTATAATAGCCTGCTGGTGGGTCTCCCTGCCATAAGTCTCTCCTCACCCGAGTCAATCTGCCACTCAGCTGTCAAATAAATCTTTCTAAAGCATAAATCCAACCATGTTACCTCCGTATTCAATAAACTCCAGTGGCTTCCCTTTATCTCCAGGATCAAATATGAAATCCTCTGATTGGTATTCAAAGTCCTCATAACCTGCCCTGCCCACTTTTCCAGTTTTCTTATACCTCCCCCTTCCATGGCTTCCACAATCCAGTAACATTGTCCTCTTTGCTGTTCCTTGAACAAGACAATCTTCCTCCTGATTGTGCATTTTCACTGGCTGTCTCCTTGTGCCTCAAATGCTCTGCCTCCTGGTTTACCTGGCTTCCTTTAAGTCTCAGTTAAAATTCTGCTTTGTTCAGGAAGTCTTTCATATGATTTCCATTCTTTCAAGTGCCTTCTCTTTGTTAATTATTTCCAATTAATCATATATCTATATCTTGTTTGAACACGTTTACAACATTAATCTGTGGGCTCCTTGAGAGCAGGAACTGACTGTTTTTTATCTTTTTTTTTGTATCCCTTGCCCTTTGCACAGTATCTAGCACATAGTAAGTGCTTAATAAATAGTTCTCAAGTGACTGACTAAAAAATTTAATCATATCATTAACTTCCTTCTTATTTATCTTATAGTTAGATTTATCTAGAGATCTAAGGCAGGTATATTGAGATTCCCAACTATTATAGTCTTACTGTGTATTTCCTCCTGTAAATTGATTGTTTCCATTAAGAATTTAGTTAATATGTCATTTGGTATATACATATTAAGCATTGATATTAACACATTGTTTATAGTTCCTTTAGGCATTATAGAGTTTCCCTTTTATGTCTTTTAAAATCAGTTCTTTTAAAATGTTTGTCTTCTTGGAGATCACAATTTATTTTAAATATTCTTCTTTAAAATTTTTTTAAAATATGTATTTATTTCAGTAACTGTTTCCTGATTACATGTAAGATGTTTCAACATTCATTTTTAAAATTTTGAGTTACCAATTGTCTCCCTCCCTCTCTCTGTCCTCTCCTCCACCCTTTGAGAAAGCAAGCACTATGACATTGGTTGTACATGTGTAGTCAAGCAAAACGTTTTCATATTAGCCATGTTGCAAAAGAAACCATACACAAAATTTCCAACAAAAATAAAGTTAAAACATATACTTCCATCTGTACTCAGAGTTCAAATTGAAATCATGATTACTACCCCTGCTTTATTTAGTTCACCTAAAGCATAAGAGATTTTGTTCAAACAAATTTTAATTGTGCATGAATCTTTGTTTCATTTTATTGTCTAGAAACAATATATTGTTGGATTCAGCTACCCCCTTCTCTGTGTTGTGAGGGAGTTCAATCCATTCACCTTTACACTTGTGATATTTATTAACTGTGTATTTCCTTCCATCTATCCTTTTGTCTTTCCCTCTTTGTCTCCTGCGCCTTTATTCAAAAAAGGTATTGAGAGATAAAGGGTGTATGCAACACTATTCATCTGCATTTGATGCAGTTCTGTCCCTCTATTCCTTTCCCTTCTTCCAGTCCACTATCACAGATTATTACCCTTTCTTTCTTTCCTTTTATCCCCCCACTGATGTTCTACCCTATGAAGATGGAGTTTGCTCCTGACTAATCCCCCCAAATCTATCTTCCCTTTTAATCTCTCTGTCTCTTCTCCCCGTCCTCATCTGATTCCTATGACTTTAATGCATTTCTATACCAAATGCTTTATGCAAATGTTTGTGTGTGTGTGTGTGTGTCCAGCCCTCTTTTGTACAGTTCAGGTGAAAGTGATGTTCATGGGTAGCCTATCTCTCCACACCTTCGTTCATAATTGTACAGACTTCTCATATATCCTGATTATGTGAAATAATAGGTTCCATCCTTCCCCTTTCCTCCCTCTTCCCCCCCGCCATGTACTCCTTTCCCTTCCATTTTCTTTTTTCTCTTAAGAGCATCAAAATTGAACAAAACTGCTCCCAAGTCCCCTTTTTTATATACCCAATATGACCCTTGAAGACAAAAGAATTCTTTGGGGGCCCTTTTTTCTTCTCCTTCATTAGAAGACAAATCTTTTATCATCCTATCGTCCTTTCTAGTTGCTCAAATATATTATATTTCTTTGTTTCTCGTTATTTCTGTGTTTTCATTTCTGTGTATCTTCATAGCTCTTGTCCCTTCATCAGTAATACTTGGAAGTTATCCATTTCATTAAAGAACCGTTCTTCCTCTCTTCCCTACCTTCTCACCCCACCCCAAGCACCAACTGTATTCAGGTAGATAATTCTTGGTTGTTAACCTTTGAAACTTGCTTTCTGAAATACTGTTTTAAAACTCTCCTTTCATTTGTAGTACGAGCTACAACAAGTGTTGTGTGATCCTTACCGTGTTTTGTTTTGCTTTTTTTCATCTTTGAACTCTTTCTTGCTGATTGCAGTATTTTCCTTTGACCTGGAAGTTCTGAGGTTTGGCTATAAAGTTTCTGGGAGTTTTCGTTTTATCATTTCTTTCAAGAGATGATTAATAAATTCTTTCTATCTTCGCTTTTCCTTCTGCTTCTCATAGCTCTGGGTAATTTTCATACATGATTTCTTGAAATACGGTATTTATAATTTTTTATGATTGAGATTTTCTGATCATCTTATCAATCATAGATTATCTCTCCTTGGCCTGTTTTCCAGGTCAGTTGTTTTGTTTTGTTTTTTCATAGACATCACCTTACATTTTCTGAGATTTTTTTTTCCAGTCTTTTGATTTTATTTATTTTTCTTATTTTCAAGGAACTTCTTAGTTGAGTAAGATTCTGCGCCTCCTATTCTGAACTTTTTGCTTTCCTCATTTTTCCCCTTGAAAACTCTTGTTTCAAACACTAGAAAGTATAGGAATAAATGGAGTTTTCCTTAGAATAATAGGTAGCATCTATTTAAAGCCATAAGCAAGTATTATATGTAATGGGGATAAACTAGAAGCATTTCCAATAAGATCAGGGGTGAAACAATGATGTCCACTATCACCCCTCTGATTTAATCTGTTACTAGAAATGTTAGCAGTAGCAATTAGAGAAGAAAAAGAAATCAAAGGAATCAAATTAGGCAAAGAAGAGACTAAGCTATCGCTCTTTGCAGATGATATGATGATGTACTTGGAGAATCCTAGAGAATCAAGTAATAAACTTCTTGAGACAATAAATAAATTTAGCAAAGTTGCAGGTTATAAAATAAACCCACGTAAATCCTCAGCATTTCTATATATTTCTAACGAAGTCCAACAGCAAGAGATAGTAAGAGAAAACTCTTGTTTCTTTTCCTGTTCTTTCCTTGTGTGTTTTTATTTCATTTTTGTGATTATTTTTCAACCTCTACTTAATTTCTTTCATGAATTGCAATAGAGCTTATAAAAAATTTTTTATTTTCTTTGGGGTCCTTCTGGCAGATGATTTGGAGTTCTTCCTCTGTGTTTCTATTTTGAGGCTTGTCCCTGGTTCCATAAAATTTCTTTATTGTTATTTTCTTGTATTTATTCTTTTTTTTCAGTCTTACTACCTGAACTGGAACTTTATGATGGAGCCAGGCTATGTGAACTTCTGAAAGAAATGGTGGGGTATATTTTTTTTATTTATCTTTTCCAGTTTTGCCTATCCAGATTCCTATTAGACATTTGAAACTGGATATCCTGTAGACATCTTAAACTCAACATATCCAAAACTGGACTAATTATCTTCCCCTACCTCAACTTTTTCCTTTTCCTAACTTCTCTATTACTGTCAAAGGTACCACCACCCCCAAAGATACCAAAGCTCACCACCTAGATGTCATTTTCAATTCCTTCACTCCCCATATCCAATCAGTTGCCCAGTCCTATCATTTCTACCTTTTTAACATCTTTTATGTGCACCCACTTCCCTCCTCTGGCACTGCTACCTTCTTGGTATAGACTATTATAACCTCACACCTGGACTATTGTCATAGTCTGGTTGGTCACCCTGCCTCAGGTCTCTCCCCACTCCAGTCCATCCTTTGTTCTGCTATTAAAGTGATTTTCCTAAAGTACAGTGCTGACTATGTCACCTTCTTACTCAGTAAACTCCAGTAGCTCCCTATTACTTTCAGTATCAAATATAAAATTCTTTAAAGTCCTTTATAACCTGGCCTCTTCTAGATGCTAATCAGTTGGGAAATGGGTGAACAAATTGTGATATACAATTGTGGTGAAATATTATTGTTCTATAATAAATGACAAGCAGGATGACGACGTATGAATTCATGCAAAATGAAGGGAGCAGAACCAGGAAAACATTGTACACAGTAACAGCAATATTGTATAATGATCAGCTGTGAAAGACTTGGCTACTCTGATCAAGGTAATGATCCAAAACATTCCAAAGGACCCATGATGAAAAGTGCTATCTACCTCCAGAGAGAGAACTAATGAACTGTGAATGCAGATTGAAGCATAGGGTTTTTCTTTTACTTTATTTTTATTGTTTTATTTGGGTTTTCTTTTGCAATATGGCTAATATAGAGATATATTTGGCATGTCCTCACATGTATAATTGCCTTCTCAAGGAAGGGGTGGGATGGGAGGAAGTGAGAGAATTTGGAACTCAAAACTGAAAAAAAAAAGATTGTAAAAAATTATTTTACATATAATTGGGAAATATTTAATAAAATAAATAAAAATAATAATTTTTAATAAGAAAAAATTAACCTGGCCCCTTCTTTCCTTTCCAGTTTTCTTAAACCTTAATCCCTGCCACTTATTCTGTGATAGAGTCACACTGGCCTCCTTTTTGTTCTTTGAACAAGACACTCCATCTCCTTACTCTATGCATTTTCACTGGACATCTCCATACCTGGAATTCTCTCTCTTCATCTCCATCTCCTGGATTCTCAGGCTTCCATCAGATCCCAGCTAAAATCCCACCTTCTACAAGAAACATTTCTGATCCCTCCCAAGGCTAGTTCCTTCCCTCTGTTGATTACCTCCAATTTATCCTGTGTATAGCTTGTTTGCCTGTTGTTTTCCCCATTAGACTGTTTCCCGATAGCAAGGACTGTTTTCCCTTAGCACAGAGCCTGGCACATAGTAGGTACTTAATAAATGCTTTATGACTTGACCAATCTGTATTATCCAGAGTCTGATTAATAAGTGCTGTGTTCCTCAGGTACTTCAGGAGCAGTTAGGGAACTTTCTGTGCTGGAACAGTAGTACACTCGTCAATCTGAATCAGCAGGAGCGGGAGTGGGGAGGGGAATAAGCATTGATATAACAGGGAAAGTGACAAACCTCGCATAAGCAGTTGTGGCCATTGTTATGTTTCTGGTTTTGAAGAGGACCAATGACATCATGAGTGGTGACTTGACTTGCACATAAATTGGATTTAAGTGAAGCAGAGTTGCACAAAGTCATGAGACTCACTCTCTCTTCCTGAGTCATCAAAGTCCAGTGGTCCCCACTGGTCCTAAGATGCCTGATGTCTTTGATGCCTGTGATGCCTGATCAAGCCTTAAGTGCCCTCAGTGCCTGCTTCACCTATTTTCATGGCCATTGGAACAAATTGTTGATGTCTGCCTATTCTGCCAGGGAAAGTCTTCACACACTTGAGGTAGTCATCCCCCTAACTCACCAACATATTTGAGGCTTGTTACCCTCAACCTGGTTTAGCCTGTCTGCCAAAATAGTTTTACTGGGGTATGGTCAATGTTCATGCTACTACAGCTTCTTGGAGCCACACATAAGAGCTAAGTGAAGGTGGACACCAAAGGCGGATGAGCGACCCTGAAAGAGGCTTAGCAAATCCTAACACCAGAGATGCTAGTCCTTCCTGAACATCCCATCCACCCCACATGTATAATGAGACCTCCATGTAAAGAGAACTGCTGTGTGGTTCAAAGAGAGGTAGAGTAGACATCTCTAGCCTCTTCTCCCTTCACCCTTCTCTAAGAGAGACTTCCATACTTTCATTTCAGCCAAGAAGAAAAGCAGGAAGTTGGGGCTGGAGGCTGACCTGCACTCTTCAGAGAGAGGGGCTACTGGGCTAGAGTTGTTCTGCTTCCTTAAGTATTATTATTCTAGGGGGTATGTGATCAGGTTCCATCTAACTTTTGATCACTTCATCATTTGTGAGGGAAGAAGGACCCCACTTTCTATATCCAAGGCTTGACTCCTTTTCCACACAATACCAGTTCAAAAATGAAGACAAGAGAGAATGGCAAAGAAACCCATTTATCCAAATCAGTAGCAAAAAAAGAAATTCAGAGAAGGTAGATGAAAGAGAATATATACCATGCAATAAAGAGTGAAGGAACCCTGCCCATAGCTCAACAAGCTCCTCTCATATTTTCCCAGTCTTTTTCTTTTGCTATCTGAAGTGGGGTTGACCTCTTCCCTCTTCCATCTGGAAGCTTGAAGTGAGAACTGCTTAAAGTGACTCCATGTTTGAAGAATCCCTCAGTAGACTCAAAACTTGATGAGTCCCCAAAAATGGTATTTAAAGGGGACTGGACTTGAAGAGTCCCAAAGCCCTTGGAGAATCCAAAAGGAGACTGACAAAGGCTTATATCTCAATGAATAAATGGTCAAAATATTTTAACCAAAATTTTTCAGAAGACTTTATTTAGAAGAATATTCCAAATCACTAATAATGAAAGAAGTGCAAATAAAAGCAACTCTGAGATTTCACCTCACCCAGAAAACTGGCAAAGATGACAATAATAGCTAGGATTTATAAAACTTTTTACAAATATTGTCCTATTTGAACCTCACAACAACCCTGGAAGGTAGGTGCTATTATTCTTCTAGTTTTGCAGATGAGGAAACTGAGGCAGACAAAAGTTTAGTGACTTGTTGAGGGTCATTCAGCTAGTAAATATCTGTTATTACAGACCAACTTGATTTGGACTCAGGTCTTCTTCATTCCAGGTCTGGTGCTCTATCCAATATGCTGCCTAGCTGCTCTATCCAACTATACCTCTCCAAAAGATGGAAAAAGTTCATTTTGGAAGGGTTTTGGAAAGGTGAGCACACTAATAAATTATTGGTGTAGCTATAGATTGGTCTACTCTAACCAATCCATATTGGGAAACACTAGTTTGATGCTAAAAAAATAACTAAAATTTTTAAACCCATTGTCCCAAAGATTCTACTACTAGGTATATGACATAAGGACGTCAAAGACAGAAAGAAAAGTGCATTTATTCTAGCCTTTTTGTGGTAGCAAAGAACTGGAAACAAACTGAATGCCTTTTTGGCATTTTTTAGGAGAAAGTCTAATAAAATTATACTATGTGAATGTAATGGAATTTCATGGTATGTTAAAATATTATTAATTTGAAGAATTCAGAGAAACAAGGAAAGACTTACTTGAAATTATTCAGAATGAAATAAGCAGAAATAAGAAAACAATATATGACTAGAACAAGGTAGATGGAACAAAAAACAAAGACAAAACAATACTGAATGCTATGTGATTATAATAACTAAATTTGTCTTTTAAGAAAAGATAAAAAATGTGCCTCTCTCCCTTCTTTCCAGAGATGGAGGACTACAGATGAATGTTGCATATGTTGTCAGGCTTCACTAATGAGTTGGTTAGTTTTTCTAAGTAGCTCCCCTCCCCTTTTATTATTTTTTTTTGTTAAAGGGTTGCCTCTCTGGGTAGGAGTGGGAGAAGGCAATGTTTAGAAATGAAGATAATACAAAAACAAAGAAAGCTCAGTAAAATTTTACAGTTTTAACATCGTATTTCTATCTGAAGTTAAATTTTAACCCTCTTTCTTTCTGAATATAAATACTTTTAATGTCATTTTTCTCACTAAAGAGGTGAAGAGGTTAATTTCTGTATTTCAGGATGATAAAGCAACAAAATCCAGACAGTTTACTGACTGAAAGAACCATAATAATGGTATAGTATTTATGTACTTGCCAATTTATGTGAGATTTTAAAACTAGAAACCTTTTAAGGGATGATATACAGTATAAAATAAAATGTACCCTCTTAATGACACTATTATAGCAATAATGCTAGCTTATTACTTGTATTAAGCATAGATCTTTCTGGAACAATCTTGGAACACATTCATTTAGTGCAAACTACATATGGAACTCATCATGTATGAAACCTCCAGTTTCTGCGGGTTTGGAAGCAGTAGCCACTTTCTTTCATTTACTTGCCCACCTTCCTACTCACAACACTGTCTACTGAAGCTGGCATGTCAAATTGCCTATTTCAGAATAAGGGCAATGGAAATTTTCACAAGAACAGACTTTTGAACCTTAGTTATCTGTCTGTCTTTGTGTTTCTAAGTGGCTACTGCAAGGGCATCAAGGCTCCTAAGGGGGGGAAAATTTTGAAAGCTATGAAAGGAGAAAAGCATGGAATAAAAAAAAAGATTTTTGAATTAAGGAAAAACTGATAAGGGGCAGGAAAAAGGATTAGGCAAGCTGGTAGCAGTCAGCAACTGACAGTGAGATGTGACACAATAAAAACTGGGTCATTGAGTTGGGACAGCCCTAGGACATAAAAAGACTGAAATGAAGTAAAGCTCTGGATTACTTTGTTCTTGAATATTGAATTTTTTCAGAAGCATAGGGCATGAAATATTATAGTGATAAGCCAAGACTGGAAACATAGCCAAGAAAAAAAGGTCTTTAAGGGATTGTTTAAAATGTGATGAAAGAATAATTTGGTTTGGTGTTAAACTTCCCCAAAAGTAAATTGACACAAAGATTTTGCATATCAAATAAGCAAGGAAGACAAAAAACAAGGAGGAAAGCTAAACAGCCCTATAAATTTGGTAGCATTAAAACTGTTAGATTTTGGCTACTAGGAGATTATCAGGCTCCGTAAATGGGATATTTTGCATGTGCAATTAAGGTTAATTTGTTTTGTGTAAGTACCTATATTCCATTTGTAGGAGACTATAAATCCTGCCTTTTAAAGTTAAGCAAAAATAGAAAAAGTGGGGAATAAGGACAAGGGAACAAGATAGAAAATAAGAACTTTTGTGAGGTTTTCTATAATCTTCATCTACCCACCACCACCAGTATCTTATCTTAACATTAAAAAACCAGCTCTGTTAATTTTTAAGAACAAAACAAATTCAGTTCAAAGTTTAAGGTAGCATGTTGCTGAATGAAAGCAGTGATACTAACTTTCAAAATGTGGCAATGCTTTTTTAAAAGAGTCAAGAATTGCAACAACTTTGAGAAAATAAAGAAAACTAGAGGACAAAACTCTTGTTGGATAATACAGATTTTATGCTCTATAAGTAAACAAACCCAAGATATTCTACATCATTCTACATAGTCCAAATGGTTTAGTACAGTAGCTGTGCATCTTTGTTTAAAAGACATGTTTAAAATATTTTTTTCTTTTCATAGATTAATGCTGTATTGTCCATAAGCATTAATTCATTCATTCATTCAAATACCATTTATTAAATATCTACAATGCACAAAACACTATTATCCACTGGAAGAGATTTAAAATTACATAAGATATAGCCCTCATTTTAACATCTCAGTCTAATAAGGTGACAAATATTATTGTATAGTATAAGTATATATAGTAATATATAATAACTGTGAAATAATTTTAAAGCAATACAAATATTGTAAGAAAAGTACAAAATGTTATATGAAATTTGAGGAAGTAAAGATTATTTCCAACTGGGAGGACCAGAGGGCTTTATACCTGGACTTGCCTCATGGTAGCATGGAGCTGACACTGAGTTCTTGAAGCTTATTCCTGCGGATCAAAATCTGCCATGTTGGAAAGACTTTGTATAGTGTCCTGGTAACAGACAATGACTGGTTCAGTCCTATATAACAAAATGTGTGGTTGTGGTAAGGGTACAGATCACATAGTGATATTATTACTATTCTTTCTTCCCTACTCCCTTTGGACTTTGGAGATGTAATCAGCTATACCACTAGTTACAATAATTGGCTTGTTTTAAGCCTAGGGGCAATATAATGGACCCTCGGGTCTACAAGGTTTCCTTCTCTGTTGCTTATATTAAAATTTTACATTTAATAAACAAAGAATTTATACTAAGTGAAGTTTATATTTTGGGAGTTTATATGAAGTGAAAAGTTAGGAGTATGAATCAGAATCACTCAGAGCCCCCAGTTAGGAAAATTAATAACATTTAGGCAGAGGTTTGGTTGCCTGCCTTAATTTATATTTATTTACATTTATCTCTCGCTAATTTCTGGCTTCTTTGTGGTTAAGGCAAAATTCAAGTTACTAAAAACAATTGGTTAAAAACCAGTGTATTACTGCTAGGGAATTTGGAAGAATAGCAGACTTTTGGGGGGAACTCTTCTAAGTCCTTGAGGAAGTGGGAATATCTAATATTGTCAGCTCTAATTTCATACTTTGTCATGTTTGTAAGACCAAAGGCAATTTCTACATGATTTATCTCTGCCAAAGCTCAGTCCTCTTTTTCCTTACCTTATGCTCCCAGCTCCTTCCTCTCTTCTGCCTGACCCTCCAACCAAACTAGCTCAAAGTTTTATACAAGTTGCACAGGACTTAAGCAATTCATCACCCAACAGACTTCCCAGTGTACTTAGTTGTAATATCTTTGATTGACTCCAAAAGGTGTCCAGGCTTTATTCATACCTTGATTGATAGATTCAATCAAGAAGTACTCACTTCTTTTCAGAGGGGTGGGATAATCAATGGACATACCATGACTAGTGGGCTGGTCACTTAATGATGAATTCTCTGGCTTTGGATATGCATAACTAATTTGTATTATTGAAGGAAGTACCCCCACACCAATGGTTCAAAGACTTTCAAAAGGCAATGATGGAGGTAAGAAGTTGATTACTATTTAGAGATCACAATAATTTGTCCTTTGATGTCCAGACATAAATATTTTATAAAACAAGCAGGTTTCTAAAAATGGTAATACCACCAAAATGGTATCATTTTTAATTTTTCAGATTTCTAATGGGTCTATATTCAGCTTAGGGTATCATTGATTCATTTTTAAAAGTTTCCTAGTCCCTGACCTTGAATTATTTATATCCTGATTTGCAGCTGCTTTCATGACATTGCTCAACCTTATAGTCCAAAATAGAAAATAGTCAGATTGTACACACATTTCACATGAATTCTATAATTGCTTGATTTAGTAGTACCCAGAACTACTCTAATAATGGCCAGAAGCATTAAGGCTTTATGACATCAACACTGGGCTTCAAGATAAACACACAGGTATTCAAAATCATATTCATTGTTGAGGTTCCAAGAACTTTTGCATTACTATGATCAATCTCTTAATGATGGTTTGAGGAAATTCATTTCTTGCATTGTTGACTATTGCAAATCAAGAACTCACAAGGAATAGAGTAATAATAGATATTTTCATGTCTTATGTTTTTGGTCTGGTCTGGTGTGGTCCTAAGAACAGTGACTAATAGTGCAACAATTGAATCCAAGTAAAAATAATAGAGGATTACATACCTAAGAATTAAGTTGTCTCCCACAAGTTCAAGAGCAAGGGTCAGAAAGAAGACAAAACACGCAACGAAAAGATGAAGGAATCTGTGTTGAGCAGAGCAACTACTTTAAAACATAGCTAATATAAAGTAAGTTATAGTCTTGGAAATTATTATATCATGAGACAGAAAACTTAATGATAGACCACAATGGCCCCACCAAATTGCAACCATCCCGAGACCCACTCTGAAGCAGTTGAACAAACTTACCTTTCTTTACTACACATTATTGGGATAGGCTTAAATACATGAAAAAAATTAAATCAGTCAAGTATTTAAGAAAATCAAATTGTAACTTAATTTAAAATTTACAACTTTATATATGTTACCTTAAAGTTCTCTTCCTTTCCTCCATCCCTCCAAGAGAATAACTTTCTTTTTAAAGTTGATTTCTAAGAGATATATTTTCAAAAGTCAGATTCAACAACTATGTTGACATATTAACAGGTAAATCTTAAAACATGAATAGTACAAATGACAGTTTATAGGATACTTTATAATCCTTGATATATAATATCCTACAATACAGAGCAACATTATCATCTCTAACTCATGAAATAAAGCTGAAATTCAGAATACCTTAGTAATTGATGCCAAAATTACATGATAAAAATAACCTAACCTAATCCCAAGGTCACATGATGCAGTCTACTCTATTTTGGGGATAGTTGGTGCTGCTAATATCTGTTTGTAAATACAACCATGACATTTTCTGTGAATATGTATGTCCCTTTCTCTTATGTCCTAAAGGTCATCTCCAACAAGAAAATATGCCATATTTATTTGCATCTGAGTCTTTACAGCATGAGAAAAAAATTCTGTTTTCAAAGCTATGACAGCACACATGCTTATGTTATTCTTTTGTTACCTGTGGTATAATAGAACCAAAACTCTGGGCTTATATGAGTCTGACTGAATATCAGGGACTCTTTTTGGTTCTTAGCTCCACCATATTTCTCTTGGGAGCAAGAGATTTGGGATCATAGCTAGTTCTCCACAAGGAAAAGGCCTTCATATCCCTTCTAAGCACTCAGGTATGAAAACATCTAATATCGGAGCTCTTCATTTACCCTAACAGAGCAAATATAAAAGGCTCAGATACAAATACCATAAACAGTTAAGAAAACTCTGCTACTTCCTCTCTAGTGGATCTCTATCTTTCCAAGAAGCCTATTGATCCTCTGAACTTACATTACTATCCAAATATTGAGGCCTGACACTGAGGGAAAACACTCAAGATTGTTAAAGACCCATCTGCCTGTATCTGCACATTCCATATAACCTTAGTGCTTATAATGGACAAAGACCAGGATTGCCTCTCTGTATTCTGACTCTGTTGTTCACTGTTCCTCCAACCCAGCCCCTGCTTGGACCAAGAAAAGGTATAATTTTAAAGCTCCTCTACTGGATTTGGGAGGGATAATCCAGGGATTGCTCTTTAATTTGGCCATTGCCACTCTACAGATGCCAGTTTACATTTCTTTAGCTCCCAACTGTAATGCCAAGCACGGGCAGCTTTCCAGAAGCATGCTGCTGTGAACAGCTTTCAAAGTTCTGATTACGTAGTATAGTGAACACTATTTATTCAGTAACATATCAAAGCAAAACCTTCATAGAAAATCAAGGTACAGCATTCATAATGTTACAACTTATCACTAAAATGGCCACATAGTTTTCACCAGAGTGGTCACATAGTTTTGAACAAAGTACATTTAACTTAGTCACTCAATCATTTAGTAACTCAATCATTCAATCATCCTTAAGGAGGCTTGACAATTTGACACAAAATACAAAAGTCAAAGTACTCCACCTCTGGGTAGAACATTCATTTAGTCAATTGCAGAATCCTTAATTCAATCACAAAGTACATTCACAAATAAATTATAATTCCATCAGTCACTACTCAACAGAAAATAACACAATTCAGCAGACAGGGCTTCCATCTGTCTGACCATTACATCCATATCTAGTTAGTTTCCTGAGAGGGAAGCACCAACATCTGGGTTTTCAAAGCTGGGGGGTGGTGGTGGTGCTCAATGGCTGCCCAGAGTCTCATCTGGCCAAATCACACAACTCTTCCCAAAGTGAGTCCCAAAGCATAACCTCACATCAGGGTCAGTCACTACTCAGACAATTTCATCAGTTACTACTCAGTACCCATGGAGAGGTCTTTTCTTCATCTTGACTTGAGGCAGGTAGCTCCTACCTGAATTCCCCAAACTATCACTTGGATTCAAAGGCAGACAGCTTCCAGTTCCTTGTCCAGCTTTCCATGCAGTTCCTGTTCCACACTGAAGCTCACAGAGTCCAATCCACCTTAAATCCTTCACAGTCTCTATTCCTGGGAAGTCAAGGCTTAACAAAGCCACAAACAAAGTACTGACACCACAGTCATGCTTCCTCTGGCAGCTCCAGCTAGCCTTCAGAAGTCCTCAGCAGTTTGGCTGGCTCTGCCACCACAAGTTCCCAGGAAATTTTGCCTTTCCCAGCAGGAGTTTTTCCTTATATACAGTATTGCTCCTCCCTGTTCAGCCACTTCCTGTTATGTCAGCAACAGGGGTTCATACCTTCTGTTTCTTTAATAGAGGCTTAATTTGAAACTAGGTGCTAAGTACCTGTCAGCTTTCCAAAACTAGGGGATCTTCAAATTTCATTACCATTACACCAACATGACTCAGGAATTTATATACTCATTTCATCCCCTGTCATTTTGGGGGCCATGTGGTTTCCTAGACTAGGAATCTGCTGCTAAAGCACAAGCTTTATCTCCAAAGAACTGAGTCCAAGTCTCTGGATATAGCTCCTCTCTTCTCTACTCTCTCAGATGGGATCTCCTCTGGTTTTCTCTGTCTCTGCTCTTCCTTTTAAAAGCCAAATTAAAGGACATAGTTCAGGCATATAAATATGAATTATGAGTATAAGTATGAATTAATCATCTTTGATGTGATGTTAAAAACTGCATAGCTCCACCTGGATTAGCCATATGTATCACAACTTGAACAAGTCTAAAATGAGATTTATTATCTTCCTTCTACTAAGCCCATCTCTCTTCCAAACTCCCCTATTTACACTAAGGCCAATACCACCTACCCTCTTAGACATGCAAGTCCAGATCGTTGGAGTGGACTTTGACTCTTGATTATTATTTCTCATCTCCCATACCCAGTCTATTGCCAAATGTTATCAATTCTACCTCCACAACATCTCAAATTTATCCCTGTCTCTCCACCCACACAACCAACACCCCAGTTCAATGTCTCATTACCTTTTGCCTTGGATGTGATAGTATCGTAATTAGTCTTCCTGTTTCTAGTCTTCCCCTTCTCCAACCTATCTTTCATGTGGGTTCCAAAAATAATCTTCCTAAAGCATGGGTCTGACCATACCAATTCCAGGCTCAAGAATAGTAACAGAAATACCATAGAATGTTAGAAGGAATCTCAACAATACACACCCCAAAGAAATCCTACTATAACATACTTTGCAAGTGGTCATCTGGTGTCAGCATGAAGACCCTTCAAAAACAGGAAAACCAACCACATCCGAGGGCAGCCCATTATTTTAGATAGCCCCAAAGGTCTTCCTAACATCAAGCCTAAATTTTCTTCTTTTCTCTTTTTGCCCACTTTCCTGGTTCTACAGTCTTGAGTCAAACCAAAAAAGTCTAGTCAAACTTCTTCAAAATAGCCCTTCAAATACACAAATATAGCTATAATTTCCCCCCCTTGTCTTCTCTTCTACAGGTTAAATATTCTAGTTACTTCAACTGATTGTCATATGACATGAATTCAAATCTTATCATGAGAGTTCACTTGACTTCTCTGCAACTTACAAATGTTCTTCTTAAACTGTGGTAACTAAAATTGAACACAGCATTCTATATGTAGGCAGCTAGATGGCACAGTGGATAGAGCTCTGGGCCTGGAGTCAGGAAGACCTGAGTTCAAATATGACCCCAGACATTTAATAGTTATGTGACCCTGGGCAAGTTGCTTAACTCTGCTGGCCTTAATTCACTGGAGAAGGAAATGGCAAATCACTCCAGCATCTGCCAAGAAAATCTCATGGACAATTGGTCCATGGGCTCATAAACAGTTGAAAATAACTGAACAAAACAACAAAATTCTGCATGTGGTCTATAGCATATTGCAAAGAGAATATCTCTTCTTTATTCCTGAATGTTATGCCTCTCCTAATGCTGCTCAAGATCATGTTAGATTATTTTGACTGTCACGTCACACTGATGATTCATATTGAATTTGTAGTCTGGACCTTTTTTTTTTTTTTGCAGCCAAACTACTATTTTACCATGCTTTCCCCATCCTATACTTACAAAGCTGATTTTTTTGAGCCTCAGACTAAGTGTTTCCATTTATCTCTATTGAATTTTATTGGAATCTTATGCAATTTAATTTGATTCAACCCAGTGCCCTAGCTCATTGAGATTCTTGTGGATACTGACTCAATGTGTCAACTATTCCTCCCAGCTTTGTCTTCTGAAAATTTGTTAATGCTATTTATGCTTTTATCCAAGACATTGATCAAAATCTTAAACAGCACAATTGCATAATTAGTATCCTTGAAGGTGCCATGCTGGTTCTTTATAATGACTGCTTTGTTACACTTAAGAATTTGAAGTCAAGTTTGTTAGTTAATGGTTGCTGATTCTATGTCATCAGGATAATATTTGCCCTTTTTCAGTGTTACGACACCTTTCTTTTTCCTTATGGTCTTCCAAAAATCATGGAAATGTCTTAGCAATCACGTCTTCCAGTTCTTTCAGAACCCGAGATGAAGTCCATCTGGGTCAGGTGATTTGAATTCACGAAGGTCAGCTAGACATTCTCTTACTCTTTCTTATTTCCCTCGAGTTAGCTATTAGTTCTTATTAGCTATTTTTGTTGTCATTTCCAGTCCAAAGGTTATTGTCCTTGAAAGAGAAATCAGAACAAAGTAAGATTTGATTAACCCCATTGTCAGTTACCATCAGTCCTCCATTTCCAATGTAATCTTTCTCCTTCCCCCCAGTCTAATTTAATCCCAGCACTTTTTGGATGACTTTAGCTTCTGCCACCAGCCTCAGCTCATTCTGTGCTTTAGCATTCCTGATGCTATTTTGAAGAATTATGCTTTTATATTTATCTGGTTACTTACATATACTCCATTCTTCTGATCATATCTTTGTTTGAAAAATAATCTAGGCTGGTTGGTAAATTCTCTGTGCATATACCTCAATTTCTGCAGACAACTTCTGTTTTTCCTTGTCACTAGAACTATTTGCTTTCATGTCTTCAGAATCTCATTGAAAGCAGGCTGACTCTCTCATCTGGGATGACTGCAGTGTGATACATGGGATTCTACACTAGTCTTCCTCTGAACTCTGTGAAATTTCTTTCCCAAAATCTAGGGTGCATGTTAGTTTAAGACCATCCTCTATCAAAATCTCTAGTCGGGGGGAGGTACATGGTCAGTTTCCCAAAAGGTTCCCCCCATTTCTGCTCTGACAACCTGGTTCCTTCCTGTTGGTGAGAATCAGTTCCAGTAAGAAATTTTTCCATGTTGGTTCTTCTATCTTTTGAAAAATGAAGTATCATTAAGGCAAGTCAAAAAGTTACTAACTGTTGCTCAGCTTTTAGCTGAGAAAATTCAAGCAGATACCTAGATAATTGAAGTCTGGCCTCACCACAGAGGCAGCGTGTAGGCTGTGAAACCCAAAAGACATGAGTGTAAGGCCTGCCTTTAGCACATAGTGGCTTTGGTATTCTAGGCAACTCAAACAACTCAGTCCAATCTGTGGTTAGTTAGCCTTCGCTGGTAACTACTATGTTTTGAGCACTATAGTAGAATCTGAAGGAGTAGATAACTTGGTCTCATCTCTCAAAATAGCTGACATGACCACTGAGTTGGGGAGACAGGACATACACGCATCTAATTACTGAAGAATACTATTTTTACATACTTTATTTGCAAATAAGCAATTGAATATGTTTAAATTAATGAAAACATACATCCTGAAGACAGCGAAATCAAGAAATGATCGATCAGAGAGCCACAGTTTCTTTTCAGGGAAGGTTTGTTGTTGTTTTTTTTTAAGAAGGTGAGCTTTGGGTCACTGCTAGGTCTGTGCCAATTGAGTTAGCCAGCTGCTTTTCAATCACCTCTCTCCCAAATGGTCTAGCACAGTGGATGATTTAAGAATCCTTCCCACCTTGGTATCTGACAATTTCTTAAGTCCCTTCTAGTTCTGTGAGTTTATGATTCTGACATGTATAAGACATGTGTCCAAATTTGTAAGTTTCAAAACACTGGAAGTTGCTATGTTTCCCGTTTGAATACATTCAATACTTATACCTAAAGGGAACAGATACAGAACTCTCCTACATCTTGCCCCTACTTATGAAAACAAAAAGGGATTGCCCTCCAGTGATTTGAGATTGCACAGAGATAAGGTACACAGAACTTAATCACTCAAGTTCGTGCCAAATACAATGGCAACATTTAGAGACAGGTCTTTTGTTTTTCCTAAAAACACACACACACACACACACACACACACACACACATCTCTTTTTTGGTGGAGTCAAAAGTGAAACACACACATGCACTGGGGAGGCTATTGTGTTGAATATTTTTATCACATAAGATCTTAATAACATATACAGCTTGCCAAATTTCTTTTGAAGGCTTAAGTCTGCTAGGTTATAAAAACAGCTCCAAATCTTTGTGAGCTGCTGCCTTTACTCTATGGAATGACCTGAGCCAAATATTTGCTCCTTTTGCAAACAAATTGAATAGGTCTATGGTTTGAAGGAAGAGGAGAGAAAACAACACAATAAAAATACAAGAACAGCCAAGTCCCCTCCTAAAATGCTCATACTGATCACAGGGTATATCTTCTCACCAGCAAACTTGAGTGTCAGGAAAGGGTCCTCACCAGAGACAAAAACAATTAACTCAAGGCAAAGCCAGCTGAGGTTAACAGCACGGACAATATTCAGGGCAGATCTGAATGTGTACAACAGCATGGAGATTTTGATGATTTCAGTTGAAAAAAACTCTACCTCAAACCATTCGGAGCCAAGAGTAAAATCAGGCCAATGGAAAATATGTTAGAAATATGTTGGAACTATAGTGCACTCAGTCAAAGGGGAAAATTCCTTCACCTTCCATTTTAACTATATGAGGAACCAATGCTTTAGAGTTAGTAGGTAAAGAGTCATAATCCTCTAATCTCCACAGGGGATTATCGGTCCTGGGTGAACCTGCTTGCTAAAATGATTGGGACTCACAAAAGGCTACATAAAAAGCCCTAATTTTGAAAAATAAAATGTAATGTTTGAAGCCCAGAAAAATTTTAACTTATTTAAAAAAGCCAAAATATATTTTTGAAATGAAAAAGAAATTTGCAGATAACTTTATCATATATTTTAAAAGAATAGCAAGTTGTACATAATAGATTTGTAGTTTCACACGCAATCATCTTTTATTAAACTATATCATGAAATGCTTGTTTTATTCCATATTTTTAAAATGACTAACAGGAAACTGACACTCAAGGTAAGTAAGGAGATAGAGAACATCAGAACAAAATAAGACTTGAACTGCCCTACTGTCAATTTATTGTTATTCCAACTACTTCAAGGCAGCAGCCCATTCTTAATGTGATGAGTTGGTTACAACATTGCTTTGGGAAGAAGCTGACCTGTAGATACAACCTTTCTACCTCAAGTCATTGGATTAAGGTGCCCATTTGGGGCAGGTACCACTCTTTTCAATACTCCAATGTCATGAGTTAGCTGTATAATGGACCAAATAAGAACCAAAGACCTGAACCATGTTTCCATTTAGCTCTAGGACACAGACATCAGGCTAAAGTCAGGAAATTAATGAAGGAGGAGGAGGAGAAGAAGGAGGAGAAGGAGGAGGAGAACAAAGAGAAGGAGGAGGAGGAGGAGGAGGAGGAGGAGGAGGAGGAGAAGGAGGAGAAAGTTCTGATAAATAGAAGCTTGGGTGAAACGTTTTAAACTTGTCAAGTTAGTGCTATGGTGATTTTCTGTTTCTCTCTTCCTAAAGCTTACCAGATTTGGGTTGGATCCCCCAGTTTCCAACACCAAAATACAGAGGGATTTTAGCACAGTGGTAGACTTGTAGAATTGGGTCCTTTATACATTACTAACAATGTTAGCACAAATTCCAGTCATAGCAAAATGACCAGTCTCTTTTAGGAATAACCTAGATTTTAAAGGTTTTTCTAATTGTTCCTCAGAAAAGTATGTCCTGTGTCAAAAGCCAATTTATCCATGTATAGATTGCTTGTTAGAAATGCAGATTTATCCTTCCTATATGGAAAGTTCAGCTAGGTTAGTACCTATGCCATCTTTTTAAAAAAAAATTCTCTATTTAACATCTTCTTCTTGTAGTATGCCTTTCAATAAATACAAAACAATCTTACCCTTATTAAATATACTTCTTCTAAGGATTCCAAGTGTGATTTCTGTCACTCATTTACAAAATAATCCATAAGGGCAAAAAGGAGGGAAAGTATACGGAAGCCCTGTAAACCTAGCAATAAGACTGGGGCACAGGGATGGCAGAACAGAGGCCAGCATGGAAGTTTCCTAACAGTTGCATCTGTATAGCGTTCACAAAAAGTGTTCACTTGTGGACCTCCATAAGCATTGTTAACAAATGCTGGTGTTACTCTGGGATTGTTGCTTGTACCTTGGCTCATTCACACTTTGCTGCAAATTAAAAGAAACCAGTTCACAGTCTGACTGCAGATTTGTCAGTTAACCAGTTTGATAGCTTCCTTCTTGCCAAAAAAAATCTCCTAAAAGGTTGTTCTGATTCTATACTTTAACATCTCTGAAAATGCTTTGAAAAGGCATAGAAGTTGTATATCAAAGAAAAGCATTATCTTTTAAAATTATTGAACTTTTAAAACCCTAAAACTTTTTTTAAGAAAATGAAAAAAATTTGGTAAAAAAGATTGGCAATTTTCACCTGTTTCTTCTTTTCCAACACGACTAATGTGGAGATATGTTTACATGATTGCACTTGTAGAACCTATATCAGATTGCTCGCCATCTTGGGAGATGGGATGGGAGGGAGAAAAAATTTGAAACTCAAAATCTCATTAAAAATGAATGTTGAAAACTCTCTTTACATGTAGTTGGAAAAAATAAAATGTTAGTTACCAAAAAATAAAAATTTAAATTAAAAAAATAACCGAAGGATCTGCAACAGCAACAACAAAGATGTGCTAAGCTATTCCTCATACATCTGCTTTGATTTCTGTACAACTATTTTAGAGGGTTGTGGATAGTAAAACCCAAACCAAATCAGGTCTGACCTGGAAGCATTTTGCCATTTGAGAGGCCAAACCAGGGTGACTAGAAGAGCTGAACAGGTACTTTGAGTTCTTGAAGGAAGCGAAGCAGTGACTCAGTGCAGCAGCCCCTTGGGGAGAAGGTAATGGGCACAGCTGGGAATACAGGAAAGCACACAGGGGTCCTTGTAACTCTCTCTCTAAGGCCAGCTCTAGCCGGCTTATTCCAGCAACATCTAACCAGTCACAGAGAACAGAAAGTAAATCAACTACTTTTTTTCTTTCAACTTGCTGAAAGATCCCTCACACTTCATATGTATCTCATCAGAGAGCCTCCAGGGATGTGGACAGAGCAAATGCCAAGTTTCAAAATGACTTTTCTCCTGCAGTGCATTAACATTTAATTTCAACCTGGACCCAAAGGCTGCTCGGAGGATTCTGTGAGGTGGATCAGGGCCATGCTGATTCTTTATCCATTTTTTTTTGTCCTGCCACCACAATCATTTTATTTCCCTAGTATCTTTTTAACTGGGATGAAAATGTTGGCACGGATCATTGTTCACTTTTGCAGATTTACACACTTGGTATGCTTTACAGCCCAGCCCAAATAACTGTTCTCCCCAGCACTCCTGGGTTGATTCAGTTTTGCTAGGACAATTCACTTTGATCCAACTCCCAGAGCACATTTCTTTTTTCAAATTAGCAAATTTTGAGTTATTACTGAAGCACTAGTCATGTTTCAGAACACTGAATGAGGCATTTGTATGAGGGCTAATTTGACTAAGCATTAAGTCCATTCACCAGAAGGAAAACACAAAAATAATTTACTTTAAAAATTAAACATTCACTTTATGGAGTTGTTTTTTTTTAAGTTGGACTAGACTTCAAATTTTTTGAGGAGAAGAGCAATGGGTATAAGTATAATATGAGAAACTGGTCAAGGAGAGCTCCAAGGTATTTAACTCTGGTTGATTCACCTATTAATTAAAAAGGAATACTTTCTGCGTGCATTATGAAAAGTTACAAGCTTGGGTCTTCTATTAGCTGCCACAGCACAGCATAACAATGAGTGGCTACTTAAACATGTGTCAGTTTGGTGGAGTGTTCATTTAAACAGACCACATTCTCCTACAGAGAAATTTCAATACCCCATTCATCACAAAGAATGAGTCCAAATTTCTATGTAAGAAAATACACTGAATACTTCTCTAAGTATAACTTGGCACTATTCATGAGTAAGGGAAAATGGCCAATCACCTTTTCTTGGCATTTCCCAAGCACAAAACCACAATTTAGGAAGTTTAAACATTCTGTTAACCTTGGGTATAATAGTATTTATTAAGGGCTTATATATGCAGTGCACTGCGCTAGGGACTATATGAGGCTAGCCAAATGGACAAGTTAGATACTTTCTTCTATCTTAGAAGACAATAGAACACAATCCACATAAAGTGCACCTGTAATTTATACAATGGACAGGAAAACAATGCAACAGCCAAGGCAGGAACCAATAAACCAATAAACTTGTATAGTGGGAGAAAGACATTGAAGGAAAAACATATGATCTTCTTCACTATAACCAAACCACTTTAGTTCCACAAATGTTTTTTACATGGAAGTTTTGTATTCTTCCCCTAAGAAACAGTGGCAATAAGTTTAGTATGATGTTTCTAGCAGCTAGGGAAGGAGAAAAATGTAGAAGTTAGGAAGTTATAGGCTAACAGGTTTTGAGAAACCAAGAGGAAGGAGAAAAAGCAACCAGGGTATGTTAATGGTATTTCTTCCTCCATGTAACAATGTGGGCAGCATCTGAGATGAGGATAGGGAAAATGTAGCCATTGTTGTTCTCGTCCTAATTTCTGTTGTTTCTTTAGGGTTGTTGTATAGTTCTAAAACTGACTCTTCACTATGTCTACTCTTTTTTTGCAGGAAAAAAATAACCCTGGCATTCAAAATGCCCTAAACAAATTAAGTGGTTCATCATCTTGACTTTTGTCTTATTACCGGAGTCCAATGACTCTGGAGGAGAGAGGAAGCTAGGCCTCACCTAAATTCAATCCTCATGCAAGTCAAGATATCACCCTTATGATGTTATTGGTTCTCTTCGAAAATAAAGGATGAGGAACAGCAACAAATTAGATAAGAGAGTCAGATACCGTATTATAATAGAGAGAGTTATAAACTTGGGTATTAGCGAAGGTTAAAAAAAAATCTACCACCATTACCATTACCCAAATACAAAACTGGAAAGGTGGGTTACATGCAAGAAAACTATGGAGACCTCAGGATAATGGTGGACCACAAGCTGAAGAGGAGTAATCAATTCAATGATGTTTAAGAATTAAGAATGATGCTAGGGGATTAAAAAAACAAAACAAAACAAAAAACCAACAAAACCCAGAACAGAACATGGAAAAACTGCAAATCAGAGAATGGCAGAGCTGGAAAAGACCTCCAAGGTCATCCAGTCTACTGCCATTCCCATTATTTCAAAGATAAAGAAATGGAGGGTCATCAAGGTGAAACAATTGACTCAAAGTTACCCAGCTATTAAGGAGCCAAGACAAGTTCTGAACCTAGACTCTATTACATGAGGTTGCCTCTAATCTTCTTTATATATTTATCCTCAAATGTATTGCTGTAAGTGGACAGTTTTGTGCTTTGCTGTCCAAAAGATCTATAATTAGAGAAGAGCAACTAAAGTTATAAAAACATTGGGAAATGACTATGAGAAAAGTCTGCCTTAGAAATCTTTAGAGTAGAAAAAATATTGGGAATTATTTCATAGTTTTGAAACACTGTGTTCCACAAAGGTGCTTAATAATATATGTTCGTGTTATCTTGTAGCTGGAGACCAGATGCTTTTCTGTTCAAGTATTTGAACAGCTATGGCAGGAAGAGAACCAAAGGTCATAAAGTACTTTCTACTGCAAAAGACACCATCAGATTTATATTTGTAATGGACCAATGTTGGAACCTTGTTAATTTAGACATCTAGAAACATTTAAAAATGGGAGAGCTACCTGTCTGCCTGGGATGCTTTAGCTGGTGTAGACTAAGTCTAGAAAGACCTTATGATTCTAATGTAGGGGTGCAGAGCTACCGCTTTCTTTTAAATATCAATGTGGCCTGGCCTATTAATGTTGTTCATTTGTTTCAGTTGAATCCAACTCTTCATGACCCACTTTGGGGTTTTCTTGGTAAAGATACTGAAATGGTTTGCTATTTTATTCTTTGCTAACATGACATAATGAAGACTCTATCCCCCCTCCCCTCAAAAAAAAGAAATAATTGGTTTCAGATTGGGATTTCCATGTCAAACCCAAAGATTTTAGGAATAGGGGTTTGTATACCATTTTTAGAAAGCAATTTAAGGCATACAAAGTACTTTCCTTACAATAACTGTAAGGTAGGTCATATCTATATAATAAATTTAATTCACTTCATTTTATAGCTAAGGAAACTGGAGGTTAGAGAGGTGGAAGTATGGGAAGACAGCTGGGATTTGAACCTTAGCTTCTTCACCCTAAATCCGACATTGCCACTGTTGTAGCTAAATGGATGTAGTTTTGGATGTGACCCCTTCTTCTATCACACATACTTGATGAACTTCAGGTACTTCCCAAAGGAAGTACAAAGGAAGTACAAAGGAAGTCATCACTCCAAGCACACATGATGCTGAGACTTGGCCTAGCCATTCTCATCAAAGGTGGTGAAGAGTGGGAAGGGGTGTGGGATTTCTAATGAAATCCGTTCTAGGTTCGTTGTCAGAAAAAGAATTTACTGGACTCAGCTGTCCTTTGGTAGAGTCATAAAAGTTTATTGTTTCACTGAGGCAAGGGCTGCAAGCTGAAAGGGA
>CM053581.1:91990179-92014884 GCA_028627135.1 Pseudochirops cupreus | reverse complement strand
ACTTTGAGGCTGGGGGCAGGGGGAGAAGCAGAGTGAATGCCTTTATGGCTGAAGGAAAGTGTGACTTTTACAGCTTAATGGCACAGGCTTGTTACAAACTGATGTGAATACATAGTTACCCAACCACAAGTGAGAGTTTTACAAACTGGGGTACAAAAGCCCCGCCAAAATGATACAGAAGCACCTCATCAGTGGGAATAAATTGAGTGGACTGATGACAGGTGGATGTATGTGGGGTGGGAGAGGAGGCGAGCATTGCCACATGTTCTACCTTTCCCTTTGTATCTGAAAAGACTTAGAGAAAGATGTGTTGAACTTTTAATGATTTGACTGCTCTTTTCCAAGAAACAGAGCAGAAAGACAACATCTAAACATTGCATGTGCCATCTGAATTAGCTGACTGAATTGACTTCTGTCAAGTGCTAATTTATTATCTTTTCTCTTTTCTTTGAAGAGAAAGATTTCCACAATAAGAGTAGGGATAGGAATGGGTCTATGATTTCATTGGTGGAGGGGGCCTCTAGCTGAGGAGACCCCCTTTACCAGTGCAGGTAATGTCTCCTCGACTTTATAGTCTTAGAAAGTGGCCTGGTGTACCAAAAAGAAAAAGGAAAAACACTTATGTGCCAGGCACTGTGCTAAACATTTTACTTCTTTTAATTTAAAATTTTTAACATTGATTTTAAAAAAAATTTGAGTTCCAAATTCTCTCCCTCTCCCCACCCCCTTTCTCACCCATTGAGAAAGTAAGCAATATGATGGTCATTATACATGTAAAAGACATGCAGGACATATCTCTATATTAACTACATTTTTAAAAGCAAGGAAAATAAAGTGAAAGAAACATGATAATTTCTTTACAAATATTTTATTTAATCCTCACAACAATCCTGGGAGATAGGTGCTATTACTGTGTCCATTTTACAGATAGGGGAACTGAAGCTGACGACAATTAAAGTGACTCATCCAAGAACACACAGCTAATAAGTATCTGAGACCAGATTAAAACGCAAGTTTCCCTGAGGCCAGAGCAGCTAGGTGGTGCAGTGGATAGAACAACCGGGCCTGGAATCAAGAAGACTCATCTTTCTGAGTTCAATCTGGCCTCAGACATGCACTAGCTATGTGACCCTGGGCAAGTCACTTAACTCTGTTTGCCTCAGTTTTCTCATCTGTAAAATGAGCTGGAGAAGGAAATGGCAAACCTCTCCAGTTATCTCTGCCAAGATACTGAAGATGACTGAAAAATGACTGAACAACTTCCTGATGCTAACTCTGGTGCTCTATCCCCAAGCCACCTAACTGCCCAAATCAAGTTCTCTACCAAGAGAAGAACAAAGAAGACTTGCCCAAGGTCACATAGCCAGTATGTGTCACAGACAGGACTCAAGAATTCAGATCTTTCTACCTTTGACCCAGCTTTTTATCTACCAAGCCATGTTGCTTCTCTAATTTATAATACATATATACCATAGATACATACATACATACATACATATGTGTGTGTATGTATATATATATATATATATGGAGAGAGAGACAGAGAGAGAGAGAGAGAGAGAGAGAGAGAGAGAGAGAGAGAGAGAATTCTTTTTGGTTGGGGTGAGAGGCAATCAGGGTTAAGTGACTTGTCTAGAGTCACAAAACTAGTGCATGTCTGAGGTCAAATTTGAACTCAGGTCCTCTTTACTCCAGGACCAGTACTCCCAGGCCATTGAGCGACCTATCTGCCCAATTTATTATCTTTTCAGACACAAATCTTATCCCTAAACTTTGTTTGCCCTTCCTCTTGGAAGTGAGAAGAAATTTTATAATGAATTAAAATGAAACCTTGGAGAAAAACTCTCTTTTCATTGTAATTTGTACCTTTCTTGTGTGATCCTTGATTAAGTCATTCTACCATTTGGGGACTTAGCTTCCTATTCTGTAAAATAAGGGGGTTAGATGATAACCTATAAGATTTTTTTTTCCAATTCTAAATCCTTTACTCATAAAAGCAGCCTTGAAAATAAACCTACATCCCAGTTACCCTGCAGGAGGCACAAAGTTTGAGAAATATGTTGGACCAAGATCCTTTCCTACTCACTCAGCATTAATTGATACTTGCCCAAGGTGATAGGCTCTTTGTGAATTCTGAAAAGAAGCCCTAGGTCTCTAGGGGGTTGGCCTTTGAAAGACCAGAGGGTTTCATAAGCCTGAAGCTAGCCAAATCCTAAGAGACTTGTCCAGTGGACAGAGAAGAATCCAGAGCCTACACAGCTGACATTTACACAATACTTTAAAGTTTGTCAAGTGCTTTATCTACATTAGCTCTTTAATCACCTGATAACTTTTCTAGTGTCTCATTTGATACTCTTCAGCAAAAGAGGATCTGGCACTGGCTTTCTACCACGTGCACCCCAACTGACTGAAGGACCTGGGAAGTCCCAGTCTCTCTGTGGTGCCCAGAGACTGGACAACCTTTTAGTCTTCTGCTCCACTTTTCCCTGCAGGGCATTCCATTTTTAAACGTAGGATTTGTGGTTTTACCAAATCATAAGTCTGTAGTGAGTCCGCATCTACTTGCACACTCCATTCCCTCCTTGTCTGTATGTATTTCAGTGAGCCTTAATCCTGTGGCCTTGATGTAATAGAGTGGACCCCCCACCAAGGCAGATGGACATACTTGGATACTTATGTAATATTTACTCTTAGCATAGTGACAATAAAATCAATGAACAATACATAATAAAATATATGGGGAAAAGCTGCACACCCACAGACTTCCCCAAAGAATATGTCCCTAGGGTTGCTTAGGCACACTTTGAATGTGTTCAGCTCTCCCTGGCTGGTTTCCCTGTGAAAATCTAGGAATGCAGACATCACAATAGAGTTTACGTTGAATGTCTAGCTTGCATTTCCAGTTGGGTCAGGCTATAGAAATTCATCCTGGGATGTGTGGCATGAGGGATGGACTTGGGTTCTCGGTGGGAGATGACAGAAACATGGAATAATGTTAGGGAACACCTAGAGCTGCCTTGTTGCCCTGACAAGTCACTTTTCTGGCATGTGCCCCATAATTTACTTTTCTCTCTCTCTAATCAGCAGATAAACTCAATTACTCCCTCCTCATGCCACAACCCTACAGATATGCAAGGAGGGGAATGGAGGCAGGCAGTTGTCACATCTCTTTAAAGCCTTCACAATCCTGTGAAATCAGTACACAGCTATTTTTAATCTCTGCTTTATAGATGAGGAAACTGAAGCTTGGAGGGGATAAGCAACTTTCCCATGGGCACACAGTATCAGAAGCAGCATTGGAACCCAGGTCTTTCTGACTCCAAATCCATTCTACTCTATCCCCTACCCCCATTCTGCCTCTTAAGAAAAGGAAGAAGAGGATAGATTTGCTACTTCTAGGTGGCAGATTTTTCTCTTGCCAGGTAGGATGAGGGCAGAGAAGCAGAAAATATTTTGCTGATGAGGGCAAGTTCCTCATATAACCTTTATTATTTCCAAAATAAACTCTGATCAGCAAAAATAAAAGCTCCTCCCCACTTGTTAGTATCTGAGGCCAGGTGGGTGGGGTTATGAGCGACTCCCAAGGGCCCATGACCTCAGAATTGGCTCCAATTTCTCTTCTTTCCTCCCTAAACCTGCATTCTCTTACCCTCTTATGTGACTGCCTGGGTTTGCCCAGATGCCTGTTGACCTTCTGAGAAGTCTCTCACCTGCACCAGGACCTGGAGATCCTGGCAGAAGTCAGTGAGTTGGATTCAGACAGGGCAGAGGGACGGCTGAAATGACCTCATGCTGTGACTTCCCTTTCTGATCCTACGCAAGCTCGTTAAGTTTCCCAACCCAAAAGCTGAAGTTCCTTTGCCCTTTGCAGTGCTCTCTAATTTTACATTTGCAGCAGTCTTCTGAAACCCAGAGCCAAGAGAGCCAGGGGCCCAGTGAAGGGCTGATCTGCACTGGACTATACTTTTCATTTCAGGCAGGGGAAAGGGGAGAGATGAAAGGGGGGAGAGAAGAGGGAGAGGAAGGAAGGAGAAGGGGAGAGGAGAGGAAAGGAGAAGAGGAGAGAGAAGGGGAGAGGAAGGGAGGGGAGAGGATCACTTTCTAGGATCCAGTCAGAACCTGAGATGCCCCTTCCTGCCAGTCCTATAGCATGCAAAGTAACAAATAAAAAAAAAAAGAAAGAAAGAAATCACTTACACCCTCACAGACCGACGGAAAGATAGACTCCAAAGAAACAGACTCTTCTCCACTTTTAATGCTTTGTGAACATTTTCTAGTACAGCCACAGTTAGAAATACCTAAAAAGATTTTCTTTGGATGTTCTTTGTCTTAGGGAATGCCTCATCATGACATTCACCCTCACTGATCTGACCCTAATCTGCCTTTCAAATTTTGCCTCCGACCTCTCCTGTTCTTTACTCCAGCCAGATTTTTCCCTTCACAGACCCACATGTTAATTTACCTGGTACATCTCCACTTGGGTAATTTTTTTTCATGCTCTTTACATTTTATAATACTTCAATTACCTCTACCTACTCGAATCCTACTCATCCTTCAAGGCCCTGCAGAAATTCCATTTCCTTCATGATGTTTTTTTTCTCTGAACAGCCCAACTAACAAGAGTTTCTCTTTTTCTTCTAGGCACGGCATTATTATCAGTTACATTCATCTGGACCTCATTATTCACAGCTTTGTATTGTGAATCACCGTGTTATATACTTTTGCTTTATATCCCCAACTAGACTGTACCTGAGGGCAAGATGATTCTTAGTGTCTCAAAGAACAACTCTCATAGTGCCTAGCATTGCATTAAATGCCCCATTAACGTTTGTTGGTTGATAGATTCTTTGGTGTCCGAGGAACTACGGCCTGTTGGGGCACTCTCTATTGGCGGTGAGGGTGGAGCTAGGACTCTCCTTTTTCTTCTTGGCCCAGTCTGTCTACTGTGACTGGCCTGCTTTCTGTGAGGAGGAACCACCTTGTTGAGAACAGAATGTCCTGGAAAATGTCTGTGCCTTCTCAAGATGCTTTTGATTGCAGATGAGAATGAACAGACTCTGAGAGCAAAGGAGCTGGTTGTACTATCCTCAAATCTTAGATAAGCTTCTGCCTGTTACCAAACTTTTCCTTACCATTTCCTACCACACCCAACCTCATCCCAAATCTGAACACCAATACTCCTGTGATGTAGGCCCTGGGAAAAATGAACCTCATTAAATTAAGACGCAATTTTGCTGGAGATATCAGAGAAACAGAGACAGAGAAAGGAAGAGACATGCAGAGAGAGACTGAAACAGAGACAGAGAAATTTAATGAAAGTTATCACACTGGTGGACTAGAGAGAAATTCTTAACTCTGTAACAAACAGTATATTGTCAACCAAGTTATTAGTTATTAATTAAAGTATTACTGGGGTTAAGCTCTCCCAGAAATATTTGTATTACAATGCAAATACTCTTAACAAAAGCCTTTTAGTCAAAGGAGTGAAGCTATAATGGTAGAAACACAGGTAGCTTGATTATTTTGAGGCCAGGGTGACTATTCACTGCTTCAATTCACATCGTCTAGGTGGCAACATATTCTACCTGCAAACTCTTACTGTGTCCTCGGGGTCCTTCTCCTTCAGACAACTCTACCCCTTAGTTTAGAGGAGATAAGAGTAATGTGGATACTTTTCAGGCTACAACCTTAAAAGAAATGACTCAGCAGCTGGGGTGACCTTCCCATTCAATCCTGAGACTCCCACAGACTTCAGCAATTTTCAAAGGATGAGTGAGGAGCTTACCTGCTTTGATATCATAGGAACATAAGAGCATAGGTTTAGAATTGCAAAGAATCTAAAAGGACATTTAGTTCCACTACTTCATTTTCCAGATAAGGAAATTGAGGCTCTGAGGGAGGGGTTGCGTTATGCCCGAGGTAACATCAGCTGTCTAATACCCAATTAAGAAGCGACACCCAGTTACCTCCTAGATGTTTGGAACAAGGATGAAATAATCCTCCCTCACTCAGCTTTATAAGAATTCTCAGGAAAGAGAGATCCTCAATGGATCGATCAGACAACCTAGATTGAAGAAGCAGCTTTCTATTGTGAATAGAGTGGACTTCCTTCATTAAAATGCACTTTTTCCTTGCAAAAGAAGGGGGAACACTTCACTGACCCAAAGGTCATCTGTCAGCTCTTAGGTTGGTTAATAGGGAGAAGTGAGAGAAAGGATACAAGGAAAGAGGAAGGCTGCCTCTACTTCCCAATTTGGCCGCAGGGCCCATGAGTAGGCACCAATCAATAAGTCAGTCAATGAACATTTATTAAAAGTGCTTGCCCTGTGCCAGGTACATCGTTAGTAACGACTGGCAGAGGTTCTAAAAAAATTGCAAAATGCTTTAATCTGAGCCTCGTAACAACCTTGTGAGTTATGGGCTACAATTATTATTCTTCCCATTTCATAGATGAGGAAAGTAAGGCTGAAAGAGGTGTGGGGACTTGCTTCTGGCTGCATATCTAACAAGTGGTTTGAGGCAGGATTTGAATCCAGTTTTGACTCCTAAGACCAGCACTTGATCCACTAGCCAGTGGTATCACACTCAAACAGAAATGGCGACCATTAAAAGATCAAACTTTGAATGCCACCTAGAGGTGGCATAGAAAATGAAACAGAAATAGGTGACTTAGAAAAATCATTTGTTAACATTAGCTATGTTTTATTGCATTTTTGTTTATTTTGTTAAATATTTTGCAATTACATTTAAATTTGGTTCTGGCTACACCGGCTACACAGCATTTAGGCAAAGTGTTTGACGTTTCTGCACTAGCCACATTCTGACTGCATGGATCCTCCCAGAATCTCCATTTGCTCAAACCAATCAGGTCTCATTCTTCTCCAAAACTTCCTTGACTATGCCGCTAGACTGGGTACCTTTGTTTCTTCCTCCCCCTGCACCCTTTCAACCTCCTTACCTGTGTTGTCTTCCATTTCTGCTTACATGTATGTTCTCAGGGTTTAGCAAAGTGTCTTAATAAATATATTTAATATTAATAATTAATAAATGCTTATTAACTGATGACATGACCTACTTCATACTATTAAAAATCAACCATGGATAATTAAAAAAATAAAAATACAAAGTTTCTTTATAGGAATATGCTTTATTTGGGTGTTGGTGCAAGAGTGGCACACTGTAAGTCTTTTGTCATATGCCTCATTGATTCCAAAATTTTTATTGACATATTTTGTTTTTATATTATGAACACTTACAGATTACTTCCATTTCATGAGAGGTCTCTTGTAATAAGGTAAAACATTTTTTTTGGTTTCTTTTTTGTCTTTTTGGAGGGGGGATGGGAGGGCAATTGGGGTTAAGTGACTTGCCCAAGGTCACACAGCTAGTAAGTGTCTGATGCCAGATTGAACTCAGGTCTCCTTGACTCCAGAGCCCGTTTGCTATTCAGTGCACCACCTTCCTGCCCCATAAGGTAAAACACTTAAATAAAACTAATAATAGTGACCTCATATGAAAATAAGTGTAACATTTCACATCTGTAGCACCCCCTTGCACCTCTCTATCAAAAAAAAAATAGACATCTATTTTCTTTACTTCTATCTCCTACTGCATTAAGGGAAAAAGGAGGAAAAAACAATTTTCCAATAAAAAATATAAGGTATGTGTGTGTGTATATCTGTTCTGTTTTGTGTTTTGCCCGTGTGGGTTATGTGTGCCTACATGGGTTTGTCTCGATATGGCTTCCAGGGAGGCCAGAATAAATAGTCTCCTCCCCTTATCTTTACTTTTATTCCTGCTGGAAAGGGAAGCAGGAGGGTGAGACCAGAGACTGGCTACTCTGATCTCCTCAAAGAGAGGAAGTCCTGGGTTACAATTATATCGATCTGCTTCCTTAAATGTTATTACTCTAGGGGGAATAAGTTTTAGGTTCAAGTTACACTCCTGATTGCTATCACTAAACAAGAGAAAAATATCCCTAGCTATTTATCCAAGGCTTGACGCCTTTCCCACCAGATGCCAATTCTATAATGAATACATATAGCAAATAACTCCATTTATCCAAGTTGATAACAAAACAAAAATCAGAGCAATCATGTGTAGGAAAATATATACCAGATAATAGAGAGTGAAAGAGTTCACCCATTAGGAACAAAATAGCTCAGCTCAACCAAGAAAGTCCCAGATCTCAGTGAAGGTGAAATTCCTCAAAGTCTCTAGTGTAGGAAGCTGAGGATAAGAACGTGATAGAGATGGCTAACTTCTCTGCATGTCTCCCCCTAGAATCTTTCTTTCGCTTCAGGGACATGAAGAGAGGTTGGAATGGCCTGTCTTCTCTCTTGAAGCTGGAAACCAGAAGAGCCCATCTCTCTCCTCTCTCCAGTTCTCAACAACTCTGCTAGCCCCTCACTCAGATTTGTAGCGCTGAGTAATCAATCTCCACCAGTGAAAAGAGAGACCCATGGAAACAGCCCTTTTAGCCAAGGGTTACACAAATATGCATAGGCAAGCCAAGCAAATTCCTTCAATGACCACATGCAAAAATCTTCATGTTTCGTTCCACACCCTGAACCTGCCACCTCTCTGTGACGGACGGTATATTTGTTTCCTTGTTGGAAACATGAGTGGTCATTGTATTAATCTTGGTTCTTATAGTTTTCAAAGTTGTTTGTTTTTATGGTATTATTGTTAGTGTATAAATTGTTCTTCTGGTTCTGATAATTTCATCCTTCATAAGTTTGTATGTAAAATCCTCAAAATTGCTAATTTTTGTAAGATTGTTATAACAGCATAAATCATTCTGATTCTGCCTACTTTACTCTGCATCATTCATCTTAAGTCCTATCCTTGTTTTTGATATAATCTATTTCCTCAGTTTTTATGGAACAGTAGTACTCCATCATACTCATATGCCACAACCTATGTAGTTGTTCCTCAATTGTGGGTTGTCTTGGGTTCCAGTTTTTTGCCACCACAAAAAGAGTTGCTGTAAATATTGTTGTACCATAAAGCACCTTTTCTTTTTTATTTGAACTCTTTTGGGTTGTTATGTTGTTGTTGTTGTCCTTCCTTTTCAAAGAGGACCATGACATCAGGGAAATGACGACATGGCTTGCAGAAGACTTTGATTTGAGGGAGGGAGGGCTGTGCAAAGTCAGCAGCCTCACTTTTTCCTCCAGAGCCATCTGGATCCAGTGACCAAATATTCATCAGAACAACTGGAGATGGCCTAGTATGCAATGGGAGACCCTGGCCCTTTTAGGCTAAGGCCTTCCCACGTACTCATTTAGAATGAGGTAACGCTCATTCAGTGGAATAGGCCTCTTTAAGAAGTGAGTCAAAGGCTGGCCCCTTTAATTAGAAAAAAGAAAAAAACCAAGCTGGGAGGGGAAGACCCTCAGGGTTTGGGGTACAGGCCTAGCAGTGGTATAGCTGGGTCAAAAGGTATGCACCATTTAGTAATTTTTTGTTTACAATTCCAAATTGTTTTCCAGAATACAAAGGTCTACCAATACTGTATCAATGTGCCTATATCCGCATAGTTTCTCCAACATATATAATTTTCCTTTCTTATCATCTTTGCCATTCAGATGGGTGTGAGAATCTCAGAACTATTTTAATTTGAATTTCTCTAATTAGTAGTCATTTGGAACTTTTTTATACAACCTTCAGTAGACTGTGTTTCTTCTTTTAAGAATTGTCTGTTCAACTAATGCATTGTTGGTGGAGTTGTGAACTGATCCAACCATTCTGGAGAGCAATCTGGAACTATGCCCAAAGGGCTATAAAAATGTGTATACCTTTCGACCCAGCAATACCACTTCTAGGGCTGTATCTCAAAGAGATCATACAAATGGGAGGAATACCCACATGTACAAAAATATTTATAGCAGCTCTTTATGTGGTGGCAAAGAATTGGAAATCAAGGAGATGGCCATCAATTGGGGAATGGTTAGGTAAGTTGTGGTATATGAATGTAATGGAATACTATTGTGCTATAAGAAATGAGGAGCAGACGGACTTCATAATAATGTGGAGAGACTTATGTAAATAGCTAGGGATATTTTTCTCTTGTTTAGTGATAGCAATCAGGAGTGTAACTTGAACGAGTAGAGTAGAACCAGGAGAACATTGTACACAATTATAGACACATCATATTTGTGATGACTAACTTTGATAGACTGGGCTCCTCTTAGCAATACAAGGTTAGAAGACATAATGGAAAGGGAGGGATGTCCACATCCAGAGAAAGAACTACAGAGTCTGAATGCAGATTGAAGCAAACTACTTGCTCTCTCTTTTGTTTTGTTTTGTTTTGTTTCCTCTTTCTCACTGTTCACTCCATTGGTTGTAATCCTTCTTTACAACTTGACTAATGTTTAATGTGAAAGTATTTGTAGAACTCATATTTGATTGCATGCCACCTTGGGAGGGAGGGGGAGAAAATTTGGAACTCAAGGGATTGTAGAATTGAATGTTGTAAACGAAAAGCAAATAAATAAATTTAAGAATTAGAAAAAAAGAATTGTCTGTTCATATCCTTAGACTATTTTTCAACTGGGGAATGGCTTATTTTCCAAAACGTTCGAATTAGTTCCTTACACACTTTGGAAATGAGACCTTTATAAGAGAAACTTGTTACACAGAAAGACCCATGAGACTGGGATAAGGACTCATTTGATAAAAACTGCTCGTTTAACTGGACAACAATATGGAAGAAGTTAGATTTAGACCGATACCTCACACCTTGTACAAAGACAAAGTCTAAATGGGCACATGATCTAGATATAAAAGATTACATCATAAAGAAATTAGAGAAATATGGGAAAAATTAGTTATGAGATCTATGGATAGGAGAACAGTTCATGATCAAACAAGGAATACAGAGGATCACAAGAAAAAGCAGATAATTTTAATTATATAAAATGTAAAAGTTTTTGGACAAATTGAATAAAGCTAAGATTAAAAGGGAAGCAACTGGGGAAAATTCATTGCAACCATCATAGTGGTTGGACTGAGTGAAATATCTAGATATCCTCACTGCTACTCCATGTTGGAAGAAATGGGACTTCTCTCCTTTCCTTGAAATACGGCATCATATGCTAGGTACAGCTGAATGGTGCAGTGGATAGAATCAGTAATATCTGAGTTAAAATCTGGCCCCAGACACTTACTAGCCGATTGACCATGGGCAAGTAACTCAAACTTTATCTCATCTGCAAAGTGGGAGTAATAATAACACCTCTATCCCTGGGTGATTGTGAGGATGAAATGAGATAATATTTTTGAAATGACTTTCAGACCTTAAAGCCCTATATAAATAATTATTTTTATTATTTTTTATTTTATGCTCTCTTCCCTGCTTAATAGATGAGGCATCATCAGTGATGTTTTTCTCTAAGAAAAGAATCTATTGCCATCTGCTTTGAAATACAGTGAGGCATGTGATCTGAAGATTTGGTGAAATGGGGGAGCAGGGTGGCTTTCAGAAGACATCAAATATGTTTCTATAATAACCCAGAGAAAAGAGATATTCCCTGGCACTCATACCTAGAGCATCTACCTCACTGCTCTTTCCTGCCCTAAAATATCTCTCCTGTGTGTCTTTTCTATCACCTGAAATTCTACCATTAGAAATTTGTTTGAGCCTATAAATATCCTTTTTAAAAAACCTAGAGAACTAAGATATTTACTGGATTTGGATCTTTGTATGAATTAGTTTATTTGGGTCTTTTTTCCTAATTGCTGAGCTAAGATCAGCCAAATAATTTAAATGGGCAGTTAGAAGTAATTTTGGGGCCTATGGCACTAATTTGGGAGAGTAATCCTGGGTGGGACAATGTGTAGATGGAATGGAGGAAGATATTCTAGGCATTCTAATGGTAGCTAAGTGTCCTGGGTACATATAGGGGTGGCAGAAAGTCAGAGGAATGTAGTCACTTGAAAGTAGAGTCTGAATGTCAGACTTGAGAAGAGACCCCAAAAGTAACCAAACCTCCAAGTGAACAAGGATGCCTTCTACAAGAATTCTCTCTTCTAGGAGACATTTACAGAAGGACGAGTAGAAAGGGCCTTAGACACCCAAGGGTTAAGTCTTGTCCTTCCTTTCTCTGTATCTCAGTTGCTTTCTGGGAAAAGTCAGGTGACTGATCCAGTCTGCTTCTGAGGCCATACTTAGAGGGAGTCCTGTGAGTTTTAATGCGCATGAATAGAACTGCGTTATTGTCTACAACAACATTGCGTTGTTGTTAGCTTCAAGAAAGCAGGGACAGTTCTATATCACATATAGAACTTCTATAGATATAGTTAGAGCTAGAGGAAATCTCAGAGGCCATCTAATTTAATGCCCCTTGCTTTGCCGATGAGGAAACCGAGACCTGGAAAATTTAAGTGATTTGGACCCAGTCATGTGACTCCAGGTCCCCAAGTCCTCCCTAAAAGTCAATAAGCATTTATTAAGCATAGACTTGCTGTGTGCAAAGCACTGAGCTGAGCACTAGGCATACAAAAAAGGGCAAATACAGCCCCTGCCCTCAAGAAGCTTGCATTCTAATGGGGAAGACAACAAGCAGGTCCCTTAGCCTGGTAAAAGGCCTCTCCTCGCCTTTGCACCTTCCTTTGTAAAGAGCGTTGAGAGGCACTGAGAAAATCACATTGGCAATGCTGTTGACAGCCTGGTCGAAGCCCATGTACTGCATAAACGTATGCTCGCAGAGCTTTTCCCCTTTCTCCATCTGTAAAGAATACAGACATGTACTTGACATGTTTATGTAGACAATCACATTGTCCACCCTCCTTCCCTCCCACCTGCTAAGCACTCCCTACCCCTACCCCCACATTCCATAACAGGCTAATTAATTGTTCTCTAATGTTCAACAGCCTCGGTGTTAGCAGCCAGGACTCTGCTGTTGCTTTGTTCCCAATTTAATCACTGGCCAAAAAAGAAAAAAGAAAAAAAAAAGAGCTTCACAAAAAAACAAACAAACAAAAACCCAGCTGCAGACCCAGCTGTCCGTTGGCTCTAACACTCATCGAGGTTAGAGTGCTCATGGGAGGGAACAACAGTGGTACCCAAGACAGAGTCTATTCTTCTCTCTTTCCTCCTCACAACCAGCAAGCTCTGGGGAAGGAAAGGCAGTGTTCTGGGCTTGGCAGCCAGGATGAGAGGCTCCTGCTAACAGCTTGCTTTCCTGTTTATACACGGTCTGGCAAAACTGTTAATTTCCCTCTCGGAGATGACAAATGAGAAAACCAGGGATGCTGGGGAGCTGCGGGCTCAGAGGGATGCCTGTGGATGCACTGGTAGGCTCGGAACAAAGCCAGGCAGGCTGGAAGCAGATAGGAAAGGACTTCTTTGTCACGGTTGCTTCCCAGATTCAGTAATGGCTTGAATGATCAGCTGCTATTTAAAAGGGAATCAGTACTTAGCTGATCATCAGCTCTCTTTTCTAAATATTTACTAAGCACCCACTGTGTGCCAAAGAAGATATGAGGCATGCTTCCCTGCACCCCTGCCCTTTTCTGGCCCCTTCACTTTTTATTTCTCTTTCGTATTCTATTCCATTAAAATAGTGATGGAAAAAAACTGGCCTCACCATCCTCAACTCTTCTCTCAATGCCAAGCAGCAATTACCCAAACAACACATCTGCTATTAGGGACTGGGATGGCATACCACCTTGGGGCTGTCCCCAATCATACCTTGTGCAGCTGAAAGGAGACTCCAGACATGATAACCATCCCTGAAAATTAAGTCTGCCACATGACTAAACAAACTGTAAATACAGAGACACCTGGAAAGACCACGACAATATAGATGGAAAGAATGATAATCAAAAGTCAATCAATCAATCAATAGTTATTAAGCATTGTAGTGGCAACCACGCCGGCACACCCAGGATGGCTGCTAGCAGAAGTTCTTAGATCTTCATTACTAGGAAAGAGTGCTGTTTAAGGCATCAACAATCTTTTAAAATTACATTCAGCAGTTCAGGGGAAAAGTCAGCATCTTGAACTTCAAAGAAAATACAAGCAGAGAAATAAAGACCAATAGGCAGGGCTCTGACTGACTGAATCAACTTTATACTCTACACACATCCTTGGATCAAGAGAGCTTTATACCTGCAGAGCAGTTGGGGAGCTCTGAACACAGAGCACTCAGAATCTTCACCAGGAAATCACAAGATCCTTCTCACAAGTGAGTCCCCAAAGCAAAACACCAACTCAGAGTATACCTACACTTCTCAGAGGTAGAAAGCATCACAACCCTCATCACTCAGTGCCTAATTAGAAATTAGCAAATGGTGTCAAAGCTTTCCTACAAGAAAGCCTTCCCTAAGTAAGCTTCCCTTAATAGGCTCCACCCAGGTCTATTAATGGGGGGTGGAGGGGTAGGTCTTAAATTCCATTAACATTAGAAGCACTTACTATATGCCAGCCACTGTGCTAAGAGCTGGGAGTGCAAAAATAAACAAAAGATAGTCCCCTGCCCTCAAGAAGCTTACAATCTAAAGGGGAAACAGAGGAGAGATAACATGCAAACAAATATATACAAAGCAAGCTATGTACAGGATAAAAAATAAATAATTGAGAAGGAAGGCATTAGAATTAAGAGGGGTTGGGAAAAGGTTCTAGTAAAAAAGTGGCATTTTAGTTGAGAATTAAAGGAAGTGAAAATGGATGTTGCAAAATTATCAAAACCAAGCTTAGTCCCGGAGATTTGGGAAGACACCTTTTCCTACTGTTGTAGTTTCATGATATGTTGTGGTGGAATTGTCTGAAAGAATTCAGTCAGACCACCTCTAAGCCAAGTATAGGCATTTATTGAGATGGATACCTCTCTCATGAAGCAGGCTATGTTCCAAGAGGAAGTAGCAATTTACTGAAACAACACAGGAAATTTTATAGTGAAATAATGCTGATTATACAACAGAAATTATTAGTATTAAAAAGGAAGGAGGGGTTTGTTAAGGGCTTAGGTAATAGGAGAGGGGTCCCAGCCTCAGTGGAACTGTGCATGTGATTACCCACAATGAATACAGAAAAATCCATTGGGGAGGTATGTATATGTGATAATGATATTATAATAAGCCTCTAGCTTCTGCTATTACTACACAGGGGCCTACTTAGGGAAAGTCCCTTCTATTGTTTTGGGGTCCACATCCTGCTCGTGCATCCTGGTGGTGCTGCTTTCTGATTGGCTGAGTATTGTGGTCCTGTCTGAGGCTAGATGGATGAGTGCATAGATACACCTGCTATTTCTGTAGGAAATATGAGGCATGGATCTGGGGGCAGTGGCTAGCTAGAGGCAGTGGCTGGGATCCTATCCCATGGACATGCCTGCTGCTCTGTGAATTCATGGACACACCTGTTGTTCTAGTGAGCAGCGAGGCATATATGAAGTTAAGATATTGTGTCAGGAGTGCGGGCAGTGGCTTGCTAGGGGCACTGGGCCTGCTGCTCAGTGGGGTCTATAAGGACATTAGAATACTGAGGCTGGGGGCCGTTTTATTAGGATTCCATCACTACTCTTTTGTAGAGTGCAGGTAGAGGGTCCACAAGGGCAAAACATAGAATGTCAGGGTTTTTACTCCCAGCATATTAATAGATTTGGGTAAATTTTTCTTCCTTTCTTCCTTTTTATTTATTTTTCCTTTTTTAAAAAAATTATTTGATATAATGGATGGCTCTCTGGGAAAGGAAGGGGGAGGTATGTGGTGGAAATCTAGGTGATATAAAATAAGTTAGCAATAAAAATCTATTTTAAAAAAAGAAAGTAAGTGGACAGAGGTGTTACATTCTGACTTCAAAAGCACAATGCTGACTGTTTTAAAATGTAGCTGAAATGGTAAATGTTTAGGTCTAGACTCCTTTTAATTTTTTTTAAGCTTACCTTCATTAAATTCTAAGGCAAGGAGGATTTGGCTGCTGATACTTAGAATAAGGATTAGCATGCTGGTGCTTTTGTGGAAGAGGGGAGACACAGAGCTGTTTGTTCTGGAAGTAAAATCAGCTTTAGGGTAGACAGGGATAGAAATGGCAGGTTTGGAAAAAGAAATATTTGCATGTCTGAATTCCTCAAAGCAATGTGGCTACAATAAAGTAAGAATATGGGGCTATTTTCACTTTGATCATCACCTATCACCTCTGCACCATGCTCATAATGCCCCAAAGTAGCAAGACTAAAAAATGGGCTGTGTTGGAATTGTTCTTCCTGTACAAGAAACTCCAGGACTCACAACAGTTTTCTCTTCTTCAGATAAACTTTAGTTTAGGTGAGAAATTTGTTTCTGCTGTCTGTACTTTTCCTTTGATATCTTTAGGCTTTCTGAAGCCTGATGTTCAGAATTCTCCACAATCTGGCTCCACCCTAGCTATCAAACCATATTTCCCACTATATCACACATTTTGGCACTTAGTTATAACTAAGTAGCCTTCTATTGCATGCTGATTACTACATCTGTGTGTCTTGTTTCTCCAAAGACATTGTCATATCCTGCTGTTTTAAAAAATTTTCTATAGCCTAAAACAGTACCCTCATCAATTGCATGACCCTGGGCAAGTCACTTAACCTCTGTTTGCCTGAGCTTCTTAATCTGTAAAAGTAGGCTAATAACACCTATATCCCAGGACTGTCATGAGGAGCAAATGAGATCTTTGTAAAAGGACTTTGCAAACATTAAAGCACTACATAATTCCATATACACTCAGTGTAAATCACTATAACTTCTCTCTTCTCTCCATATTTATATGAAGTGAGATCTAGTCTTTGCCATTTATGGGAGACTACAATTCCAGAAGTTCTTTAACGAGTTAAAATTTGAAAAAATTCACTACTCTTTTTTTTCCTGTAGGGATAGAAGTAGCAAGTGTCTGGCAATAGTGAGCACTCAAAAAATATTGGTCGATTGATTTCCAAGTACTTTCATCTATATCTCTATGACTTGCATAATATAATATAATTTACTACTCCCATTACACAGCATTGTATGAGACCAAAAATAGTCATGCTAATGGAACCACTGTAACCTTGGGTATATAGCTCTGGGACAGACAGAAGAGCAAAATCATCTTGTCTTAGATTTCAGTCACCGAGGAATTGGTCATTTATGCAAATGGTATAATGATTAGCAATGATGACCTCTGGCCAGGTCTTGATGGAATAGTGGTAAACGTAAAGAGGACTATAAATTGAGAGTGAAGACTCCAAGCAAGGTCAATATCATAGTTCTTTGAAGTTTGGTTATATTTCTTCAATGGCACATTAGTAATTATGCTGGGTCTTTAGCAATGAAATAAACATAGGTCATTATGACATCAGGTTAAGTGGAGATGCCAAATATTCCAAGTGTGACCCTGAATTATCACCTATTTTTTTTTGGAGGGGAGAAGGCAAGGCAATTGGGGTTAAGTGACTTGCTTAAGGTCACACAGCTAGTAAGCATGTCAAGTGTCTGAGGCTGGATTTGAACTCAGGTCCTCCTACTTTTTTCTAAAAATAGAAATTAGATGTTTAATCATTACATGGCTGTAAGATTTATGATCTCTAACTAGGCTCTTCCAGGACCTGAGATCTCTTTTAAGAAAAATCATTCAGGCTTATATTCATGGTTTTCCACAAGTCTGTATCATCTTTAGCAAGCATGGCTGAAGAATAAAATGTCACCCTTATAGATAATTTTTGTCCCATTAGAGAGTTCTGAATTCTAGTCTATTACATATTGCCTGGTACTATGCGGTAGAAGGGCAGGGTTAGTTAATAAGCATTTGGATAGAAACTACTATGTGCCAGGTCCTGTGCTAAGCCCTTTATACATATTATCTCATTTGGTCCTCATAATGACCTTGAGAGGTAGGTGCTGTTATTATTCCCATTTTTATAGTTATGGAAACTGAGGCAAACAGAAATTAAGTGACTTGCCTAGGATATCACAGCTAGTAAGTGTCTGAGGCTGGATTTGAACACAGGTCTTGTTTCCAGGCCCAGCAACTCTATTTACTGACCTAGCTGTCTCAAAGGTGATACAGCACAGAACCTGGGGCTCTAGAGTTGGAGAATCTGAGTTCAAATCCAGCCTCAGACATTTGCTAGCTGTGTGACCTTGGACTATTTGTTTCCCTGACCCTCAGTTTCTCTATCTGTAAAATAAAAGGGTTGGACTACATGTCCTTTGATGTCCCTTCCATGTTAGGTTTATGATCCTAAAATCCATATATACACAAGGTATTCAAAGGCAGTGTGAATCCCAGAATCAAAAACTTTGATTTCTAGGTTAGGGAAGAACTAGCAGAAACAAACAAGACTTTGGTTCAGGAGAATTCCTCTCTCTTTGGCCTTATGCGAAATGACTGGATCATGGTGCTTACTCATAGGCACTCAAAGTACCTGATGACTCAGGCGGAAACTCCATAGAGCAGCTGGAAAAAAGAGGTCTGCTGCTAGCTCTAAAGGACTCATCCCAGGGCATTTCAGTCAGAGTCTTCCAACCACATCCCAATGGCTGAGTTATCAGTCTGCTCTGAGACAAAAAAAGACATCTTAATGGATGTCGTGGTCTTCCTGCCAGGTGGGCTCCCAAGCCTTCTGTAGTCAGCAGTACTGAGAGAGGAGCTCCGAAGCCAAATGGTTTGACTGGCATAAGTCCTCAAAGCAAGTAGCATAATGGATGATTCACTGTTTCCCACACACACCAGCTCATTCCCAGGTTGGTTTCTTCACTCATGCTGCTCTTCCTGCCTGGAATGTCTTCCTCTCTCCTCTGCTCTTAGGCTTAGCTGGTGGTTCTCAACCTTCCTAATGCTGCGACCCTTTAATACAGTTCCTCATGTTGTGGTGACCCCCAACCATAAAATTATTTTCGTGGCTACTTCATGACTGTAATTTTGAGAATATTATGAATCGTAATGTAAATATCTGATATGCAGGATGTATTTTCATTGTTACAAATTGAACATAACCCACAGGTTGAGAACCGCTGGCTTAGGCCTACCCATCCTTCAAGCCTCACCTCTGCCATAGGCTTCCTCTGTTAATAGCCAAGCCTGACTGATTTATCTCTTCTCCGTACTCTTATGGGACCCTTAACACCCAAGATGTTTAATATGTGTCAGTTTTGCCTCCCCAACTAGAATGGAAACTTCCTGAGTGCAGAAAATATATCTGAAATAAGAATGGATATCTACCAGGGTTTCCCCTTTCTCTACCCCCAAAATGGGTTAGAGAAATAGGTGACGAAGAAAGGGCTGCAATGGCATGGGGATGCTCGAGTTGTGGCTCCCTCAATGTAATTTCCTGTGGTCTCTGGTTGTGGTAAGTGGCTTCTTTGTCACCCAGGGGCATAAAAGTTTCCACTGATCTGGGGTTGGGCCCTTCCATCTTGGTCAATGCTTGAAGACCACATGAGCCAGCATCTCTCTGCTCAGTAGATGCATTTCCATGTGGAGATGAGGAGGGATTTCTATAGAAGCTAGGTGCCAATATTGCATATACTTACTGTGCTGGGGTTAAGTAAACCTCCTTTTGTTAACTGCTCGATGACCTATGACTGCTTCTTTTTGACCTAATATCAAAACTGAACTAACAGGGTGCCAGGGTTAGCTCTGCCTCTCTCATTCCCCAAACAGTGCTTAATAAATACTTTCAAATTCCCTATTTACTGTCTGGTATCTAGGCCTTTCCCAACATCAAGAAGTCACACAATCCATGCTCACTGTTGGAATGGAATGCTGCTATGAGATTTGGCTTCCCCTATGGGCCAGGTCTTATATCCATCTTTCTCATAAAATTGTAAAATCCACCATTTTAATTGAATGACTGGAACTTCTTCTTTGAGAACGAACTTAGTGGGGTGTGGGGGCACATGCCAAACCCTATTAAATTGCGTGGCTCATATAACCTGTCCATGTGGAGGAAAATTAAGAGCTTGCTTCTGGGAAAAAACATGATGTGGTATAAAGGAATGCTTTGGAAAGACTGTGGGGCACGGGAAGACATTTCACATCTAGTTCTCTTGGGCTGTCCACTTGGTGAAGGAGAGGCTCTCTGATTAACTTTGGAGGTATTAACAAAAATATTTTCCTCTGACTAATTCTCTTTTGGCTTCATTCATTCATTCTGCTGTAAATTGCATGACCCTGGGCAAGTCACTTAACCTCTGTTTGCTTCAGTTTCTTAATTTCTAAAAGTAGGCCAATAACACCTATATAACCCAGGGTTGTTGTGAGGAGCAAATGAGATCTTTGTAAATGTAATTTGCAAACATTAAAGCACTACATCAATGCTGGCCATGTGTTGTCTCCTTCATTAGAATGTAAGCTCCTTCAAGTACTGTTTTTGCCTTTCTTTGCAACCCCAGAATTTAGCACAGTGCCTGGTATACAGTAGATGCCTATTAAATACTCATTGACTCGACTTGAAATGACTGGGAGAGATGGGAAGGAAGTTTGGGTTTAGTTTCCAGAAGGAGTTCCTTAGTCAACCTGGTGCACTCTTGTTTGAAACTGGCTATATTTTCTTATGGAGGATTTTGGTAGGCCCACTAACCACCTCATTGAGAGGTGATGTGATTACAGGTTTGAGGGGGATACCTGTCACCCTCCTCTGCAATTATCTGTCCCCTATAACATTATTTCATTTGTCCTGTTTTTGTGGAAATAATTAAGGGTATTAGGCATAATTAAACTGTATTTAGAAAGTGTGAGTGGAAGGTGGGAGGAGTGATTTCTTACTAATGAGATGATAGCCTGACTTTGCTATCAAAAGGTGGGATTTGGGCCTGAGCAAGATCTCTGAGAGAAGCTTATGTGAGATGGCCTTAGAACAGGAGAGGTACTCTTTAATTCACCCACATTAATTGTATTATGCAGTGGAAGGAATACTGATTTTGTGATGAGCAGACCTGGGTTCATTTGCTGGTTCTGTCACTATATTACCAAAGCTTTCTGACTCAGTTTTCTCATCTGTAAAATGAATGTGACAATAACACACACTTCACAGATCTGCTGTAAGAAAAAGTCTTTATAAGTTTTACAATTTTATTTATAAATAAAAGGTGCTGAATAAATGTGAACTCTTGTTATTTCATCATCTTCCTTAGAAAGAATGACACAGTCCAACTGTTTAAAGACTGATTCACTTAAGCTTGTATCCCTTATAGTTAGCACATTGCTTTGCATGTAGTAGGCAATCAAGGTTTGCTAAATGAATTATATCAAATCACAAACAGTTGTATGCAAAAGAATATTCAAATCTGTTATTCCAAAATAAATTTTAAATTCAATTTTATTTTTCATTTAATAAAAAAATCTATTTTCTCTCCCTCCAATTTTTCTCTCTCAACTCTTCCATCACTTTGGAAAAAAAAGAAGAAAACAAAGAAAAACAAAGTCTTTGCAATGAATATATGTATTTAAACAAAATAAGTTCCTCCATTGGTCATGTCCAAAAATATATGTCTCTTTATGCATATTTAGTCCATCACCTCGTTGTTAGGGGGTGGGTAGCATGCTTTATCATCTATCCTCTATTTCAAAATATTAAAATATGTTCTAGGATCCCTGGAAACATATAAATGCTGTTTAATTCAGTTCCTTCCAAAACGTAGTCAGGAGCGAAAAGAGACTGCCATATGATATAACTTAAAAAAAGAAAGAATGGTATCCATCTGAGACAACTCCATTGTAGATACTGTCAGAGATGCAGTACAGATTTATTTACCTGTAAGCCCTGCTTCAAGGACAACCCTCACCCCTGGCAAAACTGTGCTCAAAATCTACCCATATCTACCTTTCCTCACTGACTTCTGCCCAACTCTCATGCCTCCTTTACTCTGACCTCTCAGTAATTAGAAGTTCAGTGCATTCTACATTAATTTATGCCTGGGGATATTGTGGGTTTTAGGTGTTTTCAAACTTGTATGTCTTTATATGTCTTTTCTAATGAGTCAGACTGTATGAAAGGGAAGGGAAGCGGAACGAGCATATATTAAGTGCCTACTGTGTGCCGGTCACTTTGCTAAGTGATTTAAAATTATTATCTCATTTGAGTGGAGGAAACTGATGGAAACAAATGGTTAGTGACTTGCCCAGGGTCTTACAGGTCATAAGTTTATGAGGCTGGATTTTCACTTAGATCTTCCTGACATCAGGCCTAGCCTTCTATCTAGTGTGCTGTTAGCTAGCTGCCAAAGCCTCTGCCTCTTTCTCCTTGTGCTGGGCTCTGCACATAGCGGAGAATCTACACTTGCTGTCAATGGATTATCTCTCACTGTCACAGAGACAGACATACACCCCATCAAGGGGATGACTTAATATCCTAAAACAGAGGCTCCCAAAATAACTCATCCCAAATCAGGGTAGAAGTCACAGCAGCTATCATTTTCAAATGATAAATGTAATTTTTCCTTTGACTTGATGCAGGTCAAGTGCCAAGTGAAGGTTCAGGGTCTGTGGTATAGGTCTGTAATTTTTTCTTTTGTTAAGAACTGCCATGTTTATTTTTTTCCCCCAAGAGCATCAATCAGCACATTCAGTAGCGTGGGCAGATCCTGTAATGTGCTGACGAATCCTCCCCTGATCCCCCTAAGCCCGGTGTAGTACAATCAGCCTTCTCTTGGCCTGTGGGCTCACATCCCAACAACAGCCTCTTTAAAGAGCAAACCAAGTAGGTGGTTACTCTGGCACTACCTCAGCTGGGTCACATGGAGCCCCAGGCCCTAGGCCCACTCTGCCAACTGAGCCAAGCCAGGAGTAAAATGAAGGGGAACTTTCATAAAGGCAAGGAAAGAAACAGCCACACCAGTTATCACCACATGGGTGGCACCTTCTCCTCCGTCCTGGCTGCTCTAGACTGGATACTGTCACCTTTTAGGATCATAGATTATAGAACTAGGCATAGACTAGCTCCTTTATGTTACAAGATGAGGAAACTGCCTCAGAAAGCTCAAGCTACTTGCAGGATGTCACATAGCAAGAAGGGGCATGGCTGGAAGTCAAACCAAGTCTCCAGATGCCAGATCCTGCCCTCTGTCCACTTTAACCCTTGTAACTCTCTTTAAGCAAGTAGATACAGGGCTCCCCTAAAACTGATGTTCTAGGCTCATTTGTATTACATGGAATAGCATGTTGAGGGTACCTAAGACTATAATATCTCCTAAGGAGACATACATACATATGTATACATATATATATATATATGTACACACATACATATACATTTATATACATATATATTTTATGAATCAGCAAGGGCACATTTTCCCACAACTGTCACTCTCTAATTTACAGAGTCTAGAAATTTAAAAAATAATAATAGGGGCAGCTAGGTGGTGCAGTGAATAGAGCACCAGCCCTGGAGTCAGGAAGACCTGAGTTCAAATCCGACCTCAGACACTTAACACTCACTAGCTGTGTGACCTTGGGCAAGTCACTTAACCCCAATCACCCTGCCTTACGCTCTCCAAAACAAAAAATAATAACAATAACTACCATGCATATAGGGCTTACTATGCGCCAGGCACTGCGTGAAGTGCTTTAAAGTTATGATCTCATTTTATCCTCACAATAACCCTGAGAGATAAGTGCTATTATTATCCCCATTTTACAGCTGAGAAAACAAAGGCAAACAGAGGTTAAGTGACTTGCTCAGGGTCCTACAGCAAGTGTCTAAGGTTGCATTTGAACTGAAGTCTTTCTGACTCCAGCCTCAGGATCCTACCCACTAAGCTAGCTAGCTGCCCACGGCATACTGAGGAAGCAGACACCTGCATGTACACAAGAACGGGGAAAACAGCTCAAGGCCCCCACCATCTGGCCCTCTTGAGAGTGCACGATGTGAGAAGGTTTGGCCCCTAATTCTTTTGAAGCTCAGAGAGCCACCCCACAACCTTCAGCCATCTGTGACTCACTATTGCCACACCCTAACTGTAACAACAGAAAGGGATTGCTGGATTCTCACCAAAGGGCTTGCCTAGGGAAGGAATCAAATATTAATTAATTTAAGGGAGGTCACGCAACCAAACAAGATAGAACAAATTGCTAACAAAACAGCAGAGAAAAAGCAAACCATCAATTAGTGCCGAAAGACAGAGGCCAAAATGTGCTCTCCCTGGAGCAAAGAAATGGGAAGTCACCCGAAGTGGTTCATGGGATCCAAATCCCCACAGGCCCTTTGGCAAGAGTTGTCCCAGAAAATTGAGAGGGACAGATGACCCTATAGTCTCCAAAGGCTTCTGTTAGAAGAAGCCCCATCCCTAGGTTCATAGGTTCCTAAAATTTTAGGACTGGAAAGTGACCCTGATTGAGTCTCTAATGTAAAGAAAATATCAATTAGGAGTTACAAAATAAAAACCACCTATAAATGGTGCTCAGTTTAAAAAAAATGTAAGAGTTCCTTTGATCTGGTGCAACAATCCCTTTCCTTTCTAGTCTCCCATTTGACAGATGAGGAAAGGAAGCTTGTAAGAGGGTAAGTGACTTATGGGATTATATGACTTGTCCAAGGTCTTCCAGTGGTAGGAACAGTAGACATTTCTGATACCTGACTTCCAGGACAAACTGAGATGTTGAGATTATGGGAAAGTGGCAAAGAGGTTGTGCCTGTTCTAATGGACTCATTTAGCACTGGCTTAGCACTGCCAACCTCCCTTCAACAGAACAGAGAGGATGTAACCAATTAGATCAGGAGCCAGTAGATTACTGATTAACCTTCA
>CM053581.1:91985179-91987679 GCA_028627135.1 Pseudochirops cupreus | reverse complement strand
AAGGCAGAGGTTAAACAACTGGACTGCTTACATATCTAATAAGCTAATACCTAATAATTAGGTATTAGCATACCTAATTAGCATTGGTTTTTGTTGGGTTGCTTTCAGTCATGTCTGACTCTTTGTGACCCTATTTGGGTTTTTTTTGGCAAAGATGCTGCAATGGTTTGCCATTTTCTCCTCCAGTTCATTTGACAGATGAGGAAACTGAGGCAAACAGGGTTAAGTGACTGTATCAGCAATGCAGTATTCACAATGCCTACAGCAACTATAAATATGCTGATATGGTTATTAATCACAAAATGTAACAGGCTCTCTACATAAGAAATATAGCTAGAGCACTCATTTAAATACCAGAAAACTGAGTCCCAAAACCAGAAAGTCAAAGCCAACACAGTAGTTATGAAGTTGGCGCATGCAGCTAAAGTAGTAAACACCCACATTCTCAAGCCTTCAGAACAGGACAGACTACCTGCAACTGCTCAGCATCCAGGCAGCTTGCTCCCAGCAGCTCCGGTCCCCCACAGTTCCCGTCCCTGGCAGTCCTCAGCAGGAGTCCTTAGCAGAGATTCTGGCCGGCTCAAAGAACAAGGAGGGCGCACTGCCACCACAGCCACTGCCTCTGCCACGGCTTCCAGTCGGCACCCCATGGAGACTCGCTTGGTTCCGGCATTCTCTTGCTCCACCTCTTCCTGCTACGTCAGCAGGTTCAAGGGGCATGGAAGATCGTCAAATCCCAGTATCCTTACAGTGACTTACCCAAGGTCACACAGCCAGTAAGTGTCTGAGCCTGACTTTGAACTCAGGACTCCCTGACTCTGGGTCCAGTGCTCTAGCCACTACACAGAAAAGTAGACTCCAGTAGTTTGAGGGAGGGGATTGCTTCCTGATGGACATGGTGATTTAAATCCCTAAAGAGGAGGCCAATAGCCCTGGCTAAGAAATAGGAGCACGCAGCATGTGATTACAGCCAAAGTTATGTACAGCCAGCCCCAAAAGAATTGGATCCCGATTCATATCATGACAGGTGCCCAGTTATCCAGAGAAGCAGTCACAGGGATTGAAGGACCCCTGGGCCAGGAGGGAGGAGACTTGGATTTTGGCCCTGTTTGGGCTGCTCTGTAAACACCCTTGGACAAGAGACAAACCTGAGACCTGTCTGCTCATTTGTAAAATGAAGGCGTTGGATTAGATGAACTGTAAATTCTTTTCCACCTCTCAAATTCCACACAAGTTCCTAACCTCTTTTGTGTCACAGACCCCTTTGGCTGTCCAATAACACTTGCGGATCTCTTCTCAGAATAAGGTTTTTAAGCGTATAAAATAAAAATACACGGGGTCATAAAGGAAATCAATTTTACTGAAATAAAGTTATAAAAAATATATAAAAATCAACTTCTCAGGCCCCAGGTTACCTCTTGTGGGTTAAAGAAAGAGCAAAGGTGAATGGGAGTACAGAGAGACAGAAGGAAACGGAAAGTATGCTTCTTGGAGTGATGAGTGAAAAATAGTCCCAGGTCTGTGGCCTCATCATCATAGGATTAGTGGATCTGAACTTCCCTTCTTGGCTTGTCAGGCACTAGTTTCTACGTAGAATTCTTTAATAATATAAAGTTTGGCTGTCCACCTGAACCCTTCAGTGACAGAAGGGTCCACCCCACTGGCAAAGTTTGCCTCTCATTCCTTCACCCCCACATCTGTCTCCATCAATGCCCCTCTTCTCTAGACTAGCACTTTTTTCCTAGATGTCAACAAAGGCACTGATTAGGCTTGACATTTTAATATATAACAAGGGAAAACTATTCCTGAAAAGGCTTCAAAGCCTCAGAGAAATGAAATCCTGATAAGTAGTTAGTATGGTTAATGACAGTGGGATAATTTCTTATGCCACTTCCCCCACTCCTTCACCAACACTGCCCTTCACAGGTGATGACTGGTTACCCTGATCGCTTTAGAGAGCTCACCCGTTCACCTGTAAGCACCCCTCCCTTAAAGGGGAATAGAGCCCTCTTCTACCTGAACTGTTAAAGACCTTAGCTTGAAAAGGCCAAGGTCTCCCAATGCATCTTGGACCATCTCCAGATGTCCTAATCTGTAATCTGGCCACTGGAGGAGAAAGTGAGGCTGGTGACTTTGCACAAGATTCCCTCACTTAAATCTAATTCACTTGCACATCATGGCATCACCTCCCTGATGTCATGGTCCTCTTCAAGAAAGAAGGACAAACAGCAACACCTGACTACAAATACCCATCGCAACCAACTCTGCTGTCTTGACCAAGGCTCATCAGCTTCCTCTTCTGATCCCATACTATATGGGAGTGGAATGCAATGGTCAAGTTGGATGTGAAGAGAAGTCAAGATTTGCTTCACCCTTCCAGCCATGTTAATCCTGCTTTAGAACTTGTAGCAGGCCCATCTAGTCAGAAGAACCATTTATGACACTTTAAGGGTTCTTTCATCCTGGCTACTGGAGGGCTTTCTTCAGAAAGGTGGCACTT
>CM053581.1:91941533-91985079 GCA_028627135.1 Pseudochirops cupreus | reverse complement strand
TCATTTGCCTTGTATCTTTGAAAATCTCATGTACAGGGGCAGCTAGGTGGTGCAAGGAATACAGCACCCGTCCTGGAGTCAGGAGGACCTGAGTTCAAATCTGGACTCAGACACTTAACACTTACTAGCCGTGTGACCTTGGGCAAGTCACTTAACCACAATTGCCCTGCATTCTCTCTCCAAAAAGCAAAAACAACAACAAACAAAAAGAAAGTCTCACATACACTAACCCTGTTGGAGCAGGGCAATGAGGACTTGACCACCATCTCTTCTCGTGGGCTACAAATATGCATTAGTGTGGTTCCCATTTTCTCCCCAACCCTCCTTTCCTTGTCCCATTCCCTGGGGGGAAAAATCTAAACCCTTTCTATCCTTAAGGGTTCCAGATAACATTGCCCTTAGATCTATAAAGTACCCTCTTTATTGGTCCTCTCACCAGCTTGTGCCAATATTCTCAGTGCACACATCGTAACCTGATAAATAAAAGATGTGAGTGTGTTGTATAGTTTTAGAGAAAAAAAACAAAACCTTTTTTCCCATAAAAAGTCTATTTTATTTAGAGGTTGGTTTACAAGCAAACTATCAAATCTGAGAAAGCAAATTCTCTGAATAGGTAGCTATAGTATTGGGAAAAAGACATAAACAAAAAAACCCCAAAACCCTCAGTACAGTGCTTATCAATGGAAAATATACAGTTTCTTCTTGAGACAGGGAATTTAAAACAACAAAGCATCCCAACAGTAGACTAAGGGAGACTTTAAGAGTCTTTCTACAAATATAATACACACATTTCTAACTTCACAAAACACAGATGGTAGGTAGAAGGAAAGAATTATTTTTGAATGCCAAGGTGTTTCTCTTTCCCCATTCCCAGGGTGAGGGTGGGAAGAATTTTTTTTTAACTCTTCATATAAAAATATACTTTGTTCAAATAGAAATTTCCAAACTGTGCTAAATTAACATTACTTTAAGTTGGTTATCCTCAAAAGTCACAAGACTCATTCATCAGCTTTGGAAATAGGTATGGGGTGTCCCCTCCACTTCCTGCAGACTTCAGTCAGATGGCACACAGATTTCCAGGTCATTAGCTTTATGCTTCTGCTCATTACAAGAATTAGTGTGAAAGTCTTGATGCTAAGACATAAACATGTGAATTCCTTCACCTACAGAGGCTGGAATCTAGAGCCAAAGAGTGTAATTCAGGTAGGAAGGAACAAGAAAGACAAACTGAATTACAATCAGAAATTCTCTCCTTTCAAGTTGCTGGAAGGACCCGCTTCCTCTATCCCTACCCCTAAATGTTTAGTGTCTTTTTGTTGTCCCAGAGAAAATAGTTTATTGCTCATCTATAATCATAGACAAAAAAAGTCACCTCCTCCATCTGACTCAACAGGAGATCAGAGGGACAACAGATAAATGTTCCTTAAATCATTATTTGAGATATTCAGACTGCTCCATACACACATGGGAGTCTTTGTTTAGGTAAGGTATTTGTCCCAGGGAGCCATCTATGACTCTGGCTGGGGGCTTAGGCTGATAGGGATTATAGACAGGGCATTTATTGAATTTCCTTAAGTTAAGGCAAGCTTTGGTTTGGGTCTGTGGTAACGTAGACACACCTGCCAGAGACATTGTCTCCTGAAGACAAAAATCCCTTTCCTCTTGGTTTGTTCTGGTTGCCAGCCACACAAAACCTATCAGCAGCATGAGGAGGACTGAGGCAAAGACAGCAACAGCAATGAGAAGATCCAGATAATTAAAAGAAAATCCAGCTCCTGAAAGAGGAAAGAAAATGATTCTGTCTTATCTTATTTTGACTTCAAAGTACATTTTTAATGGTGGGGAGGGTCATCCCTTGGACATGAATTGTACACCATTCAACAGGTAGGAGAAATGGTCAGTGACTTTAGCTACATATTTGAGTTTTCCAGGCCTCAGATCTTAATTAAGGCGGGAATTAGACAGTAAGATTTGGTTTTCCCAAGCTAAGACCTGGGGTCAGTCCATTACTGGCTTCTCCCTAAAAGTCAAAGCAAAAAGACAAAAGACAGGGGCTAATCCCTGATTTCTAGTAATGAAGAAATGGTGTTTTTCAAGACGGCTTTTGACTAGGGCCACACAATAACGTGATATCTAGGTAAGCCACTCAGCATTGTTTCTGATACAGAGTCTAAATCACAATAGTCAATAATGAATGGAAACTATCACCTCACTCACCAAGAAATCTGGTCTTCACTTCATTGTTATAATAGCATCTGAAACAATTTGTTAAACCTTAACATAGGTGCCTGCTAAAGCTCAGCTGCCATGTCTATTCCTCTAGATCAGTGGTTCTCAACCTGTGGGGGTCAAATGACCCTTTCACAGGGGTCGCCTAAGGCCATCGGAAAACACATTTCTGATGGCTTTAGGAAGTGAGACATTGCTCCTCTATTCATCTCCAGGCAGGTCCACCCACATGGAGATACGCCCACATAGGAGTATTAAAGGGTCTTGGCATTAGGAAGGTTGAGAACCACTGCTCTAGATCATAAGCTTCTAGACTAGGGGGAGGGACTATTTTTTTTATGTCTTTGTACATCCAGTTCCTAACTTATATAGTAGACACTAAATATATATTTTTTGATTCATTGATTCAAGATTCTGCTCTTGATGTTTGCTTATGAATCGCACCTTAAAATTTCTTGGTTGACTAGATTACATTTCTAGCTGAGGGATGCCCTTCTAGTATTGGCTTGGATAGTCCGTATTTGGAGAGGATACATCTAGTTATCAAGGGTTAAAATGACTATCCTTTGTAGAGAGACATGTATATATATAGTAGGTGGTGAACAGCCTAGAGTTCAAGTTAACAGATGCTTTCGTGAACTCTTGTTAAAATTGAGAATATCATTCCCTATGAACATACTCCAAATCTGGGTTTCTAAGTTAGAGATCTCATTGGAATGGAGAGAATGAAATCTCTCATAGGCAACATGGCAGATAAAAGGCATGGCTCTACTAATTATTTCAATCATTAACTTGTAAAATATTCCAACTTAGACTGAGTCAGGTAGTTATTTGGTTCATAATTACCATACTTCAGAGAAATTCAGAGAAAGCTGCTTATTACTCAGAGTTCCTTCTGGCCTGTGCTGCTATAGTCATAAGATCAGAGTTAGAAAACCATAAACTCAATTTTCAAAATGGAAAATTACTGGCTTTGTTGTCTCCCTAAACAATGCGGTATGGTGGAGGAGAAAGAATTTACAGAAAGCCTGGCTTGGAACCAACTATGATCCCATGGGCATTTAAGGATAAAACCAGAAGTAGAACAAACAAGTGAAAAATGATACAGATTTGTCAGCATTTTATATTGCAAAGTACCTTTATGATCAACAGCAACATGACATATTGGGACCTTAGTGCATTGGGAGTCAGAAAATGTGGGTTTGATATTGACTCTGCTACTATTATGACCTTAGAGAAATTTGCCTTTCTGGGACTTAGTGCCCTCATCTGTTGACTAAAACACAGGAAAACATTGAAAGACTTCCAAACTCTGACTAATGCCAGGACCAACCATGACCTCAGAGGACTGACTGTAAAGCATGATTCCATCTCTTGATAGAGAGACTCTGGGCTATAAGGTAAAGAATGAGACTGCATTATCAGACATGGTCAATGTGTTGACTTGTTTTGTTTAGCTATGTTATTAAGGAGGTTACTATGGTGGAGAAGTAACAGCAATTTAATTTTTTTTATTATTATGTCTATCACATAGTTAAGTACTGAATAAATGTTTGTTGATTGACAACGTTTTTAAATATTAAGAAAATAAAATGAAGGTGTGACTAGGTGTTCCGAGGTCCCTTCCAGCTCTAAATTTATGATCTTGGGATTTACAACTAATTTATCTTGAGGTCTCTTTGGTTTCCATAGAAGTAGTATGCACCATGAAAGGCACCGCGTCTGCAATACCTGAGCGGGGAACATGGACACACAGGGTGCCAGTCTGCATGGGGGAGTGGTCCTCGTAGTCTTCTTTGCAATGACACATGTAAGTACCAACTCCATTGAAGCACTCAGCCCCATCACCACATTGTTCTAGACCAATTTCACATTCATTCACATCTAAGAGAGAAGATCAGTGTCAAATCACACCAGAAAACAGCTGGTAATTTGTCTAGTAGGCTAGATATACTTTATCACCCCACTCCCCCCATATTTAAAGGGATGAAAAGGGTTATAGGGAATCATCTGCTATCCTGGGATGCATGGTAGTCTGATGCCAAGGGAATCTGCCCATTTGTGATGAAGCACCTGATATTAGATCCAACCTATTCTAATAAACACCATTAAGATTAAATTGTGATCTTCCCCATCCTCTGCAGAGGTTGGAGGTGGGGGGGGGGGAAGAGGAGAAAGGTGGGCACAGATATGGAATGCTGCATGTATCAGATTTTTTCTATGTATTGATCAATTTTCCTGAATTTTTATCTTCTTTTTTTTCTTTTAAAAAAATTTTTGTAATGAGGGATGGTCTCTCTAGGAGTGAGAAGGTGAGGGACACAGGAAGAAATCTAGTTACTGTAAAAACAAAAGATACGGACACAACTCTATTTTTTAAAAAAGATTAAGCTGTCATTGGTACCCAACAGGCCTATACCATGAATGGAGGTAGATTTCAGATGAAGTGGGAGAGCTTCTACTGTGTCTCTGATGAGAGTTCTTAATTGAGAATGCAGTTCACTGCTCTCGGGTGCTCCTAACTGGGACACCAGCGTATCTGACATATTTCTCTCTCTCGATCTCAGATGCAGCCAGAAAATGAATGTGGCATTTGAGGTATCTTTTCTACAAGTATTATGGAGGAAGAAAAAAAAGTACACCTCTATTTAGAGAATAAAGTTTTATGATAAAGGAGAAACAAACAAAAAAATTAATTCAATACATGTATGTATGATGTTTTGGGGAATCTATTATCTTGACTATTTTAGATTTAACTCTACTTTTCTGGTAAGCAACATGGAAAAGTACATTATATTCGATAGTTTCTATTTTGGTAACTTTATCTTTATCATTCATGTTGGAATGCCAGCAAAGAAGTTAATATGCTTTACCCAGGACATTAGTAGCAGCATATCTCCTTGCCTCAGGCTCATTTAATTTATTCTCAGCCCTTTCTCTCTACTCCCACAAGGAGGGGGAAAAGTTATCAGGAACTTAGCTCCTGCCTGATCCTGTCCAGTTTTCAGAACTGGTTTTTATGAGTTCACTTTTATTGCAGGTAAACAATAATCATGCATTACAACAGCAAATAACGCCTCATTTATTTTTTTTTTCTAAAGAGGAAAATCATTATGGTAATACCATCTTGAATAAATGCATGACTAACGAAGTTGGAGAACCAGTCCCCTACGCTCACCTTTTCATTCCAGTTAGTTTGAATGCATCTGCTTCAGGTGAAAAGTGGCCTACATTTCTCCCAATCTGCAAAGTAGGACCAGAGATGTGCTTTTAATGAACCCATCCTTACCCAAAGCCTTGCTTGTCCCCACAGCTGCTTATTCTAGACCAAAAAGGGACATGACATACTCACCCAAACTAGCCACTTAGATACTATATTTAAGGATCCCAGGGCGTAATGGTCATATTTCTATGCTTTTTTTTCCCCACTAAGTAGTCTCTTCCCCTCACACCCTTAAAAGGTATAAAAGTGACTACTTGCCTCCATTACTCTTGGGGGTTTTTTTGCTTGTTTTTTCTAAAAAAATATATGACTGGTTAATCTTGGGATAATACTATCTCTTCAAAAAAGTGGTCATTAAGTCAACCAATTCCAGAGGCTATGATAGTTAATTGGAGATTCTAAGCAGTTATCTAAATAATTTTAGTGAGTGTGCTTTCACTTAAAATCTTAGTAATTTGATGATTCAGAGCTTTGCCTTAAAAGAACATGATTATCTCAAATTTTCATAGTACATTAGATTTATTTAATCACATTTGAAATATTAATATCAGAATAGATAGAAAAAGAAAATACATTTCAAGTTCTTTTTTTTCCAAGATCTCTAACCCATTCTTTATGTGTTTTATGTGCCAAATAATAGATCTGTTTTGCCAACTCTCCCACTGAGGTAGGAAGGTGACATAAGTGGATGGAACCCTAGGTCTGGAGTCTGGAAGATAGGTTCAAATCCAGCCTCAGATACTTACTAGAAGTGTGACCACAGGTAAATCTCAATCTGTCTGCCTCAGTTTACTCAACTGTATAATGGGCAGAATAATAGCACCTACCTCCCAAGATTGCTGTGAAGATCAAATGAGACAGTTGGAGTCGAATAAGATAGTATTTACAAAGTATCTTGCAAAAATGAAATCTCTGTATAAATTCTAGGTATGGTTATTATCTGGCCTATGGCAGCTCAGTACTATGTATGTACCACTTGTACTGTTGGACTGTTCTGGCAGCCTCCAGTCTGTAACCTTCCTTAGTGGAAATGGTTTCTAGACTAAAGGAGAGAGCTGGGCCCATAATCAGGCAGTCAGAGGACTGTTTGCAGGTCTTTTGCTAGAGGTTATGTCATATGCTAGGAGTCCTCAGGATGACTTGGTGACACTTAGCTCCTTCCCACACAAGGACACAGTGACGCGCGCGCGCACACACACACACACCGATACACACAAACACAAAGGCAATATAGGTAGCTAGTGCAGCTAGGTGGCACATGGATAGAACACTGGGCCTAGAGTCAGAAAGACCCAAGTTCAAATTCTGTTTGAGACAATTATTAGTTGTGTGACCTTGGCCAAGTCACTTAAGCCTGTTTGCCTCTGTTTCCTCATCTGTAAAATGAGCTAGAAAAGAAAAAATGACAGACCACTCAGCTTTCTTTGCTAAGAAAAACCCAAATGGGGTCAACAAAGAATAGGGCATGACTGAAACAACTAAACAACTTAAAAAAAATAAACTAGGTGGCTGCCTACATGGTAATTTGACAAGCATTGGAAAGTCGACCTAATAATCAGATTTTCTGCTGCCAACTCCACCCACCAGCCACCTTACCTCTTGCTTAAGTGAGTCTACCAAGACTTTCTCCACTTCAGAGGCATTGTATGGGGTCTCTACTCGGCATTCCATTTCAACAATTACTTCATATAGGATATCTGCCAGACACAAAATGCACCAAGAATGTCTCACTCAGTCTTGATCCCCCTCCCCCGCTTTAGAGGAGCCAGTGATCAGACACACACTTCACATTAAGAAAACACTTTGGGGCATAACTCTGGGGGGACTGATGACTTTATATCTATGGTTATTCAGAAAAATAAAATATTGGGCCTGATCCACTAAGAAATCATAGAGAACTCAGATTTTTAAAGTGTGTAATAGAAGTGGTCAATTACCCAGAGAGTTCTCCTGTGACTAATCTCCTAGAATAACCAGTTTAAGATTACTTTATATCAGAGCGTAACCAACTTTCTGGAACCCCAAACACAGTGAGGTGGGGTGAAGGAGAGAGGCCTCAGGACTTGGATTTCCTTTAATTGGGAGAGAATATAGTCTACTGTTCCATGGTGGGGAAGAGAATTTCAGGGCACCAGAGGCTGCTGTCTGGGGGTGAGTAGGTGGGTGGGAAGAGCAAGCAAGGCAGGCTTAGACAAGAACACACTTGCTATGCTATTATCAGAGGGGAGAAGCTGAAAGTTTCTTGTATTAAATAGCTTTTTTGATAACAAGGTGCTAAATTCAGGTATTTCTGCAGCTAAAGAAACACAAGCGTTATCTATCAGAGGTGTCTAACCCTTTTGCTTTTGAATTGTTAGAATTTCAGTGTGAGCATTTACATGTTAATTAGCAATGCTACAAATCAAAGCTACTTTATTGTTTTGTTGATTGTCTAGACTTAAGAAAGTCTTAATAATGCAGATTTGTTAGCATCCTCTAAAAGTCAATGTCACAGTGGCTACTGCTGTGATTAAGATTAAGACTGCTGTATGCCATGGGTCAATAATTTTTATCACTGATTTGGCCACAGTATATAACAAGTGAGTGGGAGTTTCAGTCCCAATCAGACCCTCAATATGACAGGAGCCTTCTTGTCTTTGAAATCTTACCTCCTGGATAATGTTGGAGCTCTAAGACAGACTCATTTCCAAAAGATGGGGAGGTTGTTCTTGCATCTGCATTGAGCGACAAGGATAGAGAGAAAAAATAGGTAAGAAGGAACAACAGGAGCAACATTAGTTTTATATTCTTGTTCTACAAGCAAAGACAGGGCTTAGCACACCTGTTTCCCATTAATCACACATTAGGATGAAGGATATTTTATGCCTGCTGGGAATAATTCCTACCATATTTCTCACTCCCCTCTCCCAATTCCCTCACCAGCCCCCTAGCTAGGGAATATATTGAATTTCCTTTTCAAACACGACTGTATACTAACAATACACATTTGTATCATACTTTGTTTGGCAGGAAACCCCTATATATATAACCTTTCTCTCTATTGACTTCACATAAACACTTTGTTTGGACCTCTATATACAGTCATGATAGCAGCTAACACTTATATATAGTATTTTAAATTTTGTAAAATTATATATATATGTATATATATATATGTATATATGTGTATACACACACACATTTGATCCCTGAAACAATGGTTAAAATAGAGTTTATTATTATTGCAATTCTACAGATAAGAAAGTTGAGGCAGAAGGAAGTCAAATGCTTTGCCTAGGGTCACACAGCTAGCTGAGTGGGAGAGTAAGAACTCCAATGCAGGCCTTCCCAAGAACAGTGCTATCCATTCGCCTTACCACTAAGCTGCCTCATGGATTATTGTCATCCCTATACTATAGAGTCAAAGCTGGAAGGGCCATTAGGCTCTCTATGTAACTTCTTCATCTTACCAGATGGGAAACTGAGGTCCAGCAAGGTTAAATGATTTGCTCATGTCATATGGCTTCTAACTCTAAATTCAGAACTCCATTAATGATGTTTCGTTCCTTAGTGCTATATTCCCTTACTAGAACAAGTCCCTGAGGCTTACTCTAGTACTAGGTTTATGGCAGTCCCTTTATAAAAGGTTTGCTAGAGCCAATTCAAAGTATGTTCACACAGAGCACTGGTAGCACTATCACTTAGCACTTATGTAGCAATTTAAGGCTTGCAAAGTACTTGATATCTTGTTGGAGAACAGCCTTGGGAGGTAGATGCTGTTATTAGCCCCATTTTACAGATGAGGAACCTGAGGACGAAGGCAGTTAAGTGACTTGCCCAACATTATAGACACAGATAGTATCTGAAAGAGGATTTGAAATTTATTCTAGTATTGATTATTATCTATTTATTCTATTCTTCTGAGTCCAGAGTTACCTAGCCATCTAAAACATATCATTTGATTTGCTTCCTTCCCCATTGCCTCCATTTTGCTCATAAAAAAAAAGGGAAATAGAGGGGTTAAGTGATTTGCTCAAGGTTACAGAGTAAGCTGCAATTCTTAGAAGCCTTTTGCTTTTTCTATGATACACACAATTGACTCTGAGTTCAAAATTATTAGAGAAAGACCCTTGAGAAAGTAGCAAAGTGGATAGTGAAGGCAACTGGAACTTCAGGCAAGGACAGGAAATCAAGTCTTCTCGTGGCCCATCCAAGCCACTGAAAGATGAAAAAACCAAGAGCCAAGGTCTCAGTTACAGCGAGTTTGAATAGAATAGCCCCACAAGGCCCATTCATAGTTTACTTTATCTCTGAATATATTAGGTACAAAGTATTACTTTGTCAACAGAGCTGGAAGGGCCCTTTAGGGGCCATCCAGTCCAATCCATGCCTGAACAAGAATTCCCCTGACAGCATACCAGATAAGTACCTCTCAGACAGCCCCCTCTACTTTTGGAGAGCTCTAATCATTAAGACATTTTTCCTTACATCAAGGCCAAATTTATCTCTTTGAAACATCTACTTACTGCTCTTTAGTTCTACCCTCTGGGGCCAAGTAGAACACGACTAATCCCTCTTCCATAAAATCGCCCTTCAAATAACCGAAGACAACAATCATGTTTCCTCTAAGTCTTCTCTTTTGGTTAAACATACCCAGTTCCTTCAACTGATTCTCATCATGGGATGATTTCAAGGATCTTCCCCAGCCTGGTTACCATTCTCTACAGTGGTTCTCAACCTTCCTAACGCTGCAACCCTTTAATACAGCTCCTCATGTTGTGGTGACCCCCAACCATAAAATTATTTTCATTGCTACTTCATAACTGTAATTTTGCTACTGTTATGAATCGTAATGTAAATATCTGATATGCAGGATGTATTTTCATTGTTACAAATCGAACATAACCCAAAGGTTGAGAACCGCTACTATAGGAGATGTTCAACTCATCAATATCCCTCCCTAAACTATGTTGACCAAAACGGAGCCAGATACTTCAAGTATGGTCTGAACAGTACAGAGGAGAGGGGGACTATTACTTCCCTAGTACTGCATACCACGGCCTTCAACACAGCCTGAAATCTACTAAGGGTACCAGGGAGAGGGGAACAGAGGGGGATAGATGCCTTATTCCATTGTTTTTATATTGAGCTCTCAGCCCACTAAAACTCCACATTTATTTCAGACAGACTACTGGCTAGCCACATCTCCTACCTTATACTTAAAATCCCTTTTAACTTTTTTTTTCCCCTTTTCTCCCTAGACCAGGGATTCTTAACTTTTGTTGTGTCAAGGACCTCTTCTCAAAATAATCCCTTTAAATTCATAAAATATAAGATTACAAAGGAAACCAATTGCCTTGACATAGTTTCATAGACCCCTACCTCTAGACCAGCAGTGTGCTGGTAAACATTTAAGAATCAGTTTTCCACAAAATAAGTAAATAAAGGAAGAAAGAAAGATAAAAAAAGACAGGAAGGAAGAAAGAAGTACAGCACAAGGTTAAATCTGTATTATTAACATTTTCTCCATTGCTTTCAAGCGTCTAGACAATGAATGATAAATCAAGCCATGATTTGTAATGTTTTCCAATTTTGGAGGTACAAAGATTCAACCTGAATATTTAACAATGGGATCCTCCAACTGTCTCCCGCACATACCAGTGACCCACCTAATTTAATCATTGATCTCTGCTAAAATTACCACTGAGGGAAAATATGAAAAAGTGACAATAAATACAATTAACCCTGGACTGGGTAGGAGGGGAAGGGAGAAACAGGCTGCTAACATTACCACAAGTCATTAACCCTGCCCAGGAAGAATGTGGTAGTATGGGAAGGGTGATGGTGGTGGTAGTAGAAGTTTTTTTGGCACAGCCCTACTATCAATCACATCAGAAGGGGAGGAAAAAAAACCTTCATTAATTTGGTATAACTGGTCCCAGCCTGCTGAGCTATATAGCAGGGTTGTACATATACAGAATCCCATAAATAGTCTCTCATCAGAACAGCCTTTCTTTAGCCAAAGGTAGTCATGGTTCCCAGGCCAGCCAGGCCATGAATAGTCATTACTTATTTAAAAAGTTACTGAGTTCCTGTAATTCCGTTCTCTTGCAATGTGAGGTGTGGGAAAATAACACCCACACGCAGCAAGCCCAACTGGTATAGGATAACCATTTTGCTTCTAGGAGTAGTCAAGGAGGTTTACCAAGTTCTCTTTCTCACTTGCTAAACTATTGCTAATCAGAGAAAGTCAAGGACCTTCTGCTCCTCCACATCCATAAGGTTCAGTTTAAAAATGAAGTTTCTAAAGTAAGTTATCTGCTGTCCCACTATTCTCTTCCTGCCCTTAATCTATTCCATGGGTTTGAGAGAAAAGTGCCTAATTTTAGGCAGGCAGGATGTTAAATCCAGTACTTTTTCAAGGGCATTTATTGCTTAGAGGGTAAATACAAAAGCAGGAGATCAGGTCCTATGTCTGCGGTACAATCTGAGAAACTCCCTTTAAAAAATCTCTCCCACCAGCTTTCTACAGTCTTTCTAAAATCCAGTTATAGATATCAGGGGTGTGTTGGTAAATGTTTAACATCTGACCCTCTGCCAAAAAAAAAAAAGTCAGAACATTCACTTTAATCTGAATTACTGAAAATTTCTCCATCACTTTTTAAAGTTGAGACAATTAATAAAATAATAACTCAAACCCTCAATGTAGCATTTGCTGATTTCTGAGGCATAAATGCTCACACTGAAAATTTAACAATCCACTCTCTAGTGAGGTAGCACAATGGATAGAGGGCTGGGCTGGAGTCCAGACGACTCATCTCCTTGAGTTCAAATCTGATTGTGTGGCCCTAGGCAAGTCATTTAATCCAGTTTGCCTCAGTTTCCCCATCTGTCAAATGAGTTGAATCTTAGCCAAGAAAACCAAAGTTCACAGGGTCACACACAGTGAGACGTGACTGAACAACAATAAGAACAACAAGCCAGTTACCAACTAACTCCAGCATATCCCTGGGGATACTTCTATAAGAGCACAATATTGGATGAACCCAATTCAGGGGGAAACTAGTCCCATAGGAAAAGAAGTAAACTGAAGGCAAGCATGTCTTAGGACTTAGATGGAAGGTGGAAGCAGGGCTGAGCTGAGTTGGGCTTATCTCAGTCTACCAGCCTGACAGTAGTGGATGGAACTCTGTGGTGGAGTCTGGTTATAAATGTCTTAATGTCATAAAAGTTGTAAAGACAACATTGATCAGGGCAAAGCCGTCCAGATATGTCTGGGCTCCATTGGCTATGGCTTCTCTCCAGAAGATGCCTGTTAAAACATAAGTTTTCTCTGAGGGTGGGGAAGGGGAGCAGAGTAACAAAGTGTCAAAACCACTTTGTTTTACTTTATCAGTTTATCTGGAAAGCAGGGAAGGGGCCCTAAGGGAAAGGGTGCAGAAAATAGATAAATTTTGTTGAAGGAAGGACCAGGAGGCAAAAAGCATGACTTGATGTATTATGGATCACTGTACATAGAACAGGTGAGATCACTAAAAGGAAGAACAACCCCCCAAGACACGTGTCAGAGTGAGTTCTTCCTGTGGTTGGGCCTGAATGTGCTGAAGACGGAAGATTAATGCAAACAAGCTACGAGGTTTAAAGGTTCTATAGATACCTCCAAGAACTTGTGTTCTTAGCAATTTACTGTCCCACCTCTTGTCCCCCAAATAAAAATAAGTTAATACACAGTATATTCACCATACCAGAATATCCCGGGGTTAAAACTGAGACTCCAGCAGTCATGTTCTTCCACACTTGACCAGGGGTCAAAGGTACCATGGCCTTGGCTTTGAAGTTAGGCATTGGAGCACTTGAGTGGACAGCACCAGTGTTTGGATGGATACTATCTATGACTTCTTGGAGGAAGCTCAGAGCAGTGCGAGAGGTCTTCAAGGAAGGGGAGTGCTCAGTTAGGCTGCTAGGAGATATAGAATCCCACACAAACCCACTGGAGGTTGTCACTTCCTTGGAGCTTCCCTGATCTAGGAGCTCCTCACTGAGATGTCTGATATTTTCCAAAGTGCTAGACTGAGCTGGATCCAAGCTGACTCCCCTGCTCACCTCATGCCTTGTTGGGGAGGTTTCCCCAACTCTCCCTTTGCCGGTGGCACTGGATTCTGGTGCTACCTGTTCATCAATGAACAGGAGATTTGAGGACAGTTCTTCTTCAGGGATGTTTGAAGGACCTGTGACAGACTCATCAATTCTGGGCCTGATTTCTAGAAATTTTTTTCCTTTAACCAGCATCACATGGCTGAAACTCTGGTAGAGATGATCATGGTTATACACAGCACCTTGGGGTTCTCTTATACTCTGAGCAGTTAAGGGTGAATAAAGGTTGGAAGACTTAGTAATAACAAGGTCCCCTTGCCATACAAGCTTTTCTGTTTTAGTGGTGATCCAAGGCATTCTCTGTTCCTGAACACTGGAAGATGGAAGAAGCCTGTCAGGAATGCCTACAGGTTTCAGAGGTAGCTCTCTCAAGGGGAAAGTCTTAGAAGGCCAATGAGGATGAATAATCAATGAGTCTCCAAGCAAACTATCTTGAGAAGCTTTATTTTCTGGTTTGTACCTATAGGAAGTAACTGGGATCAATGTCATGCTGAGTGCGTCTCTTCCAGCTGAATTTTTTATCATCTCTGTTGGTCTGTTGAGCTCCTGCCTAAGTGAGATGGGTAGTGACTTTTGGTTCTTTATCAATGGCCCTTTAGCAAGAATCAGAGGAAGGAGGCCATGAGGATGCTTCCATTCAAGGGCCTTTCCTTCTCCCTCTATTAACTCCTTGTTCTTCGGCATCAATATTTCAGTCACCATTTGGCTTTTGTTCTCCAGACCCATATAGATGGTGTTCAGGTTTGGAAAGCTCCCAGACTGTGGTTTTGTCATTAGCTCAGGATGAGAATCCATCTTACTTAGAATCCTCTCTCTGAGTCTCCGAGAAGTTGCTAAGGGAGAAGCAATGGCAGGTTTAGGAGGGACTTGTCTCTCCGGGTCTGTGAAGACAAAATACTGGCCTTCAAAAGCTGGGATGTGTCTAGGACAAGATCTCACAGAGAGGAACACTATATGTACAGCCAGGGCTTGAGTAGCAAAAATCAAAGTACCTTGACTTTTACATGCATAGAAGGTTTTCCTTTCCACACTTGATGAGACCCCTTGAAAAATGATTTTGTCCTGGTTTTGGTCACAGTTCTCAGGCCCCTCAAATCTTTTGATGTAAACAACAATGTGTTTCTTGGACCCTGCCCAGATAGTCCAGTTACAACAGACGTATAACCAAGAACTGTTTAGATTCTCTGGCAATGAAAAAGTTCCAAAGTTATCTTTCAAAACCACATGGCATCTTTTCATGGGAATACAGGCCACCATGTTGGTTGAAGTGAGCACCTCTGTTGGGAGTTAGGGGAAGTGGTAAGGGTGAAAAACAAAAAGCCAAATCAGTGAAGATACCTTAATATAAGACTTTCAAAGAAGCTATATTTGGGTATGTTAACTTGAAATGAAGGGATCTATATGATTTCTTATAGCAGGCAGCTCTTAGTCAACCTTGGTACCATCATGGCATAGCACTCTAATTGGGAGCCTTGGAGTCATATTGGGACAATGAGAATCTCCTAAAAAAATTCCTTTCCTGGCTAAACACAATTTTCTGTCCTCCTGATCTCTACCAGTAAATACAATTCTCTGTTTCTCTCAACCACTCATACCTCATTCCATTTGTTCTAGGACTCACATCCAGGGCTCCACATTCCTTAAGACCAACCTTACTCTTTTCCCACATGATTAGTCTTGAGTAAAACTGAAAGTCCACAAAGCACCATTGGGCTCAGTTCAAACATAAATACCATCTGATACCAAAGACCATTGAGATTAGTTTCCTAATGTGTGTATGTGTGTGTGTGTGTGTGTGTGTGTTCTACTTGTTAACACATAGTATATGGACACTTTCTCAGAATAACGATTTTAGCTAATTGAATAAGTGCTAAATTTTAATCAGAGATTAATGAAAACAAAGATGTAACTTTCTTCCTATACAAGGAAGTGTTGTATATCACTCTCTAAAATCTACCCATGAGCCAAAGGGTCCATGAAATCCAGGCAAAGAATCCCTGATTTAGATTAAAAGTTAAAGCAGAATACAGAGACCTCATTGCTATCTTTTCTCTGTCTAGAGTCCTGTACTCAGTGCTTAATTTGAACATTACAAGGGCACCTGGATAGGGCTTAGTTAGCTATCTTTAAAAAGGGTCATTTGTTGAAACTCCTTATTTAGGGTTAAAAGAATGACCAAATTTAACTGGATACAAGACAAATACAAAATCAAAAGCTTACGATTGGAGTCTTGAAGCTTTTTGTCCTCTAAAAGGTTTGTATCTTTAGACCAGACAGCTAATGATGACGAGACTGCAGAAAGGTCCCCAGTCTGGTCCCGCTTTCCCAAGGACATTGCTGGAACACCAGGGATCAACGATGTAAAGTTGAATTTGGTAAGTTTCTGATCCTTTCCAAGTGAGTTGGAGGATTTCCAAAGGCTGCTTTCATTCACCAGAGCATCCTTCTTTGAGGGCTGAACAGTCACTTCATTCTGAATTTCATCAGGCTCTGAAGAGAAAGTCATGATCCTGGTAGGGATCCATTGCAGAGCTGACAGGGGAGTCATTTTATAAGTCTTAGTTACCAAGGGAATCTCACTTCCTGAAGAAGCATGTCTACCTTGTGAAAGCTCACCTTTAGGAACTAGTTCAGAGATACTTTGCATTTTTTTATCAATAAAGTGTTCACCTTCTAACAGGTCAGAGAGATTCCTTAAGTCAAGTGCAAGACATTTAGGACATGACACAGAGGTAGCAAAATCCACATTCCTCGAAGTAAAAAAGGCAAGAGGCTCAGTTTTTCCCACACTTGTAAACATTTCCCCTAAAGCAGCCCAGGAGTGACTTGATAGACTGCTAAGAGCAAGCTCATCTTCATTTATACTCAGTGTAGGAGTGGGCAGGAAGGCAAGAGATACCATTGCTGGATTGGAGAAATAATGTTCCATGTTGCTCTCAGCAAAGTCTGAATGGTAGTTCAAGGGGATCTCAAGAGAGAACATAGTAGCCACCATGCTCTCTTCATGATTCACTGAAGCGAAAGGTGTGGTTATACTTTGAACAAAAAGCATGGAGTCTAACTCAGCTCTAGTCTCAACTGAGGTCACGGAAGGCCACTTGACCTTTAGCATGGCCATTGGGGTTAAGGTCAAAGGGATCCCCAAAGACTGCTCAGTTGTCACTTGCTCATTGTGGTAGGCTGAGGTAGGCACTGGAATATCTTGGAGAGCCCACTCAGAAACAATCTCAGATATAACCACTTGGGGAGAAGTTGGGGTCAACTCAGCAACAAATAGACTCTCCTGGTAAGTGGTAAAAGGGAGAGACCTTTCTTGACCAAGCATAAACTTTAGATCTGTTTCAACAGAACTCACTTGATGTCTACTGGGGACCTCTTCAGAAGCTGTACTGCTGGCCAAGTTTTCTGTCTCTGCTGGCCCTAGAAGTGAGCTGGCTGTTTGGAGAAGCAGCTCTAGCTCCCCCTCAGCTCTGACCATTGTGGACCTAATGGAGATGGTAGAAGGCAGTTCAGGGACTAAGCTTATTCCATCAGCAGATGCCACTATGAGGGTGAGCCCTGCTTCATTGAAGATTTCTGGAGAATTCAACCAAATCATACCACTATCCCCCAGAGTTTTTATGGTTCCAAGGGAAATGACAACTCCCGAATGTGAGTCAGTCAGTAAGTCACCACCTTTAAAAGACTTAGAAAAACCCACAGCAGTATGAACTGTTGGAACCACAGGGATCAAGTGCAAGGAACTTTCAAGGGGAAACTGAGTTTCACTGGCCAAGGAGATACCAGACATGTGATTCCCCATAGAATTAGGGGATAAAGTCACTGATTCATGAGTCAGGACTTCAGTCTGCAGAATGGGTTGCTGTTCACTTCCAGGCAGACTGCTCCATATCTGGGAGGGGCTGATCTGGGTCTTCTCATTTTTAGAATGTCCAGTCTTTTCAAGGAATTCTGAATCTGAGACAATAATAAAAATCGAATGGCTTATGGGAATTGGCTTAATGTTTATTGGCACATCCTCTGAAGTAGGAATTAAGTAGTCAGTTTGATTATCTGTGCTTCCTGATTTGATATTTATGTACCAATCTTCCATTATAGTTGATTGCTCAGGACCCAAGAAGTAAGGGGTATTTTCATAAAGAATTTCTCTATCAACTGCTGAGCCATCCATAGTAGACCCAGGGGAAAGAATGCTCTTTCCTTCTATAATTTCCAACCATCTAGTATCAAGGGCTGCAGTTTTCCTTAGAGCTTTGGAAAATAATTCATCTCCAAGGCTAATCTCACCCACACCTAGCGTTTTTGTTACCATGATGCCATCAGCATGGGATTTATCAGATGGCCTCTCAGAGTAGGGTAAAGAGGTCTCAGAAAACTCAACCTTCTCTCTTTTCCATGTGTAAGATCCCTCTGGCTGAAGAGCTTTTGACAGCATTAGTTCAGGAGAGGCCATCTCTATATCCCCTTGAGACATAACAACAGGTATTTCAACCTTTGATTCAATACTACTGTAGGGAAGCTTGTTGGAAGGTCTTTGAAAAGGCATTTGAGAAGTTGGCTCCTCTCTCTGTGAAGCTTTTGCCCTGGGATCTCTGAAGATATAATATTTCCCTCTAAAGTGTCTGTATCGATGGCTCTGGCCATAGTTCTTCAACAGCAATGCCACATTGACAGCCAAGGCCTGAGTTGCATAGATGTGCACTCTCTTGTTCCAACAAGCATAGGCAATGGTGCTTTCTACAACAGAGGCAACTCCCTGAAATATAATTTTATCTGGGTTTTCTTCACAGTCCTTGCTTCCCCTAAATCCTTGAACATAGATGATAATGTGATTTCTGGGACCTGCCCAGATGGTCCAGTTACACCAGACATTCTTAAAGTGGCGGTTCCGAATGACTGGGATGGTAAACTCCCCCATTTTATTCTTCAAGATGGCATGACAGCGTCTCACAGGTACATAAATTTCAGTCCAAGATAATATCCTCTCTGCAAGGGAAAGAGATAAGACAGGGATAATGAGAAGAAATAATTAGGTGTTAATGTTCCAAATAATCAAGCTCTTACATTGGGAGGTAGCTTGGTATGCTGTAAAAGTACCCTTTATTACAGTCAAAGCACTTGGGTAAAACATCCCACTTCTGACACTTATTATCTATCACTCATTTCTCTCAGTCCATTTCTTCATCTATAAAATAAGGGGGCTGGATTAGATGACCTTGAAGGGTCCTTTAAGCTCCAAATCTCTAAGTCTGTGATCATTTCATATATGGTCCAGCAGAGATATAAGAAAATGAGAAAAGGAAGACAAAAGGGAACAGTGAATGAAACCCTTACCAAATGACCAAAAGAGCATCTCTAAACCCATAAGTAAACAAGACTCTACAATATCCTTAATAAGCAGTCATCCAACCTTGGTTTGATGACCTTCCATGCCCAGGGATTTACTACCTCCCAATGTAGTCCATTGTTAGGAAATTTTCCTTATATCAAGCCTAAGCCTCTCTCTCCGTTACCCATTGCTCCTGATCTCATCTTTTGGGGCCAAACAGAGCAAGTCTAATCTCTTCCACATGAAGACCCTTTGAATACTAGAAGATTGTTATCATGTTCCCCCCTCCCTGTTTTCTCCTTTTCTCCTGTATATGTATTTATATATATATATATACATATATATGTATATATATGTATGTGTGTGCACGTGCGTGCGTGTGCGCGTGCGTGCGTGTGCATGTGTATGTGTGTGTATATGTATATGTATATATAAAATATATAAACTGGAGAGGAGAAAACAGCTCATATATACACATGTACACACAAGTATGTGCATGTATATGTCCTTCCTAAAACATGGTTTTCTGAAGTAAAGCAAAGAGACTCCTTTGGAGGTCTCTCTTCATTCATTTGGGTAACCCTCAATTTTAATCCTTTGGAGAGTGTGATATTCAATTATTTATTGCCATATATCACTGAAAGAATATTTTTAAAGTGGGCTTTTGTTTCAGGAAGAAGCATTAAGTCAACTAAAATCACTGCACCATTTCCCAAAGGCAATCTAGCCTATCTTTTTAACTGTCTAAATCCCAAGAAAGACAAAATTCACAGAAGAACAGACAATAAGATCCATAATCTCATATATGTATATATACATATATATGCGTATATGTGTGTGCACATATGCGTGTGTGTGGGTGCGCACGTATGCGTGTGTGTGGGTGCGCACGTATGCGTGTGTGTGCGCACGTATGCGTGTGCGTGCGCACGTGTGCATGTGTGCACGTGCACATATGCATATATACATATATATGTATATATACATTTATATGTGTATATATACACAGACATATATATACACATATATATGTATATATATATATACACATTTATATGTGTATATGTATACACATACATATATACACACACACACACACACACACATGCATGATATATGGATAACAAGCAAGAGAATCAGGGCTTTGGAACTTGCCACCTCCAATTTTCAGTCCTTTCTGTTCAATGTGAAGCCCCGAAGTTAGATCTGATACAGGTCTATATTCACTTTTTCTCATGCTGGACAAAAGTTTCAAGACAGCTGTGTGGACCATATTACCTGTGGACCATATTACCTACGGCAGATGTTTATCATCAGTTTGCTGAATTTGGATTGAATCTGGAAGCTACCATATACTAATACAAAAGGAAGACCACTTAGTATGCATTTCAAACTTAGGTATCCATAATTCTACCTTTCATTGCTCATACCCATTTCCTATGTGAAAAGAGATACAACATTAGTATAGTGAGAGAAGAGTTATGAAAATTTGGGTTTTGTTTGACTCTGGACAAGTCAATCAACCTCTCAGATCCTCAAGCATTTCTCTAAGCCTAAATTGCAGAGGAAATGCCAATCTTTAATTGTGGAGGGAGTTTCCACACTGGATATTCCCTACACCAGTGTGATCACAGGTCTAACAAAGAAGCATACAGAAAAACAGTTATGATTTCAAAGCAGTGTGTGTGTGTGTGTGTGTGTGTGTGTGTGTGTGTGTTTACACATGGCTATATAATGTCTCCTGGGTAACTGCCCTCTCTAGATTTAAGCCAACACTGACTACGGACTCTGCTGTCTTTCATAGGGAACAGCCCACCTTTATAATAACTATGAATGAATTTTTAGACAGGAGCAAGCCCTAAGCCAAGTCTACAGATCGGCCATTTTGTCCTCTTGATATGGGGCAGAGGGGTAAGGATTCCATCCTTTATTCTTCTGTCTCCTCTAGAAGGCTGAGTACCTCAGGATCATGGGTTTAGAGTGAGAAATACTCTCTGTGGTCATCTACTCCAGCCTCTTCATTTTACAAGTGAGGAAACTGAGGCCCAGAAGTGACTTGTCCAAGGTCACACAGGTAATATGTAGCAGATCCAGAATTATTACCCATGTCCTCTACCTTCAGACTATCCCTTGTGTTTAAACATTTGACTGAGAGGAAATGTGGTCAGGGTTGGTGAGGAGCTTCTCCCCTACTCGCCATATATTTTCCCCAGAAGGCAGACTTTGTTTTCAAAGTTCTGAGAAGTTACAAATCTGGTTCTTTAATAATAAATCAAGCTCCTAAAAAGCACCTGCTCCCTAGGGGTTGCTCAACTGGAGAAGAAATCTAAAGCAGGGGTTCTTCCCCTTTTTTCATGTCATGAACCTTTTAGCAGAACTTAAAAAAATTTTTTTTAGCATTTATTATCAATAAATAAAAATATATTTGTTAAGCACTTACCATATTACAGAACCTGTGCTAAATGCTGGGGATACAAATTGAAACAAGCAAGGCAGTTTCTGCCATCAAGGTGATCACATTTTAATGCACAGAGATGGGAATGGCAACTAGAGTAATTGTGCAATTGACCGCCATGAACTTAGTAGGAATGGGACTGCTGAGATGCTGGCTGTTCTTAGAGCAAGAGTTGGAAGAGAAGGGGAGATTTAGCATTTAGCACATGGCAGGGGGAAGGGCTAGAAATGACGTGGTGGGTCTGAGATCCGGCAAGACAAGTGAAGTGCTCACCATCAGAGCCAAAAGAAAAGATAGCATTACAAAGTTAACCAAGTATATTGAAATAAATATGTATTTTTCCCTACCCAAACTCACAGATTTCTATGAAAATCTACACATGGATCCCATTTTAAGAAATCCCAGGCTCACAGAACCATACTCACCAGACTCAGCACGATGGAGATCCTGAAACTCTCTTACCTGTAGGGAAGGAAGCGGCAGAGGGGAGGAAGGGGCAGAGGGGAGTGTTGTCAGTGGAAGAAGTGGTTATATCATGACTACTCCCAAACTCATGATGAAAGCACTAATTTAGAACACCTCTCAATTTGCAGCCTTCCTGCCTTCAATCTTCCCCTCTGTTCCTTGTCTTGACATTTTGGGGACTTTTAGTTTAGGTCTTAAGACTAGATCTTTGCTATCATTTTTAGAGCTCAGAGGTTAATACAGCTACAATGCCCACGTTATAGAGTTGGAAGGGACCTCAGAGCCCACCTAGTTCAACTCCTACTTAAAAGGGGACCCTCTCCCTGTGCCCCACCCACTACCACCCATCTGGCTAGGACTTCACTGAGGGGAGTCCACTATTTCCCAAAGCAGCCCATTCTACCTGTGGAAAGCTCCAATTGTTAAGGAATTTTTCCTACATTTCCCTCCTTTGTAATTCCCTCCCATTGCTCCTGGTTCTGCCCTCTGAGACCAAGCAGAACAAGTCTCATCTTTCTTCCACAAGACAGACCTTCAAATACTTGAATACTGTCACATTCCCCTCCCCTCAACCCTCTCCTCAATCTTTTCTTTTCCAGATTAAACATCCCCAGTTCCTTTGACCTGTTGTACTTATCCCCACACTCAGTACAGGTAGGACTCTCCCAATCCCCAACTTCCCCTTCATAACTAGGTCTCCACCCAAGAGCTTTGCAACCACCCCCTTGAGGACTCACCGTATCATCTTTAGGGGAACCACGAGACAGTCCTGAGCCTCCATTCAGCAAGTGAAAAAGGCAGAGGAAGAAAAGATGCACCTGAAGGGGCAAAGGCCACATCCTGACAATTCCATGCATTACCTCCCCTGGAAGCCCAGCTCTCAGCTTCCTTCTGACAACAACCAACCCCTCTCTACCAAGCAGTCTTTGGATTTGATTTGCCTTAACACTGGGTAAGGAGTGAAGGGGGAGGGTAATTAACGGATAGCTTATCCCTTCACCTGTTACCTCTTGACCTAATTAACCACAGTGGCACTAATTAACACGGGGCCTTGCAGACAAAAGGGGATGGTGAATGTGATTGTTATAATTCTCAGAGATTTTCCTCCATTCCCAGCTGTGGACAAAGTAAGAACTATGAAAGTCTTGAAAATTCTCTGGGATAGAACTAGTGATTCTCTGGTGCTGCCCGTCTGCATCCCTTTTCTGGATTATTTCATTTTTATCCATGTCTGATTACTTCTTCCTTAAGTGAAGTGGAAAGGGTCAACAGGTTTCTTCTTCTAAGTCTATTTGCATTTTAAGTTTCATTTCTTTTATCTCCTGTCAAAAGGATTCTAAGTAAAGTGAAAGATTATTTTTTTTAGATAAAGGAAACTTTCTATGCTCTTAAAAACACACTTTTAGCCCGCAGGAAGGTTTATATATCTATATACATATAGATATAAGTAGACACACTTTCACATACACACACATATACATCACATATATATATATATATACCTACTCCTGTATATGTATATATAATGTTCCATTATTCCTACTCTTATATATGACACACACATATCATATATGATCTTCATTATTCCTATTTCTTGTCTTCTTCCATTTGGAATAAAAAGAGAACACCTCAAGTGTAGACTTTATCTAAACTCAAACAATTCACTCAGTTTCTCTAATGACCCCTGCCTATATGAGAGACTAGTACATAGTCTCTTGTATACTTAGAAACTAATATGTCTCTCCTATACTCATCTCTATACTTAGAGATAGGTGGCAATTCACTTTCCCTAATGACTATTGCCTACAGGAGTGAGAAATCCAAACAGCCTCCCACCTTTCCTGCTTCAGTCCCATTCAGAGTTCTCTTGGAACTGTTACATATTTAAAAATCATTTTCTTTCCTAGACTCACTTCCATTTAACCTTTTGCTAGCTTCGCTGGTCAGGGGTCACTTAGAGCCTGAAAGGATAGAAAGCTCTCTCCATATATTTCTTCTCTGGTTGACATTCAGGTGTTAAGAGGAGCAATCCCCAGAGTGTTTCCCAAGGATAAACACTCTTCTTGAATCTCTCATAATCCAAATACAGGAGCAATCTAGTTAGACAACTAGTTAAATAAAGATATATTCAGCATCTATGTCCTGGGCACTATGGTAATTGCTGGGGATATAAACACAACGCATAAAGGGGAGTTGGAAGGGGAAGGGGATGGGTGGGATGGCACGAATACGGCCAAGGAAGTGGTGTGAGGGCCTGGATCCAGACAAGATAAGACAAAAATTCACCTGTCAGAGCCAGGAGATGTAAGGATATAGTCCAAAGTAGGGAGGAGGAGAGGACTTGAGGACAGTGGCCAGAGGGTAGGTGGCATCGCAAAGAGATGGCCAGGAGGAGCTAAAAAGCCATTGGAAAGACATATAGTCTTTAGCCTAGGAGGGACCTCAGAATTCATTTATAGGACCATAGATCTGGAGCCAGTAGACACCTTACATTGTGATACAGTACCCTGGTCCTGGGTTCAAGTCCCAGTTCCTCCTTCTGTAAAATGGGGGGTTGATCTAGATGACCTCTGAGATCACTTATAGCTCTGAATCTAAATCTCATTTTGTGAATGAGAGAACCAAGGTCCCAGAGAGGCAGTGGCTTGTCTAGGGTCACATATGATAGAGCTGGGATTTGAACCTTGTGATTCTCAATTGAGTGTTCATTTTGCTGCCTATGCTGCCTTTCATTGCTTTTACTTCCCTTTTTACCCTGAGAGTGTAAGTATGACAGGGTGTCCAGGTATTGTACTGGGTCCTCATTGCCACCCACAGATGAGGACTTGGTTCTAGCATAGACAATGCCTTCCTATACATTTGAGGATGACTCATGGAGTCATGATTTGAGTTTTGCCCTTGGATCAGGATCTTTAAAAGGTGAGAAAGGATACATAGAGATAGATGGAGAAGACTAGAACTGGCATAGGCCAGATTAGGAAAACAACACCTGGTCAGACATAGACTCCAGTTTCTTGGAGAGAAGTTCATGCAGCTTTTTTGTAGTCTCCCCAGGGAGCTGAATCACCCCAGGAGATGAGGAAACGTTATCATTCTTTGGTGGACATAGCTCCTTGAGAAGCTGTGCAAACTTCTGGAGCCTGTCTGTGTCTGACCAGTTCTTACCTGGCCATCTAGCTGGTACTCACTCTGTCTTTGCTTTCCATTTTAAAAGTCCAGGGCCTTAGCTCAGAGGTATGACTAGCAAGGACTCAATCAACAATCCTCAAATGTGATGCTAATAGGAATGCCTCAACACTTGCTGGAGAGACGTCTTCCACCCTTGAACAAACATCCAGTGGGTAGCCATGGAAACTTTTATACTTTGTATAGGGAGGAAACATCAGTGCCAGATTCATGTCCTTATCAAGAGATAGCAATGAGGACCTAGGACAATGCCTGCGTACTCACTCCCTACATAACACTCAAGAAGATCAATTTTCTGTCTTTGCCAGGGAATCCCTCTCACCTGTAAGAAAAGAAACATTCTCCCCTCCCCCATTCCAGAACCACCCAGAGAGCTTCTTTTAGTCTATGACAAGTATGATTGATGGCCCAAGTACTGCCAGGATTTTTATACAACTGGGGAATTCCAGACATGTTCTCATAATCAGTCCATCCTGGCAGACACTACCAGAATTAATTACTTCTCCCCAGACCCATTGCCTAGGAGCTGAGCACTGCAGATTTGAGAGCTCTGAAATGCTAAATAGCAGCCAAAGATACAAACTTCAGCCTGTCTGCCCATGTTTGGGGAGAAGCTTGGCTTCTGTTCTCTATACCATAACGGTTACTGCTCTTCCATTCCACCTTCCTTGACCTGGGACCCACAGGCTCAGCAGGGTCAATTCAGCTGACCAAAGCCTCCCCAGTTTGAACAGTCAAGGAGCAGAAGAAAAAGAGACATTGGGGAAGTTCTTACAATCAATCAATATACATTTACTAAGTGCCTACTATGTGCCATGCCTTGTGCTAAGGACTGGAAATATAAAAAGGCAAAAGACAATGTTTACGTTTAAGGAGCTCACAATTTAAGAGTGTGTGTGGGGGGGTAGAAAACGTGCAAATAAATATATACAAGCAAGCTATATACAGCATAAGTAAGAAATAATTAACAGAGGGAAGGAACTGAAATTAAGAGGGCCTGGGAAAGGCTTCCTATGAAAGATGACATTTTAGTTGGGATCTAAAGGAAGCCGGGGAAGTCGGTTGGCAGAGTTGAGGAGGAAGAGCTTGCCCGGCAGGTGAGACATCCAGAGAAAGTGCCAGGAATCAAGAGATGGAGTGTCTTGTTTGTGGAACAGCCAGGAGGCTACACACAGCGTCTGAGGCAGAATCTACCTACCAGTAAGCTAAGAAAGGTAACCAGGAATGTGGCCTGTTTAGCCGAAGAGCCAGACAGCCTTATCAGCTTCTGAAGCAGATTTAGTCAGTCAGCAAGCGTTAGTTAAGTACTTCTGATGCACCAGACGCCATGCTAAATTCTGGGATACAAGAACCAGGAGTCACAAACTGGCTGGAGAGGCAAGGCCTGGGGTCAAGGGACCAAGGGGTCAAGCTCAACAAAGCTCTCTTGTTATTATTGTTAAGTATTATTGTTAAGCCCTTTCCAAATGTTTCCTACCTACAGGCAGCTGGGTGATGCTGAGGTTGGCCCAGAGACACAATCCTAGTAAATATCGGATGCAAGAACTGGACATAGGGCTTTATAACTCCAAGCCCAGCATTCCATCCAGGACTCTTTACTTCCTCTAAAAATTTAGGGCTTTGCTGTAGTGGGTAGTTAAATTTTTAGTGCGAGCCTTTCTACCTCAGCAAACAGCAAATGCTCCAATCAGGGCTTGTTTCTTGGACTGTCTAGTCTTATCATAAAAGTGAAGATGCTAATAATGCAGACTACACTTAAAGGTGTGTTGAGTGACTTCGAAGAGCTGGTTGTTAAATGTTTATCAGCATACCACTGCCTAAAAGCCAACAATAACGACAAGAACAATAACCACAAAGATCGTACCTGAAGATTTATGATGCTTTGAATCTTACTTACGAAGTTAGGTGGCAAAGCAGATAGCGTGCTGGGCCTGGAGTCAAGAAGACTCACCTTCCTTTTTTTTTTTTTTTTTTTTTTTTTTGCTTTTTGGAGGGCAATTGGGGTTAAGTGACTTGCCCAAAGTCACATGGCTAGTTAGTGTGTCAAGTGTCTGAGGCCAGATTTGAACTCAGGTCCTCCTGACTCTAGGGCCAGTGCTCTATTCACTGCACCACCTAGCCACCCCAAGACTCATCTTCCTGAGTTTAAATCTGTCCTCAGACATTTACTAGCTGTGTGACCCTGGGCAAATCACTTAACCCTGTTTGCCTCTGTTTCCTCTTTTGTAAAAATGAGCTAGAAAAGAAAATGAAAAACCACTCCAGTACCTTTGCCAAGAAAATCCCAAATGGGATCACAAAAAGTTGGACATGACTGAAAATGACTCAGTAACAACATCTTATCAAGTGATTTAGAGAGTTATATGGCTAGGAAGTGTAAGGAAATTGAATTCAGACTGAGCCCCAATTGTTCCTTTACCTCTACTTATATCTAACACAGACCTTTTCTAGATTGCAGATGTTTGTGATCCGAGTTGATAGAGGATGTTCCCAAACACAAAGGGCGGATGGAAATCAAAGTTGTCTTCTTTTTGTGTAGGCATATGGTAGCTTACAAATTCGATCCAAATTCAACAAACAGAAGATAAGCTTCTACCATAGGTAATATGGTCTACACAACAGTTTTAAAACTTTCATCAAGGAAAAAGGAAAATAAATCTGTATCAGATCTAACTTTGGGGCTTCATAGTGAACAGAAAGAACTAAACATTGAAGGAGGTCAGTTCCAGAGCCCTGATTCTCAGACATTCTCTTCTCCATTTAACGGTAGTTTTTCTTGCCAAGACTTCCACATCTCGATTAACAGTTAATCCTACATGGACAAAGAAGGAATTGGTTTGGTTTGTACTGTGTTTTGTTTTCTCAAAAGGGGCATGATAGTATGAGAGGCATAGAATTCAGACCTGAAAATAAAATTAAAATTATTTTTAAAAAAATAGTTAATTCTACCCAGGTCCAGTGCTCAGAAGGTCAGGGAAGGAGCCCTCAATTAAAGTATAACCAAGAGAAGTGACTTTCTCATCTTGACATTGAAGAAAACTTGAGGATCACATAATTCAACTCCTTTACTTTAGAGATGAGGATGAGCCTGTAGTTATTTGAATGATAAGTAGCAAGGCTAGGATTTGAACCCAGATCCTCTCACTCTATGCCTCATTGCCTCTCCTGACTGGGTTGTCTGCCACTAGTTCTGCTCGATGGGTAGAAAACAGTCAATAGCACCTGGCCCTTATCAGTGAATAAAAGGAAGGAAAATACTGGTGGGGAAGGGGGAGCTCCAGCTAAATAGACTAAATAAAGGGATCATCTTCCTTATATAACACCATGCATTTATATTCCGAGGTTGGAATACTGTTTGTAGCTCTGCTTGCCAACACCTCATTAAAGATATAATAGAATTAAAGAAGGACCTGCCAAGTAAAATGCCAAGAAGAATGATACAAAGACAAAAGAGTTAGCTGGTGCACGGTGGACAGAGTGAGGATCTGAAAAGATTCTCATCACATTGGAGGACTACTGAGCCAAACTGAATAAGATGAAATTTAACAGGAATAAGTAGGAACTCTTACACTTGGGTCCAAAAATAGAGTTTACAAGTAGTGTACAACGTGGTGGAGATATGGTTAGAAAGATTTTTTTTTAAAAAAAAAGATCTGGAGCTTTTAATGAATTGCTTGCAATATGCATTGACAATATGATATGATATGGCAGACTCCCCTCCCCCCCCCCAAAAAAGCTAGTACAATCTTGGGTTTCCTTAAGAGAGTCACAGGGCTACTAATACTATCTAGCATCTATGTAGTGTGTGAAAGTTTGCAAAGCACCTTGCAAATGTTTTCTGATTTGATTCTCAAAACAACCCTGGGAAGTAGGAGTATTATTATCTCCATTTTAAGAATGAGGAAACTGAGTCTGAGTAATGTTAAATGACTTGCCCAGGGGTCATGAAGCTAGTAAGTGTCTGAGGTCAAATCTGAACTCAAGGATTCCTGACTCCAGGTCCAGCATTCTGTCCACTGTGCTACTTAACTGCCTTTACCATCCTATCTACCTCTGCTGAGTAGGGACTGGACCTGTGAATTCATTAATATAGGGAACTCCTAAGAGAGAAAACCCCGTCTACCAATGCAGGTCAGTATTTCCTCCTCAGCCAACAGATTTAGAAAGTTGCTCAAGTCACTGAGGAGTTAAGTGATTTGCTTGGGGTCACATAGCTAGTGTTGGAGGCAGAATTTCAACTCAGATCTTCCTAATTCCATGTCTAGTAGTCTTACTCACTGTTCTACCTAGCTGCCTCTCATTTTTTTTAATCCTGTCAACAAGTCTTAGAGGTAGATGCAATTATTATCTCCAGTTTGAAGATCCTGAAACTGAGGCAGAAAGGAGCTTTAAGTGACTTCTCTAGCTCACATAGCTAGCAAATGTCTGAGGCTATATTTGAACTACAGATGCAGTGCTCTATCCACTGTGTACCACCTATGTGCCTGGATAAAGTGAACACAGACTTGTTAAGCAATTCCTGAAATAATATTAGGATAAGGGTCCCCTTTTGAAACTTCATTAGGTAAATTTAGTAAAAAATAAATTTTTATTTTATTTATTATGTATATAGATGACAACGGACAACTAGGTGGCACAGTGGATAGAGTCAGGAAGACTCATCTTCTTGAGTTCAAATCTGACCAGTCACTTACTAACCATGTGACCCTGGGCAAGTCACTTAACCCTGTCTGCCTCAGTTTCCTCATCTGTAAAATGAGCTGGAGAAGGAAATGGCAAACCCTTCTAGTATCTTCCTCTCCCCCCTCAAAAAGAAACCCAAACAAGATCATGAAGAGTTGGACTCATCTAAAAAACAACTCAACAACAACAACAAGAAGGCAACGCGTAATGTATACAGAACTTTTTCGGTGTGGGTAATACTTCCAACAGAAATGACTACAAGTCATCCACACCTTCTTATCTTCCACTGGGTCCAAAAATAGAGTTTACAAGTAGTGTACAACGTGGTGGAGACACGGTTAGAAAGATTTTTTTTTAAAAAAAAGATCTGGAGCTTTTAATGAATTGCTTGCAATATGCATTGACAATATGATATGATATTGTTGTCAATCCCTCCCTTGTATCATGTTGAATCTTGACAGGCTACATCGATCTCCTCCTCCCGTCACAAGCCCAGATCCATTACCCTCCAATGTCTAAATCATCCCCTAAACCCTCTTCTCACCCTCTTTATTGTCCCCTAGGTGCTGGGGGCCCCTCTTGACTGCCTGACATTGAGTGGACTCCTGTGAAGACCGAGGAAGCGTCTATTAACCCTTTCTCTTGCTATATGACTAGCCTCCATCTGCTTCTGGTCATCGAACTGTCTGATGGTATCCTTTTTGATTCTTCTCTGCAATTCTTCATTAGTAATGCATCACAGCTTACTTGCCCCTCCCATGGGCCTCCTATTCTTTGCATCCCTAGGTGCCTTGTTTTAGTCACCTCAGACATGGAAGAAAGAGATCATGGAAGTCATACAGGATAGGGAAGTGAAAGGAAAGCCAGTGTAAATGAGGATCTGACTTACTTGCTTTTAAGTAGCAATAAGGGAGTAGTTACATGGGAGTAGATATGGCTGCATTCAAACCAGGGTTCCATAACCAACAGAGTCCATAAGGAACAACACAGGCAAGGGTATGGTTATCTTTTTCAGTGACTCAGACTCGGTTCCATGATTCAGAGTCATATACTATGACCATCTGGTGGTGGTCTTCCTCATGCCCCTGTCTATGGATGACTTTGTACAGGATGCAGCCAGGTGGTGCGGTGAATAGAATACTGGACTTGGAGTAAGGAAGACCTGAGTTCAAGTGTGGAACCATTAATTGTATGTCTCTGCACAAGTCACTGAACCTGTCTGCCTCAGTTCCTCTATCTGTAAAATGGGTAATAGCAGCTCTCTACCAAGAATGCTGTGAGGATAAAATGAGATAATATTTATAAAGTGCTTTGCAAACCTTAAAGTGTTATATAAATGCTAGATATTATTAGTACTACGGATAGCAGAGTGCCCTAAATGACATCTATGACCATTTAAGAGAATTCAACCTAAGTATCCACACAGAAATTAAAGGGAAAAAAATATGAAAAATCCTTATTATCTGAACCATCATATACAGTTAAATGAACTAGCCACTGAGCTGCTCCAGCAATACTCACATCTTGGACAGTGGACGATGAGCTGGGCCTGACAATGGACAGGAGGAGTAGAATGGGTTGGATTGCCTTTGGGAAATTGCAGTTCTTTCAATGATCCCAAGTTTTTTGCTAAAACAAAAACCCATCTTTTTTTTTAATCAGTAGAAGTTAATAAATGTATATAATGTATTATCCTTAGAAACTAAATAGATAAGAACTATAATTGGATTCAAAAGTATTTGGGCAAATTTATGAATAAACAAGCCATATATGATCACAAAGTTGAATATAATTAACCTTTAGGGTTGACATCAGAGATGATAACCATACCCTTGCCTGTGTTGTTCCTTATGGACTCTGTTGGTTATGGAACCCTAGTTTGAATGCAGCCATATCTACTCCCATGTAACTACTCCCTTATTGCTACTTAAAAGCAAGTAAGTCCGATCCTCATTTACACTGGCTTTCCTTTCACTTCCCTATCCTGTATGACTTCCATGATCTCTTTCTTCCATGTCTGAGGTGACTAAAACAAGGCACCTAGGGGACAATAAAGAGGGTGAGAAGAGGGTTTAGGGGATGATTTAGACATTGGAGGGTAATGGATCTGGGCTTGTGACGGGAGGAGGAGATCGATGTAGCCTGTCAAGATTCAACATGATACAAGGGAGGGATTGACAACAATGAAAAGCTTGGACAGAACAAAGGGAGACGAGGCGTCGAGTTTATAGACAATTCTATAAATGGCAGCAGCTGTTGAAAGATATGGGCTCGCCCGTAGTTGAAAGAGAAGCAAATAAAATAGAGTGCCCTTTGAGTAATGAATTCAAAGACATTTTCAACCACTGAGCATACAATTAGGAAGATTACAGAAGCCGCCATCTTTGAACATTTTCAAAGTACTGTGATGGAGTGGACAATACCTTGAGCTAAAGAAGCGAGCCCTGGTTTCTAGTACAGATGTTGCCCCAAATAGCCATATGACTCTAGACAATTCCTTAATTTCTCTTGATCTTAGTTTCCTCAAACTTCTCTCTGCATTCATGTAGTTCTATAACTATAGTATTTATGGTTTGCTTTTATTTTATTTATGTGACTACCCTGGAATCCTCTAGGACCTTCCAACAGACACTTGGATAGGCTGTCCTGGTACAGCTGCCTATAGTTTACTACATGTCTCTGAGAGGTGTCTACAGTCTAAGTCCTGTCTATTGCAAGCAATCATAGAGGCTGAGCAAGAGGTATTCAAGCTGTGACTACCAATAGTAAGTGCTCTTTTAATAATGTAAAACTGCCCTAAGACAAGTGAGGATAGAACTTCCAGACCTCGAACTCTATTATAAAGTGGAAGTCATCAAAATCATCTGGTATTGGCTAAAGAATAGAGAGAGAGATCAGTGGAACAGACTAGAGAAGGGAGATTCAGAAACAATGAAACTCTTAATATAATTCAGTGTTTGATAAAATAGAAAACATGAATTTCCTACTGAAAAACTCCCTTTTTGATAAAAAAAAAACTACTGGGAAAATTGGAAAACAATCTGGCAGAAATTAGACTTGGACCAATATTTATACCACACTCCATAATATGTTCTAAAATGGGTATGTGACCTTAATATTAAAGATCATATTCAAAAAATTAGAAGAGAAACAGATCATGTGCCTTTCTATGACTAGGAGATGTATTCTTCACCGGACAAGAGATAATGGCAATTATAAAAGATGAAATAGACAACTTTGATGACTTAAAACTGAAAAGCTTCTGCACAGAAAACATTAACGTAACTAGGATAAGAAGTGAAGTGGTCAAACAAGAAAAAAAAATCTTTGTATCAAATGTCTCTGATAATGGTTTGGAACTATACATACACATACATATATACATACATGCACACATATATGCGCAGATATAGATGTATAATGAGGGTTTGGAAAAATTATATACACATATACATATATGGATAGATATAGGTCTAATAGCCATTCCCCAATAAATGGCCAAAGGATATGAACAAACAATTCTTTTTCCTTCTTTCTCTTTTTTTTTTTGGAGGGGGAAGGTAGGGCAATTGAGGTTAAGTGACTTACCTAAGGTCACACGGCTAGTTTTTGTGTTAAGTGTCTGAGACCAGATTTGAACTTAGGTCCTCCTGACTCCAGGGCTGGTGCTCTATTCACTGCACCCCCTAGCCGCCCTGAACAAACAATTCTTAAAAGAAAAACTACACATAATTCACCACTACAGGAAGAAATGCTCCAAATCACTAATAGTAAGAGAAACACAAATCAAAACAACTCTGCAAATCGGCAGAAATGACAAAAGAGCAACAGGTAATGTTGGAGAGGTTCTATAAATAAATACAGCACACGGCTACTGAGAGGATCAAATGAGATCAGAAGATAAGAAAGGAAAAGCAATAGCTGCCACCTTCATTAAAGGGACCTGGGATGGGAAGTTGGCTTTTCTGGTTTAAAGGAATGAAGTCACAGTTCTGCACCCAGCATAACTGACAGTCTTCCCTATGAGGTATTCTCGGAGCTCTGGGTAACTGCAGAATCTCTAACAGACACTTTTCTACAAATTTGTTGCCAAGAACAAAGCCAGATTGTGAAGAGCTAAATGTCAGTTCTGTTCTACACTGTAGCTAATTCCATGACGCTTATCATCTCTTCCAATAGGTAGGTTCCCCTGGGATCAGTGACAGCCAAATATTACATTACAGATTTTAAAAAAACAACAAGCCTCACCCCAGAGATGGTCTCCTAGAGTTTACACAGGATTTGGTTGTCTCATGGGGCACATGAATATTTACCTGGTGGAAGAGCCTGATTGTACTTCACAGAATCACAATTTCACTGCCTCATACAATCCCAATACTGAGATGCCAAAACAAGCTGGAGTAAGCCATATATGTGTAATCCCCACTGTAACAACCACCACAAATGGCTGGTAAAGCTCTTTCCAACTCTGAAATTCTATAAAGTGCAATGAAGCTCTTCTACACACCTCTAGAAAAATGCTTATTTGCCCCATGGGACAGTCTGACCCTAGACAAATTCCAGGACACAATCTATGTGATTTTAACTGGAAACTCATTTGAAAAGAAATCTATCAACATGTCCTTCTGTTTTGTATTTTTAAAATAATTTTTATTGATATCGTTTGTTTTTTATATTATCAGAATTTCTCCTGGTATGTCTCCCCTATCCTTCTCAGAAAGCTACCCCATATAAAAGGTAGTATTTAAAAGGAAAAGAAAAAGAGAAAGAAGATAAAAAAATCAGGAAAACTGATCAATACATGAAAAGCCTAAAAATATATGAAATGTTCCACACTCACAGCCTTTCCATGTACACAAAAGAGTGGGGGTGTCTTCCCATTTCTTTTCTTTGGGGCCAGGCTTGCCTTTCGTAATTTTACAATGTTCATTTTTGATTGTTCTGTGGTTTTTTTTTTCCATTTATATTATTTAATCATTGTGTATGTTGTTTTCTTGGCTCTTGTTTTCTTCACTCTGCATCAGATTGTGTAAATCTTCCTACGCTCTTCTGTATTCTTCATATCTTTCATTTATTACAATGCAATAATATTCCATTACATTCATGTACCACAATTTGTTTAGCCATTTTCCAGTCAATTATTTCTAGTTATGTGTTACTGTGAAAATGCTGCTTATGGTATAATGGTATATATGTGGGACCTGCTTTTTATCAATCATCCCCTTAGAAGATAAGCCTAGTAGTGGAAACTCTGGGTCAAAGGATATGACCTTTTAATCACTGTTTGCATAATTTTAAATTGCTATATCGATTCATAGCTCTACCAACAATGTACTAGTGTGCCAATTTTCCTATAGCCCCTTCCAACATGGACATTCCAACATCTTTTGTCATTTTTACCAATTTGCTAGGTATGGAACGTCTCTTCAAGATTGTGTTGATTTACATTTCTCTTATTAGTAATTTAGAGCATTTTGTATGATTGTTAGTAGTTTGTACTTCTTTTGAACTATTTATTTATATCTTCTGAGACCATTTATCTATTGGGAAATGGATTTTGGTGGCCTGATGTCTATATATCTGTATCTTGGATACCAAACTCTTATCTGAGAAATTTCCCATTTGACCACTTCTCTTCTTATCCCAGGTATATATTTTGTTTGTGCAGAAGCTTTTTTGGTTCAAACTTAATTTCTGCCATATTGCTTTCCAGTTTTCCCAGTAGTTATTATCAAATAGGAAGTACTTTCATAAGCAATTTGTGGTTCCTGGTTTACTGAACACCAGGTTCCATTGTTTCTGATTCTGTCTTGTCTCATCTGTTAATCTCTCTCTCTCTCTCTCTCTCTCTCTCTCTCTCTCTCTCTCTCTCACACACACACACACACACACACACACACACACACACCCCAATATCAAATGGTTCTGTTGACTATTGTTTTATAATTCTCTCTCTCTTTCTCTCTTACACACAACAATATGAAATGGTTCTGCTGACTACTGTTTTATAATACAGTTTGAGATCTTGAAAAACTATTCCCTTTTTATCTCTATCATTTTCCCCTGTTTTCCTTGTTATTAATCTAGATATTTTGTTTCTCCAAATGAATTTATTATTTGGTTTAGTTCTTAAAGAAACCCTCCAATAGTTTGGTTGATACAACATTACGACTGTGAATTAATTTTTATAGTTATATTATTTTTATTATATTAGCAAAACCCAGCCATGAGCAGTGAATACTTCTCCAACTATTTAAGTTGTTCTTTATTTCTTCAAGGAGTTCTTATACTACTGAATAACTGAACTGATGCAGATATTTTGTATGCTTTGGTAGATTAATCTCCAAGTATTTTGTGCATTTCGTTGTTATTCTGAATGGTCTTTTCCTTCCTATTATTGCCTCTTAGACTTTGCTTGGTAACTCATTTTTGATGAACTCAGGATTATCAGAACTAAAGTCACAATCTAATGCATTTTTAGTTGAGCTGTGAATTAGTACAATCATTCTGGAAAGCAATACGGAAGTATGCAAATAAAGTGGCTAAAATGTCCATACACTTTCACCAGAAATTCTACTGCTAGGCATATGCCCTATTGATAAAATGAAAGGATCCATGTATACCGAATTACTTACAACAGCATTATTTGTGGTAGCAAAGAACCAGAAGCAAAGTAGCTGCCCATCAGCTGAGGGATGGCTAGATAAATGGTGACACATGAATTTAAAGGAATACTATGGTGGAAGCAATAAATATGATGAATACAGAGCAGCATGGAAAGACTTAAGTGAATAAATACAAAGTGAAGCAAATACTGCCAACCAAATATTATATACAATTACTACAACAATGTAAGTGGAAAAAACAACAACAGCAAAACAATTAAAAATAAATTAGCAAAATTACTTCTTTGGGGATGGCCCCAAAGAAGTGATATAAGAAGACACCTCCTATTATGGGTGTGAATACAGATATCCCTTTCACCTCCCTGGGGGTTAGGGGAATGGCACCCCCATGATCTGGAAAATCCATGTAAAATTTTTTGACCCTCCCTTCATATGAGAGAAGTCTGAATTATTATGATATTAGAAGATAAGCTATGTTGATATTATACAACAATATACACATTTTTTTTCCGCATTTTTGAGTCTCTAGATACTTTTCCTGTATCATCTGCTGGCCTTTGCCTGTCATCAGAAACTTCCTTAAAACTTCCAAAAAATTACCATTTAATTTCTTATGCCAACCTGCAATATACCAAAACTGCAATTGCCAATTTTTTTAATGTATTGATTGGTTTTTGTTACCTTTTTTTCTCTTCTCACTTTAAAAAAAATTGTATATAGCTCTCTGGGGACAGTGGGGACACAAGGAGAGATTTAGATTATATATAAACAAAAGGTATGAATGAAAAAAAAAAGAACTAAAACCCTTGAAAAGACAGACTGAAATGTTTGACTTAAGGATTGTTAGTTGGCTTGAAGCCCTCAGTGTGGGGTGGAGGACAAGGGGAAGGAAAAGGCATTTAGTAAGTGCCTACTATGTGTCAGGCACTATGGTAAAAACTCTTCTTTACTACCTCTCAAGGAAACTCACTCTACTTTTGGATAACTAATTGTTTAAGATGTTTTTCTTCACTTTAAATTTTATCTTAACTTCATCCCATTCTTTCTAGTTCTAGGGCCCAAGTACAAGTCTAACATCTTTTCAACAGAGAGTTCTTCAGATACTAGAACACAGTTATTTATCTCTCCCTGTGTCTTCTCTTCTCAAGACTAAACACCCCCTGTTCCTTTAATCAGTCCTCATATGACAGAGAATCATTACCCTTCACTGTTCTGGTTGGCTTTCTGTGGATGTTCTCAACTAAACACTTCTTTCCTACACTGTGATACTCCAAACTGAACACATTTTTCCAGATGTGCTTTGTGCTCTGTATCTGCTGCCCTACCTGGTTTCAGCTCCAGAGACAAGATGCCCCTCCCAGGTAAAACTCATCGTCTCTTATATCATCACTAGGTTGCTAACTTAAGCCTTGACCGTACCACTTCCCTCAGCTTCCCTCCAGAAGGGAGGGCTGGAGCACAGTACCCAACTCCTCCTAGGATTTTCTTTTATAGATGTGGAAACTGGACTTTAACTCACTCCACTCTGCCTCTGCTTCTCTGCCTGGTTTCAACTCCTTAATACCAGGTAACCGCAATTGCCCTTCCCACCACCAATTTCCTGCCTTCTTGATGTGCTCTGACCAAGGCAACATACAGTGAGATTGTCATCTCCTTCTACGGTTCCATATAAAACAAGTTTAGTTTGGCTTTGTTCCGTGGCAATATCCTTACAAAAAGGCACCGGCTTTGGTTACAAGAGAACACTGAAGTGTGACTGAGGATGATCTTTAGGATTCTATCCCCTACTACAGGAAAACAAGGAAACCTACATGCCCTACTGTTGGTGAGTCAGCAGCATCATATTAATGAACTAGACCTGCATCTAACGTCCTTTCCAATTATAAAATGTGTAGACTCTCACCTCAACAGAACATCCCAGTGTTATATAGGTGGCTCTCACTTCCTTCTGAGCTCTGAAGGACTTGGGCAAGCCTGTTCAATTTCTGCAAATACTTTGGTACTTCTTTGACTGACTTCTCCACCATGCCCAGGAAAACTTATTGGACTTATGGGAAGGTCATCATCCTTTAAGATCTTATTAGCCTTGGTATTCTACCTCATCAATTACCTTCTGTCTCTTTGATTGGAGGGTGGAGCTATGGATTCCAACAACCTCCATTGAAGGAGAGAGCTCAGCTCAGACATAGCCACATTCCTCACCTGGATTCTCTATTTTGGTACTTTTCTGGCTTCTCCGCCATGTCCCTGCTTTGGTTATCTTCTCCTCCTTCTCCTCTTTTCAGCATTTTGTGTTTTGTCTTCCCTTGTTAGATTATAAGCTCCTTGAGAGCAGGAATTGTCATTTTTGAGGGGGTATTTGTATCCCCAATATTTAACACAATGCCTGACACATCCATAGTTGTTGTTCAGTGGTTTTGGTCATGTCCTACTCTTCATACCCTATTTGGGGTCTTCTTGGCAAAGATACTGCAGTGGTTTACCAACTTATTTTACAGATAAGGAAACTGAGGCAAACAGAGTGAAGTGACTTGACCAGGGTCACATAGCTAGTAGGCATCTGAGGCCAGATTTTAACTCAGGAAAATGAGTCTTCCTGAGTCCAGGCCCATCACTTGATCCATTTCAATACCTAGCTGCCCCTGACACATAGCAGGCACTTAGTGCATGTTCATCAACAATTATAGACTGCTTTTAAAACTTGGGGAGGAAAGGGGTTCCTTTCCTTATCTCCTGGACAACCTGTTCTGATATGTGATGTAACTAATGCTAAATTCACCTTTACCACTGATCTTAACAAATTTCAAAAATGCAATAATGATAATAATAATAAACCATTGAAATCATGCTGGATGAAAGGTTACTTGTCCTTAGTGTAATTTCCATTCAAGGGCACAAGATGTCGCCATTGGTCATAGGTTGTATTTGTAAAAAATCAGTTTTTTCCTACATGGCTGATAATTCCTCTCTATCATCCCCCTGCTTCCCTGAGGGTGCATTAGCGATCTGCTAAACTGTAAATGTCCATAGAAAAGACTCTTCTGAGAAGCCAGATGGATAATGCCCCCAGTTTAGGTTGCACCAAATCACCTGTCTATTCAGCGGTAACCATTATAACTACCAGCTTTTTCTAGTAAGACAAATGCTTTTGGGGGAAACCTTTTTGCATTTCTCCCATTCCCTACTCTAGGCCTCCATGCTAATACCATTTTAAGAAGGCTTAATACTTAATTCCTTTTTCCCCTATTTCTGTTCTAGACAACACAGGAATGGATCTCATAGCATCAATAAAACTAAAAGGGAGACCTCCTAGTTGGACTATCAGATTGCTCTGTTATATATTTGGGTTTACAATGGTTTCCCTAGATTTATGTATTTGGAGAAACCCAGGCAGAAATCCCATAGCAGAGCAGTGTATTGGTTGCTCCACTCTCTCCAAGATTTTTGACTAGTGCTACTGAAAAATTGAAACTTTAAAGTTACTCTTTTAAAAAGAGTCAACATTAAGGGGATGGTGCTGGAGGCAATGTGGACTTGGAGTTAAATCCTGGATACTGTTGTATTCCATCTAAGTCACCCAGGGTAAGTCACTTTGTCTCTCTCAGTTTGTTTCTTCATCTATAAAATGGCCTAGATGACTTACTTCAAAGTCACTCCAATGAACTACGTCCCCCTATGAACCAATGATCTGTTTCCTCAACCTTTCTCTTCTCTAGGGGAATACAGACGTTACTGCAATCCCATACAAACTCACCAAGGGAAGCTACCTGGAAGAATTCCTCTCCGTTTGTTGGTTTCTACTGTCAGAGTTTGATCTGAAACTGAACTCTGGTTCCTTTTTCTGCTTTGGAGGGGTAAGCTTTTTATTCTTTTCAGACTTCCCTCCCAGATGGGCACATGATGTGTGTTTTGCAGTGAGAGAGAAAGTGGGTCTTGTAAGCCCTAACAGGATCCTCATTTCCCATCCCTGCTCGTGGGTAGAATGAGGTGTTTTGGAGTTGGAAAGTTAAAGCTTTTGCATGAACAAAAGGCAAGGTGAGTTAGAGCTGACTTTCATTGATTCTTTAGTTTGTTGTCTTGTTTTCATTATTTCAATAAAATACTATTCCAACCATGGCATGGAAGTTAAGTAATTCAAAAACAGAGAGGAATGGGATGAAGGGAGGAGTTTTCCTAGTAAGACAGTAGGGTGGGATGTGGAACAATAAGGTCAGATTGGGAAACCCATACGTTATAAACTGCAAATCAACAAGAGTGGGACAGAGTTAAGGACAGAGAGATGGGCGGCTCTCTGAGAAGCTGAATAAGTTTGTCGGTCCCCCAGACTATCCTCTGTGGGTGTATTTTTGAAGGGGTGGTTGATAGCACCTGCTCCTTACTACTTACAAGGGTCAGGCATTAGTCATCAGCACTCATAGGCTGCTACACTAGCATTTATTATATGTATTTTACATTTATTATCTCATCTCATTCTTACAGTAACCCCATTAGAAAGTAAGTGCCTTGTGAGTAGGGATTGTTTCATTTTCTTTACTTGTATCCCTGGCTCCTAGCCACTCCCTGGCCCACAGTAGAAATATACAAATACGAACTGATGGGTTGAACAATCCCCTCAAGGTAGGTAGGATGCACACACAGAATATCCTCCTCCATGAAATCCCTTTTAGGCCCAGTTATGATTGAGGGTGAGGAGGTACTGAGTCATGGACCAAAATGTCAGCAAGTGCCCCTACCTACCTGGAAAATTGGTCATGTTGGACAAGAACACTGGATTTTCGTTTTTTTCTCATTTAATAATGGTGGGTATTGGGTAGAGTGAGCTTGTCTTCCACATGTGGTTTTTGGTGGTTATGGAGGCTGAGGCAATGCTGTTTTTCTCAGGTAGACTCAGTGATACAGGACACCTATTGTGGTTCCTCTCTGAGGTCAGCAAAGACTGCGTTAAAGCAGTAGATCTGAGGGTAAGGAAACCTGTGAGGGAGTTTTCTCTGCCTGGATTCCTAGAGAGCCCAGGGAGAATCTCACATATTGCCAGTTCACTAGACGGGGGGCAAAATAAAACAAATGGCCAAGCCGAAAGGGAAAGAAGTGTATTATCACAGAGTGAGGGAGACTGGCCGCTGATAGCTGATAGCAGTATCCCTTTCCCAGTGCTCAGACTCAGTTTCTGTACCTTTGTAGGCTTGTTTAGGGTACACAGACAATTGGCAGTATTCTGTGATGGTAACATCTCAATGAGGTGTTAGGTTTCCATATTTGAAAGGGTTATTACTGGAATCCACAACACCTCCCCAAACTGGCACTCACAAGGATCTTGTGAAAGAACAGAAAAGCCTCAGCTTTCAGACCTGGATTATTTGAGGTGGATGTGGGGCCTTGTCAGCATGCCAAGGTTAAAATAGAGGGACTAGGGCACATATGCTGTTCTCTCCATAGGCCTGCAGACCCAGTCTTGGAGAGGAACTGGAGCTGAAGCCAACCAGAGGGGTAAGAGAGCTTGGTGAATTCAATTTAGACCAACCAGATGACTAACTAGGGTTACTTCCCAAGGAAAGATGTGGCTTTGCTCCCCTCTGCCCCCAACCTCCCACATGGGCTCTGTGACCACCATGTTGGATCTTTTGGAGCTCTGACCAAACCACCCAACCCCAGCAACCCCTAGCTGTCCCCAAAGGATGGGGACAGATGCCATACCTGTGGTCTCACTGGTGTAAGGAACTCCCAGGCAAGGAAACTCCTTCTATCCCTTCAGGCTGACACCTTCTCTACAATCTCTAATCTTTAAGAACTGCTGTCTAGACAAGCACTGAGGAGTCAAATGATTGGCCCAGAATTGCACAACCAGTATGCATCTGGGATGGGACTTAAACAAAAGGCTTCTTTTCTCTGAGACCAGCTCTTTATCAGCTACACTTCTATTAACGTCATAAAATAATAACCAAATGATAGTTTAACCATGTTTCAACTTAATCTTCACAAAAATACGATCAGTTGAAGACAAACAAGCTGTACCATTTTATGAATGGAAAAAAATGAACTCCTGGTTGCACCTCAAGGCCAGTCCCCTGTGGGCCTCTGGTGAACCATGGTCAGTGTCTTAATGTAGATTTAGGAAGGTTCAGAATACCAAAGTCCAAGTAGAGGAAGGAAGAACTCTCCCTTGTTCATCACTTATTATTACCAGGGAAAAAGCCCAAGGGGCATGCCATTCAGGGTGGAAGCTTCTGGTGTTAGAGAGGAGGGGGTCCCTGCCTCTCAAGGACATGGTTCTGGATCCATCCCTTGTGTTCTACGTTCCCTAAGTCAAAGACTTAGGAGGGAAGTGGAGCTGCTGAGATAGTCACAACTTTGGGTAGCAGCTCAGGCTTCTAAGGAAATAACTGACTGGGAGTCAGTCAATGAGCATTTATTGAATGCTTACTATGTGCCAGGCACAGTTTTGGGAAGGGAAGCACCAGGGGACAAAATACAGCACGAGACAGGAACAGACAAAGAGAAAGGGAAACAAGCTTTTTTTTTTGGCAGGAGCATGATACTCATAAAATGAAAGGGCAGTCAGGGAGGATTGTCATAGGGCATCAACATGGCCATCATGTGAAAGAAAATCAACATAGGTGCCCATCATGGGCAAAGTAGGGTGGGCTTTTCAATAAAAAGTGTACAGAGTGATGGACCTAGAGTCAGAAAGACACAAGCTCAAATCTGACCTCAGATACTCACTAGCTGTATGATCTTGGGTAAGTCAACTTCCATTTGCCTCAGTTTACTCATTTGTCAAATGGGGATAACAATCACACCTACCTACTGTGGTAGTTATTGTGCAGGTCAAATGAGATAATAGTTGTAAGGTGCTCAGCACAGCGTCTGGAACACAGAAAGTGCTATATGCATGCTGGCTGTCATTATTATTATTATTATACCTAATAAAGATTAAACTTATAATTTTTTTGGGAAGAGTAAGCATAACCAAGTGAAAACAATTCCTCTTAATATTGGATAGAATGTACAAATGTATATATACATATACATACACATATGTCTATATAGGAGGGTTTATATATGTGTACAAACACATATCTGAGTATGTGTATATATGAGTACATAGAGGGCACAGGATCAATTGAATAGGAAGGGATGATACTCTAAAAGGTGAAATTCTGAGGTGGGAGAGGAATAGAATGAGAGGAGACAGGGAGAGACAGAATGGGGTTAATCAT
>CM053581.1:91898755-91941033 GCA_028627135.1 Pseudochirops cupreus | reverse complement strand
CTAGATCAAAGAGGGGTCTAAAGCATGAAAAGGAACAGTGAAGGTAATTTCGATAAGGTAGAAGGTTATGATTAGGATGAAAGTAGATAAGGAAGAAGAAGAAATACAGGGTAAAGAATTAGAGAAAGAAGCAGGGAAGAGGGGGAATGGAGATGAAGGGAAGGTTTATACACATGAGTCCTTTTCTTCTTTCTTTGAAGTCTTTGGGTTATAAGCCCAATAGTGATATTGTGGGGTCAAACTATACCAACATCATTTAAAAAATTAAAATACTTTGGAGACCCACAAAAAAACATTTATGGATATTATATAAGACTTGTCTCGGTGTCTTTACATTGAGGTATTTTAAGTCTTCCACAAGATATGTTATTACTTTGAGTCACTGGATCACCACAGGGAGGGCCAGTTTTCCCCTTACATATTTGCCTTAAAGGGATACGAGTTAACCTCCCTTCTCCCTCTAAACTAAGTTACTTAGGATAATGGACGTAGAACTCTTGGTTTGGGGTCTTGCAAGGGCTAGATTCAAATCCAGACAAGCAGAGTGGTGCTTACTTCATTTCTCTAAGTCTCAATTTGCTCATCTATAAAATATGTGTACTAATACCATTTATTTCATAGGGTTGTTGTGAGATAACATGATAATGAATATAAAGTGTTTTATAAACTTTAAAGTTCACACATATACACATCAGATATTATACTCCCTTCCTACAATATTCCTTGCTTTAAGGAAACCTGATATGTGAAAATTCAGATTTACACAAAAAGTCAAAGGATTTAGATCCAGAAGGGACTTAGAAATCTGATAAATGATACAATTATTAGTCATCTTACAAAAAGATGTTCCCAATTATAAAAGGATTCCAGTTAATTAGCCAATTCTCCCAGAGCATTTAATGGGATCTGATTGACTCAAGAGGCCATCTAAACCAACCCCCTCATCCTTCAGGTGGAGATAGGAAGCCCAAGGAGTTGTAGGGACTTGCCCATAATTACGTTGTTGTTGTAATTCATCCTTAGTTTTAGAAGAGGATTGATGACATCATAGGGTGATGTCTTGACTTGTGTGTGAATTGGATTTAAGTGAGGCAGAGCTGCACTATGTCATGCCAGCCTCATTTTCTCTTCCTGAGTCATTGAAGACCAACTGCAAAACAAAAGTCCAGATGGCTGATGATGGCCCAGGAAGCAATGGATGATATTGGCATCTCTGATGCCTGACCAAGCTCTAAGTGCTCCATAGTGCCTGCTTCAGTCACTTACATGGCCATTCTAACAAATTTCTCTCATCTACCCATTCCACTGGGGAAAGTCTTCACATGCTTGGGGTAGGCATCCTCCTAACTCACCAACAGTTTGAGGCCTGTTGGCTACCCTCAACCTGGTTTAGCCCGTCTGTCAAGAAGGTCTTAGTGGGGTGTGGGTGCTGTACAAGTGACAGCTTCTAGGTGAGATTTGGGTAAATTAGGGAGACACCAAAGTTGGAAGAGCAGTCCTGAAAAAAGCATGGTAGACCCTTACACTAGAGGTCCTTCCTGAATACCCCATATACCCCATAGTCACATAGGTAGTAAGTGGCACAGACAGAAGTTTAACTCAGGTCATTTGACTCTTTATCAAGTTTATTAGGTCTACAAAGACTATAAGAATTTGGTGAAAGCTGCTAATGGATAGAGATAAATGAATGAATAAAAAAGAATTTTATTAAGTATTTGCTATGTGCCAGACATTTCACTAAGGGCTAGGATACAAATCCAAGCAAACAAGACTGTCCCTGCCCTCATGCAGCTTATAGCTTAAAAAGGGAAGACAGAACTTTTAGGGCACTAGAGATGAAAAATGTATGAAGGGAAAAGGACAAAAGGGTTTGGAGAAAACCAGAAAGAGGCATGGTGACTTGGATCCAGCCAAGCTAAGTGAAATCAGAACTCAAGGTTCCAGGGGGTATGATTCCAAGATCATTTTGGAGAAGGAAGATGAGGATGGTGACCAGGATGTACATGGCATGATTTGGAAATGGGAAGTGGGATAGAGACTACTGGGAGAGTGGGGAGGGGCTAAAGATTTGTCCTTGTTTGGCCATAGAGAGTAAAATGTGTAAAGTTTTTGTTTGTGGTGAAGCTAACATCAAGATCAGTGAAGAGAGATATTCCTATGAATATTGGGAATCCAAGTTGGGGGGACAGGGACCCAGAGCTAATCTCTCTAATGTGTCCCTCTAGCCTCGACATTCTGTATAGGTAATATCAGGTTAAAATGAGCGTCGGAGAAAGCCTTGAAGGACAAAGAAAATCCTTAGAAGCATTAAGTAGTCTGAAGGATGTGCAAGGAAACAGCTAGAAGATTCAATCTTGGTAATGATAGGGAATTTCACTGCAGTTAGTAGGAATCATTTTCCTTTCTCTGAAGGATTCCTCCCTGACTCACTGCCCAGCTGCCTCATTGAAGCAGGGCAGGCACAGTACTTCCAAAATGTAGGAGGGTGGGTGGAACAATCACCCTAATTTGATAAAGCCTCTAGGGACAAGACAATAGGGAAGACAGAAGATAGCAAATGATATTAACAGCAATAATAAATAGATAAGTGGTGCAGCAAATAGAGTGCCCACCTGGAGTCAGGAAGACTTACTTTAATGAGTTCAAATCTGGCCTCAGACACTTACTAGCTGTGTGACCCTGGGCAAGTTACTTAACTCTGTTTGCCTCAGTTTCCTCATCTGTAAAATGAACTGGAAAAGGAAATGGCAAATTACTCCAGTATCTTTGCCAAGAAAATCCCAGAAAGGGTCATAAGGAGTCAGTGAAAAATGACTAACAGTTAACCTATTCTAATGGAATTAAGTATAGCATGTTCCAAAAAGCCAAGTGCAATTTGCGCTAAGACTTTTGGGACACCCTGTATAGCTTCCATATTAAAGAGGGAACCAAAGCAGAACATCTTTTAATACCTGAAGTACATGAATGACATCAACTTAAGAAGTTCCACTGGAAAAGTATAATTAAAAATAAATTAAGTGCTCCACAGCTCCTACTTCATCTCATGGAATGATATCAAAATGTCATTTGGACTTGATCAGTATAAAATGTTTAATGTATAGCCAAGGAGAGGTAGAGACTGAAGTTTTGTTATTGAATCTGGAGTAACACCTACAAATTGTTGGGTCTCCTTTAGGCAAAACATATAAAATATAAACATATTAAGAAGACAGCTGTGACTGAACATGTCAAGAAACTCATTGGAATACTAAAATCGGAGTTGAATGGAAAAAACATATTTAAAGTAATTGACATTTACTTAATAGATATTTAATAATTACTTAATATGCCTAAGGACAACTAGACAGCACAGTGGATAGAGCTCTGGGCTTGGAGTCAGGAAGATCTGAGTTCAAATTTTACGTCAGATACTTACTAGCTATGTGGTCCTGGGCAAGTCACTTAATAGTTCTCTGCCTCAGTTTGCTCATCTGTAAAATGGGAATAATAATAGCAACCACTTCTCAGGCTTGTTATGAGGATCAAATGAGATAATAATTGTAAAGCATTTAACATGGTGCCTGGCACAGAGTAGGCACCACATAAATATTAGTTGTCGTTATTTACTTTCAGGACTGCAAAATGAACCATGACAACCTTGGAAAGTTAACTCATGAAAATCTGTATCAATATAATGAAAAATGGGCCCCATCTCCCCAGTGTAGCTAGAGAAAGATAAATATTTCTTCACCAAAATGGAGGAAAAATGATTGACAGACCCAAGGACGTGATAATCAGGTGTAAAAAAAAAAAAACCCTACAGAAATGTCTTTAGAACAAGCAGACCTCACTTCAATTGGAGCGATAACTAAGGGTGGTAACAGGTACACACCATTAGATTTGTCGAATGTAACCAAATGTGGTGTGCCTCTAGATGGAGCTTATGAAATGGTTAAGATGCAAGAATGGAATTAAAAGGTCCTCCAGGGGTGGCAGCCATAGGAACTCAGTCAACAAAGGAGTATCAAACAAATTGTTGAGTCATAAGGATTTGTTTGTGGAAATGGAGGGCTTTATAGTGCAATGTTTGCAGGTCATTGCCACCAGACGGTATAGAAGGGTTAAACTTGGAGAGCCCAAATTTAGTAATCAATGTTGCTTATGCAAGGAAATGGTAGAAACCATGCATAATTTCAAGACATAAAATTTTAGCACTTCAGAAGATATGACCAGTGGGCAGAATGACATACCAGGAATCTTCTCTTTCATCCTATAAATGTCAACCTCAAAATATCCTGGAAAATTCAGCCAACAAACAGTACAAGAAAATTGGACCATCGTCAGACTCAATTGTTGCCTAATACTGATCCATGAAAACTTAAGAATAATGCTTTAAATAAATGCTGCTAGACAAAACCCTCATCCTCCCCCTACTACATGGGATAGAAAACTTTCAGAATAGAGAGACCTCACAGAGAAGGTCAAAATCATATGGGAACAGGACGAGTTGCCCAGTATGCTGCTGGAGTTTTACCAGCAGTAAAACTTTACTTCAATGAGTCTCCAGAAGATGAATTTACAGTGGAACACTTTAATTAAACTATGAAAAAAACACTCTATCTACCTGTGCAATAATCCATAGAAAAATGGCAGATTATGACTCGTTCCTGGACTGCTTCTATTTGAATCCAAACAAAAAAGAGGAGAATTAGATAATAACAACAATAATATTTAAATGGCATGTATTGAACACAATTTTAAAATGTGAATTTAAACTGTAAAAATTTAGCACCTACCAAATACCTAGCAATATATGACCTTGCGGCTAGAATTATATATCAGAACAATAGTAATGATCACTCATATAGCGCTCAAAGTTTTTCAAAACAATTCACAAATGTTATCTTACTTTGTCCTCATTACAACCTTGAAAAATAGGTGCTATTTATGCCCTAATTTTATAAATGAGGAAACTGAGACTAAAAGAGAATATGTTGCCCAGGGTCATACAGTTAGTGTCTGAGGTTGGATTATGAACTCAGGTCCTCCTGACTCCAAGCCCAGTGTTCTATCCCCTGTGCCACCTATCTGTCCTCCTTTCTTGGACTGATAAGACAGTAAACTCCCATATTACAAATAAGGAAAGCTCTCAAAAAGACTTAAAGAATTTAACCAACAAACTCTACTGGAACCAGAGCTTTATCACCTGGCAAACTATTGCCCACAATCACCCAGATATTGATCTTTGGAAGCTTAAGGACGGTATTTTACTAGATGTTGCCAGACCAAACATTCATTATCTTCAAGCTATACGGAACAAAAAGGCTTTGGAGATTCCACAGAAGAGATCAAACTCACGTAAAAACAGGATAGGGAACATACCATGTCTGTTGTCCTGTCTTCCACTGGGCTTGTTCAGAGGATGCATTCAGTGAATCTAGAGAGGATTAAATTTACATCCAAACAATTTAATTTAGTTTTTTAAAAAGTAGCTATTCTGCCCTCTCATGCAGAAAAACATATAGGACACCACCTATGTAATTCAAGTTTCTAGACAAGCCTGGGGCATTGTACAGGAGGCTCTCCTAATAGCTGGAGAGAATGCTAACACTGCTGCTATGGGAGACAAAGGAGTTTGTGCAAGAGAGGAGAGAGAAAGAGAAGAGAGACATTTTTCTTCAAGAGAAGACATGCAGAGTGCTACATTCTCTTAGAAACCAAATCCAGTCATGTGGACAGACTTTGGAAGCTCTAGACATGTAGGAGAAGCTGGCTTTTCAATAGATCCCTGATTTCTAGCCTATCTCCCTAGGAACTTTGGGGAATTTCCTATTGGATGAGGTTGGGACCTTTCTCTCAGTTGATCCGAGACTGGGTCAGGGTGGTGCTGGTAGTGTTGGGCAGTAGCTAGGCAGAGGCAGGGACAGGATGATGGAGTGAGAATGGGCTCTTGTTGGCACAGCTGCTTGATTCTATTGCTGGATTCTCCCACTGGCAGGGAGCACCTACAATCCCTAAGTCTAAGTCAGGAAAGTAGGACAGGAGTGAAGAGAGAATTTAGGCTGCTCCCCTCCACCAGGCTTCAAGAAGTCATTTCCCTTGGTAGTCTTAGTTACAATATTCTTAAAGTCCAGCTTGTATGAGGGAATAATGGATGGTCTCCAAACTTTAAACTTCCCTTCTGGGGCCCAGTTAGCTGCCTGGCACAGGGAGAGGGGAAGGAGAAATCAAGGGATTGCTCCCATCTTCTGGCTGGAGGTTGGTTATCCCTCTGCCTCTCATCACCTTTTATCAAGCTTTCTCTCCTCTTATGAACCTCCACATATCCTCCACATTCCTCTCCTCCCTGCCTCTGGTGCTGCACTGTGTTGGGGGAAACCTGGACCAAGGTTGGGGAGATGGGAACAGACCACTCCAAAAGTGCTGTAACATCAAATTTGAACCTCCCCAAGAGTGGGATGGTGCTTGGGCTAGGATCGATACAAAGGAGATCCCACATATTCCTCCACGATGTGTTCCTTTCTGTCACCTCTTCCTCCCAACAAAGTGGTGAGACCCCAGATGTGTTCAGCCAGCGTCTGGTTGCCAGGCGAGTTCCTATGTTAGACCTCACTCACCATCATTTCAGAGGCAAAGATGTCAATCCCCAGTGTAGAGCCTAGATATTTTCAGTGATGGTGGTGGTAGAAGGGAGAGGTAAGTAGGAGGAGAAGTATGTCCAGATTGTCTCTCATCATGCTCCCCTTCCTTGGTCAGGCCCATATCCTAATTAGCATCAAGTTAACAAGAATAACTTTTTAAAAATAGGACTCTATTGGCCTATATATCTCTTCCCTCTCATAACCAAATTCCCCAAAATGCCTTTTATATGCCTTGCCGCCTCTTCATTTCTTCCCACATCCTTTGCAATCTGGTTTTACAATCTCATTGCTCAAATGAAGTTTCTTTCTAAAGTTATTGAGGATATCTTGACCATTAACTACAGTAGTCTTTTTTTTCATTCCTTATTTTTCTTGACCTCCCTGCAGCTTTTGACATTGATGACTGCTCCCATCTCCTGGATACTCTTTCTTCCCTTGGGGTTCTTGACAGTGCTTTTTCCTGGTTCTTCTCTGGATGACCTCTCCTAAGCCATCTTTTCTGGGTCATAATCCATGCCTTTTTTTAATACTCACTTTTGGTAATTTCATCATTTCCCACGGATTCAATGGACAACTCTTTGCAAATGACTCCCAGATCTATATATCCAGCCCTCACCTCTCTCCTGAGATCCAGTACTACCTCACCCATTGGACATCTCTAACTAAATTCTTTGTAGGTAACTCAAACTCAATAGTCAGAAGCAAAACTCATTACCTTGCCCTCAGCCCAAACTTAGACCTCCTCCCAACTTCTCTACTTCTAGTCACCCAGACTTGCAAACTCAACCATCTTTTCCCCTCTGCCTCACCGGCTATCTCCAAACAGCTGCCAAGTCTTGTTGATTGTAACTTTGCAGTATTTCTCCCTTCTTTATCCTTCTTGCTACCTTCATGGCCACCATTTCAATTCAGGTTCTCATCATCTCACATTTGGACTATCATAATAATAATTGTATTCCCAGCTTCCAGCCTGTCCCTTCTCCAATACATCCTCCACCTATATGCCAAAATAACCTTCTTATAACACAAGACTGATCATATTACTCCTTTGGTTACTGACCATGCCATTTTCCTACTCAATAACCTTCGGTAGTTGGTTCCCTATTGCTTCTAAATTAAAAATTCCTCACCTTATTATCTAAAATACAAATTCCTTACCTTATTATCTAAAGTCTTTCACAGTCTGTCTCCAGCCTACCTTCACATGTATATATTCTAGCCAAACCAGCCTACTCTCTGTTTTCCAAACTCAGCATGCCATATTTCACCTCCTTGCCTTGGACAAGATGTCTTTTATACTTGTTCTCCCCTCTGTAGAATCATTCAGAAAGGTTCATTAAGAGCCTTGAACTTCTTTCAAGGTTCAGTTAATGTCTAGCATCCTACAGAAGCCTTTCCTAAACCCCCTATTTGTCAGTACCATCTTCCTTCTCAAATCGTATTGTCTTTATTTATCTGTTTAAATGTTGTATCCCCTAGCAGATTGTAAGCTCTTTGAGGTCAGGGACTGTTTCATTCTTGTCTTTGTCTTTCTAACACCTACCATGGTGTTTCACATGTACTAGATATTTAGTATATATGCTTATTTTAATATTTGTTAAATAATTGTTGGTTTGAAACAGAGGATCCCCCAAAATCTTCACCCCACCTCTCAAGCTCTGGAGTGGCCCAGGATCTCTTTGTCTCCCCATTTCTATGGCTGCCTCCTGCGCCAGGTTTGAAAATTCCTAGTTAAAGTTTAGTTATCATATTAACACCTCTTTAAAAAACAGATGCCTTGGCCAGGTTCCTCCTCAGCAAATCCTCTATAGTGGAAATTCTCAAACTTTTTGGTCTCAGGACCCCTTCACATTCCTGAAAGTTTTGAGGATCTTCCCAAAGAGTTTTTGCTTATAAAGATTTATTTATGTGGGTTATATTAATATTAATATTATCACATTTGAAATGAAAACATTTTAATATCATTTTGAAAATACTTTTAACCTTGTAGACCCCAAAGGGATTCCCCATATATACTTTGAGAGCTTCTGATGTATAGGGACACAAGTAACTGAGATAAACCTGGAGTCAAGTTACTGTGATAGGGTTTATGAGAGTCACAGCTCATGAGCTCCCCCAGTCTCCTCCCTCCAAGTCACTTTGTCAGCACCTTCCTTCTCCTTCATAAAAGGCTTGTTTCTCATCCCCACCCCCATCCCCACCCAGGAGTTTGGCATGGGATTAAGTTGCTCCCTTTGCCTTTTTCTCCACAAAGGAGTTTCTGTATCAGCAACCCAACACTCTCTGGTCTGAAAGACTCACATCCAGAGCACAGAGAGTACATTTATGCTTGTGAAACCAGTTCCAAGACCAGAACCAATATAAATTTCCCTGGGCACTGCCCTGTCCTCTACCTCAGACTCCTCTAAGGAACGAAAGGCTAGGGGCTGGGTCCCAGCCTCCTGTGTCAATATTTCACGATCCCGAAGGCCCATTCTTCTGAGTGGTGAAAATGGGGAAGACAGTGAATGGAGGTAGAGACACAGGAACTGTTGGGGAGACAGAAGCCTGTGCTGTGTGGGAGAGCTGGGTAGGTAAGACTGGGATTACTTATACCCCTTAAATACTGGTGAAAGTGGTGTTGAAAGGACTGACTCTGAGATCAGGAGACCTGGGTTTAAATTACTAAATACCACTTCTGACACTTAGAACTGTCAGAACTGACTATCTAAGTGACCTTGGGAAAGTCATTCAACCTCTTGGGCCTCAGTTTACTTGTCTGGAAATTGAGAGTTGGATGATGTCAGGGATCCCTTCCAGCCTTAGGTTTGTATTCCTAAGCAGCTGAAAATTAACTAAAAATAACCCTAGCCTGGGACTGGAATTCAGTAGACCTCAATTGGAGATTCTACTTTGCCACTAACTTTTCATGTGATTTGGGCAATCACAACCCCTTTCAGTCTCAGTTTCTTCATCTATAAAATAGGGATAATAATACCTACGTTAATTAACCTTCCTGCGCATGCTGTGAGGAGAAAATGAGATAATATAGTAACTCAAAATTGATGTTAATTCCAAGTCAAAATTAAGTCTATTGTGTAGGTTGGGGCACCAATGTTACCTAACCCACAATCCTCTCTTCCCTCTTCCTTTACCTGGAACCATCATCTAAAATCAGGAAGTATCAGAGAGGAACTTCATGAAACTGAGACAAAGCTGCAGAGGAGAGGTTCTGGGATTTTGATTAATTCACCAACAGTCATCAATTCTGCTGATTACAACTATTATCTATGAGACCTTGGGCCAGCTACATAAACCAGGGGTGGGGGACCTGCAAACTGGAGGCCACCTGTGGCCTTTTATGTCCTTGGGTATGGTCTTTTGACTGAGTCCAAGTTCTACGGAAAAAATCCTTTTATTAAGGGAATTTGTTCTATGAAGTTTGGATTCAGTCCAAGAACCGAACTTGAGGACCTAGAGAGTCACATGTGTCCTTGAGGCTGCAGGTTCCCCACCCCTGACATAACCTCTCTAGGTCTCAATTTCCTTATATGTATAATGAGGGAGTTGAACCAACTGACCTCCTAGAATGTAAGCCCCTTGAGAGTGAGCATTTTGTCTTACTTATTTTTGTATTCCCCAGAATCTCAGCATAGTGTATAGTAATATTGAGTGACTAGCAGGTAGTTAGTTAATATTGGGTTGAATTGGACAGTAGTTTAGACTTGAATGTCCCTTTTGACTGAAAGAGTCTACAATCCTATAATTATCCTTTTTTTTTCATTCCATCTATTAAGTGTAGATAAAAAGTTGACTTAACTCCCAGTTTTCACAGTTGGGCTGATATGAGGTCAGGTGCCTTTATCTGAGTCATTTGTATCCAGATGATTTTAAAAGATAGTGAGGTGAGCAATGGTGAAAAAAGTTGATGAATCAGTTCCCTCAGTGATTGTCAGGAGAAATGTCCTTGGGTGGGGCTTGTCCAGGAACGCTAGCTATAATCTGGAACTGAAATGGGCATGGTAATGCCCTACCCAGTCACTAGGTTTCTGCTCCTGTAGACTTTGGGGAACTAAGAGGGGAGCAGAATCCTTGTAGTTTTAACTTCTTTGATTTCTACCTTGCAAAGTTTTGATTCTTGCCCCCTACTCAGTTCTGAGTCTTGCTCAGTTGACTTTGCTTAGGATGTTTTCCCACTATTCCCATAAAAAGGTAGTATTTGCATTGAGAGGGACCTCATCTAACGCAATCTTCATCTGAGCAGAAATCCCCTCTACTTCATCAACAAGTATTTATTAAGGGTTTACCATGTGTCAGGCACTGTGCTAAGTGCTAGGTTTACAAAGTAAAAAAAAAAAACAAACCCTGCCCTCAGGGAGCTTACAGTCTTACATGTTCAAAATGAATACAAGGCAGTTTGGGCAGGAAGGACCCTAGCAACTTTGGGAATCAGGAAAAGTTTCATGTACAAGGTGACACGTAAGCTGCATCCTGAAGGAAACTCAGGGTTTCAAGAGTCTGCTCCAGAACTTCTGGTGATGGAGAAATTACAATCCCCTGAGGCAACTCGTTCCACTTTTGGATAGTTTTTATCAGTAATTTTTTTTTTTTCACATATCAAGCCCAAATTTCCAATCATGACAGTTTCCAAAATTTCTCAAGAATTCTCTTTAGGACACAATTTCCACAGCATATGGTTTATGTTCAGTTGTCTCAGGACTCGCACAACTCACTCCTATTGCTCCTAGTTCTGCTCCTTGGGGCCAAGCAGAGCAAATCTAATCCTTCTTCAAATACTTGAAGACAACAATTGTGTATGTCTTGAATAAAAAAAGGGATAAATATCCCTAAATATAAAATATATATAATATATAAAATAAATATCCCTAGTTTCTCTAATGGATCACACATAAAATAGTTTCTGATGCCCTCACCATCATGGCCATCTTATTCAGGAAATAGTAGAGCTTGTCAATGCTCTACCTACAATAAAACACCCAGAAATGAACCAAACATTCCAGAACTGTTCTATTAGGGAGGAATACACAGGACTGGCCAGGGCATAAGTCTTCAGATTTTTTTTCCATTATTTCAAAGCAAATCCCCCAATTTTCCTCAAGCAATTTGGGTTTCAGAAGGAAATGCCATTAGGTTCATTTTTACAGATGTTAAAATGGAGGGCCAGAGAAGTTCAGGGAGTCCATTCCCAATTGAAAATTAAAAGGATTGATACCTCTTAGAATCCTTAATTTCCTTCAAGACTCTGCTCAAATGCCACCTTTTGCATGAAACCTTACTTGTTTTCCACAGCAGGTAGTAGTTTGCCTACCTTTTTCCTATTTATCCCCCCTTCCGCCTCCACCCCTGCCAATTGCTTTATATATAGATATGTAGCAGAAGTGCTGACCTCTATGTACAACTTAGGTATAAGTGGGTTATTTGGTGTGCGACACTAGTTAACTACACCAAATCCTCCTTAATCTATTATATCACTCATTATCTTATTCATTCTCATCCAGGGTTCTAAGGCAATCAAAGGGTATGTTGTGATATTCTCTCATAAATTAATAGAAATGTATAATTTCTCTCAATTAATCAATTAGCTCTGAGCTCCCACCCCAGTTTAAAAAATAAACCAAATAAATCTCTTTCCCTGTAAGCATTCTCTTTCTCAAATTCACTAGTCTCATAAGCTTAAATAAACATCAATGTTATTGGTTATATAATTTATTAATAGTGTAACAGATAATGCAGACATTTAAATATTTCAGTGATGTATTACAGTGAAAGCTCCCAACTAGAGTTATTTCTAACTATCAGCTGCATCTACTGACTTCTCCTTAACTCTGGAATCATAGTCCCACCATTCAGCAATCTCACATTGGCAGTCAAAGTTTCTCAAGAATTCTTTTTAGTATACCTTCTCCAGCACAAGTTAAAATTCAGTTGTCTCAATGAATGTCCCTTCAGTCCTCCTCCAAGGTGACAGTTAATTCCCTCAGTTTCTCATGAAAGAAGTTCTCTTAGTTCTTTCTGTACCTCATACATTTTTCCAGTATGACAGCTAAGAGTCTCCAGATGACAGTTAAATTCTCTTTTTTACAAGATTCTTCTCTTCCTTAAAGATATAGTTATCAGTGTCCATCATCTCTATAGGAAAGGTTATTGAAGTTGAGGTTACACATATTGAAGTTGAAGATATAAGTTGTCCCCATCCCCATAGAGCATAATGCCTGTTTTTTATTAATTGATTGATGCTAAATACAGGCCTCTTGATTTATTTGACTAGTTCTTAAAAAAAAAAAAAACTTCTCAGGGCAGCCATGTCTTCAGCTATCTACTCTATAGAGATGACTCCTAAATCCATACTTTAAGCCCAACTTCTATTCTAAGCTCCAGTCTCATATTACTAGTTATTTACTACATATCTCCAGCTGGGCATCCTATTGGCAACCCAAACTCAACAAGTCCAGAACTCAACTCATCTTCCTCCTGACTTTGCTTCTTTGTTTAATAGTGTCACCATTCTTCTAGTTACTAAGGTTAAAATCTTCTTCATTCTCTCTCACTGCCACCCTCATATCCAATCATTCTCTAAGACTTGTTTATTCTTCTCTTGAAACCTTTCTTGCCTCAGTCCCTTCATTTTCATTCCCAATGTCTCAACCCTAGTTTGAACCATTATCATAGCTTTCTAGAACTTTTATAAAAACCTCTTAACTGTTTTTTCTTCCTTCAATCCCTTCCTCTCTAAAATACATATTGGTACCAGATTAATCTTTCTATAGCACAAATATGGTCACATAGTTATATCTTGTTTAAAAGCCTTCCATAGTTTCTTATCATTAACTGAAGAAAACTCGAACTCCATAGTTTGGGATTCAGTGTTCTACATGATATGACAACCTAATTTTCTAGCCCTATCTCTAGTACCTATACTTTAGTTTAGCCAAGATAAATCACTCATCATTCCCCAAATGCATCTTCAAGGTTCTTGCCTACACAGTATCCTACTTCTGGAGTACCTCTCTCTCTCTCTGTCTCTCTCTCACTTCTACCTACTAAAATCCTATCTAATTTTCCAGGCACAGCTCCAACACCACCTCCTCCATGAAATCTTCCCATCCTTAAAAGGGATCTCTTCATCCCCTGAAGTCCTGTAGTGCTTGTTTGCCCAGCACTTAAAGAACTTATCGTATATTATCTTTTCTTATAGTTACATGTGCCTACAAGCCCAAGTTATTCAACTTTGTATCTTCCATGGCACCTAGTACTTCATCAATAGGTGTAGTATGAAGGAATTTATAAGTGTCTATAACATCCATATAGAATTGCAATGTGAGAGCTGAAAGTGCCTTATCTAGTCCAACCCTTTCATATACAGCTCAGGAAAAAACCAACAGAATCACAGAATCATATATTTAGAGCCAAAAGAGACCTTGGAGGCTATCTAACCAAATCCCTTCATTTAACAGATGAAGAAACTGAGGCTCAGAGACGTTTTGTGACTTGCTCAGGCTCATACAGATGATTAATGTCCCTTTTTGGTGGAACCTGGTGGCAATGTCCCTGGTGGCAAGGACCCTGATTCAGTTAAGGGCTCTTACCATCACCCTGAAAAACAACTCAAAATCTCTCTCAGCTGTATTATTTGGTACCCTGTATATTCTTCTGGTAAATAGGTGGCACAGTGGATAGAGTGCCAGACATATCTTCTTGAGTTCAAATCTGGCCTCAGACACTTACTAGCTGAGTGACCTTGGGCAAGTCACTTAACCCTGTTTGCCTCAGTTTCCTCATCTGTAAAATGAGCTGGAGAAGAAACTGGCAAACCACTCCAGTATCTTTGCCAAGAGCATCACAGATGGGATCATGAAGAATTGGACATGACTGAAACGACTGAACAACAACAAATATTCTGCTGGTCATCTCTGGGCAGAAGAATAGAGATGCACCCATACTCCCAGCTGCCTGCCTGCTCCCCAAGGTGTCCCAGTTCACCAGCAACAGCCACTGTTCTTCTCCAAATAAAAATAGACCTGCAGTGTTAGAGAAAGAAAGTACTCCCTGTGCTGCCTTCCTCCTCAGTGAATGAGCCACTTGATCCTATAATTGGGATGTCCTTGTGGTCACCTTGCTGCCAGGAAACTGGCCAGATCTATATTTTACCATAATTGGGTAACTCTTGTGGGTGTTGGCCTGCCTCTCCTCCCAACTGTCAAAAAAGATTACCCAGCAGTACCTGGCATAAAGCTGAGCAGTGCGATATTTCCACAGCCATTTCTTATCAGCCCCATTCATCACCCTAAGTCCTTCAGAGTAGCTGACCCTCCTGGATTTCTCTCCCTGTAATCAGTTTTGCTAAGTCTGAAGTTCAAAAGCCTCCTTGCAATTTCAGTCCAAGCCCAGACCAGTTGATTTTATTGTTCAGTTTTGTTCGACTCTCCATAACCCCATTTGGGATTATTCTTGGCAAAGATACTACAGTCATTTGCCATTTCCTTCTCCAGCTCTTTTTTCAGGTGAGGAAGACAGGGTTAAATGACTTGCCCAGGGCCACACAGCTATTAAGTGTCTACAGTCAGATTTGAACTCAGATCTTCCTGAATCCAGGCCCAGTGCTCTATCCACTGTATCACATCACCTTACCAGCCCAAGGACTGGTTGCCTAAATCGAAATGGAAGAGGCCAGTACTTTTCCTCATAAGCAGTGAGATAGCTGGGGGATTTCAGACTAATGATTCACTAGTCATAAAACAACAATAATGAGTTGTTTTCTCCGTGTGAGCTCATTGAATTGGACAGAAAACACAGAATTAGATAAGAGCCCTTGCCCAGGAGGCTGAGAGTCGATTTTCTCATGCAGTTATAGACTTGAAAAGTATTTGAGATGATCTAAATCAGCTTTATAGGAGCAGAAACTAAAACCTAGAGAAGGTAAGCCCAAGGTCACACACTCATTAAGTGATCAAGTCAAAACTGGGATTCAGGTCTAGTGATTTCCAGTACAGTGTCATCTAGAGACACAGGTTTAGAGATATGTATGCATGTATATGTATATGCAAAATATACATTATATATATATACACATACTTATGTGTATATATTTTTTAACATTCATCTTTTGAGTTTAAAATTCTCTCCCTCTCTTCAGTCCTTACCCCACCCATTCAAAAGGCATCAACATAACATTATACATGTGAAGTCATGTAAAACATAGTTCCATGTTAGCCATGTTGTAAAAAAATGCAAGAAAAATTAAGAAAGTGAAAAAATGCTTCAATCTGTACTGTGAATTCCTTAGCTCTCTCTGAAGGTAGATAGAATTTTTCATCATGAGTCTTTTAAAATAAGACATACATGTGTTTATACACATGTTTATACATATACATGTGTGTATACATACATATATACATATGTATTAACATAGTCAAGGAGAATTTATTTTGACTATGCACATTGGTGACAAAGAATTTATTTCATTTTGTTTTTTCCACCAATAGGGGAGGGGGTAGGAGAAAAAAATAGAGTTTTATATTTAAAAATATAAAACTTTAATTAAAAATAGATAATACAACTTGGTGTAGGGTGGGGAGCAAAGATGTAAATGACCTGTGATTTCATGGTTATAGGGAACTTTCCTCTGAGGTAGATAGATAATGGGCAAATTATCTGTAATTTATAATCTTAGAGCAGGCATTCTTTACCTGGAGTCCCCAGACACATGCACAGATTTCAGAAGGGTCTGTGAATTTATTTTTTTAATCATTTTAATTTTAATAATTTTTAAAATTTGATACCTGTATTTCAATATAATTGATTTCCTTTATAAGTTTTGGATCTTATTTTATGCATGTAAAACCATGATTTTGAGACAAGGTTCATAGGCTTCTTCATATTGCCAAACAGATCCTCATGACATAAAAATGGTTAAGCACACCTACTTTAGAGGGTTGGCTCTGGGCATTGAGGAGAGTAAATGATTTGGTCAGAGTCATATAATGCCTAATGCCAGTATCAGGAAACCTAAGCATTAAAGTAGCATCCTTGAAGGTAGGGACTTTTTCATTTTGTCTTTGCTAATCACAGCACTCAGCACTGCTTAGCAAATGGTTTGTTTGGATTGGATAATGCTGCACCTCTTTTGGAATTTTTAGTTTTGGAGAGTTACCTGGATCACTGAGAGGTCACGTCACTTGCCTGGGATTACACAGCTACAATGGGTCAGAGGCAGAGCATGAACGCCGGTCTACCTGACTCTTTTTTATTTTTAAATTTGTGAATGAAAACAAGCATTTCCATTTTAATTTTGTATTTTAATTGTATTTTAATACAATATAATGAAAAAGGATGATTCCACATGAAATTGCAAATTTATCATATACAATTTGCTATTCCTTTTAAATATACAATAAAATTATCATGTAAATTTCTTTTTTTCCCCTTTTTTTCTTCCCTCCCTCACCCATCCTAGAGATAGCTACTATTAGGCACAAATAGGTAGGTGTATGTGTGTGTATGTAAAATTCTATACATACTTCTATTAATTAGTCTGGATTCAGATAGTGCCATTCTTCATACGACCTTTATAGCTAATTTACATATTTGTAATAGTAAAAATGACTCATTAGCTTAAAGTTGTTCTTAAAACAATATTGATATTACTGCATACCAAGTTCTCTTGGTTCTGCTCACCTCATTCTTCATTATTTCATATAGGTCTTTCCATGTTTTTCTAAAATCATTGAGCTCATCATTTCTTATAACATAGTGGTATCAAACCAGTCCTCTATCCATTATACCAGACTGCCTCTCAAATAAGTATTTTCTGACCATTTAAGCTACTCTGAGATCTGATGTCCGAAAGGCAAACTGGCATAGTGGGTAGATATATCTTTGGGACCAGGAAGGCTTGGGTTCAAGTCTTGATCTATACTAACCGTATGACCTTGGGCAAGTGACTCAGGCAGCTACATGACATTTTTACGTCACTTCTCGTGAACAAGTCATCACAGGTAACTTGCAGCCCCCTCCTGATACCCCTTGGCATCTTGCCACTCTGCATTCGATTTACTTGCAGTTTTTATTTTGATTTTGGGGGGTTATGCTGGCCCATGATTCCTAGTCACAAAACACTTCATTCCTTGGCATCAGTGGGAGAATGTTGGCATTAAAAAGCTGACTTTTTGTAACAGCGAACACATAAAGAGCACCAAAAGCACTATGGTATTTCCCAAATTCAATCCAACCTGTCCCCCTCCTCTTTGATTCTGGGCCCAACTTGGGGTCCATCTGCAGCTCTCATTCAAAATGAGGACTGAGGGACCAACTTGGCTGTCTGCCCACCAGCTGCACGTCATGCTCCAGGCAATCTGGGTTTATATTCAGTTTTGTTTTCCCAGTGTGATTGTTTAGACCAAATTTCTTTCTTGCTGCTGTGGATTTTACTGAGTAAATGCTCAAAAAAATGTTTATTCATGAGGTTATAAATCCACTAGGGGACCATGTTCCAATAGAACCCTATGATGAAAGTAGGAATTTTTTAAGAAAATTTTCACTCTAGGGATATTCCCTCTAAAATACTAGATATGAAATATTAAATGTAAAAATACAGTACATATAATATGTATCATGTAAAATATACTAGCTATAAAATACTGGATGTAAAATATTAGGTATTGAGATATTTTTATAACTCTGGGACCTCATTGGTGCAATTTTTCTCTTTAGTGGTGTAGCTTACAATCTACCCATAGCCTTTCATTTTGTACTACTCTTCCCTCCATCCTCCCATGAAACTTACATAAAGGATGTGCATGCTCAATCCTTTTCTGGGGCGTTTTACATTCTCTCTATACCAGTGCAGTATCTGGGTTACTCATTTGTCCTATAGCCCATGACCAGGCCACCTCATTTTATGAACATCTGTGTCCTTGATTATCTTTTACACTACTTCCTAAGTGTCATTGCTCTCATCTCTGTATAGTTATGTACACATCAAACACACATAACATCTCTATCCATGGCCATATTGCTGAGGATAGAGAACTGGCATTGGAGCTAGGATGACCCGGGTTCAAGCCTTACCTCTGACACCCACCTGGCTATGTGACCTGAGCTAATCATGTAATAATCTCTCGTTCTGGTGACTCTGATAGATTTTATGTTGTAGAGAAGAAGCTTACCTTCATTGGAAGAGGAAATTCCTCATCATGAGCTTCCTAAACCAATGAAATCTCCCTTTCTATAACTGCCAAACTCACTCATAACTGTATAAATGAATTGATGAAAAATCACTTATAAAATGCTTTTGATAACTTAAAATTAATCTTTAATGTTATTAATAATTAGTGAAGTGTTTTAGATAACTCAAGGGAATAAATTACTATTTTATAATAAATAAATTCTATAAAATATAATAGCATATTAAAATAAAATTAATTAATTTTTCTAAAAGGCAGCTAGGTGGTAAAGTAGATGGAGTGCTGAGCCTGGAGTCAGGAAGATTCATCTTCCTGAGTTAAAATCTGGCCTCAGACACTGACTAGCTGTGGAACATTGGGCAAGTCACTTAACTCTATTTGCTTCAAGTTTCCTCTTCCATAAAATGACCAGGAGAAGGAAATAGCAAACCACTCCAGTATCTTTGCTGAGGAAACCCCAAATGGAGTCACAAATAGCTGGACATGAGTGAAAATAACTGAACAACAGATAATTAAAATCAAAATATGTTAAATGAATAAAATAATGTAATTAATAAAAGTTAAGTGAACAATTTAGAGATTAATAAAAAGCACTTATTAAATGTGCTAAGCACTGAGAATGCAAATAGTAAGAGCTAGATAAATCCTGCTCTCCAGGAGCTCATGCTGTAATTAGGGGAGACACTACGTAAAAGAAAATTCAGCTACAGGGCAAATGGAAAAGCCCACCAGTCCTAAAGGTACCTCTGTGCAAATGGCAATGCCCAGGGTTCTTTTTGTTGTTAGGCTAGATAACAACAACAGGGTCTGCAGGGTATAGAAGAAGGACCTTAGAAGGAAGTGGCAGGTCTGGTGATCTTCCACCTCATGAGAAAGAATAGAGTTAGTGAATCAAGCTCTAGGAGCAAGTCACGCAACCCAGATTCATTCTGGGATGGCTTGGCTCTGGGTGAGGGGGAAAATAGAAGGGGAAGGTGCCTATTTTCTCCTTCCCTGTGCTTTTGTATCTTCCTGACATCTTGGAGTCCCAGATAGGCTGTGGGATTAAGTCAGGGCTGGGGGAGACACATACAGGCTTAATTTCCTCTATTTTGCCTCAAATCTTCCCTAATTCTCCACTAATCCCTTTAACTCAGAGATTATTCCATACTCCCATGTCCTACAGATTAGCATTTATGAATTTCATCAAACTATTTCAAGCCTAAGTGTTCCATAGCCAAATGGGGTTGCAAAATGCTATCTACCAGCTGCCTTCCCCCTGTGCATTGGGGTTCCCATCCCCACTGCCCCAAGCTCTCTTACCGAAATAGGCAGGTGGAAAGCTTGGAGACATAAGCTTACATTTCTTCTTTTTCAACGAAGGCACAACACAGGAAGGACTGGCACAAAATGACTGGAGTTGGGAAAAGAAGCTTTTGCCACAAGCCACTTACCAGTTATTTCAAATATCAGGCCTTGGGTATTATGGCCATTGAAAACTGCAAAGCAAAAGGATGTTTACACCATTTTTAGAACTCACTCAGTTTGGTTGGAAGTCTTTGGATCTAGAAATGTGGTCACAAATAACATAAATCAAGGACTTCACACTTAACAGCATCTGAGATGTTACCTATGATGGTTTCTAGAGTGTCCGTGTGAAGAGGTATAGGGCACATAAAAGAGAAAGGCAGGAGGAGGAAGAATTATTATCACACCAATACGGTCAAGGCTGGTCTTTTTAGGTGGCTTCCAAAAGTTTCCCAGGTATTAAGACTGTGGGAATTTGCAAAGTTGCAAGGACAGGGAATTTACAGGAAAAACACTTCTGTCCAATCACTCAATATATGTCAAAAAGTCCGTGTTAAGTATCTATTATTTGCCAGGAACTGTACTAGGCACTGAAAATACAAAGTTAACAATGAAATGGCCCTTCTTCTTGAGGATTTTACATTATGACAAGGGAGACAAAGGCAACAAGTACAGGTATGCACAAAATGTACAGAAATATACCTACTATGTAATATACAGTATTATAATACAAATATGCAAGCTGTTTTAGAGAGAAGGCACTAGCAGTCAGGAGGATCATGAAAGGTTTCCTGTAAAAGGCAACACTCCAACTGAAACTTGAAGGAAACTAGAGATTCTAAGAGGCAGAGGTAAGGAAGGGCATTCTAGGCATGAGGGACAGTCAGTACAAAAGCATGGAGAGGAGAGATGAGGAAAAGTAAGAAAGACAATTTGGCTTGACCTTAGTGTACATAAGGGGAGTAATGTGTAATAAGGGCCAGGTTGGAAAGGGCTTTGAATGCCAGAGTTTAGGTTTAATTATAGAGAAAATAGGAATGCAGCATAGCTTTTTGAGTATCATATGGACGTGGTCAGACCAGTGCATTTGGAAAATTGCTTTGGTGGCTGTGTGGGGGATAAATTGAGTAGAGAGAGACTTAAGTTGTGGAGACCAGTTACAAGGCTATTGGCACAATCCAAGAGAGAGAGGTCACAAAGGCCTGAAGTAGAATGGTAGTAATGTCATTTGAAAGACGGGGAGAAGTATCAGGAAGATCAGCTTAAATCCCACTCTCAGGAAGCCTTTCCCAGTCCCCTAGATACTGGTTCCTTCCCTCTGAGATTACTTACTGTGAAGCACTTAGAATTTGTTCAGGCATCAAAGATGCCCCAATGTATTACAAGCACCCAGGATTAGCACAGCCAGGATGGTCTGCTAGCACAGCTTCTTTGATCTGATTTTAAAGGAAAGACTGCTTTAAAGGTGTTAACTATCTACTTTAATTACATTCACAAGTTCAGGGGAAAGGTCAGCACCCTGAACTTGGAGAAAATACAAGCAGAGAAATTAGTACAAAGACCAACAGAAAGGGCTCTAGCTGTCTGAATATAGCAATATTGCTATATACTTTACATACATGACTGGATTGAGGGAGCACAGACAACTTCCGGCCGTCAGGGGGCTCCGAAAGTGCGGCTACTCAGAGTCTCAACCAGAAAATTAAACCATTGTTCTCATGAGTGAACCCCCAAAGCAAAATGTCAATCTCCCAGAATATATAACAAAGACTTGGCATCTGATTGGCTGAGTGCCAAGAAGCCTGATGATCCTTGTGCCACAGCACTTAACTGGAAACTCCCAGAGCCTCATTAGCTCTGGGCTAGGGCTCTATGTGCCTATTAATGGGCAGGGAAAATCTTCAAATTCCCTTAATGTTATACAAGGACATCCACTGCATCCTGAGCCATTACCAACTGTCTTGACTTTTGTCTTGCCCATTGGACTTGGATGACTCTGGAAGAGAGAGTGAGGCTGATGACCTTGTGTAGCTCTACCTCACTTAAATCCAATTCACAAGCAAGTCAAGATATCACCTTGGGATGTCATTGGTCCTCTTTAAGAATGAAGGATGAACAACAATAATATTTATACCACATATTTCTTGTTTGTACCTGGTTATTTACACGTCTCTTTCAAATGTTGTCTGCCATTCAGATGTGGACAATCCCCTCGGACAGAGACTGTGTTTTTGCCTTTTACTTATATCCCTAGAATTTAGGACAGTGTTTGGCAGTTTAGTGAATGCTTATTCAAGGCTTGTTTACTAAATAATCAGGAGTAGAAATGACAGGATTTGGCTACTGATTGGATATGTGGGTTGACAGAGGAGCTAAAGACATTGAAGTTCATAAACTGGGCAACTGAAAGGATGGTGGTACCCTTGACAGAGAGAGAAATTCAAAAGAAGCGTGAGTTTGATGGTGGTGGGGAAGAATGAATTCAGTTTTGGACATACCACGTTTGAGGTGATTCTATGACATTCAGTTTGAAATGTCCAATCAGTGATCCAGATACAAAAATAGCTCTGTTCAACTTCGTACAGTGGAAGGAATTTTGGACTGAGAATAGGATACCTTGGATCTAGTGTTGGCCTTACTCTTATCCAATTGGCCTTACTATTATCCAGTAAATGCTCAAAACCTCTGGGTCTCAGTTTCCTTGTCTGCAGAAATGGGACAATGACAAGGGAATGTTGGATGAGATGATCGTTAAGTCTCTTTAAACTTGAGAATTCTATAGGACATGCTTAATGAAGTTCCCAGGGTCCTTCTACTTCAGTCCCCTACCAGAGTTATTCATACCAGGAGGAATTTGTTGTTCTATAACAGCACAGCAGAGCAAGGGAGGTTTCCTGACTGTGGTTAGGCAGCACACCAGAATTTGCAAAAGTGGATAACAAAGTTGGTGTGTCAGTTTGTGGTAGGATGTGCAACATAAATAGGAAATTGAGACAATCATGTGAATGCAGCTGCTCTTAGGGCACAAAGGGCCTCTAAAGTTGGTGCACCACACCATTATGCTGAAGAAATAATACTCCTTCCCTATACAATCCCCTTTAAAAAAAAGAAAAACAATGCAAAAATAAAACCCAACTAGTAAGCCCAGATGTGATACATCAATGAATAGTCAGGCAAGCTGCTATTCCTGGCAAGTAGAGGACTGAGGATTTTTCCCCCCTCTTCTCTAAGGAAATATGTCTGGGAACAAGTCCCTAAAGATGCTTTTATGGGAATCTGATGAAGAGAGGAAGCAAGGACTTTTTCAACAGTGGGGACAGTGGAAGCAATAAGGATATGGGCCAACCACAGACTAACAAAAGACAAAAGCAGTAGGAGAGACTTATTTATGCCGCTGAGGTTTCTTCTCTATTCTTCACATAATATGTAGACCCAGGTACCTGGTACTCCCATAGTGGCCGGTGGGAGTGGGGTGCAGAAATGAAGGACTTCTCTTTTCTGGAGAAACTCTAATGTCATGAGCAGTATGATCTTTCTAGGGGAAAGAATGTTGAGGTTGGAACCAGAAGACCTGGACCCAAATTCTTACTCCATTATTTCCCTATTTGTATTTTAGTTTTGTCATCTGTAAGCAGACTTAGATGACCTCTGAGGCATCTAATCTATGAGGTCTCTGCAGCTATGTTCCTTTTAATCAGATGGTATAAGGGGTTACTCCTCTCAGGCGTGATCACACTTTAGAAAAGAGGCTTGGTGAAAGGCACTGGAATGAATCTCTAATTTCAGGTATTGGGGCAACTGAGTAGAGGAGAGGCAGGACCAGTGAGACAGCTGAACACTCTTGAAATCAGCTACTTTCCACATGAGATGACTTTCTTGTGTGTGGTAATGAAGTTGTAATGGGGTGGAGGGAAGGGAGGCTGGCCATAGGGTCAAAGCAACAGTAAGAAGAATCCTAGAGATGGGAGTTATATGGTTCAGCTGGGAGCACTTTTAAATGATCCTCTTGGGTAGGAGGACTAAAGATCAAAGATGGCAGCCAAGTGTAAACTGAAGGATTACCAGAGCATGGTCCTGCTGCCTATGGTTTGGTCCTCACAGTGCAGATCTGAGAAATTTGGGAAAAGAGAAACCAATTTCCAGTATCAATTATCATAAACACTAAAGGCCAGCAAACTCTCTAATCCTAAGAGGCACTGGTAAGGCTCAGCAGTGTCCATTTGACTTACCAACAGGCCCAAGACATGAGAGAGAGACAGACAGACAGACAGAGACAGAGACAGAGTGTGTGTGTGTGTGTGTGTGTGTGTGTGTATGTGTGTGTGTGATAAACAGACATAGGGACAGAGAGAGAGAAAAAATGGAAGAGAAGGGAAAGAAAAAGTAATGGAAAAAAAGGAAAAGGGAAGACAGGAGGAAGCTTAAGAGGAGAAAAGAAAAGGTGCAAATGGTAGGGAGTAGTTGAGAAAGGACCACCAGCTGCCATGTTAGGGCCCCCATGAGAGAGCTGTCTAGGTATAGATTGTCACTTACAAAGCTGACTCAGTACCCTTCTCCCACCAGCCTCTTACACTTTGGAGCAGTCACAGAACCAAAAGACTATAAAAGAGCAAGTGAGTAACAAATGCCCACCGCTGTTTACCATGCTCTGTATAATCCTCCTTAGATCTCAGGTCACAGACTTAGAACCAAAAGGAGCCTTGGCAGTCCTCGAGTCCACCTTTCTTGCCCTCCCCCACTTTTTTTGTGTTTAACAGATGAGGAATCTGAGACCCGTCAAGGTAATAATAATGATAGCTAGTGCTTATACAGCTCTTTAAGGTTTGCAAAGTCCTTTATAAATATCATCTCATTTTTAACATCACAACAACCCTAGTGGGAGGCAGGTGCTACTATGATCTCTACTTTACAGATGAGGAAACTGAAGCACAGAGAGATTAAGTCACTTGCCCAGGGTCACACAGCTAATGAGTGTCTTTGGCCAGATTTAAACCCAGTTCTTGACTCCAAGCTCAACATTCTATCCCATGGGATACCTAGCTGGCCCAAAAAGCAAAATAACACAGTTAGCAAGTTAGCTGAGATTCCAACTCAGGTTCCTTTATTCCAAATCAAGCACTCTTTCTATTGTATTAATGTTGAACACACTTAAAAGACAATTATTAAATAATATTGCAAAGACTACAATAAAAAAAAGAACCTAGAAATCATCCTTCAAGAAATTCTCAAGGAAAATTGCCCTGATATTCTAGAACCAAAAGGCAAAATAGAAATGGAAAGAATTCAGTGATCGCCTCTTGAAAAAGATCCCAAAAAAGAAAACCCCTAGGAATATTATAGACAAATTCCAGAGTTCCCAGGTTGAGGAGAAAATATTACAAGCAGCCAGGAAGAAACAATTTGAGTACTGTGGAAACACAATCAGGATAATACAAGATCTAACAGCTTCTACATTAAAGGATCAAAAGGCTTGGAATATTATATTCTGGAGGTCAAAGGAGCTAGGATTAAAACCAAGAAACACCTCCCCAGCAAAACTGAGTATAATGCTTCAGAGGAAAATATTGTCAATTCAATGAAATAGAGGACTTTCAAGCATTCTTGATGAAAAAACCAGAGCTGAACAGAAAATTTTACTTTCAAATACAAGAAGCAAGAGAAGCATGAGAAAGTAAATAGATAAAAGAAATCATAAGGAACTATTCATATTCCCACATGGAAAAAATAATAATTGTAACTCATGAGACTTTTCTCAGTATGAGCGTAGTTGAAGGGAATATATGTATATATATATTTGGTATGTCCAAAACTGAATTCATTCTTCCCCACCACCATCAAACTCACCCTTCTTTTGAAGGGAGGTTGGATCTGAAAGGCTTTTTCAGAGACTTGGACATTACAGCTTTATGCTAGGGAGCCATGTCCAGGATCTCTTATTTTAGACTCCTCTTCCTTCAGGTCAATGTCTTCCTCTTAAGAATGAGCTCCAGGATAGACAAATCCAATGATCAAATATGTATTGAGCACCTACATTTTGTAAGGTCCAGTCTAGGCTCTGAGAGGGGTCTAGAAGTGTCTAGACCTTATCTTCCACAATATTCGAGTCTATATATATACATATATATACATATATATATGTTTATATAGGAGGGTGTATGTGTGTATAAATACATATGAAAGTGTGTATATATGTGTGTGTGTGTGTATAGACAGAGGGCATAGAATCAATTGAATAGGAAGGGATGATATCTAAAAAAACAAAATTAAGAGATGAGAGGGGCATATAATGAGAAGAGATAGGGAGAGATAAAATAGGGTAACCTATCTCATATAAAACAAGCAAGAGAAAACTGTTACAATGGAGGAGAAGAAGAGGAAGGCAAAAGGGAATGGGGTCAACCTTACTCTCCTTGAATTTGGCTTAAGGAGGAAATATCATACATACTCAATTGGGTATCTTACCCTACAGGAAAGTAGAGGAGAAGGGGATAAAAGGGGGGATGATAGAATGGAGGTCAGATTGGGGTAGAAGGTAGTTAGAAGCACACACTTTTGAAAAGAGACAGGGTGAAAGTAGAAAATAGAATAAATGGGGGGTGGGATAGGATGGAAGGAAATATAGTTAGTCTTTACAATCTACTATGGAAACATTTTGCGTAACTACACATGTACAACCCATATTGAATTGCTTATCTTCCTAGTGGGGGTGGGTGAGGAGGGAAGAAGGGAAAGAATCTGGAAATCAAAATTTTTAAAACAAATGTTAAAAAAAAATTTTTTTTACATGCACTTGGGAAATAAGATATACAGGCACTGGGGTATAGAAATCCATCTTGCCCTACTAGAAAGTTAGAGGGGGCAAGGGGGAGGATATAAGACAGAGCAGATTGGGGGAAGGAGTATTCAGTAGGCTTACTATTTTGGGGTGGGGGGTAGGGGAAAGACGGGGAGAAAATTTGTAACTCAAAATCTTGTGGAAATGAATGTTGAAGACTAAAAATAAAAAAAAAAAGACTGCAACATCTCTTCTCCAGGCTGAATAGTCTTAGTTTTGTTTAACTTTTTCTCATATTTATTTTCCAAGCCCCCCACTCCCCATCCCCATATTGTCCTCTAAACCATGTTGGGTTGGAGTGCCCATTTTTCTAGGATGACTTTATTCATCAATGGGCAAAAATGCTTCTCTCAAGCCCCAGGAAGAAAAATCTGCCCAGTGAAAATAACTTGGCTCCAACCTCACCCTTAACCAAGCTTCCCTGGGGAGTCCTTCCTGGTGGGAGGGAAGGGAGGTTGGATCTGAAAGGCTTTTTCAGAGACTTGGACATTACAGCTTTATGCTAGGGAGCCATGCCCAGCATCTCTTATTTTAGACTCCTCTTCCCTCAGGTCAATGTCTTCCTCTTAAGAACGAGCTCCAGGATAGCCAAATCCAATGATCAAATATGTATTGAGCACCTACATTTTGTAAGGTCCAGTTTAGGCTCTGAAAGGGGTCTAGAAGTGTCTAGACCTTATCTTCCACAATATTCGAGTCTAATTGGGCAAACAAGGCATAGACACAGGGAGAGATCAATCACTACAGACAAGGCAGTTAACAAAGGGAAATGACACATTAAAAGTTAATAGATCTGGGTTTTAATCTGGCTTTGCACTGACTGAGTGACCTTGGGCAAATCTTTTTCTTGATGGTCCTTAGTTCTTTCCTCAGGAAAACGAGGAAGTGAGAGTAGATGATCTCCATCTGAGGACCCTCCCAGCTCAAAACTGTATCATTCTAAATCACTTTGACCTTCATAAGTCTCAGTTCCCCTTGTCTGTAAAAAAGAAGGGGTTGGACCAGATTTCTTTATGCTCCATAAGTCTATTATTCTAGGAGATGCCCTATCAAAAGGGCATTATTGCCAATAAGTGTTTGAGGAGTTCAGAGAGGGAAAGATCACTGCTAGGTGGGGATGGTGACAGAGAAATAAGAAGGGAAACAGAGGCAGCTTCACAAGGACAATGAGATTAGAGGCAGGCATTGAAGGATAGAGAGGATTTGCCTTTAAGCCTACAGAAGGATTTTGTTTCTGCTACTGGTTCCTGTCTTCCCCAACGCATGGCCCCGTACTTAGTTCCCACCTTAAAGTAAGGGGGTATTTTAAAATGTTTTCCTTTGATGGCTCAGAATAAATTATTAGATTTTTTTTTTAACAGCCACAAGGTCCTCCTTACATTTTGGTCAGACCAGGGGCCTGAGTTACAGGATTGAAAGTTTGGATTAGGTTCAAGTAGAAGTCAGGATCTTTTCCCCCATATGTGGGACAGACAAGCAAGGCAGGCAAAAAAGTCTTTATTAAGTGATTACTATCTGTGTCAGGCACTATGCTAAGTGATGGGACACAAGTATAGGCAAAAATAAAGACAACGCCTACTGTCTTGAGGCTTACACTCTAATGGAGGGAAGATAACACATAAGAGGAGCTGAAAAGGGGGGAAGAAGAGAAGGCATTTATTGAGGGGATGGAGCTGATGAAGTCTGTAGAGTCAGAAGCACAGAAAGGAGGGAAAGGAAGAAAATGAAAAAACATTTATTAAGTGTCTACTATGCACTTTAGAAATTCCTCACAACAACCATGGGAAGTAGATGCCATTATGATCTTCATTTTAAAGTTGGGGTAACTGAAGCATGCAGAGGTTAAATCAGAGGTAGAAAGCCTGTGGTCTTAAGGCCACATGTGGCCTTCTACGTCCTTAAGGGCAGCCTTTTGACCAAATCCAAATTTTACAGAACAAATAGGATTTGTAAAACTTGGATTCAATCCAAAGGCCCCACTTAAGGACCCCATCCCTGGTTTAAATGATTTGTCCAGGGTCTCATAGTAATTATGTGTTTGAGGCTAGATTTGAACTCAGGTCTTCCTTACTCTATGTCTCTAGTTGCCTCCAGGAGGGGAATGAAACATGAACAACCTGAGTTTATCTCCAAAGTGGAGACCCCAATAGGAATTTACCAATGAGAGAAGGGGGCCAGCATTATGGAGGGACATTGCAGAGTGAGAAGGTCCCAGGTAATAAGAGAAGTTCCAGGGGGAGAAACAGCTAGGTGATAAAGCCTATAGAAATGTCAGTGGTGCAGGAAATAGGTGAATAGTGCTTCTGAACCAGCATTCCCATTTGTCACAAGGAGTCCTAGGTGACAGACAGACAGATAGCTAGACAGCTAATTTATTAAGCACTTAGGTGCCTGTATTGAGCTAAGCACTCAGAATAATAAGGCAAGCAAAAAGAAAAACATTTTCTCTCCTCAAGGAGTTTATAGTCTAATGAGTAAAGGCAACATATAAAAGGAGAGAGATATTGAAGTGGAGGCAAGGTGGGAAGGTGTTCTGGAATGTCACAGTCTGACAACTTGGGGAGGAGGACAGTGGACTCTCTGAAAAACAAGAGAGGCTGGGCAGCCTCAGGCCAGTGAAGTCAACATTAACTCATCCTGTAAGGTTGGTAGGAGGCAGCCAGGTGGTTCAATGGATAGAGAACTGGCCCTGGAATCATGAAGGGCTGAATTCAAATCTAGACTCAAATACTTGCTAGCAAGTCACTTAACCTTTGTTTGCCTTAATCCACTGGAGAAGGAAATGGCAAACACTCCAGTATCTCTGTCAAGAAAATCCCAGGGACAGTATGGTCCATGGGGTCATGAAGAGTCAGACACGACTGAACAATAACATAAGGTAGGTAGGGCTCCTCTCCCATAGTCTGAAGAATAAGAAACAGCTGCTTCATTCTTTGCTCAGTGAAGTGGCCAGGTGGGGTTTGCCTTAAAGAGTTGGAGTCAGCAGGTGCCTACCTGGTATGATCTGAAGGGTCCTTTCCATCATTATTAATCCATTCCTTCAGCCTTCTCTTCTATAGTCCTCTCTTGAAATACTCTGACGTTCTTTTTTTCTTCTTCCTATAGCAAAGCCTGCATAAGAGCCACCTTGGCCCATCTGCCACCCAATGGCCAGGAAAGTCCAGCACAACTTCTTTAGCTATCATTCACATACAGCACCGTATTTTATTGGTCTGGGACAGAGGAGCATTTTGTCCATGTCCTTGGTTAAAAAGGGTAGGAACCAGATCTTCTAATTTTTTTGTTTCTCTGGGAGTACAGAGTGTTGGGTACATCGTAGGTGCTCAGTACAGGTGTCCCATCCATTTAGGGGAATAAGAACTACTTCCCTTGAGTCTGCTTGGGCCACAGAATACTGGAAAGTGGTTAGAACCCAGAACCCAGAGCCAAGGGACTTGTATTCCTCTCCATCTTTGTTGCTGACAAGATGTAATATTGAACAAGTCTCAATTTCCTTATCTGCCAAATGTGAATAATACCAGTTCCACCTGCCTCACAAGGGTGTTATAAGGACCAAATAAACCTGGCCTTATGAGCACAATGGATTATTATTCTTTGGCAGCCCATCTGGCAACAGAATCCCCAGTTTCCTTCAAGGCTCATCTCAAATGTCACACCTTACATGAGCCTTTTTCTCACTTCTCCCAATGCCCTAGTCCCTTGCCTACCCAAATCATATTGTATTTACTTTTTATATATTCTGTAATTGCTCATATTTGCATATGTCATCTCTCCCAAAGGAGTCAGTTTCTTGAGGTCAGGGATTGCTTTATTTTTGCCTTTGTATTCCTAGTGCCTAGCTCAGTGCATGGCCCAGAGGAGGTGCTTAATAAATGCTTGTCAATTGATTGAGTGATGGATTGACAGGAGAGAAAGATCCCCCTTAGACTGCAGGAACCAATAACACAGCCACATCTCTAGGTTCCCCAAATAGGTTCGTACTCTATGCAGCAGGATGACTTTGATCCTGCTGGCTTGGGTCTCTCTGCCCAGGGGAACTGTAGTACCTCTCCTCTGGGGAACTTGAAGGGTTCATCTAGGTCATTCCCCTTTGCCTGAACCTCGAGTTCCCATTGGCCAAGACTTCCCCTTTTTAGCACCAGAACAGAGCACAACTGTCAGGTTTAGTGGGTTCAATCCCATAAAGGCCTTTGTAGAGCCCAGAATCCTTCAGAAAGACACACAATTTCCAACCAGGCCTGGCAGACTCAAACCAAGGAAGAGGAGAAATGTTATCAATGTAACAAAAGCTGAATATTAAATACTGATGTAATAGAACTCAAGAGATCAGAAGAAAGAGCCCTGAAATAAAGAGACAAGAACTTGTTACTTAGTAAACACTTATTAAGTGCCTACGATAAGCTGAGCACTGTGCTAAGTGCTGGGAATGCAAAGACAGTCAGAAGTCAGTTCTTGCTCTTGAGGAGCTGATAGTCTAATGGGGAGACAACAGGCAAAAACCAATGTACACACAAGCTATGTACAGGATAAAAGTAGAAATAACTGGGAGAGGAAAGGCTTTGGAATTAAGAGGAATCAGGAAAGACTGGGATTTTAGATGGAACATGAAGGAAGCCAGGGGCCCAAGGGACCAGAAGGCAGAGATGAGAGGAGAGAATATTCCAGGTATGGAAAACAGCCTGTGAAAATGCCCAGAATAAGGCAATGGAGTATCTTGTTCCTGGAAAGGCAAGACCAGTGTTACTGCATCGAAGAACATGTGGGTGGTTGGGGATATATGTTGTAAGAAGATTGGAAAGGCAGTGGGGGCAGGTTATAAAGGGCTTTGAATACCAAATAAAGGATTTTCTAACTGATCCTGGAGGTAATAGGGAACCACTGGAGTTTACTGAATTGTGGGGACTTAGGGGAAGGCATTGACATGGTCAGAGGATGGACTGTAGGGAGGAGAGATTTGTGGTAGGGAGACCACCCAGCAGGTTATTGCAATAGTTCATGCATGAGTACAGAGGTGTACAGTGAAAAGAATAGTCAGAGGACCAGAGTTCGAATCCTAGTTCTATAAATTACTACCTCTGTGACCATGTGCAAGTCATTTAACCCTTACCTATAAAATGATAGGTTTGGCTTAGATGACCTCTAAGGTATCTTCCAGCTCTAAATCTATGACCCTGTGAATGTGGGTAAGTCACTTAACCATTGTGGGCCTTAGTTCTTCATTTGTAAAATGACAGGGTTGGGCTAGATGGCCTGTCTGGCTCTTGGCAGCCGGGAGGTACAATAGATGTTGAGTGTTGGACCTGGAGTCAGAAAGAACTGAGTTCAAATCTAGCCTCAGATATGGGATAAGCTTGAGGTAATCTCAATGGGAAGAAATGAGCATTAAGGGGGATAGAGAAAGGCTTCTTTCGGAAAGTGGAATTTTAGCTAAGACTTGAAGGAGACCAGGGAAACCAGAAGGCAGAGATAATGAGGGAGAGAGTTTCAGGTATGGAAGAAAACCTAGGGATGAAGGGCAAAGCAGTGGCCTTTGGTTTCTTGGTCCTTTGGTTTGACTCCTCGTTTGTTCCAGAAGATCACCAATCAATGGCAATCAATGGCAGGGATGGAAAATACTGTCCATGATATACTATAGCCTGGGCATTTACCAGTCAGTAAATCAGTACCTTGGAATAAGCACTTGAAATACACATGTGGGTAGGGGAAGATGTAAAGTAAACACAGTTCTTGCCCCCAATAAACTTACAATTCATTTGAAGGAGGCAATTTATCAGCTAGACAGATGTACACGAAGAGAATATGACAATGTATCAAGGAACTATAAATATCTGCTTATTCATAGCTTCTAGTGGATTCCAACGGTCAACATATTAATCTCAGAGATTGCTGAAGAACTTGGTCTCTATTTAATGAGCAATTTACTTTGTGATTATAATAGGTTTTTAGAGATGAAAGTAGTGTTAGATGGATTGTCTGTTATTTCTGCTGTTCTCAGTTATTGTGGGGTCCAAAGTTGCCCAATTTACAATAAAAGAAACTGAGGCAGAGTCTTGAGCCAGTAGCACTTTTAGAGTCCATGGCTCCTTCCAATGAAGTAGACCTCAGATCTTCCTCACAATCTGAGATGCCCCTTTTCCTTAATGCCTGAATTTAATAATGCTTGATATACAGATGGTACAGAAGAGGCAAAGTAAAGCACAAAGTCTCATCAGCTGATAGACCTATATCTTGACCTTCCAGGAGAACCTTCAACTCATACTTGTGATAGATTTGCTGGCAAGAGACTATCTAAATATGGGGAGAGCTGATGGTCTTTCATTGGCCTCATGTTAGGCAATAGATGGGGGTATAGATTCACAAGCATCTCTAGATAGGGTCATTCATTGGTCAAGTACTCATAGGACCTATTGGCCAAGTGTCATAGGGCAGTTTCCCTAGCAAAGGGATGACAAAGGTGGAGGTACAATTAAAAAATAGCTGAAGGATTTTCCATGCCATTGAGTCACCCCTCACCTTATGGGGTTTGGTCATTTACTCATCAGACATTGGTTAAGCAAGTGGATTCATTAGATTGACTAATTGTATATGTGTAGAAAAGTACAACAGTTATATAATCACTGCCCCATGGAATCAAACTCAACTGAATAATACTAACTAGGGGTCTAAAAAAATAGGGGTCTAAATCATTCCCCACGTTATCCACAGACAAAAAAATACTTACACCATGGGTCAACATACTCACTAACTTTTCCAGTAGCTGCTTGAATTGCAGAAATAATTTCAGTCATATCCAGCTTTTCATGGCCCCATTTGGGGTTTTCTTGGCAAAGATTCTGGAATGGTTCACTATTTTCTTCTTCAGTTCATTTTACAGATGAGGAAACTGAGGCAAACAAGAGTTAAGTTACTTACTCAGGGTCACGCAACTAGTAAGTGTCTGAGACCAGATTTTAATTCAGTTCTTCCTGACTCCAGGCTCTCTATCTACTGAGCCATCTCACTGCCTAGGAATATCAAGGAATAATATAGGAATAATAATACTAAGAAAGAATTGTCCAACATCATAGAATCAAGGCTACAAGGGACCTTGGAAGTCAGCGTGTGAGACGAAGTATGGCATTGTGGAAAAATCTACAGTTTGAGTTTAACTACTTATTAGCTTAGTTTCTTCATCTTTAAGTGCAAGTAGAGAGTAGAGTTAAGGAATCATGCTACCTTCCTCAATGAGGAATATGCTAATAAACAGGAGGTGTTACTACTATTGTATTTGAGTGGGAGACAATGGGGCCCAGTCCTGAGGGTACATCACTGGTAGGTACTTTTGTTATGTAAATAACCCCTTCCAATGTAGCTCAGAGATTTTTCTGTAACTCACACTCTTAGAGAACTGCCTAATGGTGCTGAGAAATTGAGCGTTTTGCCTATCTATGGTCATACAACAAGTACATGTCAGAGGTATTTGAATTCAGGTCTCCTTGACTCCAAGTCTGGCCATCTACCATACTGAAGACATTACTCATAAAATATATAGCAATGGTTCTCAACCTTCCTAATGCCACGACCCTTTAATACTCGTATGTGGACATATCTGCATACGGGTGGACCCGCCTGGAGATGGATAGAGGAGCTGTCTGGGTTCCTAAGACCATAGGAAATATGTGTTTTCTGATGGTCTTAGGCGACCTGACCCCCAGAGGGGTCACGACCCACAGGTTGAGAACCGCTGATATAGAGTGTCAGGGTTGCTCTGGAGACCCCAAAATACCAACATGCTGGGTCCTGCCTAATGAATTCAACTCAAGTCTTCTCAGCCAAAGTAAAGTAGAGTTTATTAAAAGTTCATTAAAAGTTTGCCATATTGAGTAGACTCTTAAGGAGCCTAGGTATCTGTGATGCTTGCATTGGGCAAGCAGGACAGAGTAAGTCTGTGCTAGGTCATTCTATGGTGCTCTCACACACATAGGGGCAAGAAGGGATCTTATATACAGGAAGGTTGTGGGAGAAATCTAGGGGTGCTCTGGAGGAGGAGGAGTTTAGGGAGGGTCTTCAGGAGGAGTTAATGAAGTCAATGAGTGATTAAGGGTGGGAAGTTGCTGGAGGCTACCTGGAGCCAACAGACAATGGTGGGCTAGGCCAGTTCAAGGGTGGATTGATATTTTGATAGGCTTAGGGGTGGGAAGTAGATGGACCATGGAGGGCTAGGCTGGTAACAGAGGTCTGGCCGAGCCACAATGAAAAGCTTAAGGCCTCGGGCAAATGCAAATCAAATGGGAAGATTCAATCAGAGTTCAAGGAGTTTCCCTGAGCCAGGACCTCAAAGATTCAAGGAGAGCTCAAGGGGGTTCCCAGAGCCTGCACCTCATCAATACCACACTTTCTGTCCTATACATTATTGTATATTGACTCCACATTTGGGCCTCAATTAGATACTGTTCCATGACAGGAGCTCCGTTCTTTCACATTCAATATCCTTCAAATTAAAGTGCAACCCTAGCCCTGAGCTTTGGAAAAATCTCCAAACTCTAAATAGGTTTGAAAAAGACAAATTGAACTTTAACCCTCTTAAACCCTAGTCAATGCTGTCTCTTTAAACCACTCAGACAGAGGTTACCTTTTACTGCTCCCAGTTCTCAACTGATTGTTGACCTTTTAGAATTCAGGAAGAATTTCCTAACAATCAAGAGTTGTTGAAAGTGGGATGGGCTAAGAGGAAATGGATTCCCCCTCCTTCGGAAGCTATCATGTGGGAAGCTATCATGTGGAAATCATCGGTGAAGTAGATTACAACAGGGGGTTCCTCCACTGTGAGTTGGACTAGGTGGCTGCTGAGTCTCTTTCAATTCTTAAATTATATGATTCTGTGAATTCAACAACCTTCAATGAACTTTTTGATGCCTGCCTAACATAACGCTGATGCAATGCCCATAGCAGCTGCTATGAATATGCACACTCATTCCCAGGGTTTGTTTGCAAAATATAATAAACCCTCCTCCTCTAAGACAAAGCCAAAGTATTTTTTGTGACATTATTATTAGGATACCAAAAAGCAAGATTTAGTAAAATACTTATCACCAATCCAGGGAATGCCGACGTTGCAAGCATTCTCTCTGTCAAGCCTCCCCACAAGCAAGTTCCTCTAGGTAAGTTCTTCCATCTGCCAGCTTGCTCTCTCAAACCACCCCTCTCCCTCCAAGCAATACAATATATACTGTTTTCAATCAAAGACTCGGCACTTGATTGGCTTAGTGCTGAAATCAGCACTTAATTGGAAAGGTGTGGGGATCCCTGTGACCCAGGGTCCAATTGACTCTCCGTCAGGGATCCATGTGAGGCCTATGTATGGACAGGGAAGATCTTATTTAACCTTACACTTTGTTGAAGGCTTTGTGCTAGGCTTTGAGGTTGATTGACAAGTAATAAGGCGATGTTTCTGGCCTTCAAAATCTACTAGAGGAAAAAGACATATAAATGAATAGCCAAAATGCAAAATAAAACCCCAAAAGTGCTTGACAGAAGTACAGAGACATTACAATGTAAGTTCTAGAGCAGCAGTTCTCAACCTGTGGGTCGTGACCCCTTTGGGGGGCTAGACCGACCCTTTCACAGGGGTCACAGGGGTCGCCTAAGACCATCAGAAAACACATATTTCCAATGATCTTTGGAATCAAGACACTGCTCCTCTATCTGTCTCCAGGTGGGTCTGCCCACATGCAGATATGCCCACATATGAGTATTAAAGGGTCGAAGCATTAGGAAGGTTGAGAACCACTGCTCTAGAGGGCAAGATTATTTCTGATTGGTGAGAATTATACAAATAATAATAATAGGTAACAGTTATATTGTACCTCCTATATATCAGACACTGTGCTAAGTGCTTTACAAATATCTTATTTATTCCTTAACAATCCTAGGAGACAATGCTACTACCATAGCATTTTACAGATCAGGAAATTGAGGAAAATGGGGATTAAGTTCTTGTCTAAGGTCACACAGCTAGTGAGTGCCTAACAGCAAATTTGGACTCAGGTCTTCCTGACTCTAGGTCCAGTGCTCCCTCCACTGCACCACCGAGCTGACCCTAGTGATTGATGGTCATTGGTCAATCATTTCAGTCATGTCTGACTCTTTGTGACCACATCTGAGGTTTTTTTGATAGAGATACTGGAGTGGTTTGTCATTTCCTTCTCTAGCTCATTTTGCAGATGAAGAAACTGAGGCAAACAGGGTTAAGTGACTTGCCCGGGGTCCCACCAGCTAGTAAGTGAACAAAGGCTGATTTGAACTCAGGTCTTTGTGACTTTAGGCCCAGTGCTCCATCCACTCCCCACCAAGTTGCCCTGATGATAACTACAACATTTCAAATTTGGGAAGAATTCCTAGAGAAGAGAAGACTTGTGGGGACATGATAGCTGTCTTCCAGTATCTTAATTTAAAGGTTTGTGGCACTTTTTTTTTTTGCCTGGCCTCAGAGAGTAGAACTAGAACTAATGGTTATCGGTTACAAAGAGGCACAACTTCCTTAATTCTTTTGAACTAAAGTGAAATAAGCTCCCATGTGAATTAGTGAGTTTCCACACCACTGGAGGTTGTTATTGAAATGCTGGCAGATTGGACAAGGCTTTGAAATAACAAAGAACACAGCATATCTGTTAACCTGAAGTGTAGTTTATCTGTATAATGATAATAATAATTAATGATAATAACAGTAATAGTTAGCATTTATATAATACTTGAAAGTCTGGGGCAACTAGATAGCACAGTGGATAGAGTGCAGGGCCTGGAGTCAGGAAGACCCATCTTCCTGAGTTCAAATATGGCCCATCGATAAAATGAGCTAGAGAAAGAAATGGCAAACTACCTCCAGTATCTTTGCTAAGAAAATCCCAGAAGAGGTCATGAAGACTCAGATAGACTGAAAAAACAACAGAACAACAACAAAAAAGGTTTATAGAGTACTTTGTAATTATCATTGCATTTGAACTTTATAGTTACCTTGGAAGGCAGACTATCATTATCCTGGTTTTAGAGATAAAGAAAATGAGAAAAACAGAGATTATGTTACTTGCCAGGGGTCACACAAGACAAGTAACTAAGGCTGGATGGGCCTTTGAAGGCACCTGAAGGACAACTTACCCCTACCCCTGCTCCAGGGCTCCCCTGTCCTACTGCCCCACTAACTTGGAGTATGGGTATTCCTACTAGCCTCTTACCAAATTGGTTTCAGAGACTAGGGCTTCCTTCTCATGGTACACAAACTGTAGCTCAGGAACACAGACCCAGGAGCTGCCCCTCTCCATGGTCTATAAAAGCTAGTAGATCAGTTTCCCTCTTACTTTCTCTTGGACTTTTAAGAAGACAGACCCACACTCAACTGAACAAAGGTAAGTGGGAAGGAAGTGTGGAATACTGTGGCCATGCAGATCTCTCCCTGTCTAGGAGCAGCTGATGGTGACTTGCATCAGAAGCATGTGGCAGAAGTAGATATATGCTCATATGTGGCCTGAGAGGGTAGTTCATGAACAACATTTGTGAACTCTAACTACGACCTAGGAGGAGAAAGTTTGAATTCCCTAAGCAATACGATCTTAGAATCTAGCCTTCTAGCTAGGAAAGGGAGATTTCCTGGGCAGCATCAGCCTTGGGAGTTAACTTGAGGACCAGGAGAGGAAAGCCAATTAGTTCCTCAGACAGTACAAGTCTAATGAGTAAGGAATGATTATTCAGCATCCTCCAAAGTATGGTTACCATCCATGGGAATATAAACCACAAGGCAGTGGTACAAGCGGACAGCATGTGAATGACTCATCAGCATACCAAAGGCCTGCCTCAATAACAATCTCATGCTCAGCTCCCTTCTGGGAGGATCTGATGGGTTATCTGAATGTTTTATGCTTTCTGTATCTATTTATAGGCTCCTGGTGAGTCCAATGCATCCTCTGCATTTTCTATAGTGTGAAATAAAGGCTGTCCTATACCTGGTACTTGTACCATAACTTGAGTGCTTGTATGGGAACTGGGGACCCCTTTTACTCATGTTTAAGGAATCCTAGGAAAGAGCCATATTCATAATATACCCAGAATATTCTAAAATTATCCTGGAGGGAGCAACTTCAGGCAGGATCAGTGGGGCAAAGAGAGATAATCAGAGCTAATGAAAGCAGAATGGACTGCAAGGAGGTGAGTTCCGCCTCCTTGGAGGTTGTCAAGCAGAGTATCAAGCACTCATCTGCGGGTTCTGCTGATCTTCTTGGGGTCAGCTTTCAAGTCTGTGAGACTTCACAGCCTTTAGAGGGAAGGGAGCAAAGGCCACAAATTACACCATCATTGTTTCTAATGGGGTAAAGCTCCAAGACTTAGGGAAGGAGTAGTAGATTGGAATACATTTTTTTCCATTAACTCTTGACTCGGCATTTAACTTCTCTGGGCCTCAATTTTCTCACTTGCAAAATGGGGATAATACCCTAGCCAAGTCACAGTGTCTGAGTGAGGCTCTAGTGAGATGATAGTTTGTATGGAAGCCTCTAGTAGTATGTGAATGAGATGTATGATTACTATTGGTATTACTACTAGTAATTATTTTTTAAAAACCTGGAAGCTGGACACAAAGAAAAGAGGTAAGAGTAATCAGTCAGGCTATTGATAAAGATTTCTTAAGCTCTACCATATGTAAGGTACTGTGCTAAAGGTTGGGGATGCAAAGAAAGGCAAGACAGTGCCTGCTCTCAAGGAGCTTCCAGGGTCCTGCCATTGAGAAGTAATTGTGTCACTGAAATGGATTCCAAGCCATGGGATTTTCTCTCTGTAAAGCTACCAACAGAATGCATGATTCATTGAGCAACTGCAGGGCCTTCTGAGTAGTAGTTGGCAAAGAAAGTGTCCCACAATGTTTAGTTATCCAAAATTCCTGGATGGAGGTGAGAGTATTGCTCTTATTTCCATATAACTTCCCTACTAATTTCCCTTTCCAGGTTTTAAAAATCTTATTTAATATTTTATTTTTTTCCCAATTACATGCAAAAGCAATTTCAACATTCTTCTATTTTTCTTCAAATTTTGAGTTCCAAATTCTCTCCCTTCCTTCCCACCTTTCTCATTGATAAGGCAAGCAATGTGACATAGGGTATATATGTGTGATCATGAAAAGCATATTTCCATGTAAGTCATTCTGTGAAAGAAAACACAGACAAAAAAAAAAACAACAAGAAAAATAAAGTAAAGAAAAAGTGTCTTTGATCTTTAATCATGCTCTACCAGTTCTTTTTCTGGAGACAGACAGCACCTTTCATCATAAATCCTACAGAATTGTCTTGGATCATTGTACTCCTGAGAATAGCTAAGTTATTCATACTAGGTCATCATACAATATTGCTGTTACTGTGTAAAAAGTTTTCCTGATTCTGCTCATTTCACTTTGCAACAGTTCATGTAAGTTTTTCATTGTTTTTCTGAGAACATCCTGCTCATCATTTCTTAAAGCACAAAAAAGTATTCCATCGCAATCATACACAACTTGTTCAGCCATTCCCTAATTGACGGAAATCACCTCAATTTCCAATTCTTTGCCACCACTAAAAGAACTGCTATGAATAGTTTTGTACACATAGGTCCTTTTCCGTTTTGTTTTTTTTATCTATTTGGGATATAGACCTAATAGTGGTCAAAGGGTCATGCATGGTTTTATAGCCTTTGGGCATAGTTCCAAATTGCTCTCCAGAATGGTTGAATCACTATATAACTTCCCCAATAGTACATTAGTGTTTTAATTTTCCCAAGTCCCTGTAATAGTAATGAAATTTGAAGACCCCTTTGTATTGCTAAGCTGACAGGTACTTAGCACCTAGTTTCAAATTAAGTCTCCGTTAAAGAAACAGAAGGTATGAACCCCTGTTGCTGACATAACAGGAGGGGGCTGAATAGGGAGAAGCAATACTGTATATAAGGAAAAACCCCAGCTGGGAAAGTCAGAACTTCTTGAGATGATCATCTGAAGGCTGGGCTGCTGCTGCTAGACTGGAACTTCCATGGAAAAAGTGATTTTGATTCTGAGAATGGAGCTGCTCAAAACTTCCGAGGGCCAGCTAAAGCTTCTGAGGATTTCTGAGGGCCAGCTGGAGCTGCTGAGGATTTCCAAGGGCCAGCTGGAGCTGCAGAAGACTAAGGAAGAATGACTGTACTGCTGGTATTTTGTGCAAATGTTGTTGTGGCTTTGTTAATGTGTATGAATGATGTGGCTTTGTTAAGCCTTGTCTTCCCAGGGACAGAGACTGTGAAGGATTTGAGATGGACTAGATACTGTGAGTTCCAATGTGGAGCAGGAACTGCATGGAGAGCTAGACAAGAAGCTGGGAGCTGTCTGCTTTTGAACTCAGGTGGCAGTTTGTTAGATTCTGGCAGGAGCTAGGACCATGGAAGAGGAGCCATGGAAGGTGAAAGCCTGTCCTGAGTCAAGATGAAAAGACCTCTCTGTGGGTACTGAGTAGTGATGAAATTGTGATTTACTTGTGACTGAGGGGTATGGCCTGTGTATTTTACACTACCCCTTAAGAGGGTACTGAGTAATGACTGATGACTGAGTAGTGACTGATGATTGAATAGTGACTGATAACTGAATAGTGACTGATTTGTAACAAAGTGTGCCCCATGGGGGGAGGACTTTGACCTTTTGTACTTTATGATTGAATGATTGAGTTACTAAGTGATTGACTGACTAAATGATTGTACTTTGTACAAAACTATGTGACCACTTTGGTGAAAACTATATGGCCATTTTAGTGATAAGTTGCTGAGTTATTATGTCATTGTGAATGCTGTATTTTGATTTTCTGTGATAAATTGTAATATTATGAATGTTGTACCTTGATTTTCTGTGAATGTTTTGCTCTTATTTGTTATTGAATAAATAGAGAGTTGGCTATACTATGCAATCAGAACCTTGAAAGCTGTTCACAGCAGCCATCCCCTAGAAAGCTGCTTATGCTTTGCTTTACAATCCCCTCCAACATTTGTCATTTTCCTTTTCTATCATATTAGCTGATCTGACAGGTGTGAAGCAGTAGTTCAGAGTACTTTTAATTTGCACTTCTCTTATCAATAGTGATTTAGAGCATTTTTTATATGACTATAAATAGCTTTGATAACTTTGTCTGAAAACTGCCTGTTCATGCCCTTTGACCATTTTTCAGTTGAATAATAGCTTAAATTTTACTCAGTTTTCTATATATTTGAGAAATAAAGTCTTTATCAGGAAACTCACTGTAAAAAAATTTTTTTTATAGTAATGATTGCCAACTATGTATTTCCCTCCATCCTATTTCCCCCACTATCCTACTCTCTCTCTCCTTTCTTTTTTTTTTT
>CM053581.1:91873614-91898255 GCA_028627135.1 Pseudochirops cupreus | reverse complement strand
CCATCTTGGCTCCGCCCCCCTCTCTCTCTCCTTTCTATCAGCTCCCCAGCACTTCTTTTATCCCCTTCTCTCCTACTTTCCTGTATGGTAAGATAGATGTCTATACTGAATGTGTATATTATTCACTCTTTGAGCCAGTTCTTATGAGAGTAAGGTTCATGTGCTTCCCTCCTCACTTTCTTCATTTTCTCCTCCACTGTAAAATCTCTCTCATGCCTCTTTTATGTCATATAATTTGTTCCATTCTACTTCTCCCTTTCCATTTCTTCCAGTACATTCTTATTTCTCATCCCTTAATTTTATTTTTTTAGATAATCATACCATCTCAATTCAAGCCTCTGCTTGTAGTCTATATATACTTCTAACTGTACTAATAATGCAAAAGTTTTTAGGAATTACAAATATAACTTTCCCATGTAGGAATATAAACAGTTTAGCTTTATAAAATCCCTTATGATTTCTCTTTACTATTTACCTTTTTATGCTTTTTTTTATATCTTGTATTTGAAAGTCAAATTTACTATTCAGCTCTGGTGTCTTCATCAGGAATGCTTAAAAGTCCTCTATTTCCCTAGAGGATTTTTTTCCCTGAAAGATTATACTCAGTTTCGCTGGGTAGGTGATTCTTGACTGTAATCCTAAACTCTTTGGCCCTTCAGATTATTATATTCCCAGCCCTCCAATCCTTTAATGTAGAAGCTACTAAATCTTGTGTTATCCTGACTGTGACTCCCAATATTTGAATTATTTCTTTTTGGCTGCTTACAATATTTTTTCTTTGATCTGGGAGGTCTAGAATTTGGCCATAATATTCTTGAGAATTTTCATTTTGGGATCTTTTTCAGGGATGATTCGTGGATTTTTTCCATTTCTATTTTACCCTCTGGTTCCAGAATATAAGGGCAATTTTCCTTGATAATTTCTTGAAAGATGATGTCTAGGCTCTTTTTTCTTTAATCATGACTTTCATTGCTCTTCCCAATTATTCCTCTACCTCTCTTACTTGATTTTTAAAATCCTTTTTGAGTTCTTCCATGGCCTGAGACCAATTCATTTTTTTGTTGTTGTTGAAGCTTTAGATGCAGGAATTTTGACTTCATTATCTTCTTCTGAGTGTGTTTTGTTCTTCCTTGTCACCATCTTTTTCTGTTGTCTGCATGCACTCCAGTCTATTTCTTGACTTTTAACTCTGTGCTAGAGTGGGGTTCTGCTTCCCAAGTGCAAGGGGGCACTGTCCCAAGCTTCAGGGATTTTGTGCAGCTGTTTTCAGAGCTAATTCTGAGGACCTGTAAGTTTTTGACTCTTCCAAGATGTTATAATTTAGAGAGAAGTGCATTTTCTACTCTCCTGTATTGTGCACTGATTTGTGAGTGATCATAAGCACTCTTTTCAACCATAGAAATGTGACCAGGATCCCTGCTCCACTGTGGCTATCAGCTCTAATGTGCTAGTGCTCCTCCTCATGCTAGGACCAAGACCCAGGACTTTGACCCAGATCCAAATATAGGCAATACAACAGAGTCCTGGCCCTGGTGCCAGCAAAAGGACCCTGTAAATCTCCTTTTCACATGTTGTACAAGTTCCTCATCATCTATGGGCTGAGAGGTCTGGAAACCTCCCCTACTGCCACTGATTCAATCATCCTGAGGCTTGCTCCTGGTTTGTGCTAGTGTGGCCTATGCTGGACCATGCTCCTCTCTCACCCTGTAATGGACATTTCTTGCTGAACTTCTAAGTTGTCTTAGGCTGGAAAATTGTTTCACTCCATCTTTTTGTGGGTTCTGCTGATTTTGAATCTGTTTTGTGTAATTATTTAAACGTATTTGGAGGGGTTTGAGAGAAATCTCAGATGAGTCCCTGCCTTTACTCTACCATCTTGGCTCTGACAATAATGCATCTCTCTTCTTAGGTTTTGCCTGGATAGTAACAACCCTATCTGAAATTCGTAGTAGATACCATGCAAAAAATTTCTTTGTGCATGGGAATACCTCTACCTATAAACACACTTCCTTATCATTGACTCATCTGCTGAAGGACCTCTCTAGGACCACCTAAAGAAATTTCTCATTTTTAGCCAAATTTGGTCAACCCACTCATCTCTTACTGGTATCAACAACTATAAGAATTTGACTCCTAAAAGATTCTCAGTTCCCCAGCAGGTCAACTTAGCTCTCTGGTGAGGAGAACATATATCCACATTGGTGGTTGAAAATGTGGACCTAACTTTCAAAAAGTCAGAAGTTCATTTTTTAAAACAATCTATGTCTCTATATGAGGGCAGAATGCATCTGAGAGTTGCCAGGGACATGATCAGTATGTCACAGGTCTAAGGTGGGGGAATCTGGACCAAGTGGGGAAATATAGGCAGCTACGGGGCATAGTCAGTAGAGCATTGGAATTGAAGTCAAGAAGACCTGAGTTCCAATCCTGCCTTAGACACATATTAGCTATGTGAGCTTAGACAAATCACTTAACGTTTATAGGCTTTCATTTCCTCATCTATAAATGAGGATAATAATAACTCCTACCTCATATGGTTGTGAGGATCAAATGAGAAAATATATGTGAAGTTCTTTGCAAGGCTTAAAAAGCTATGTAAATCAACCAATGTCTCTGATAAAGATCTCATTTCTAAAATATATAGAGAACTGAGTCAAATTTATAAGCATACAAGTCACACCCCAATTAATAAATGATCAAAGGATATGAACATGCAATTTTCAGAGGAAGAAATTAAAGATATCTATAGTCATATGCAAAAATGCTCTAAGTCATTATTGATTAGAGAAATGCAAGCCAAAACAACTCTTAGGTACCACATCACAGCTGCCAGATTGTCTAATATGACAAAACAGGAAAATTATAAATGCTGGAGAAGATGTGGGAAAATTGGAACACTAATGCATTGTTGGTGGAATTGTGAACTGATCTGACCTTTTTTGGAGAGCAATTTGGAACTATGCCCAAAGGGCTTTAAAAATGTGCATACTCTTTGACCCTGTAATACCACTTCTAGGTTTATATTCCAAAGAGATAATACAAATGGGAAAAGAACCAACATGTACAAAAATATTTATAGCAGCTCTTTTTGTGGTGGCAAAGAACTGGAAATTGAGGGGATGCCCATCAACTGGGGAATGAATGAACAAGTTGTGATCTATGAATGTAATGGAATATTATTGTGCTATAAGAAAGGATGAACAGGCAGACTTCAGAAAAACTTGGAAAGACTTATATGAACTGATGCTGAGTGAGGGGAGCAGAACCAGGAGAGCATTGTACATAGTTACAGCCACATTGTGTGATGACCAACTTCTACAGACTTATCTTCTCAGCAATGCAAGGTTCTAAAACAATTCCAAAAGATTCATGATGGAAAATGCCAGAGAAAGAATTATGGAGTCTGAATGCAGATTGAAGCATACTACTTATACTCTCTCTCTTTTGTTTTGTTTTGTTTCTTCTTTCTCATAGTTTATCTGATTGGTTATAATTTGTCTTTACAACATTTATGTGAAAATAGATTTAATATGAATGTATATGTAGAGCCTATATCAGATTGCATGCCATCTTGGGGAGGGTGGAGGTGAGAAGGGGGGGAGAAAATTTAAAACTCAAAAGCTTGTGGAACTGAATGTTGTAAACTAAAAATTAATAAATAAATTTATTTTTTTTAAAAAAAGCAATGTAAATGCTAGCTAGCTGTTATTAAGTAGAATAGCTCAAGGCAATGACTAGCAAACATTTCCATTCCACCGTACACGCCCTCACCACTGTAATAATAATAATATTCATGTAGCACTTTGTGCCAAGCACTGTGCTAAGCACTTTATAATTATTATCTCATCTGATTCTCACAACAGCCCTGGGAGGTAGATGCTATCATCATCATCATCATCCCCACTTTAGAGATGAGGAAATAGGTGAATATAGGTTAAATGACTTACACAGAGTCACGCAGCTAGTAAGAGTCTGAGGCCGGATTTGAACTCATCTTTCTAACTCCATGCCAACTGTTCTATCCACTGCGTTACCTGCTAGTCTGTGGCCCTGTGCCATTCCCCAAACATACAAAACCCGCTTACTGTTCTCTCGCCACCAAAACAAAACCATGCCCAAAGTCAATAATCCATCTTGCAAGTGCCAACACCACAAGCACTCATTTTAGGTTTCATGGTTCCAGCTTCTGTGGCATCTTTGGCAGATCTGTGATCCTCTGGACAGTCTGTCCGAATGACCCAATAACCCAAGGAGAGAAGTACTGGCTTAAGAAGAGCTGGGTATGGGGCAGCTAGGTGACACAGTGCATAGAGCACTGGCCCTGAAGTCAAATCTGGCCTCAGATACTTAACACAAAAAACTAGCCGTGTGACCTTGGGCAAGTCACTTAACCTCAATTACCCTACCTTCCCCTCTCCAAAAAGAAAAAAAAGAGCCCCCTAGGATGAGGAATCTCATTCATAAATCCCTCTTGTGCCCTCCATTTGAGTAATTCACTCTACAGTACTAAAATGCCAATTATTTGATCTTTCTAAAAAATTTGTCCCTCATTGTACTCAGTCCTGAAGAGTCCCAAAACCACCATGTTTGAAAATGTCAAATTCCACTGCCCTAAAATACTGGTAGTCTGTTTTCACCCTGCTGGATATAGTCACATAATTTGGCTATAGAATGTGGCAGGTCCAGGGGAAAGAGTGCCTTGGTTTGGTTTTTGTTTTTTTTTTAAGAGGGACAGAACACAGACTCCAGCAAGATGCTGCAATGACTGGGCTGGATGCCAATGGTAATTCCCACCACAGGCCTTATGGGAAGGAAGCTGAAGCATGTGAGCCAGTCAGGATAGAACTGATAACATAGGCTTCCCAAACATGAGGACTGCTTCCCTGAAACCACGGGGCTTGAAGAATAGCTGGCATTTATTTAGCGCTTTAAGGTTTACAAAGCACTTTACAGATACTATCTCATTTTATCCTCACAACAACCCTATGAAGCTGGTGCTATTATTATTCCTATTTTGCATATAGTAAAAATGAGGCAGATAGCAGCTAAGAGACTTGTTAATTAGTATCTGGTGCAAGACTTGAACTTGAGTCTTCCTGAATCCAGGTCCAGTATTCTGTTCACCATGCCTCCTAGTTGGACCATAGGATCACAATGAAGAGCTGGAAAGGGACCCCAGAGGCATCTAGTTCAACTCTCTATTTTACAAATGGGTCCCAAGAAGGTTAAGTGACAGGCTTGAGCTCATTTCCAAAGAGAAATCAGCAAGCCTATAGGCAGATGGGCTTGGGCAGGCTAGAGGAAGGCTATTTGTATCCTTCAATATGGTTCCTTTGGTCACTGGCATTGAGACTTCTGCCAGGTCACAGCCCAAAAGGATACACTTAAGAAATTCAGGGGCAACATGTAGGGTATTCTAAAAAAGGCAAAATCCATTGGTGGCCACCCTAGACTCTTTGCGCCAAATGTTCTGCCTTGAAATCTTTTACAACGCCCAACTAACAACAGAGCCCCCAAAACCAATGTGTTTGACTCAGCTCTCAAAAGCCTGAACAATTCAATAAGTGACTTGTTGATTTTCTCTTTGAATTTAGAGCCATTGGTCCAGGGTGATTCTAGTACAGCCAAGAGATTATCTGGCATCTGGAAACATTCTTTGCTTCACAATTTGGTTTGGCATTCTTGATTTCTTGTACTAAAGACTGCTATTGGGGCCCAGCAAAAGGATCATGGATATGAAAAGAACAGATGTGAAAGTGCAGAGGTGAATTTAAAGAATAAGTAAAGAGATCTAGTCCTGATCCCACCACCTACTAAATTAATGAGTCTTTGGACAGGTCATTTTGTTTGGTGATGTGTTTCCTCATTTATAGTCTGCTATACCTGCAGCCTCCCTTGTAGGACTATCATGGAGATTAAGAGAGATAATGTATGAGAAATCTCTTTGAAAACATTTGTAACATTCTTGTTACCCGTTCCTACCCTCTCTATATCACATTGGTACCTCAAAATTCCTTTAAAAGCAGATTTGGGACCTCAGATATTATTATATGTGACATTAATATAATGCTTTAAAGTTCCAAAATACTTTACACATATTTTGCCTTCCAAGCTCCAGTATAGCTCTGTGAGGTAGGCACTGTGAGTATTATGATTTCCGTCACACATAATGGAAATGAGGCTTAGAGAGGTAAAGTTCTGTGTCCACTGTTAACTGGCATCAGAAATGAGATTTGAGCCTAGGTCTTCTCGTTGTCGGATCCAACACTCAGTCCTGGGAGCCAAACTCCCTGAGCACCTTGGACAGGGAGGCTGCTGAGGAAGGATTCAGAGGGCCAAGGCTTCAGACCAGAGGAAAAAACAAAAGCTTCTTAAACCTTCAAGAGGTAACAATAGAAATAATTGGAGACAAACTTTGGGAACCCTCTGTTGGAAAGATCCCTCAATCACTGGCCATTATCTTTATCCCAAAAGAGTGAGGGGAAGAGTCATTTGTTCACAAGAATCTTTCGCCCGAGCTCTAGTCAAACCACCACGGGGGAAAAATGTGGATGGTGGGGGAGATTATATTGGCATTGTGGAAGAATTTTTTTCTTTATTTCCCTCCAGCTGTTCTTCTTGGTTTTGACTCTGCCATCAGAAATACTTATCACCAAGAAACTCAACATCATGGGATTGTATCAGCTTTGGTACTCGCACTTTATTAAAACCCTCAGTATTGATGTCTTTCTGATTAAAGGGCTGGAAGAACAAAAAACCTTCTTTCAAAACCTCTATTACAAAAAGGCCTTGGAAGCCTAGACAAATTTTCATTTCCTACCAGATGTTCTCTGTGGATCTGACTATATCATTATTATGCCATTATTCTATAGTGGAAACCCAGAGGACCATGGGGTTAACTTGATGGATTTGGAGAATGAGGCATAAAATGCCTAGATGATTTCATGAGGCAGTCTCAGTCTTTGAATTCATGTATCTTTCTAAAGCTATAATCCAGAGGTTCTTTGATTTTTAGGGACTCTATGAACTTTGATTTGAAAAAAATTACATCTTCATTTTCATTAAGCTTTGGTTTCTTTTGCAATCCTACATATTTTATTTTGTGAATTTAAAAATATCATTCTAAGGAAAAATCCTTAGGTAAGCTTCATCAGACTGCTAAAGGGGTCCAGAAACCCTGAAAAAAAGTCAAGATCTCCTGCTTAATGGAAAAAAACTATGACAGATAGAAACAAATGCTGTATTTAATTCCTCTGATTCCCTGTGAATGCTGTTAAATATTGCTACTTCTGGCTGCTTAAGCTTGATTATGTTACTCTCCATTAATGAAAAAACCCTTGGCATTTAAGTGACTCAGCTGCACTTGGATATTTCAAAAGCAGATTTAGAATAACAAGTAAACATTGTCAGGCTGTGTCTGAAAGGACCAAGGTGCAACATATTTCATCAGCCTACAGGATCACTCTTGATGAAACGTGCATTTTAAAATGTCAGCTTGATGTTCACTCAGAAGTTTTCAAATTGAAATTCAGATGACTTTTCATGACTAAATATATTAATTATGCTCCAAGTTTGAGGTTTTCTATGAATAGTATCTACTTCTTTTAGGAATGAGGCTGAAAATGAAGATAAGGGCTTCTTCCTTCATTACAACTCATTCATTTTGTTGTTTTTCAGTCATGTCCAGCTCTTTGTGACCCCATTTAGGGTTTTCTTGGCAGAGATACTGGAATAGTTTGCTGTTTCCTTCTCCAGCTCATTCTGATAAATGAAGAAACTGAGGCAAACAGGGTTAAGTTACTTGGCTTACAGCTAGTTAAATGTCTGAGGCAAGATTTGAACCAAGTCTTCCTGACTCCAGGCCCAGTGCTCTATACACTTTGCCACCTAGCTGCCCATTTGGCATTCAAGGCCCCCCAAAATCTGACAACAGCCCACCTTCCCAGGCTCATTTCACATTATCCTATATACCCTTTGTTCCAAAACCAAACTAGACTCTTTACCTTTTTCTGAACATCAATATTTCCACTTAATCAAAATCCTTCAAGTCTCATCTCAAAGGCTTAGCAACTCCAGGAAGTCTTCCATAAACCCCTCAACCCAGGCAGCAGTGAACTCTCCCTCCTTTGAACTCTTATAGCCCTTTGTAATACTCACTTGTTCTTTACTCATTTTGTATTTTGTACATACTTCATCTCCCCTGATAGATGTATATATACTCCTTGAACCAAGGGCTGTGCCATTCATCTCTACCTCCTCAGTGTTTAACACAGTGACTTTCACAGAGTATGTACTATGTGACTGGTTCCTGAAATAATTAATAATAAAAAGAGATTAGCAAGGTTTTGTGTTGGTCAAAACATAGGCCACAAGTCAGGGGGGTGTTGCCAGTAGGACTATATGATAAAAGGAGGAATGTGCAGCTTGCTTGTATTCACCTAGCTTCATTTGCATGCCAGTCAAAGAGGATATTGGGACTAACGGTCACTTTGGGACTCTAGCATTCATATTGTCCCTGTTGGGTTTTTTTTTTAGTGGCAAAATGACTTTTACTGGGACAAACTCAAGATGAACTCAAACACATGCATTTACACGCATACATATATACACATACGTATGCATACACATACATACATACATACATACATACATACAGATGGGACTTTCTAATCTCAAGTTAGATAGTTGTCTGGGATCATGGGCCTCAAATCAGAATGAAAAAAGGGTAGTAAAAAAAAAATCTTAGCTGGGGCATTCTGCTGACTTTGGTCAATTCTTGGGCTAGGTGGGATGACTTCTAGCCTGAGCTAGGATAGCCCTTTTGAGAGGGAGGTTTTCTAGCCACTTTATGACCAAGAAGGGAACCAAGACCAGCAGATGGCTGCAGAGAGCAACTCACCAACCCACATTATATCTAGCAGAAAACAGTTACACCATTACCAGAAGTTAATGAATTTCTAATATTTCACAGGTATGACACCTTGGATCTTCCACAAGTGTGCCACAGCCACCCATATCCTATTTCATGTCCTCCATACATATTCCTTAGGCTGGTGAGTTCTCTGTTTGTAGGTCCTTCCCAAATGGCAATGTGGTAATCTGATGTATTGGTGGTAGAAGTGGGAGAGAGTATTTGTTCAGGCATGTCCTGTTCTTCGTGACCCCATCTTGGGTTTTCTTGGCAAAGATGCTGGAGTGGCTCGTCATTTCATTCTCCAGCTCATTTTACAGATGAAGAAACTGAGGCAAATGGGGTAAAGTGACTTGCCCAGGGTCACACAGCTAGGAAGTGTCTGAAGCCAGAATTGGACTTCCTGACTCCAAGCCCTGAGCCCTATCCACTGTGCCACTTAGTTGCCCTATGCAGAACTTTACAAATTACAACATTTTTTAAAAAACATTACTGTAACAAGAGACAGTGTAAGTAATTATCTCTATCCTAAAGCAGAGACTAAATCTCAGAAAAATGGACTGACTTTCCCAAAGTTACATGCAGAGACGTGCTGGTTATAAAGTCAAACCTGTATCACACATAATTTAGCTACATTCAACATTTTTTCTACTTTCTTAAGTATAGACAATCAACAAAACATTAAATCAAGCCTTCCTTTGTAGTGTTTGCAGATATGTAAGGAGTGAATGAAACTGAAGTTTTAAATTGAGATATATTGAAAATTGGTAAACTGCAACTAGGTGGCATAGTGGGCAGATCACGGAACCTGGAGTCAGGAAGATTCATCTTCCTGAGTTCAAATCTGACCTCAGACACTTACTAGCAAGTCCCTTAGCCCTGTTTGCCTCAGTTCCTCCTCTGTAAAATGGGCTAGAGAAGGAAATCACAAACCACTCCAGTATTTTTGCCAAGAAAACCTCAAACGGTGTCACAAAGAGTTGGACTTAAATCAAATGACTTAATAACAACCCAAGGTTGTTGTGAGGATTTAATGAAATAATATTTATAAGCCACAGTGCCTGACATACAGTAGGTGCTTAATAAATGCTTGGTATCTCCCCTCCCTGCCCCTCTCAGGTCATTTCACATTTTGAGCCTCAGCTTCCTTCTTTATCTTCCTTACTGTAAAAGTTTGAGTTGTCTTGTCTCTAGGCTACTTCCTGCTTCTGTGACCCAGTCTCCTTTCCATAAGCACTGCCACCACAATGATCTGGGTATTACAAAAGATCCTCATGCTTTATTCATTTCTTTTAAACTACGTTTTAAATGTCGGAGAAGAGAATTTTGGCATTTGGTGTGTCAGCCCTATGGTAGCCCCTAAAAATGAAGCTTAGTGCCAAGTAACTTAATAGAACATCTTCTTGCAGGTTGCTGCTGCCCTCAGGATCCCTGCCATTTATCCACAGCTATCTACCCACCATTAAAATGCTCTTTCTCTCATCATTCATTTCCCCTGCCTAAGCTCAAAGCTGCTGAGGCCCATTCAAGACCCAAAGGGGCAGCAAGGCAGCTTCCCACAGGGTCTTGCTCCTTTTTGCTCTTTCTATCAGGGAAGGCAAAAAAATCAGCAGCAATGGCAGAGAATGGGGTGGGGGCTGAGAGAGGGTTCTCCACCTGCCCCTGTTGGGGCAACAGATTCTCATTAATGACAGAAGAAAAGGATAATAGGAATGAAGGAATCCTACTGAGTGGATGGCAAGATGTCTGGCTTTCCTGCCACAGGCCTTCCAAGGGTTAGTTGTAAAGTTCTGGGCAAGTGCATAAGTTGTTCTAGGTTTCATTCTCTCCATCTAGAACATGAGACGACTGGAGAGAAGGTAAGGAATAGTGGGAAGATCATTGGATTTGCAGAGCGAAAATCTGGATTCAAATCCTGATTGATATTGACCACATCTGGGATCTTGGACAAGTAACATTTCTTCTCTGGGTCTCAGTTTCCCTATCTGTACAATGAGGGAGTTGAACTAGATTATCTCTAAGGTCTCTTCCAATTTGAAGAGTCTATGTGTCTGTTAAAAAATTCTGGGATAATAGGGGCGGCTAGGTGATGCAGTGAATAGAGCATCAGCCCTGGAGCCAGGAGGACCTGAGTTCAAATCTGGCCTCAGACATTTGACACACTTACTAGCCGTGTGACCTTGAGCAAGTCACTTAACCCCAATTACCCTGCCCTCCCCTCCAAAAAAAAGTAAAAAAAGCCTGGGATAATTAAATCATCTATCCTTCCTCTTCTCCTTTAAACAGCAGTTGATTGCAAATAATAGCTAACATTTATGTAGTGCTTACTACATGCCAGAAACTATGCTAAACACTTTACAAATGTCTCATTTGATCCTCACAACCTCGGGAGGTTGGTACTATTATCATCCCTATTTTACAATTGAAGAAACTGAGGCAGAAATTGATTAAGTGATTTGCCACATAGCCAGGAAATTATTAGAGGCAGAATTTGAAAACAGGTGCTCCTGGGTCCAATGCTTCCCACTATGCCTGGGTGCCTCTCATGCGTCGCACATGCAAGACTCAGTCTCAGCAAAATTGTCAAACGTCTGGGGGCAGGTAGGTAGTGCAGTGAATAGAGCATCAGCCCTGGAGTCAGGAGGATCTGAGTTCAAATGTGACAGACACAACACAAAAACTAGCCTTGTGACCTTGGGCAAGTCACTTAACCCCAATTGCCCTCCAAAAAAAAAAATCCAAAAAGAAACAAAAATTGTCAAACATCTGTTTTCTTTCAGATCACCCAGTCTTTCTTTTCTGGGTATTTCTGCCTATATGACATCTTCTTCCCATTATAAAACCTTGATCTCAGTCAAGGATTTGACATTTCTCTTTTTTTTTTTTTTAACTTATTGGGAGTGTAAATCATGGAATTATCTGGGTGGGTGGGAGATGACTCACATTAAACTGTATCTTGTATTAAGATATGAAAAGCTTTGTCCTTTGTTTTTGTTGTTTTTTTCAAGTCAGATATTAGAAAATCACGTAGGTGACATGTGTTTTTCGTCCCAGGAGACATTCTAAATACCTGAAAGTGTGCCACCCACAGCTAGATACCAACAGTAGCTCCAAATACTGGCTATGTCTGTCAGTCAGTCAACAAGTATCTGTTAAAGTTCTTACTATGTGCTAGGCACTGGATATATCTATTTCTTTGTGTGTTTTCACAAGTTATAGTAGAAAAAAAAGCAAGTTCTAGACTATTCTCAGTGGGCTGGAGTTCAGTACAACTCAGGTGCTTCTCTGATGACTAAATAACCAACCTTTCCGCTGAGTCCCTTAATGACAGGTCTGGGCTTGACTCCCAGTTAATATTTCATTAATTGATCTCTCTGAAACTCTGCAGAAACTCCTTAGGGATATTGTGATGGGAAGCATGCTGTTGGTTACCCAAGCAACAAAAGCAAACTCTTCTCCAGAAGAGAGCTTGGCACTCTTAACTAGACTCACATCTGACTGGAAAGCCAACAGTCAGTTCCTTGTTACTCCAGCCATGGAGCCTCTCCATTGGGCTGAATGCTGACTTTGTTGTAACCATTCCTCTTCCGCTGTAGAAACCATAGCAATGACTCCTCTTTGAGAAATTCAGAATGCCAAATATAGTTCTCTCAATTCATTAAATCTGCAAAAATTGTACATTTCCACCATTTGCACCATGGAAGGTAAGTAGTATCAGAGTGATAAATTTCAGAGTCAGGAAGACTTGAGTTCAGGTTCTACCTCAGACATTAGCTGTGTGACCCTGGGCAAGTTACTTACCTGTGATTCAGTTTCCCCATCTGTAAAGTGGTAATGATACCTATGGCCCCTACCTTGAGGGGTTTTTGCGAGGATCAAATGAGATTATATATGAAAAATGCTTTGCAAATCTTAAAGTGCTATATCAATGCTCATTACTATTATCAGTTGCACAATTAATTCCTGCTACCACCTCTTGTTTATCTCTTTCTTCAGCTTTTATTTTCTGGTTATGGGAACACAGGCACCTACTGGAAGCAAATGTATTTGAGATCCCTCCTAGATACAGATATCCAAGAAAACTTAAGATCAGGACCAGCCCTAGATGTAGGCAATCAGTCTGCAAGCATTTCTTAAGCACTGATATATGCTATATGGTAGGCATTATGCTAGGCATTGGTGATACAAAAACAAAAATAAAACAGTCCCTATTCTTAAGGAGCTTATAATCTCTCAAGGGAGATAGCAAATACAGAATAATTTTGAAATAAATATCATGTCATTTATGTAGGGACAGCTAGGTGGTTCAGTGGATAGAGTTTTGGGGCTGGAAATCAGGAAGATTCATTTTCCTGAGTTCAAATCTGGCCTCAGACACTTCCTAGCTGTGTGACTCTGGGCAGGCCACTTCACCGTTCTTCTTGGGTAAAATGAGCTGGAGAAGGAAGTATCTTTGCCAAGAGAACCCCAAAATGGGATCAGACACACTGAAACAACTGAACAACAACCACAATAACAAATTTATGGAGGGAGGGCACTAGCAGTTGAGAGATCAGGAAAGATGTCATATAGGAGGTTGTACTTGAAGGAAATAAGATTCTAGGAGGTGAAGGCTCATTCCAGGCACATGAGATTGCCAGTGCAAAAGCATAGCAATGTGTGGGAGGCCCAGTAAGAAGACTAATTCGCCAGCCTGGCTGGACTCTAGAATGTGGGAAGGGGAAATAATTCATGATAAGGCTAACAAGGTTGTTTGGGGTCAGGTTTTGAAGGGCTTTAAAAGACAAATAGGGGAGTTATATTTGATCCTGGAGGTAATAGAAAGTCTCTGGAGCTTATTGACTAGGGGATGGTGGTAGAGGTAGTGGTCAGACTGGCCCTATAGGAAAATCATTTTGGCAGACAAGTTGGAAGACAGAATAGAATGGCAAGAAACTTGAGACAGGAAGACTGATCAGAAGATTATTGAAAGAGTCCAGAAATGAGGTAATAAGGGCTGCGCTAGGTTGGGTCTGAGTGGATAGAGGGGGACAGATACAAGAGATGTAAATGTGAGTAGATTTGAGAAAAGATTGAATATATGGGGTGAATACAAATGAAGTATTGAAGATGACCTCAAGGTTTTAGATGTGGTGATCTGGGGCTACGATAGTGTCCTTAACAGTAACAGGGAAGCTAGAAAGAGAGGAGACAAGAAAGATAATGAGTTCTGTTTTGGACATGTTGAGTTTGAGATAGCCTCCAATTCAAGGTAATCAAAAAGGTAGCTGATTCTGCTGGATCATGAGACTAAGGCCTGAAATGTAGGTCTGGGAATCATCTGCATAGAGATGACCATTGAACCCATGGAAGCTGATGAGAAACATTTAGCAAGATCATACTGAAGGAGAAAAGAAGGTCCAGAGTGAAGCCTTGAGGACTTTCATGATTAGTTGGTGTGACAGGAGGTTGAGAAGAACAGTCAGCCTGGTAGGAGGCAAGCCAGCAGAGAAGAATGTCACAAAGATCTAGAGAAGAGAGAGTGTCCAGGAGGAGATGGTGATCAACTGTGTCAAAGGCTGCAAAGACTTCAAGAAGGATGAGCACTGAGAAAAGACCATTTGACTTAGCCATTGTGGGATCATCAGTCATTTTGACGAAAGCAGCTTCAGTTCAATGATGAGGTTGGAAGTTATATTGCAGAAGATTAAGAAACTACTGAGAGGAAAAGAACTCTAAGCACCTAGTTTAGAAAGGGGAAAAAATATGACTTTAGTTTGGGACATGCTTTAATGTGTCTGGGGCATTGCTTGAGTTGGGAGTTCTGAGCTGTAGTAGGTTTAATGCCAATCAGGTGATGGCACAAATTCTGTCCCCAGTGTGGTCAGCCTGAAAGGGGCAGGGCCACAGCTACCTAAGAAGGGACAAGTTTGTCCAGAATGGAAACCAGACTAGATCAAAGCTAACATGACACTAAGTAGAGGGATCATGCCCATGAATGACCACTGCACATTGTTAAACGGGCACTGCTGTCCGGATACCCAAATGGAGATGTTTTTGGTAGGTAGTTATAATTGTACATCTGGATATCAAGAGAGAAGGCAGGGTTGGAGACAGATTTGGGAATCATCTATAACTATATATAATATAACTATAATATAATATATATAATATAACTATATTATCTATCATCTATTATCATCTATAATCATCTATAACAGTTGTAACTAACTGAAGTTTTGGAAATGGATGAGATTTCCAAGAGAGGGAGATAGACAGCAAATGAGAGAGAGAGAGAGAGAGAGAAACAGAGAGAAACAGAGGGAAACAGAGAGAGAGAGAGAGAGAGAGAGAGAGAGAGAGTTCCAGGGAAAAGAAAAAGCCAAGAATCATACAGTTCTAGAGTTAGAAGGGACCTCATGGCCATCTAGACCTACCTATAAGTGAAAAAAGAAATTCCTCTACCCCAAGGTTCTTAACCTGGGGTTTGTGAAACTTGTTTGTTCTAAAAAATATTTTTATAACTGCTTTTCGATATAATTGATTTTTCCTTTGTAATCCTACATTTTAAGAAATTTTATGCATTTAAAAACATTGTTGTGAGAAGGGGTTAAACAGTCAGCTAAAGGGATCCGTGAAACATAAATAACTTTACAATATACCTAGTAAACAGTCATTTAGACTTCGCTTGGAGAACTCTTTCAGTGAGGGGAACCCCCAAACCTCTGGAGACAGCTCATTCTGTTTTTTGATAGCTTTAATTGTTGGGAAGTTCTTTCCATCAAAGCCTTAATTTACACCTTTGCAGCTTATATCCACTGTTCCCATCTCTGACCTCTGGGATCAAACAATAATTATAATACCCTTTCCTCATCCCATTTCTTCAAATATTTGAAGACAACTTTTATGTCCTCCCTTTAGTCTTCCCTTCTGCAGAATAAACATTCTTGGTGCTTTAAACTAATCCTCATGCATCAATTTATGGCCTTTCACCATTCCAGCTATAATCCTCTTCTGCTATCCTCTAGGTCAGTGGTTCTCAACCTTCCTAATGTTGTGACCCTTTAATACTCTAATGTGGGCATACTCTGCATGAGGGCAGACCCTCCTCGAGATGGATAGAGGAGCCGTGTCTCTGTTCCTAAGACCATCAGAAATATGTGTTTTCCGATGGTCTTCAGCAACAGTTGTGACCCTTGTGAAAGGGTCGTTCAACCCCCAAAGGGGTCACGACCCACAGGTTGAGAACCACTGCTGTAGGTTATCAATGTCCTTTTCCAAAATGTGGTGTCTAAAAATGGTCAGAACCCTGGAGAGCACCTATGAATAGGGGGCAAAGGAAAAAAGAGTTGACAGAGAAAGGCCAGTTAGTGAGATAGGGAGAGAACCTGGAACAATGTCACCGACACAAGGAAAAGACAGAGCTTTAAGGAGTGTTAAGAGTAGTTTATTGGTATCAAATGTGGAAGAGAAAGAGGAAAAGAAAGACAGAAAAGGTAGTGGGTTTAATAAATAGAACTCATGATCTTGAAGAAAGAAATCTCAAATTTGTTCATGTTTATGTGTTGTCTCCTCCATCAAGAGTATGAAAACCCTAAGGCAGGAACCATCTTTTGCCTTTCTTCATATCTCTAGCCCTTACCACAGTGCCTGGCTCACAGTAAGCTCATAATGAACATCTATTGATGGAGAAGGGATCTATTAAATTCCTACTGTGTTCAAGGCACTGTGGCAATACAAAGCAATATAATCTATGCTCCCTGACCTCAAGGAGCTTACATGACTATTAGAGAAGTGGAACTGATACAAATAAAGAGAGAATTGACAATATGCTTCAGTTCTTCAGCAATTTCCTGTTTCCAATGACCAAGGTACTTTCCCCATCAATGCAACTCCATGCCTCCTCTTCTCATACAATTCTTGTCCATATTCTTTTATTGAGAGGGAGGGGGAAACAATTGGAGTAAAGTGACTTGCCCAGGGGCATACACTTAGTAAATGTCTGAAGCTGGATTTGAACTTAGGTCCTCTTGACTCCAAAGCCAGTGCTCTATCCACTGTGTCACCTAGTTGCCCCTCCATTTTCTTTCATGGCACATTCAGAGAAGACTCATCCAATATACTGGAGGCCATCATCGGTGTCTCTCTTTACATTTCATAGATTCCAATGGAAACTCTGACTTTTGAGTCTCTTGCATTTGTTATATGACTATCCTACCCCCTTTTGTGATCATTCCTTGCCTCACTGATATCTTTTATACCACTTCTTGAGCCAAGGGCATCATGGGCAACCTGATGCAACCTACTTGTGCTCTCCATTTGCCCTCTGGGACACTAACTAATTCAGTTGTGGTGTTCCTGGTCCACAATTTATAATACAAGGTAGCAAGACAACAGATAGAGTGCTACACTTCCCATTTTTGTCGAGCTAAACTGAGTTGAATCAAGAAGACCAGAATTTGAATCATGCCCCAGACATTTATTAGCTATAACACCCTGGGCAAGTTATTTCCTTCTCCATCTCAGTTTCCTTATCTGTAAAATTGGGGCAATAAAATCTATAGCACTGACCTCACAGGGTTATTGTAAGGATCAAGTGAAATAAATTGCTTTATAAATCTTAAAGTGCCATGTAAGTGTTATTATCACGGTAGTCAAAACAGTGATGCAATAGTCACTAAGTATTTTATTAAGCACCTACTATGTGCCAGATATTGAGGATTTGTTCTTATTGTTCAACGCTTCCGGGTTTTCTTGGCAAAGATACTGGAATGGTCTGTTATTTCCTTCTCCAACTCATTTTATAGATAAGAAAACTGGGTCATGAGACTTGCCCAGGGTCACAAAGCTAGCAAGTGCCTGAGGCTGCATTTGAACTTAGAAAGATGAGTCCTTGTGACTCCTCGTCTGATACTCTATCTACTTTACCACCTAGCTGCTTAGGTACTGGGGATACAAAGAAGAAAAAGAAAGACAATTTCTGTGTTCAAGGAGTTTATGATCTAAAGGAAAAAGATAATACAGATACTCAATCAAGATAATAAAGGGGAAAGGAGGGAGAAAGGAGGTTCAGGGGGAGTGGTAAAGGCACAAGAAGATGCCCGGTTTGTGGGCATGCTGTTGGTGGAATCAAAACCAAGCAGAATAGCTGAAAAGAAATAAAGTTAGATAGAACATTCTGAGCCCTCTATAAAGTGAAGCTTTGGGATGAGATGCTCTGCCCTCCAGTCCTTCAGAGGAGAAAGACAGCTGAGGGTGCTAAGGAGGTGTTGAGTTTTCAAAGCTAAATCTATTTCTATGATGATGAGATTTCAGGTGATCTGCTTATTCTGGAGAAGGCATGATGCCCATGGAGTCAAAACCAGGCCAGATGGTCAAGCAGACCAGCTGAAGGGAAATGACTCCTCTACTTCAGGCAGTCAGGTTAATGTCCTGGTCAAGTCAACAAGCATTTATGAAGCACCTACTGTATACCAGGCACTGGGGATATCAAGAAAGGCAAAAAATGAAAATGAACAAAAAACAACCAAAAACCTAGTTCCTACTCTCAAGGTATACCCAATTTAAGCTGGGCAAAATTGAACTCAATTCCTCTTCCATTTATCTCCAGCTGCTAAAAGGATCTCTCTGGCATTTGCTGATTCATCGCCTGTCTGAACTCACTTTGTACCTTCACAATAGCATCACTACTGTGTTTTTCCTTGTACTTGTGAAGAATAGACAAAAGAGATATGACAAATCTGTTGATTTGTTATGACTATACTTATATTGTGAGGGAGGCTGGAGAGAAGTTAGCTAGCAAAAACATGCAAAAATTCACACATCTTTATACACATATAAAGGAAAGAGCATCAATAAAGCATTAAATGTTTATTAAATATATTAACATATAGAAATATATAGAAAAAATTCAGGAGACAAACGTGGCAATTTTGTTACTATCTTATTAAATTTAATGTAAACTTTATTTTTTTTTTGTTTTTGCTTTTTGGAGGGGGGAAGGTAGGGGTTAAGTGACTTGCCTACAGTCACACAGCTAGTAAGTGTTAAGTGTTAAGTGTCTGAGATCAGATTTGAACTCAGGTCCTCCTGACTCCAGAGCTGGCGCTCTATACACTGTGCCATTTAGCCACCCCTAATATAAACTTTAAATAACAAACTATTTAGGTTCACAAATTTATATACAACCCTTTTTTTGTTCCTTGTATACTGAAATGTGTGTGGTTGTTGATAATAAAAGAGAAAATTTAAGAAAAAGAAGAAAAACCTGAGAGTATGTGAAAGGCTTACTCTACAGAGGGGATAAGGAACTGTTAATCCCACAAAGTCAGATCAGTATTCCCCACTGTTTCTGACTGTCTACAACATTGTTCATTAGGTAGGAATAGAAATTTGGCTATCTTCCACTTGTCAGAGGCCTAAAGCCTGATTTCCATTTCCCCCAGTAGCATATAAGCTCCTTGAGCATAGGGACTGGTTTTTGTTTATGTATTTTTTTGTCATTGTTGTTTTTATTCCGAATTCCCAATGCCTTGTACATATTGAATGCTTAATAAATGTTTAGTTGTTGGAATCCCCACGAGGCCTGTCCTAGTTTCTTTAGGTTTAGACTCTGGAGACAAGAGCCAGAACTAGCAGAGATGGGAAGTTGGTTTCAGTGGGTAGTTCGCCAGAGACTCAATGTACAGGAGTAAATTCAAGGTAACCGAATTCCAAGTGGTATTTAAGGAAGCTTCCCCAGGCACCGGGTCCTGTGAGGCCATCCTGAATGCCTGGGAGCTGCCCCCAGGGGCACTGAGAGTTAACTCTCCAATCCACAGCTGCCATTGTTTTTTTCAAACAGCAGCAAGGGAACAGAGCCAAGAAGCCCAGCCCAGAGCTGAGTAGAGCTAAGCTGCTTGGTTCTAGGCCTCAACAGGACCTTAATGGAGCCCTGGGAAGGAAGCCAAGGGCTAGGAAATCTCTAGTCTCTCTAGTCCCTGATAATTTTCAAGTGGCCGAACTGGGGTTCAGAAGGTGTGGACTTATTTGTAAGGTGCTAGAGGGTAGATAGGTGGGGGAAACACCTCAGTACCCTATAGAGTATTTCAAATCCTTTACAGCCCACCCCAAAGACAGGAAGAAGGAAAGGGGAAGGGGAAGGCTGGGGGCTTAGGATTACCCAACCTTCTCAAGGGTCCAAGCTGATACTTGGTCAGGAAGACAAGTATTTATATTGCAGGGTTTGGCACCAAAATATTCCTTCTGTTTAGGGATAAACACAATCATGCGGACACCAGGTCATCCACAGCATCAAAAAATGTAGCTTGAGGAAAGGATTCAGCTAGTGCTAAGAAAACCGTGTATCCTTTCAGCAAGTAATGCCTAAACCCTAAGCAGATGACTCAGTCATCTCCCCAATCCCTTGGGAGCCAAGAAAGTGACCAAGAGTGGGAGAGTGGACTTCTATCACCACTCAGGACTTTGAGAAGTCCAGAAAAGTCCCAGGGTTGGCTGCTTGTCATGCAGGATTAAGTCCTGCTCTAATAAATTGCCAGAGTCTGATCTTTCTCATGCCTCTCAGCACTAGATGCAGTCATAGGCTCATAGGTATAGGACTGGAAGGGACCTAAAAGCCAAAATCCAACCTCCTTGTTTTATAGAGGAGGGAACTGAGGCTGAAAGGGCTTTGCCTGAAGTCACATAGATACCAAGCAGGATTTGAACCAAGGTCCTCCAGTTCATGATCTTCCCTTTGTACCACACTGCCAATCATCTTTCTAACCATCTCTTGACTCAACAAGTATTTACTGATCATCAATAATAATAGCATTTATACAATTATGTGCTGAGCACTGTGCTAAACAGCTGACAAATACTATCTCACTGGATTCTCACAAGCAACCCTGGGACATAAGTGTTGTTATCAGTCCCTGTTTTATATTTGGGGAAATGAAGATAGATAAAAATTAAGTGACTTTCCCAAGGTCACACAGTTAGTAAGTGTCTAAGGCTGAGATTTGAACTCAGGGCTCTAAGCCTACAGTGTCACCTATCCACTCAACCATGTGTCCAACACCATGGCAAGTATTATGAGGGATAGGAAAGCATAGACCACAATCTGTTCTCAAGAACCAAAATCTTGCTCTTCTATGCAGACTTCCCAATCCATTTCAACAACCATTGCTCTCATATTTCACTGGGCCTTTTTATACCAGTCATTTCATAAACAATTCAACAGGAAGTGCTCTTCAGCCCTTAATAAGATGTACAGGATGAGAGGTAGTATGGCCCAGTGGAGTGAGAGACGGAGAAAAGGAGGGAGGGAAAGTGAGAGAGAGAGAGAGAGAGAGAGAGAAAAGAAGGGAGGGAGGGAGAGAGAGAGACAGAGAGAGAGACAGAGAGACAGAGAGACAGAGAGACAGAGAGAGACAGAGAGACAGAAAGAGACAGAGAGAGGATTTGAGAGCTGGCCTCAGAGTCAATATGTTTCCTGGGCTCCCTTTAAGCCCTGTTTCAGATGCAGGCTGGCTGTGTGACTCTAGCTCAGATACTTCTCTACTTGCAGGGCTGTGGTGGACCTGCTTTGGGAGAGGGAGTTTCCTCCCAGGAAGTTGCCTACACCAATGAAATCCCAGGTCTCTAAAAAAAAAAGTGGTAGGCACTGAGAATACAAAGATAACAAGGAAATAGTTTTTGCCTTCAAGAACTCCCCTGCAGGGAGGGGGCAATACAGTATGCACCCAAGAAAATAAATACAGAGTCATTTTTAGAAGAGATTGCTAACAACTAGGGAAATCAAGAAAAGCTCCAGGTAGGCAGCAGCACCTGAGCTGGGCTTTGAAGGAGCCAAGGAATCATTTCCTGCCTTGTGCTAATGGCTCCTAGTATTGCCTTCTATTCTTGGCTTTTTTATTTGCATGCAATGTGCTGAAAAGAGACCTGGTCCTGGCATCAGGAGAGGAGGATTTTAGGCTGGTTTCTGGCACTAGCTGCTCTGTCACTTAATCACTCTGGGCCTCAGAGGGCTCAACTTCTAACAGGAGGCGGCTGAATCATCACTGCAGTAAAAGATGAATTTTTCCTTTGCTCTAATTCTTCCTGTTGCAGGCCACCTTTTTCAATAGCAACAGCTTTGAGAAACCTGAAAATGAAGGCTGGGGAGGAAAAAAAAAACAGGCATGTAAAGAGAGGGGAAAAAGTCAGGGTGGGTGGCCCTAGGTTGGGCTCTCAGTGGGCAGTCAGACTTTATCTCGCATGAGTCACCAGAGCTTAAATCCAGGCCCAATGAGACCACTCATCACTAGAGTATTCACAAGCCCAGCAGGATCACCCAGCAGGGTTGCAATGTTCTGCAGAACTTATAAACAAAGGAGAGGCAGAAATAGTCACCAGGAAGCACTCTGACTTGGTGCATTCCAATTCTTTAGCAAAAACAAGATTTGGAAAATAGCTTTCCTCATTTCTCAGCCTCCCTTTGTTTGGCTCAGTTTCCTCATCGATAAAAATGGGGGTGATAATAGCACCTACTTCCTAGGGTTATTGTGAAGATTAAAATGAGATAATCTTTGTAAAGTACTTTGCAAACCTCAGAGTGATACATAAATGAAATGATACTATTATCATTACTATCATATAATTAGTAGTAGTAAATTATTATTATCCAGATTCCTTGGTCCTTTTGCCAATTCCTTTCTATAGAATTTACCCACAAATTCATAACCTTGAGGTCTTTCCCCTGCTGCATACTTCTAATTTCTCTTTATCCCCAAATCAGTCCCCTACCTCTCTATCTTCTTGCAAGAGTCCATAAGATTATTTCTTAGTTGGGGTGACCCATCTAAGAAATATTCACCCCAGGGGGGCAGCTAGGTGGTACAGCGGATAGAACACTGGCCCTGAAGTCAGGAGGACCCGAGTTCAAATTCGATCTCATACACAATACACTTACACTAGCTGTGTGACTTTGGGCAATTGCCTTGCCTTCCCCTCTCAAAAAAAAAAAAAAGAAAGAAAGAAATATTCACCCCAGTCTTTCACAGAGTAGAGAAAATGTGCAGACTGTTCTGGGATGGGTATTAGAGCACTGAGACTAATTGATTCTTAAGTCAAAAGTTTGGTCAAATTTGTCTTTTTCTGTTGAGACTCCAAAACAAGGGAAAAGAAGGGAAGGAGAGTTAATATAATGTGCCTACTATGTGCCAAGGACCACCCTAAGTACTTTTACAAAATTTATTTCATTTGATCCTTACAACAACCTTGTAAGATAGGTATCTCCATTTTACAGGTGAGGAAACTGAGGTTAAGTGGCTTACAAAAAGTCATAGGACTAGTAGACTAGTGAGTGAGTGACTGGGGCCAGTGTGAAGTCAGGTCTTCCTGATCCCAGGCCCAGCACTGCATCCCCTAGGCCCACCAAACTGCCTTGAAGACTTTGCGAACTAGAGCATTAAGTGATGGGATCCTAAAATGGGCTGTCACACAGCCTACCTACTAAACCACACTTTATTAAATACCTTCAGGTTAGACAAAACTGGTGAGTAGATAAGATTTATCAATCTTGGGTAAATTACTGGTTCTCAGTTTGCCCATCTGTAAAACGGGGCAGGAGGAGGGCTGGAACTAGGTGATTTTTAATGTTCCTTCCACTCTAAATCTCTGATCCTAGAAGCTTTAGCTGGTTCGCCTGCCTAAGGGGGTCTTCTCCTTGCTCTTTATATATCCAGTCCTAGAGTTTATTCCCAGGGGTCCAGTACAGGGCAAAAGGTTAGCTGTTTTGGAGTCTAAGGATCTAGATTCAAATTCTACCTATGGCATTTATAACCTGTGTGATTATGGGCAAAGCCTTACCTTCTGGGGGACTCATTCCTCATCTGTAAAATGAGGGGTAAAATAAGATGTCCTCTGAGGTCTAGGATCCTGTGACTTAATTATAAAACACCTCAAAAACGCCAGTTTGACTTGAAAATATCTTGAAATGTTACCCTTTCCTGACAGAAATCATTTGAATTTTTAATGTGCAACTCCCAAAAAACTAAAAGCTCTTTCAAATTCCCTGGAATGACTAATAATGGGATTTCAGGGATCTGATGAGGGGTAGGAGATAATCTGAGCAAGGTGGTCCTTCCCAGAGTTCCTCAGCTCTCAGAGGTTGCCTACAGGTTGGGAACAGCACCAATTGATATGAATTTAAAGTTCCCTCTGACAGTGCAAAGTCCTCCCATGATTCACAGTGATTTCTACTACAACTGTACTTGTAATACATAGATAACTAAGTCAACTAAACTGATGATTAATTTACCCTGGATTTTAGACAATGACCACTGAAACCAATGAAGGCATGAAAGGTATCATTAGATGGTCTTAGACCTGTCATCTAGAAATGAATAACAAAGGTGACTGGCATTTATACAGGGTGTCTGCCATCTTAGTGCAATTTTAAGCTTTAATTGATATTATAAATTATTGTTAATAACTCTAATTGCTACTAATAAAATGAAATAATAATAATCATTGATAAGGTAGCTAGGTGGTTCAGTGGATAAAGTTCTGGGCTTGGAATCAGGAAAACCTAAGTTCAAATCTGGCCTCAGCCACATTTACTAACTGGACAAGTGTAACGATACTGGGATTTGAAGATCTTCCATGCCCCTTGAGCTTGCTGATGTAGCAGGAAGGGGTGGAGCAAGAGAACGCCGGAACCAAGCTAGTCGCTGTGCGGTGCTGACTGGAAGCGGCGGCAGAAGCAGTGGCTGCGGTTGCGAACTCCTTT
>CM053581.1:91856415-91873114 GCA_028627135.1 Pseudochirops cupreus | reverse complement strand
TCCATCCTGCCCTACCAAAAAGTGACATAGGAGAGAATAGACTGGGGGAGGGGGGAAACACTGGGATGGCTGTCTTGGGGTGGTGGGCGGGGGAAAGACGGGGAGAAAATATGTAACTCAAAAAAAATCTAATAAAATAAATTTATTATTAAAAAAAAATAAGTGCTTGCTATGTGTGCTAGCAAGAATCAACCTCTCAAATTTTCTCAGTGTAAACAGGTGACCCTTTGGAACTTTGTTTTTGTTTTTTTTTTTCTTAGTTTTTGGAAAAGACCAAGTAACAACCATAAACTTAGAGGATGGAGTCTACCTTCTTCGGACCAGTGGATAAGGGCACTGACCTTTTCTAGCTATTGGAATAGAGGAACCTGGGAAAGGAGTATGATAGGGTTTAGAGGTGGTAGAGCAGTGAATTTTTCCAAGAGAAAGGTGGGAGAGGAAACTGTAAGAACTCCTTGCCCCAGAAGTTGGTCCAGTGAAACATTATGTCTATGGCACTAGGGAAGAAAATCGAAGCTAGAAAATTCAACACGACTATTGAGAGAAATTATTATTGATAAACAATGATTTGAGAAAATCCAGAGTTCCTCCTTTTTCTAAAGTCCTCATTTTGAAGCTCAATCCCTGAAGGACATTTCTGATAATGAGACTGAATTAACTTTCTTCTCAATCTGGTTCAGACCCCACCCAACTTTATAAGGAATGTTATCTAAGGTGGGGAAGCCCATCGTGCTCTACACAGTGTGGGTGAGGATAAATTCTTGGATTAAATTGCCCAAGACTGAGTAATTTGGAAGTAAATGACAGAATCCAAGTTACATTTCTCAGTTAGAATAGGTCCACCTCTCATTGTGATATTCATTCTTTCCCATTAATTGTTAACCAATCAGAGTTGATTGGTTAACAGCCACTCTTCCAAGAGCATATAAACTATGAGCCCACCACCATGGTCTTTGGTATTTGAGAGTGTGGCCAACCTTTTTATTAATAAAATGCTAGCATTATTAATAAAATTATTAATTACCCCCAAACCATGTCTTTTGAACTTTTAAAATGTCACATTATTGATTGTGGTGGAGACAGGAAGAAGCCCTGTATTACACAAACAGGACCTTGACAGGTTTCTCCTCTTGAATGAAAGCCTCATATCATATGTGAACCATGGGTGAGGAAAGGTAGCCAGCACAGCCCTCCCTCCCTGAAATCAAAGTCAACTGCAAGTAATGTCATCATCTCCCTGATGTCATGGTCCTCTTCCAGAATGAAGGACAAACCACAAAACACAAAGTAGCTCTGATCTGTTGAAATTTCTGAGATGAAAGGTCTTTCATAAATATCAGGAGAGCCAACTCTAGAGGATTTTTAGTTTTTTCATCAGGCATTTCTTAGTGAGGGGAAAAAAGAAATAGATTTCATTCTGTAGCTCTGAATCAAGCCTAATTCCCCCTGAGTTGAGCAGGCTGAATTATTAAGCCCTAAGAGCTAGCAAGAACCATATGTGGCAGAGAACAGAGCTGGTGCAAGTCACATGCTCACCATTCCCGAAGAGGTAAAGAATTCAGCTACTCCCAATAGAAACTAACCAATCCTCTCCTAGCTTCCCTGGGTGCTGGTGAGGAATGTAAACATGCACATTGGGATTTTGATAGGGATTTTCCAGGGGACCATGCAGCGTTCTCCTCCTGCTTCATGTGAAGGTCTTGTCATTTCCATGCATAATTCTCCCTACTGATGTGGTTAGGGTTAGGGTTACTTGAGACCCCAAAATACCAACACATTGGGTCCTGCCGAATGAACTCAGCTCAAGTCTTCTCTCAGCCAAAGAAAAGCAAAGTTCATTAAAAGTTCGCCTATATTAGATACAGAGCAAGTCTGTGCTAGAAAATTCTATGGTGCTCTCATACCACATGGAGGCAAGATGGGATCTTATATACAGAAAGGTTGTGGGAGGAATCTAGGGGTAGTCTGGAGGAGGAGTTTAGGGAGGATCTTCAGGAGGAGTCAATGAGGTCAATGTTTTTAAGGGTGGGAAGTTGCTGGAGGCTACCTGGAGCCAACAGACAATGGTGGGCTAGGACAGTTCAAGGGTGGATTGATAATTTGATAGGCTCAAGGGTGGGAAGTAGATGGACAATGGAGGGCCAGGCTAGTAACAGAGGTCTGGGCCCAGCCACAATGAAAGCTTATGGCCTCAGGCAAATGCCTCATCAAGTGGGAAGATTCAATCTGATTTCAAGGGGTTTCCCAGAGCCTGTACCTCAAAGATTCAAGAACAGCTCAAGGGGGTTCCCAGAGCCTGCGCCTCATCACCTACCTCTTTAAATTCCACCTTCCTTCCCTAGCTCTGCCTTTCCCCTCTCCTAAATCCTCCTGGATAGGACTGCTGATTACAATAAACCCATTTAGCTAACTTAGTTTCCCTGACAAAAAAAGGCATCTGACCATAAGCTCACTCCTTCTGCTGGTTTTATGCAAAAAATATTTTTCTAAAAATGAGACTTTGTGGCCCTAGTATTAGGGATGGGGGTGGGGAGCTTGGAGGCTAGGGTTGATGACTAAATGTCTCGTCAAACAACCTGGGCCCTTTTTCTTTTTTCTTTTTCTTGATTTTTTTTAAAAAATTATTTTTAGTTTTCAACATTCACTTTTATAAGATTTTGAGTTTTAGATTTTCCTCCCCTCCTTCCCTTTCCCAACCCAAGACAGAGTGCAATCTGATATAGGCCATACATGTACAATCATATTAAATATATTTCCAAAATAGTCATGCTATAAAGAAGAATTAGAACCAAAGGGAAAAACCATGAGAAATAAAAGAACCAAACAACAAAAAAAGAAAACTAGCATGCTTTGATTTGCATTCAGACTTTCTCTGGATGTGGATAGCATTTTCCCCTGGGCTCCTTTTCACGACTGTGTGGGGAAAAGAGGAGCAATATATTGGAAAGTTAAGGTGATACATAAACAAAAGATATCAATAAAAATATTTTAAATCTACATTGTCCCCAGCTGAATATTGCGACTCATATCAGTGCTGTAGTAAGTTAAAGACAGCTGACTAAGTCAAATTGTTAAGATTTGAAGCACCTGTTCCTTCTTCCATGTTATTTTTCCATGGCTGATTGGTGTGTCTTCCCTCTTTTTCCCCACTTCACTTACCCCCACCAAATTTGGTCTTGTTCCTACACTCTGAGCATATTTCATGAATAGCATATGGATAAATTACTGTAGGGTAGTTAGGTGGTACAGTGGATAGAGCACTGGGGCTTGGAATCAGAAAGATTCATTTTCCTGAGTGATGAGGTACAGGCTCTGGGAACCCCCTTGAGCTCTCCTTGAATCTTTGAGGTACAGGCTCTGGGAAAACCCCTTGAAGTCTGATTGAATCTTCCCACTTGATGAGGCATTTGCCTGAGGCCATAAGCCTTTCATTACAGCTATGCCCAAATCTCTTACTCTTACTTGCCTAGCCCTCCACTGTCCATCCACTTCCCACCCTTGAGCCTATCAAAATATCTATACAAAAATCAACTGTTACACCCTTGAACTGGCCTAGCCCACCATTGTCTCCAGCAACTTCCCTCATTTACTGGAGTCTGACCTCATTAACTCCTCCTGAAGACCCTCCCCAAACCCCTCCTCTAGACCACCCCTAGATTCCTCCCACAACCTTTCTGTATATAAGACCCAGTCTTGCCTCCATATGGTGTGGGAGCACCATAGAATTTTCTAGCGCAGACTTGCTCTGTGTCCAATACAAGCCTGCTTGTCCTATATAATCCTTACAGATACTGAGGCTCCTTAAGAGCCTACCCATATCGTGAGCTTTTAAAAAAACTTTGCTTTTCTTTGGCTGAGAGAAGACTTGAGTCGAATTTATTCTGCAGGACCTGGTGTGTTGGTATTTTGGGGTCTTGAGCACCCCTACCCTAAACATCATCACTGAGTTCAAATCTGGCCTCAGATACTTGCTAGCTGTGTTACCCTGGGCAAGTCACCTAACTCAGTTTTCCAAAGTTTCTTCCTCTGTAAAATGGTCTGAAGAAGGAAATGGCAAACCACCCCAGTATCTTTGCCAAGAAAACCCCAAATGAAGTCACAAAGAGTCCGACTGAAAACAGCTGAACAACAATGATTTACAAAGCACTTTATAAATATTACTTTATTCTCACAACCCCCCTGGGTGGTAGGGCCCACCAATGTCAAGTGATTTGCCCACAATCACACATTTAGTAAGTGCCTGAGGCTACATTTGAGCTCAGGTCTTCCTGACTCCAAGTCCAGTGCTCTGTCCATTGAACCACCTAGCTGGTATGGTAGAGAAAAATTGTGGCTCTTCACCTTTTTGCATAAACAGTAGAAGATAAAAGGAAGTTCCGGTGGGCAGAGGAACTACCAGAAATCCTTTTGTCTCATAAAATCTTATCAGTTTCTGATATTAATGAGGTACAGGTTCTGGGAACCCCCTTGAGCTCTCCTTGAATCTTTGAGGTACAGGCTCTGGGAAACCCCTTGAACTCTGATTGAATCTTCCTACTTGATGAGGCATTTGCCTGAGGCCATAAGCTTTCATTGTGGCTGGGCCCAGACCTCTGTTACTAGCCTAGCCCTCCATTGTCCATCTACTTCCCACCCTTGAGCCTATCAAATTATCAATCCACCCTTGAACTGTCCTAGCCCACCATTGTCTGTTGGCTCCAGGTAGCCTCCAGCAACTTCCCACCCTTAATCATTCATTGACCTCATTGACTCCTCCTGAAGACCCTTCCCAAACTCCTCCCCTAGATCACCCCTAGATTCCTCCCACAACTTTTCTATATATAAGACCCCATCTTGCTCCCATGTGTGAGAGCACCATAGAATGACCTAGCACAGATGTACTCTTTGTCAGATGATTCTGGCCTGCTTGCCTAATGCAAGCAGATACCGAGGCTCCTTAAGAGTCTACCCAATATGGTGAACTTTTAATAAACTTTTTCTTTTCTTTGGCTGATAGAAGACTTGAGTTGAATTCATTCAGCAGGACCCTGTGTGTTGGTATTTTGGGGTCTCAAGCAGCCCTAACCCTAACCACATCAATATGGAATCTTTGACAATGTTTTTAGTTGACAAGAACTTTCTCTTTTGAGAGTCTTCAATAGATATAGTAGAGCACCTTCAGGAGGGACTGCCAAGCAGCATCTCTACAGAGTTTGCTTCCTAGGGTGATGGCTAGAAGTACTAGGCTAGAGTTTGAGAGAAATGATTGTTGATAACCAATGATTTGGGGAGATCCAGAATTCCTCCTTTTTCTAAAGTCCTCATTTTGAAGCTCAGTCTCTGAAGGACATTTCTGATAATGAGACTGAATTAACTTTTTCCTCAATCTAGTTCAGACCCCACCCAAAGTTACAAGGAATTTTATCTAAGGTGGGGAAGCCCTTTGTGCTCCACACAGGTGTGGGTGGGGACAAATTCTTGGATTAGATTGCCCAAGGCTGGGCCATTTGGAAGTAAACAGATATAATCAAAGTTACATTTCCCCAGGCCCTCATTTGAATAGGTCCACCTATTCTTTCTCATTAATTGTTAACCATCTGAGTTGATTACCACCCTCAGGAACACCCACTCTCCCAAGAGCATATAAATTGGTGAGCCCACCACCATGATTGGTCTTTGGCATTTGAGAATGTCATTGAACTGTTTTATTGGTAGTATACTAGAATTATTAATAAAATGATTAATTATCCAGAAATTATGTCTCTCAAACTTTTAAAAAGTTGCAAATCATTACTACTGCCAAGGCTCTGGGGTTCAGGGTCTTAGGTTGTCTCCATTAGGGTCTGTGGGATGATAGTAGGTAGGGCAGTGATTAGACTGGCCTGACCCATGCTGTCTCCAAAGGTGCCTTGCTGCTTCAGGTAGACTGGTTTGCTTGCCCTGTGAGTGGCAGTTAGTTGGATGTTGGTGAGGACGGCTGGCCCATTCTCCACAGGATCTGCTGTCCTGGGTGTTGACTCTGAGGGCTGGTTTAGAAGCAGAACAGATGATCTTGGGGGAATTGCTATTCATGCAAAATTAGTCATGTTTATTTAGTGGGGTTCAGGCTTGCAGACGCTTTAGTAGTCATTGGCAACAAAGATCCTAGGGTCTTTGCTGAAGACAAACCCTTTGTGAAAGAGTTAACCATATCTGGGCCATATGAATCATGAGTGTGGATTATCCTAGATTTTAGAGCTTTAGAAAGGACCTATCTAATCTCATCCTCTCATTTTTACAGATTAAAAACAACAAAAAACAACTGGGCCCAGAGAGATAAAATTACTTATCCCAGAGCTGCATAGCTAGTTACTTAAATTCTCCTTCGGCCTCAATTTCCTCATCCATAAAATGGGGAATGTGGTCTGGACAATGGTTTCCAAGGTCCCTTCTAACATTCCAGACTCTCTGGAGTCTGGCTCAGTCATACTACCAGCCTCTCAAAAGAGTCATTCCCGTTGCTATCCAGCCTGGTCTTTCCCAGGCTCTTGATCTCTTAGAACATGAGAACTTGCAGAGTTAATCAGCAATGTGGCCTCAGAAAGCAGAGGGGTACAGTGACAACAGCCTCATTCTTCTAGTTCAGAGAGATGAATGGTAAACAATGCCATTCTGAGCACCAGGAGTCTAACAAGAGCCAGATGTCTGATTAGTGACCTCCCTACAGGATTTCCTCCACCCTTAACCTTCATAAGAGATCATTTAATTCAGGTTCAGGATTATAGGACAAGAATGGGCTGGGTTATCATTTGGGTAAAGCTTCTCGGCCTTTTTTTTTTTTTAATTCTATGGTTTCAATTTGATCTAAATTCTAAATACCATGTCTCTTGATGTTGTGGGATTGTGGGATTATTTTTGACTGGGACTATTGGTAAAAGATCAACTCTTAGTTCTTACCTAGTGTTGCTCTCAGCAGTCAGAATGCTGAATAAAACATATGACTGGCTTTGTACATAATAGAGCACAGAATCATGTATTTAGAACTGGAAAGGACCTTCAAAGTCATTTGGTGCCACTCCCACCCCCATTTCACAGATGTGGCAACTAAAGTCCAGTCAGGAAAAATGCTTTGTTTAAGGTCACACAGGTAGTAACATATAAGAGTAGGGATCTCATCTGAGGTCCTTTGACTCCTGACCCAGTGTTTTTTCCCAATGTGCCATATTCATATAGAATTCTGTGAGATATGATTTCCAAAATAACATAGCATGATCCTCATGAAGGGACTTGAAATCCCCCTGGGACTCAGTATCTGTTAGACCTCTATCTCTTCCTCCTTGACCCCTTTCTCTTCTTCTCCTCTTCCTTTCTCTTTCCTTTTTTTCTTCTTTCCTCTCTCTTTCTTACTCTTCCTCTATTTCCCTCTCATTCTCTTTTTTCTGTCTCTCTGTCTCCCTTCCTCTTCCCCTTCCCCTTTTGATCCTCTTCCTCATCTCTCTCTCTCTCTCTCTCTCTCTCTATTCCCCTTTTTCTTTTCCCTCCCCCTTTCCCCACCTTTCTTTGCCTCTCTTCCTCTTTCCCCTTCCTTCTCTTCCTCTCCTCCTTCCTCTTCCTTTTCTCCTCTTTCCTCCCCTCCCTTTCTCTCTCCTTTCACAAAAGATCTACTCCAATCCTTCATTATGGCATGAAGTGGTAGTGGTAAGGGAATTTGAAGATCTTCCCTGCCCCTTAATGGGCATCACTTGGAGCCTAACAAGAGAAGCTTGCTTAGGGAAGGCTTGTTTTTCAGGAAGGCCCTCCTTTCATTACTTTGTAACAAAATTAGGCAATGGGTCACAAAGGTTGTGATGTCTTCTGACCCTAGAGAAGGCTATATGTATAACCTAGGGTGAGGTTTTGCTTTGGGGTTCACTTATGGGAACAGTTGTGTGATTTGACCAGATGAGACTGGGTAGTCATTGAATCCCCTGGCTTTGAAAATCCAGATGCTACTGCTTCTCTCTTTGGTAACTAACTGTATATATGTAATGATCAGACAGTTAGAAGCCCTGTCTGTTTGTCTGTTGAATTGTTTTATTTTCTCTGTCTGTATTTTTTGTCTGCTTGTAATTTTGTTTGTATTTTCTGAAGTTCAGGGTGCTGACTTTCCCCCTGAACTAAGTGAATGAATGAGACACATACACACACACACACACACACACACACACACACACACACGTTTGATTAAAGTAAGATTGTTAACAACCCCTTTTGAGTTGCTTTCCTTTAGAAAAGCAGACCAAAGAACCTGTGCTAGCTAGCAGCCATCCTGGGTATGCTCAGGTGCTTGCTAATGCAGAAGCTGCCTCTCAGTTCTCAGATGGTATGCAGCAGAGTGTAAGTTCTGGTAGATTTTACCATGTTGGAAAGGCTTTGAGTATGGTTTTAGCAATTGACTATGTCTACTTTCTGAGGACCAGCCTAACAATGCATCACCCCTACCAACAATGATAAATAAACAATAGCAAAGCTCATCAGCAGTAGGTTGGCCACTAGATAAATTCTTTGGTCATGGTGATCCATGAAACAAAGGAGGACAATATGTATACATGCACACGTAGATCTGTACATACGTGCCTGTGCATATACAAACACATACAGAAATGCACACATACTATGTATAGTCTCTCTATACATACATACATATTATCTCTCTCTCTCTCTGCTTCTTCACCAACAGTGGTAAGAATCAAAAATGTTTTAGATTATTAGATTAACTCCAATAGAGTATAATCACCTGGAGGGCAGGGGCTGCCTTTTGTTTTGTCTATCTCTAGCATCTGTGGCACATTGAAGGCACTTAATCAATGCTTGATGGATTGGACTGGATTTCAATCTATTTCATCTCTAAAATTACCCAGAATGAAAACGCCAGTTTCTTGGCTCTTGTTTCCATTCTCAGTAATAACAATTGTTATTGTTTAGTCATTTTCAGTTATGTCTGACTCTTCACAATCTGTCTTAGCTGGATACTGGAGCGGTTTGCTGTTTCCTTCTCCAGTTTATTTTATAGATGAGGAAACTGAGACAAACAGGGTTAAGTGACTGGTCCATGGTCATACAGCTTGTCAGTGTCTTAGGCTAGATTTGAACTCAGGTCTTCCTGACTCCAGGTCTGGCACTCTCTCCACTGCACCACTTAGCTACCCTAAAACAATTACTAACATTTATATAATGGTTTACAGTCTACAAAATAATTTCCCTTCAACAACCACGTAAGGTGGCCATATAAGGATCAATGAAGCATTTACTATGTGCCAGGCAAATGTTCTAAGCAATTGGGTTATAAAGGCAAAAATCCCCCATCCTCAGAAAACCTACACTTCATCTGTCCATTCTTACCTGCTATTGTACTACACACAGCTCTCTTCCCTATTTTGGCATAACTTTTTGAGAGGTACGAGTACAAAGAACGCATCTAGTAATCCCTTTCCTACAACACTCTTAACTCTGCACTTTGTCTTCTCATCTCATCATTCAACAGAAACAGCTCTCTCCAGAGTGGCCAATAATATCTTAATTGTCAAGTCTAATGGCCTTTTCCCAGTTCTTATCCCTCTAGATCTCTGGGAAGCCTTTGACACTATTGATCACCTCATCTTTAGATTTTCCTGACACCTCTCTCTGTGTCTTCTCCTTCCCCCTGTTTAATCACTCTTTCTCAGTTTCCTTTGCTGGATCTTCATTTAGACTAGACCATACCTGTTTTTGTTTTGTTTTGTTTTGTTTTTAGTGAATTAATTTTTAGTTTTTAACATTCACTTTTATAAGATTTTGAGTTCTAAATTTTTTACCCCTCTCTTCCCTCCCCCATGCCCAAGATGGCATACAATCTGATATAGGCTATACATGGGCAATCCTATTGAACACATTTCCACATTAGTCATGTTGTTTAAGAAGAATCAGAACAAAAGGGAAAAACCACAGGAAAGAAAAAAACAACAAAAGATAGCAAAAAGTCTGCTTCTCTCTGCATTCAGACTCCATAGTTCCTTGTCTGGATGTGGATAGCATTTTCCGTCATGAGTCTTTTGGAATTTAGACCATACTTGTTAACTGCAGATGCCCCCTAAGTTCTCTCCTAGGCCCTCTTTCTTCTCTCTGTATACTGTCACTAACCTCCCTCCTTATCTCCACTTTTACATCTTTAAGCACTTATTACTCAGTTCAAACTGGATGATCAATCAATTTATTAAACTCAATATGTCCAAAACTGAAATCATTCCCATCCCATCTTCTGAGCTTCCCTATTACTGTTGAGGGCTCCGCCATCTTCTTAGTCACCCACATTCTCAATCTAGTCACCATCTTCCTTTCCTCATACTTTCTCACCCTTCCCATATCTAATCTGCTGCCAAGTCCTGCAGTTTCCACCTTCACAACATCCCTTATATATATGCCCCCGTCTCCCCTCTGACGCTGTCACCACCTTGGTATAGGCCCTCATCACTTTATACCTGGACTGTTACAATTGCCCTTAATAATCTTGCCCCTTCCTACCTTTCCAGTCTTCTCACATGTGACTTCCCTCCAGTTACACACTCACATTATAATGGGGGAGACAACATGAAAATAAATTATATGCTGTATATAAGATATATAAATAATCTATCCATATATCTATGTATCTATCTGTAGTACATACATGACACAACTAGGTGGTGCAGTGGAGAGAGAGCCAAGCCTGGAGTCAGGAAGTTCAAATCCAGACTCAGACACTTAATAGCAATGTCACCCTAGGCAAGTCACTTAACCCTGTTTGCCTCAGTTTCTTCCTCTAAAAAATGAGCAGAGAAGGAAATGGCAAACCCCTCCAGTATCTTTGCCAAGTAAACCCTAAATGAGGTTTACAAGGAATCAGACACGACTAAAAAAAAGCTAAGCAAGAACAATAGCAACAAAAGATATATAGAGTATAAATATAAGTGTAAAGTAGTCTCAAAGAGAGGGCGCTGAGAAGGAGGAGGCAAGGCCTACAAGGAAAGACCGACTTCTGGAGGCGGGATTTGAGTTGAATCTTGAAGGGAAATGGGAGAAAGAAGTGAAAAAAGAGCATTTCAGGCATGGGGAGCAGATGGTGAAAAAACATGGAGTCAGGAGATAGAGTGTCATAATGAAGGACAGTGTGGATAGATCAAAGTTTGTGGAGGAGAGAAAGGTGTAAGAGGCCTGGAAAGGCAGGGAAGGGCCAGTTTTCAAAGGGCTTTAATAACTGAAAAAAGGATTTTTCTATTTATTCCTGCAGGTAATAGGGAGCTGATAGAGTTTATTGAGTAGAAAGTGTTAATCACACCCGAGTCGCTTTGGTAGCTGAGTAAGGATGGATTGGAGTGGGGAGAGACTTGATGTGGGCAGACGACTAGTGAGCTATTGAAATAGTCCACGTGGGAGGTGATGAGGGCTTACATAGGGTGGTGGCTGTGTGAATAGAAAGAAGAGGACATATGTGAGATATTGCATAGGTGGAAATTACAGGCTTTGGCATCAAATTGGATACATGGAGTGAGTGCTGGTGATGAGCCTAGGATCCTCATACACGTGAAATTTATAAAAGTTGTGTGCTTAGGTGACTCAGAAGATGTTGGTGCTATTGATAGTAATAAGGAGGTCATGAAGAGAGGAACCTTTGGTGAGGGCGGGGGGAGATAATGAGTTCTGTTTTGGACGTAGTGAATTTGAGATGCCTACAGGACATCCCAGTTTGAGATATCCAAAAGGTAGTTGGTAGTTTGAATCTGTAGCTCATTGAGAGAGACTTGGGATAGATCTGGGAATCATTAAATCCATGGGAGCTGATGAGATCACCAATCAAAATAGTATAGAAGGAAAAGAGAATAAGGCCCAGGACAGAGCCTTAGGGAACATCCATGGTTAATGGGAGTGACCTGGATTAAGCAGCAAAGGATACTGAAAAGGAATGGTCAATCAGGTATGTGAGTATTGTTATCCATATTTTTTAAATGAGGAAGTTTTAGCTCCAAGAGATTGAAAGACAACATATATAAGTAAAAGCACATAGTTAAGGGGCCCTTAAATATTGTATTAGCTTTTATTTCCAAATTTTAAAGATCCAAGATATCATTAATGTGGGTGTGCTCTTTGCCAATGCAAATCAAAACTCTTCTATAACTTCACAGATGGTACTTGATAAATGATTTTTGAACTACCTAAGGCTATAGATCTAATAAATAGTAGTATAGGGACACAAACCCAGTCCTCCCAACTCTAGGAGCAGTGCTTTTTATCCTACACTATACTACCTCTCATGCTACTGGACATTAGTCTGGGATAGTTTAGGAAGATGCAAGAAGTAGAATATTGTAGGTCTCTTTTAGCTTTCTGTCCCCATGCAATGACATTTACCAAGTCAGTATGAATGCATTTGATCAAATGAGATTGAATAATACTGATTAACTGTCATGGCAGAGAACAAACCCAGCACTAAAATCACTTAGAATGATCTATTTCTAGAAGAAATATTTTAGAAAGAAGGTTTCTGGTCAATATAACCTAGGAGTCCTGAGTTAAGCATTAAACAAATCTGATCTCTAAGCAAGAGGTTTGGTTTCTTAGCTGTGTAGGGTTAGGTTCAAACAATGTGATAAAATTTTCTCATAATTTTTCCCCCTTTGGGGCTTTAAAATCCAGCATTTCTATATTAGCAGAAGCATAATTACTGAAGCAGATAGTTAGGTTAGGAGTAATGGAGACCAGACTGGTGGCAATTCATAGTTGGACCGATGATCATATTTAATTTATAAGTCAGGGGACATACTGGAGGAAAATATACTACATGAAACAGGGAGATTTCCAGTCATAGAAAGAATGCATGTGGCCAGAGGTATCCCTAGAGCTGAAATAATTTAGAAAGAAGTTTATCAGTTTGTCTGGCAGAGAGAAGAGTGGAAAAGAGGTTGGCCTACACTCTCTGAGTCCGTGTACACATAGGATTCAAACAAGGAGAGGAGCAAGGAAACACTCATCTGATTGGCCAGCATGGATGCAATTTCCCAATACAATGTAACATCTATCTTCAGCTTCCCTGGAAGGTTTCTGCTCAGCATAACCTAGGCGTCCTGAGTTAAGCATTAAACAAATTTGGTTTCTAAGAAATAGGTCTGGTTTCTCAGTGATGCATGCAGAGATAGGTGCAAACAATGCAATAAAGACTTCCCGAGATAGACAGATGCATAGAGAGATAGAGAGATATTGTTACCATAACAATAATAATTATTATTATTTGTGGAACAACTGTTAGATGTCTTGGCTATGTTGGTGTCTCACACACACACACACACACACACACACAAACACACACACAAACACAGACACATACAGACACTCATGCCCATCCTTCCTCTTTGGCTCTTAATTCAAGACTCAAGGCTTTGAGATGACTTGAAACCATCAGTTCAGGCACCAAGCTGAGAATTTTAGCCCAGATCTTCAGCTTTCCTTTCTGGGGTAGGGGTGAAGAGAGCTGGAGAACAAAACAAACACCCTCTCAGAAGAAAACTTTCGTTTCATTCTAGGCCTGTCTATGCCATTTACAGAAAGTGATAGATCTGCAATAGTTCACACCCCAAGCACATCTCTGGAATTTCCCAGGCACAGTTAGTAGTGCCAGGATTAGCAGGAAAGCCAGAGGTGGGGCAGCTACTGCCTTGACTGATTTTAAAAACAAGACCTCTGCTGCCTTTAAGGCTCAGGTCTGTGGGTTTACTAGTCCCAGGTCGTAGGTAGATCAAAATGAGGATTCCAGTAGGCGTATGAGTCAGTGTTGGGGACTTGTAAGAACAAGACAGAAGAAGGTGGTGAAAGTGATGTTTCTCTATGCCGGCCCAGTACCAGATCCATTCCCATCTGAAGAGAAGTCTCTTGAAGTCTGACTTTATCTCAGGCTTCATCTCACCTGCATGAGCCAGACCTTGGTGTTTTTAAGTTTTTTCAGATTACACCTTTTGCTCAATGAACACTCAGGGGAAAGCCCAGTGAAATCCATTCACTGTTCATGCTCATAAAAACTGATGCAACATTTATGTGGTGGGACAACCTTTGTACGTGAGGAAACTATTGACTATGGATCAATACGGAACTACTTTTCTATCACTGGCGAGAGAAGGAGATAGCCTGGTATAGTTGAATGAGTATTGAACTTGATGTCAGAAGATCTGAGTTCAAGTCTAGGTTTAGCTGTTAGCTAACTGGTGGCCTTGGGCATTTGTCAATTGGAGATAATCATACTGCTGAGTAAAGGAACTAGGAATGTTTTACTTAAAAAAGAGAAGACTTAGGGGGCCGTGATAGATTTTTAAAATATTTGAATGACTTTCATGTGGAAAAGGGATTGGTTTTGTTGGATTTGGGCAAAACAGGGACCAATTAGTGGGGCTATAGGAAGACTAATATTAATTCATCTAAAGCAGCGGTTCTCAACCTGTGGGTTACGTTCAATTTGTAACAATGAAAATACATCCTGCATATCAGATAGATTCATAACAGTAGCAAAATTACAGTTATGAAGTAGCAACGAAAATAATTTTATAGTTGGGGGGTCACCACAACATGAAGAACTGTATTAAAGGGTCATGGCATTAGGAAGGTTGAGAACCACTGAAAGGAAGAACTTCAAAATACTTAGAGCTGTTCAAAAATGGAATGCCTTGTGAAGTGGTCATTTCCCCATCACTAGAACTGTTCAAGCAAGGGCAGGATGACTGCTTGGAAAGGATTGGACTAGATAACCTTGGAGAATGACCTCTGCAAACTGAGAAAACATCTATGAACTTACACAGAATTAGTGAACAGGACTGGGAGAATTATTTATATAATTACCACAACATCGTTAAAAAAAAAAACAACTCAAAAACTCCTAGGGAATCAGGAAAGTTGCTAATTGAGGCAATTAATGGGTTCAGTAAAGTTGCAAAATTTGTCCTCAAAATAAACCCTCCTACATTAATTATATTAATAGTAATAAAGGTAACAACAATAAATCCAAGGCAATAATAGAAAGAGATATCCCATTGAAAATAAGTATAAAACACCTAAAGTATCCCGGAATTAAGGTGCCAAATATTTGTTTAGATTTAATTACAAAGTATCCTATAAAGAAATAAAGAACTTAAATAGCTAGGAAAACATTCAGTGCTCAAGGATGGGCAATACTTGGATGGCTAGGTGGTGCAGAGAATAGAGCACTGACCCTGGAGTTAGGAGGACCTGAGTTCAAATCCAGCCTCAGACACTTAACACAAAAAATTAGCTATGTGACCTTGGGCAAGTCACTTAACACCAATTGACCTACCTTCCCCACTCCAAAAAGCAAAGAAAAAAAATGACAATACTACCAAAGCTAATTTATAGTTTTAATGCTCTCACAATCCAACTATCGAAAGGATATATTACAGTACTCAATAAAATAATAATAAAATTCATTTGGAAAAACAAGAGATTTAGAATATCAAGGGAAATAATGAAAAGAGACAGGGATTAATCGGAAATAGCACTTTCAAAACCTTAATCTATATCATAAAGAAGCAGTCATTAAAACCATTTGGTATTGGTTAAAAAATGGAGAGGAAGATCAATGAAACAGACTAGATAAGGGAAAATCAGAAATAATGGGACTCAAAAACTAGTGTTTGATAAAGTGAAAAATATAAATTACTTGGGGAAAAATTTCTTATTTGATTAAAAAAAACAGCTGGGAATATTAACAATCTGACAGATGTTACAGAGACCAGCATTTTATGCCATATTTCATAATATATTCTTTATATAGATACACTTCTCATTGATATTAGTACGAGCTGTATTTCTAAACAAACAAGGGCTAGAAGAAATTACAAAAGATAAAACAGGTAACTTTGATTACATTAAACTGAAAAGCCTCTGTACGCACATGAAAAAAAGATTAATGCATCTAAGATAAGAAGAGAAATGGTCAAATGGGAAAAAAAAAGAGAGGAGTTTTATATCCAAAATACATAAATAATTAATACATTACATATAAGATACACAATGTGATGTTTATATATAATATTATATATATATGTGCGTGTGTGTGTGTGTGTATATATATATATATATATATGTATACATATATATATTTTGACCTCCTCTAGTGCTATTTAGGGTTGGACTTGGAATCAGGAAACTCTGGGTTGCAATTCTGCCAAAGACACTCACTAGCTGAATGAACATTGGCAATCCTTTCTCTTGTGCCTCTGTTTTGTCATGTTTAAAATGGGATAACTACCTGTAGTTCCTGCCATCTATAACTGTTATAAGATAATGTATGGATGAGATAATCTATAGAATGTGCTTTGCAAACCTTAAAACACCATACAGGGTATTTCAAAAGTCTCCATGCAGTTTTAAGCTTTAATAGATATTAATTTTTAATTGCTAACATTAATGTGGTACTTACTCTATGCTAGGTCCTGTACTAAGCACTTTACAATCACTATCTCATTTGATCCCCAAATGGTTGGGAGGTTGATGCTATTATTAATACCATTTTACAGGTGAGGAAACTGAGGCAGACAGAGATGCAGTGACTTGTTGTATCAGCAATGCAGTATTCACAATGCCTACAGTAACTATAAATATGCTGATATAGTTATTAATCACAAAATGGAACAGGCTCTCTACATAAGAAATATAGATAGTGCATTCATTTAAATACCAGAAAACTGAG
>CM053581.1:91824310-91855915 GCA_028627135.1 Pseudochirops cupreus | reverse complement strand
GTAGCCGAGCTGACTTTAGTGGGAAGTATCTTTGTGTGCGTTTTGGAGTTCCAGGATTGGTTTAGAGTCCTATTTTATGGGTATTTTGGGGTGGCTATGTGAGAGCTGCGATGTTTTGCTGCTGCTATGCCGCCATCTTGGCTCTGCCCCCCCGCAAGCACTTATTAAATGCTTTTTCATTCATTTTCATTCTTTCTTTTCCTTTCTTTTTTCCCCCCTTCCATTTACTTATTTGAATGTTTTGGAAGGGTCATACTTCCACCCATTTGGGTACTCTCTCCATCAGTGTAAATCACAATCTCTTTATTGCTTCGTAGAGGATTTCTTGAGTTTCAGTGACCAAAGATATTAGGAAAATGGACTTAGAACTAGAATCCTCTTCCATTAGGATAATGGAACTTCAAAGCCATGAAGTCCAACCCCTTCATTTACAGATGAGGAAGCTGTAACCTAGGGTCACATAGCTAACAAGTATCAGAATTGGACTTTATATCCAGGTCTTGCTGACTCTGGGCAGCTAGGTTGCACGATGTTTAGAGCACCAGGCCAGGAGTCAAGAAGACTCATCATCTTGAGTTCATATTTGGCCTCAGATACTTAATATCTCTGAGTCCCTGAGCAAGTCACTTAACCTTGTTTGACTCAATTCCTCATCTGTAAAATGAGCTGGAGAAGGAAATGGCAAACCACTCCAAAATCTCTGCCAAGACAACCCCAAATGGGGTCATGAAGAGATGGACACAACTGAATAACAACTGAACACATACTTCCTGACTCCAAGTCCAGCATTTTAGTTACTGTGTCATGTTGCCTCTGCTGACCTGACTTCTAATGAGGAACTTCTCTAAATTTATATGGACAAGTCCTTGGACAACAATACATTGTGCTTCACTGGGTCCATATTCAGTCTTTTCAGCATGGCAGGATAAGACAAAATTTATACTCCATTGGCAGAGCCTTCAAGAACCCAGGTCTACCATTATATCACAAGTTATCAGACTAGGTCTTTATTGAACATTCCTCATTCAAATAAAGACCCAAAAGAACCAAGATCATCAATTTGTAGGTCGTGGTTGAGTCTCTACTCCCCCAAGCCAAAGCTTGACCCCCTCATTTTTATTAACCCTTGTTCCTACTCCCTGGTGTCTCCATGATATTGTATATGGGGATAGTGGAAAGGAAAACTTTGTGAATTCTCATTTTAATAAATTTTCCACCATTTGATTCCTGCCTTTTTCCCTCCCACTAAGCCCATTGTCTTGTGGACCAAGTTCAAAGTCATCTCTCAGTGCTTCAGAGTCTTTTACTGAAGTGCTCCAGATTGCATCATCTCAGATATATCTACTCAAAATATCTACTCTATCTTCTTTAGAAGTTGAATAATCAGGGATTTTAAATTGTGACACCTTCACTCCACCCTCATGTATATTTCTGTGTGAGCTACATGGAAGTTCAAAATGCATAGGTGTTAAATCTCAACCTATTTGCAGTAAGCATTCTGCTGCTATCTTAAATAGAATGGAATTGCATAAAATCAAAGCTGGTATTTCATTTACACATGCTGTGTCTTAGGATACTGGGTCAGAGCATGCATTGCTTTGTCAAAAAATAGCATTACATTTAGGAAATTTTGAAAGTTATTTACTGTATGTCAAGTATGGAACATTTGTGCCACTCAGTCTTGATCAAAACTTTCAAGAGGCTGTTTAGATAATTTCGTCAAGTACTTTCAATATAATGATTGGAACACAATGGCTACTTGTACTTTACTTTCTTTTCCTTTCTTTTTTTTATTAATTAATTTATTGTATGATTCAACATTCATTTCCACAAGATTTTGAATTCCAAATTTTTTCCCCATCTCTCTCCTCCACCCACCTGAGATGGCATGTATTCTGATTACTCCTTCCCTTCCCTCTATCATCCCCTCTCCTGTCCCTCTTCCCCTCACTTTCTTGGAGGGTAAGATAGATTTCTATATCCCATTATCTGTACATCTTATTGCCCAGTTTCATGTAAAAACATTGGTATTTAAAACTACAAATATCAAATTCTCTTCCTTCTTCCCTCTCCATCCACCCTCATTGAGAAGAGAAGCAATTCAATATAGGTTATACATGTGTGCTTTATTGGACATGACCTCTCCAAGCCTTGAATTGAAGGTCAAAGTGATGAAGTGGCCATAATAATCCTATAGCATCCTTCACTCATCAACCCACCCAGAAGATTCTCACCATCAGCTAAACAAGGTCTGAAATATCATTGTTACCCCTCAGTTAAGCCTTACTAGCCTGATCAGAACATAATCAATGGCTCCTCACACTTAACCCTACCTGGGCACATTTTCATGGCTAACTTCTCAGACATCCCATAATACACTTGTTCGTGATGTCAGGTTTGCATGGTCCGTTCACATATACCCCAGTCACTGTTTACATTATTTTGTCCTCACATGTCCATGTGTGTCCAATAGCTTTTGATACTGGTAAGCTCCCAGTAGGCAGAGACTCTGTCTATCCAACTCTTTGTACAATACCTAGCAAAAAAAAATCTAAGTGCAATTAGAAACTTGTGCTTTCTGATGAGAATCTCCTTTCAAGCTTCCTCGTGGACATATATATGAATCTAAATAAATAAATATATGTAATATATATGTATATATACATACATATATACACATGTACATATATGTGTGTGTATGTGTATATACATACATATATGTATGTACATGTATTTCCAACCCTGGTTCTTGGGGGCCTGTGATAATTTACTTGTGAGGAATTCCTTGGCTTTATCCCATACAAGTAGAAGAGGGAATTCCTGATTTGCCATTTTGACTTGCTCCTCAGGGGGCATTCAATTGGGTAATTGAGGACTCAGAAGAGTTCATTTGTGCCTTAGTTTCTTCAACTATAAAACTGGAACAGCACTTAACTCCTAGATTTATTGGGAGGATCAAATGAGATAATATTTGTAAAGGACTTAGCACAATGTCTGGCACTATACCAATGCTTATTTTCTTCCAAATATTTTTAATACATTAAAAGGCTCAGGTATGAGCCTTCTAATTAATGCAAATTAATTATTTAAAATTATTTTTTCCAAATCATTTAAAATAAAATGCAATTGAGATAAAAATTATTAATTGAGGTAAAAAAATTTTTGATTAAAAATATTTATCCTATCACTCTCAGAGATCCTATTTCTATTCTCTTTGCCTTACAGATTTTTTAAAAAATGTACTGCATCAATTGACCCAGGTTGGTCAGCGCAGGTGTTCTTAAATTCAGGTCCTTCTAGTGTCAAAGACCCTAATGCTAGGAATGAATGTCTTCTATTTCTGTCTGCCTCCTCCCTTCACTTCATTTCATTTCACTTACTTTGCCAGAATATGGCCCCACTAGTCCTACCCTTAGCACAACAACTAGGGTGTCTTTTCAAACCCTTGGGAGAGAGGTCACAATCCCAATCAGGGCAGCCCCTCAAAATAACAGCTCACATTTCTAGAGCACTTGATACTTTACAAAGTCTTCTTCTCACAACAAGCCCCAGGAAGAAGATAGAGTACATAGTCAAAAGGTTCTCTGACTTCATCCATATAGATGTTCCTCCAGTAATTCAGATTGCATCCCATCTCTGCCTACCCATATTTACTAGCTTTTTTTTTAAACCAATCCATGGAACAAAGGTAGAATAAACATATCATTATCCCCATCTTATAGATGGGTAAACCAAGACTTGAAACAGTGGAAATGATTTGCTCAGGGTTACACAACTATTTAAGGATTTCACCTGGCACTCAAGTTCAGTACTCTTCCACTGCCTCTCATCTCCTCCCTACTCTGGGTGAAAAGTACAAATACATACTTTGAGGGCTGGGGGTAGGTAGAGAAAGAGCAAAAGTATATACTTAGTCATAAGGTTCCTGTGGGGGCATATCAGGAAGAAGTACAGGTAATGAAAGAACATCCAAATGGAAGGAGGTCATACAGTCTCTTTTGAAAGAAGCAGTCTTCTAGTCTGGGAATAAGAGTGGACATATCGTCAGGAGGCCTGGGCTTTAGTCTTGATTCATAAGCAGAAAAAATTCATCTATTCTGGCAGCTGAAGTCTTTAGAGTCCCTGCTGGCCTGGATACATCACTGCCATGAGCAATGCAGCTAGAATGGGGGGATAGGAAGCACTCAGAGTGATATGTATTATTAAGCCCTGGCCAGAATTTCAGAGGCACTCGGCAAGGCAGGAGAAACTGAGGGCCCTTCTAGCATTGCTTAGAATTTGAACTTTTCTTTCCCTTCTCCCCGATGATGTAACCTAAGATCTTTGGGTTCACCCAGCTCTATTTGCTGAAGGTCCTGGGGGTGGAGGGGGAGGAAAAGAAGACTCAGATCTTTCTAATGACTTATCCTACCTGCCTAACTGCTCACTTTAGCTCCTGAATTATTAAAATGCAACTCTCATTCCATTTTACAGTTGGATTTTTAGAGAAGAAACCTTGGCGCTCTGACAAGATGCTTATAACTTTCATGGAAAAGGGCTTCTCACTTGATTTTAAACCTGAACTGAGTTCTCCTCCCACACTGTTACAGGGCCCCAGGGGGAAGAACAGGATGTAAACTGAAGGACCAGACGTGCTTTTAAGGTAGATTGTACCCAAACCCACATGATGCCTGGAACCACCCAAGAGAACAGAGAGGAAACAGGGGCCAAATACACATCTTAGAAATCCTCAGGCTGGGGATGAAGTTAAATCGAGGGTAGGGGAAGGGGATCAAGCAGAGTTGGGGTGGACCACAAGGCGGGGTTGGTGTTACAACTAACCTCAGCGTCCCGGAGCCTGAGGAAACATAGTGAAGTTTACTGAGGGCAATATAGGCATCTCAACAATAACAAGCAACAAGCATTTGTAAACTTTTACTATATGCCAGGCACCATGCTACACTCTGAGAATATAAAAGCAAAACTATCCCCAATGGACCCTGCTCTCAAAGAGCTTACATTATAATGGCAGAGGCAACATGTATATACAAGGTGCATCCAAGTATATGCAAGCTACATACAGGATATAGAAGCACAATCTGAAAGAAGAAGGCATGAGGAGCTAGGGAGATCAGAGGACCTGCTGTAGAAGATGGGATTTGATCCACGTTTGAAAGGAAGTCCTGGAAACTAAGAGATGAATGTGCCAAGCATTCCAGGCTTGTGGGACAGCCAGTGCAAAGGCAAAGAGAGGGAAGATGGAGGGCTGTGAATGTTTTCCACTCTTCTGTAACTCTTCTGAATTCCCCTAGTCCCAGGGAGTATCCCAGGAAATCTTTCATGAACTGTACAAGACACCACTGGAGCACCTGCTTCTTTCTCTGTGCCCCTCAATCAATTCATCCTCAGTTCTATTTAATAAATGTTTATCAAGCATATACTCTGTGCAAAGCCCAGTACTAAGTGCTTGAACAACAAAAATAAAATAATCTTGACCCTATAGATAATCAACACTGTCCTTTCCTCTAGCCTTCTTGTCCTGTCACATGACTCACCATATCCTGCCCCTGGAATATTCTGACCATGCTCATTTTCATGGGCTGCTGACCACCCCAAGAGAAAGTCACACAAACATGTCAACTGGATCCTTTGCAAATTTCTATTAGCTCATCACAATGGGGCCCTATTGCTCCAAGAAAATTTTTTCCTCTTCCCTAAATGACTTGCTATCATGCTTTCTATGTTGGCTATTCCAAACTTACTCATCTTTCATGGCTCTCCCACATCTCCCTGACCTCCTCTCTCTCTACAGAGACCTTTGACTAATACTTTGCTGAGAAAGTGAAGGTCATTCACCACAAGCTGCCTTTTCCTTCCTATTATACATGTTAAAATCCTTTGACATCATGTCCCATTCTCTTAATTCCAGTCTTTAGTAATGAGGTGGCCTTTTGCACTAACAGCAGCCCTCTACTTCTTCTTTTGATGCCACCCCTGCCTATCTCCTCTGGCAGATTGCCTCCCACCCCTGCCACCACTTCCTCTCCTCTCAGTTGCTTTCTAAAACTCTTTTAAACTAGCTTCTGATATAATTTCTAAACTGAAACTTTCAAAAGTCATCAATAGTCCCTTAATTGTTAAGTCTGATGGCCTTTTCACAATCATCCTTCTTGATCTCTCTGAAACATGTGACACTGTTGACCTTTTCCCTCCTGGGAACCCTCTCCTCTCTTTGTTTTCATGACATTTCTGTCTCTGACTGACTGTCTCTGTCCCTATCTGTCTTTTGCTCTGTCTCTGTCTCTGTCTCTGTCTCTCTGTCTGTCTCAATCTCTTTCTCTCCTCCTCCTTCTCCCCTTTCTCCTCTTCCTCCTCCTCCCCCTCCCCCTTCCCGTCCTCTTCTTCTTCCTCCTCCTCCTCCTCCTCCTTCTTCTTCCTCTTCTTCCTTTTCTTCTTCTTCTTCTTCTTCCTCCAGTATAACCGTTCTTTATCAGTTTCACTCAGGCTGTGGGTGTATAACAATGCTTTGTCCTGGGCCCTCTTCTGTTTTATTTCTGTCAGTGATCTTATCAATTCTCATGAATTTATTTTTATGTCTATGACTCCCAGATCTGCTTTCTAGTCTTACATCATCAGCTAACCATTGGCTATTTTGGACTGGATCCTATGGGCATCTCAAACTTGGCATGTCCAAGCCAGAATTTATCCCTTCTCCACCCAAATCTACCTCTCTTCCAAAAATCCTAATTTCTACTGATGACTCCTTCCAGTCATTTGGGTTTATGACCTCATAGTCATCTTAGAATTTTTATTCTCTCTTACTCCCCACATCCAATCAGGTGACAATCCTCAAAATCTGCCTCCAAACTCTTGAATCTATTTCCTTCTCTCTCACATTTCTAGTTCAGACCCTCATCACCCCTGCCTGGACTATTATGATAGCCTCCTAATTGCTCTTCCTACCTCAAGTCTCTCCTCTCTCCAATCCACTCTCCATACAACAAAGGAAAAAAAGAATAAAAGATAATATAGGGATGTGGAATAGGAGACAGTATGGAACTCATAATTCATTGCCTTGGTTTTCTTCGTAATGTAAGAAGTGAGGTACCCTGTGAAAAGGGAGAGGGAAAAAGAGAACAAGGGTTTTGAGGGGGGAAAAAGGTTTGAACAGTCATTTTGGAGAATACGATAGTGAGTCAGTCAGAGATACATGTATTGCCATGAACAACTTGGTAGACTTTAAGTTTGGTAGGCAATCTAATTCCTCTTCTCTCCCACATTTTCCTTTGGATTTTCCCAAATATTGACCTAATTCTGGCAATGCATGCATCAACCTCAACATCCACATGTACATCCCTGAAAAGTATACTGCCAAGGTAAGTGAACTTTTCCACAGTATTCAAAATTTCTCCATTTGTTGTAAATGGAATGGTACTGGCTGTTGGAGAACCTGTTCTCTTGGTGTTAACCATCAGGCCAAAATCTGCACAAGCAGCAGAGAATCAATCCATACATTGCTGCATCTCAGCTTCAGAGGATGCATTGAGTACACAATCATTTGTGAACAAAAAAAATCATGTACCAATTCTTCCTCCATTTTAATCTTGGCTTGTAGCCTTTTTAAGTTAAGTAATTTAATATCCATGCGATAGTTGACCTTGATGCCATTTTTGTCCTCCTTGAAGGCGTCTGACAATATTGCTAAAAACACCATGCTAAAAAGCATGGGAGCAAGCACACAACCCTACTTCACTCCATTGGTGACTGCAAAAGTGCAAAGACATCCACAATCCAGAACCCATACGAGCATGTTGTCATGAAACTGATGTGCCATATCGGTGAACTTCTCTATGCAAATTTTGCCATAATTTCTCACAAGCCCTCATGACTGACAATATCAAAAGCCACAGTCAGATCAATGAACATTGTGTTCAGACCTCTGTTCTGCTCCTGGCATTTCTCCTGGAGATGTCAAGCAGCAAACACCATATCAAACATTCCTCAGTCCTTGCTGAGGAATCTACCTCTTGGGTAGATGACCATCTTCTAGGCAAAAGATCCGTCTATTAAGGAGGAATTTGGGAAAAATCTTGCTGGCAATGACAATAACCAAGCATGAAGCCCTGAAGGCCTAGTTGAGATCAAGAACTTGAATTCATAGTGGAATGCTCATCATGGTTTCTATTAGCAAAGTTCAATAAGATCAGAGAAGATAGATGGTGGAAATAACCTGGGGTTAAGGTTTAGCAAAGCACAAGCAGTAATAGAAGAGAGTAAGGTATATTTAAAAAAAAAAAAGAGGATAATATAGAGTTGACTTTTAGGTCCAGACTCTGAAGGTAAAAAAGTGAGGATAGAGCAAGGGTGGTAATTGTTGTTGTTGGGTCATTTCAGTCATGTCTGACTCTTCATGACCCCATTTGGGGTTTTCTTGGCAAAGATACTAGAGTGGTTTGCCATTTCTTTCTCCAGCTCATTTTACAGATGAGGAAACTGAGGCAAATAGGGTTAAAAGACTTGCCCAGGGTCACACAGTTAGTAAGTATCTGAGGCTGGATTTGAACTCAGGAAGAGTAATCCTGATTCCAAGCCCCCTATCTACTGGGCCACCTAGCTCTCCACAGGGAGAATAAAGGGTTACTATCAATTGTGGTGAGAATGAAGACTAGGTAATCAATGCAGAGGGATCATGGAACTCTAGATTAGAATCCCAATGTGTCTTTAAGACAATCAAGTAGAACCTCCTCTTTTCATAGATGAGGAAATTGATCTCCAGAGGGACTTAAGTGATTTGCCAGAGGTCACTATGGTAGTAATTGGCAGAGGTGGAAATCTGAACCCCAGTCGCACTGTGCCATGCTGGCTTAGTAAGTGCTAGAACATTAGAAGGTCCCCAGTCAGGAAGGTCCCAATTTCAGAGTTAGGGATCATGGAAGTAACACAATTATAGGTGATGGTCACATCTAAGGTAGGGCAATCTCTCTGGTGTGACTAAGGTAGTGTCTTAGAAGTTGAAGAAGCTGATGAACTGGGAAGTCAAAGCATTCCAAGGGATATTAATTTGTCTACTGAAGTCCCTGAGCATGAGGACAGGGTTAGGGATAGAATGAACATTTGGGAGTCAGGTACTGAGCTCTTTGATAAAGAAAGGAGAGTAACCTGCAAGCTGGTACGTAATTTCAATAGAGGTCTGTGGACAAAGTTATGTAGAATAGATTGATGTATTTAACCATGTGCTACCAGAGATTATATTCCTCTGGTTCCTAGGATTCCTTTCTAAACTGCAAATGGATATGTAACACATCCCTCTCTGTCAGGTCCTATGTACTTGGCAAAAATGGGATGTGTTCCTTTTTCATGTTCCTAGGAGAAAAGCGACACCTGGGTAAGGTATTCTGTCTGCCAGTGGGGATTCAAGGGACGTCTCTGGCCAGAGTACTTGGGAGAGACAGCTGCCTTGACATCTGACCCCAAACTCAGCTAACAAGTTTCTTGTGTTAAAAGTATGGTTCTGAGGCTCCGACTATCTCTGCTATTAGTGGACAATAGTCAGGGTCAAAAAGCCATAGCCTTTAATGCCACCTAGAAGCGGGTGTGCAGCAGTGGCTAGAAATCTCATTTAAAAAAGATTCCTCTGCCGGGCCTTCTGAATTGGCTATTCTCCAGTTTTCTCACTGCAGAGTTGTACTTCTAAGTAAGATAACGATAAGGAATTTGTGTCCAGTTCCATTTTGCCAAACCACTCCTACTCCTGTAACATCCCTTACCCATCATCCTCTGCTCCCCATGCCACTACACACATACACACACACACACACACACACGCACACACACATGCACACACATGCACGCACATGCACACACGCACAGACACACACATTCTCTCTCTCTCTCTCTTCCCCTGAGTTTTCAATGCGTATTCTTCTGAGACACTGGCCAGAGGCAAAGGGTTTTGGGTTTTTTGTTTGATTGGTTTTTGGCTTTTTGTGGCTCTGGGAGAAAATGAATGCACGGTTTAAGCCTGCTTACTTCTGAGATTTGTTGATTTAGGAACAACTTTGAGTGACTAAGTCATTTTGACTATTATGAATACACAAATTAAAAATAAAAGATGTATGAAGAAAGATGCTATCTGCATCCAGAGAAAGAACTGAGAAATAAAAGTATGGATAGAATAAATTTACATATTCACATATATATAGACCTATTTGTGTCTAATGGCAGCCATCTCTAGGACAGGGGGGAGGGTTAGGAGAAAAACAAAAGGAAAAGAAAAAGAAATTTACATGTTAACTTTGGGGTATATTTGGAGGGAATAGCAACTTGTACACTGCAGATTTTGCAGTTTCATGGACTTTTTTTAGTTTCATTTTAAAAATTATACTGGATTATGGAGATGCTTGTTTTGTTTCATAAATTGCAAATAAAATAAATTGGAAAAAAAAAAGAGAGGGAGAGAAATTTAGGAGTGAGTTCAGATCTAGTCAACCAGGAGTGATAACAACAGATGAGAACCAGCCTCAGGTTAAGTCTGTGCCCCAACCAATATTTGAGACTGTGATTCTGAGGCCTACCTGTCTGTGTCTAACCATAGAGAGACAATAAAACAGAGCACTTGAGGTTGCTCACTTTGACCCCCCAATGGGGAACATCACTCAGGAACATCACTCTCCTATCAATGGGCTCCACAATTAGTCCTCCTAAGTTCTGGGTGTGTCATGTGTCAATTCTTCCTTTTCCCATCAAAATTTTCCTGCTATACATATCATCCCTGCAGGGGTGGATTCTCTGTGCCTTCCAAGGTAAAAAAGCAACCTGATAAATTAATCTAATGTGCTGAGAGAAGGCTAGAGAGGACCATCCAGGCTCTCTCCCCTCCCAAGTAACTTGAGGTGAGAAGAAAAACAACAGAGTATGTTAGAGCACTGGACAGAAAATAGAGAGAATTGGCTTCCTAACTCTGCTATGGAGTCACTATGTGACTTAGGTTGAGTGACTTAGTTTCTCTGGGCCTCAGTTTCCTCATCTGTCTAATGAGAGGGTTGGAACAGATGATCTTTAAGGTTTCATCTACCTCTAATACTTTATGACTCGCTACCATTTTCCCAATGGCCTTGTGGAAATAATACTCATCCTTGCCTTTGTTGCCTAATCCAGGGGAATGACTAAAAGGGAAGAGTTTAAAGTGAGGTAAGGAAGTAAGGGAAGTTTCTCCAAGTAGAGCAAACCAATGAGGTCCTTCAGAACACACAATGTGGATGGGCCACTTACTCCACCTACTCAAAGGCTCAGGACATGTTAGTGCATCTCAGACCCAACTACTCCTCAGAACAATGTTAAGTAGCTGCAGGAAATGGAAAAAAAAAAACCCAAAGTTTTCTTTTAATGGCATCTTCCTCTGTATCACACCAATAAATGTTCATGTTCTGGTACATTTGGCAATTTCCCCAGGGCAGTTAGATTGAGAGTTGAAGTGCATTTAATAAAAATTAAGTTTTAAGAGTACAGAGTTCCTATTGCTGAAATGAGGGCAGTTTTAATCAGCTGGCAAGGCTTTTACAAAGAAATAAATGAGTATAGACGTAGAGCCCTCTGTGATATGCTTGTGTGTGTGTGTGTGTGTGTGTGTGTGTGTGTGCGTGTGTGTGTTCAAAAAATCTTAGTTCCTGGTACATTTGCTGGCCATTTGTGTAGTGATCTCCAGGGAGATGATGATGGTGCCTTGTTCTGTGCATGCAGGCTATAAGGGGGTGATGGGAAGCCAAGCAATTCTGCAGCTTAGGGAGCACACAGCACCTCTGACATTTCTAACTAGGCTTCAGACACTTGGAGATGTCCCATATTTTGTTAAAGCTCAAGTTTTATTGATGTAAACATTTACTTTGAAAAGAACATAATAAATAAATATGTTTACACTGATATAAACATAAATACCGATATGAACATTTACAGACCGCTCCAACTTCAATCAAACATTTATTAAGCATTTACTCTGTGCTAGGGGCTGGTCTCTAATAACAAAACAGAAGTTAAGTAAAAATAATAATGGGTGGGGGGGAGTAGCAAGGTGGAGCAGTGGATAGGGTGTCTGGTCTGGAGTCAGGAAGACTCATCTTCCTGAGTTCAGATCTGACCTCAGACACTTCCTAGCTATATGACTTTGGACAAGTCACTTAATCCTATTTGCCTTAGCACCCTCAGCTGAAAAATGAGCTGGAGAAGGAAATGGCAAACCACTCCAGTATCCTTACTGAGAAAACCCCAAATAGGGTCACAAAGAGTCAGACATGACTGAAACAACTCAACAATGATGAAAATAATAATACAGTGACCACATCTGAAAGTGAATGCAATATTCCAAACCTTTAGCACCGTCCCACCTCTATTTTAAAAAAATTTTCAGAAATCTATTTTCTCTCCCTCTGACCCTCCAAATCCCTTTAAAAAAAATAACAGATTTATTGTAACAGATATGTGCATTCAAACAAAAGAAATTCCTCTAATGGTTGTATCCATCAATATCTATGACTTAATCTGCAATCTAAATCCACCAGCTTCTCCTACTTTCTTCACAGGGATGCTATAAGGATTAAATGAGATAATGCCAATTCAAGGAACTTCTAATTATATGTGAATAATTATAAATGTGCATATACATGTGTATCACTTTGGGCAGTTTTCTAGGGGAGATCTGGCTTCCTGGGAATTTGCCTGGTCAGTTTGCCTGGCCCCATCAGGATAGTTAATTAAGGGTTCAGCCCAAATCCTAGGTGGCTGTTAACTGTGGTTTGGGTGGCAATCACAAAGTCACTGCCTGGGTGGAGCCTGTAGCTGGTCATCGATGTTCTTTTCTCCACCTTCACACTTCATAAGCTCCTAACTTTCTACCCCAAACTGGTCTGTGCAGGGAAGGTACCTTCTAGCCTTCAGTCTCTTTCCTCTTCAATCCAGCCTACACATCATTGTCAGGTTCATCTTCCCGTAAACTATTTTATGTCATTGTCTTAACAGGGAGCTAGTAAAGATAGATGAGCAGGAAAAAGGATAAAATCCTTCTTTTAACATTCAACCCCTTCCCCAACCCCAATCTGGCCTCTAGCTACTTTACCAGAATCTTAGTATTGGAAGAGACCTCAGAAGCCATCTAGTCAGAAACATCCCTGAACATGAATCCCCTGTATGGCATCTCCAGTAGTGAAGATGTGGCTATACTCCCCAACTGGAGTGACTCACTCGAGAAGAAACACAACTGGTGAAGTCTCAGTGTAGAACTGGATTTCACAAATAGATTTTCATAGTGACGGGGATACAAGAAGCACACCACCATGTTCAAGTATTTGAAAGTGAAAAAATAGAGAGAGACTTAGAGGGACAGAAAGGCCTAAAATCCCACTTTCTTCAAGAAGCCTTTCCTGATCCAACTTAAGGCTGGTACCTTCCCACTGCTGATTATTTTTCATTTGTCCTGTATATATTTTGTCTGTACATAGTTGTTTGCATGTTATCTTCTTCAATAGACTGTAGGCTCCTTGAGAAGAGGGACTACCATTATCATCATCATCATCATCATTTTCCTTCTCCTCCTTCTTCCTCTTCCTCCTCTTCATTTTCTTCTTCTTCTTCTTCTTCTTCTTCTTCTTCTTCTTCTTCTTCTTCTTCTTCTTCACCTTTATTTGCATCCTCAACTATTAGCACCATGCCTAGAGTATAACAGGCACTTAATAAATGCATGTACACTGATGGTCAATGCTAGATTTGTGACAATTGAGTAGCATCACATGGGGGTTAGCCTCTGTGGTAGTTTATCAGTGCCTTGTTTCTGTGGTGGGGTTGCAGAAATGACCCGAATCAAAGCCAAGCTCTTAATCCTGGGGAGTAGTATCCCTGGACCCTAAAGTCAATATTTTGTTTTCCCACTTTTGCCTATGAAGCTTCAATTATGAGTATCAACCAAGTGTTTACAGGGCTTTCTAAACTAATTATAAATGAACAGCATGTATCCTCATTTTCATGGAAAGTTTAAAAATAGCTTCTGGGTCAGGTCTTATCCCCAGGCTAGACAATGAGAAAGACATTTCAGTCTGGAAAGGCTTTCTGCCTTTGGCAGGGATTGAGGGAATGGCTAGAGTGTGGAGTCTTGCCACAAAGAACCAGACACAACAGAAATGACTGAACAACAAGGATAGTCCCCATATGTTTCCTAATGTTCCCAGTCTTCTTCAGAACCCCCATTATGGGTGAGGCATAGAGACTACATGACTTTTGAGTTCAAGTCACAGTAGTGTTAACTAATAATTTCTTGCACCGATTCCAGTCATCTTCCATTTCAGGGAAAGCAAATTTCCAGGTGTTATTGGGATTCACAGTATAGATTGCCCTATGGGTCCATTGCCACTCACACAATGAGAACACACTGATCCTCATGCTTTATTTCTTTCACAACTTCTTGGATTCCTTAGGCACTAGAGAATTTCCAAAGATTAACTTCTTTGAATACATCCCTGCTCTTGGGAATTCAGAACATATTCATGCTGTCTGCCAGCACCATCCTCTAACCTCCTATGAATTTATGCAAAGGAAATCAAGATTATTAGTGTTTCAATATTGATCCCTTGCTCACTTTCTGCAATGAGTTGCATAAGTTTGAGACCTCTCACTCTCTGCTAGAACTTTGAATGGGCTGGAATTGGTCCCAACCAATGCTCATTTAGTACACTGGTTAACTAGGTATTTTTTCAGCTCCAATAATAGGGTCTGGTAACCTGGACCAATCCCTGATCTTTACTGGTCATTGCAGTTTGCCTAGCGTTCAGCTCCAGAAATAATCAGACTTCTTAGTAAGGAAAGTAGGCTCCCCAGTTTACATTCATTGACTCATCACCCCTGACTTGGCTTCTTGAGGAAATTTGCTAATTATAGCAATGCTACCTTTGGCCTTAGTCCAAGATTCTCCCAAAAGGGATAGAGACGAAAGTAAAAAAGATACTCAGGATACAAATATGAATCATATATGTAATAAATTTATTCTTGTTCATAAAAGGAAATGCTAAGAATAAAGAAATCACAATATTATTACAGAATGATTAGAACAGAATCAAGTAAACTTTTCATTACCAGTACAATCATTTGGGAGACTAGTAGTCAAGCTTCATTGGGATATGAAGAATTTTTGCAATTCTGGTAACTAACCATTTTACATTTTACCTCCACAACATAAATCTGATCAAATGACAATTATGACCTTCTTTCTAGTGTCCCCTCTTTCTTTGATGTTGAATCTTCCCTTGGCACCAGTCCAACAGGTATAGCCTTTGTGATTGCAACCACATCACTCCAGGAGACGTTGTTGCTTCTAGCCAATATTCAAAGACCTTCCATGACCTTTCAATGCTATAAAGCCAAGCATGAGCAACTTTCCAGGGGACCGTGAACAGTTTTCAAGGTTCTGATTGCACAGTATAGCAAACTCTCTATTTATTCAATAACAAATCAGAGCAAAACATTCACAGAAAATCAAGGTACAGCTTTCACAATGTTAAAACTTATCACAGAAAATTAAAATACAGCATTCACCATGTCACAACTCAACAATTTATCACTAAAATGGCCACATAGTTTTCACCAAAGTGGTCAGTAGTTTTAAACAAAGTACAATCATTTAGTAATGCAATTATTTAGTAACTCAATCATTCAATCATTAAGTAGGCTTGTCTCCTTAAGTCACACAAAGTACAAAAGTCAAAGTCCTCCACCCATGGAGTGCAATTAAGTTACACCTTCAACAGTCACCACTCAGTACCCTCTTAAAGGGTAGTTAGTGGAAAGTACAAAAGCCATCTACCCCTAGGTCACAAGTAAATCATAATTTCATCAGTCACTACTCAGTACCCTATTTCATCAGTCACTACTCAGACAATTTCATCTTGACAAGAATAAGGTAGCTCCTACCTGAATCCACCAAACTGTCACCTGAATTCAAAGGCAGACAGCTCCCAGTTCCTTGTCCAGCTCTCCATGCAGTTCCTGCTCCATATTGAAATTCATAGTGTCCAATCCACCTCAAATCTCTCACAGTCTCTGTTCCTGAGAGGACAGGGCTTAACAAAGCCACAATGACATTCATACACATTAACAAAGTCACATCAACATTTGTACAAAGTACCAACACCACAGTAATGCTTCCTCAGTCTTTGACAGCTCCAGCTGGCCCTTGGAAGTTTTCAGCAGCCCTGGCTGGCCCTTGGAAGTCCTTAACATCTCCAGCACCACAAGTTCGAGTTTTGCCGCCACAAGTTCCTTTCTCAAAATAAAAATCACTTTGTCCAGCCTCCATGTGCCTTGCTCCAAAAAATTCTGCCTCAGTTCTCAATTCTCATTCCTCTTCTCAGTTCTTCTCAATTCTCAGTTCAGTCTTCAGTCCCACAATAGCAGCCCAGCCTCCAGATGCTTGCTGAGAGAAATTCTCTCTCTCTCTGGCAGTAGCTGCCCTGCCTCCACGATGCTTATCCCAAGAAGTTCTGACTCTCCCAGCTGGGGCTTTTCCCTATATGCAGTATTAGCTTCTCCCTGTTCAGCCCCTTCCTGTTATGTCAGCAACAGGGGTTCATACTTGCTGTTTCTTTAACAGAGGCTTGATATAATTAATTTGAAACTAGGTGCTAAGTACCTCTTAGCTTGGCAATACAAAGGGATCTTCAAATTCCATTACTATTACAAATAGTTGATGCTAATAGAAGGAAATGCAAAAGAAAAGCAAAAGAGAATTTAAGAACTCCAGTACAATTCCCAATAGTTGAGTCATTTATGCCTGTCACATAGTAGGCACTTAATAAATGTTTATTGGATTAGATGGAGCCTATACTCCACATGGAAGGCTCCCATTGCCATGATATCAGGGTAGAAAAGATCTGTCCTTTATTTGCCACTTCTTATTTAGGAAGCTATGGCTCACATTGGGCCACCAGCCATAAGCCACTTATTTTATCAGATATAGTACCATATTCTTTTGATGCCATGGGATTTAGAGGTAGCTATAAGACCACTTGGGGTCTATCATATCATCTGAAAGCATCCAAAGGTCCTTTAAGTGCTGGGTCACCACATAATTGAGAGCAGCCAACAAGTTCATCAGCCTTAAAGGCCCAAACAATGAATATCCTTTTCCTAGAAGTTCCCAGAGTTCATGCCCCCTGGCCTCTTTACACTAATACCCCACAAATATTGACTGGTTCTGAATCTGCCAGGGAATGAGAATCTACCATCTCACAGATATCCATGACTTTCCTAGGGAAATTCATACTTACTATATAAGCCATATATACACATAGAGCTCACTCAGTCCACAGAAACCTAGTTCCTACATAGATTGGATGGTGATCTTCATAAAATGACAGGAATGTATTTGTAACATGATGTCACGACACTTATGTCTTCAGTTCTTATTGTTGTATGAAGACTTCTGAATTCAGGTGGAAATAATCCCCCAAATATTGTTTGATGGGTGGAAGATAATATCTTTTGGCAATAGGGTAGTTTTGATCCCCACTTGCCTTTTCATTTTCCAATATTAGACCTTAACTCTATCAAACAAAATTCCAGAATTTCAATTCAAATGTGCTCACCCTCCCAGGGCCCTTCTCATTCATAAAAATGAGAGCAAAATATCACATCCTCTTCAGGTGGAGAAGGTGCTGTTCCCTAAAGCAGCATCTTTGACTTCTCCAGACCTCACTACCATGCTTCAGCTGTCTTCTTACCCCAGAATTCCCTCTGCCACTATGGCAGCCCTCTGCTAGTTCATCCCAAGGACCATTATTCTGAGGAGGAGCCCAGGCCAGGCATCCTTCATTCTTCTCTCAGATCTACTTCAGGATCTCCAGACATTACCCCCCTACCCCTCCAGCGTGCTCCCTCACTCCTCTCATGCTTTTCACCTCCTTTTTATGTGTTGTCTTCCCCCATTAGAATGTAAGCTCTTTGAGGACAGGCAGTGTCTTTCTTTTTGCTCATGTTTGTATCCCTAGCACTTAACATAGCTCTGGACACAGAGTAAGTGACTTGACTTCTGAACATGAAACTCTTTATTTTCTCCACAAGAAACAACTCTGCACTCCAGTCTACCCAAATAGAAGGTCTACACATAGCTTCTTGATCAATCTAGTTCAGTCTTGCCCAGCCTTTCCTTTTATCTTAACAGTCCATGCCAAATGAGATTTTCTGAGCCCACGCAGAAACAACTTTTGCAGCCTTTATGCATTTCTTCTGTCTATCAGCTCCATCTTTGCCTCCAAAATGACCAGATCATTTCTAGGGGGAAGGAGAAGATGCTTTTCCTGCTTCTCATGCTGCCATTATAGTGGGACATCATGTACAACCCCACATATCACTTGGGCCAGCCTAGCATAGTCTACGAATTTGATAGTCACTTCCCTATTGATTGTTATTCTTTGAAGCTGCCTCTCCAACCTTAGGACAAAGATGGAGGCTTTCTCTCTCCCCCATAAATCCCCTTACATCTTCTACAATCCATCTTGCTTTTTCTATGATGAGTTTTATTCAGTTTATTAATTTATTCATGAGTATTTATTCATTCAAATCCTGAAGTATTGGGTTCAATAACCAATTTTCAAGTATCTCTCTGGGGATCTTGGGAGGCCTCATAGTTTTAGTCAACTCATACAAAATGGCAGCTACAGTGTCTTTCTTTCTGAATACCTTCCCAGGATCTTACATTTTACATTCTCCGAGAGTCCTGAGTGGCATATAAAGTCCTTTTGAGGGTGCTCTCCTACTCCAAGGACAGCCCCAAAGTTGACCTTTGGTGATGGCATATATGTGTCCCTAAGTAGTAGCTGTCTAATAACTGGGCAACTATGATGACCACTCAATTCGACACACTATTGAATAATATCTCCAGGTTCAAGCCTGATTCCGGGACTCAGGAATGGAGTAAATACTACTTGTTAAGAGTTAAGTGAACCAGATTGTGAACATTTCCTCCAAAGTGGGTTGGGGATAGGGCAGGGAGCTAAAAAAGATGACATTGAATTACTGAGATGTCTCTCCAAGACTGAACCTGGTCTATCTGTCAGTGATGAGGGTCTTACCCACAAGTTACATAAGCCTTTGAAGGGCTACCATAGGGAGGAGAAATTGATCTTGTTATTTTTTTTTCCAAGAGGGTAGAACTAGGAAAAATCTCTAAAAATTGCAAAAAGGCAAATTTCAACTTAATGTAAGGTGAAATGTTCTAATAATGAGAACTACCCCAAGTAGAAAGTACTGTCTCAGAACGTAATAGAGTCCCCCTCATTAGAGGTCTTGAAGCAGAGGCTGGAGGATGCTTGTTCATGTAGAGATTGGACCAGAGGGTCTCTGGACTCTGTTCCAACTCTTGAGATTTGGTGAACATTAAAATGTGAACAAGCTAAATCATTTACTCAAAATAAAAAGTTCCAAGCTAGAATAAAAAGAAAATCCAATCATATAATTCCTAGGAGAAACACATTGAAAACAAAAAAGATGCCAAAAAAACGAAAACTAAAGTAACAGTAACATTAACATAAGGCAAAAGTGCTAATCACAGCAGATGATAAAGGAGAATTTGAACCAGAGAGCATTAAGAGAAATAAACAAGAGCATTATATAATGATGTACTATAAATACTAAAAACTCAGTATTGAACTTGTATGCTCCAAGTAATGCAGCAACAAAATGTCTAAGAGAGAAGTTGCTGTCACCATAACATAATGAGTCACTAGATCCAGAGTCAGTGATAACTTCAAATCTCAGAACTGCTACCGAGGGCAAGTCAATTTACTAGCCTAAGCCCCAGGCTCCATCAGCTATAAATAGGAAGAAGATTGGACTAAATGATCTCTAATGTCCCTTCCAGCTTGAAAGCCTTTGATATTGTGGACAGACAAAAACAAAATGATAGAAGATTGGAAAATGCAATTATCAGAATGCTATATATCCAAACAAACCAGTCCGATCTCCAGAAGTTCAGAGACATTGATTGTTGGTTACCCTATTTTCCCCAATTTCTTGAAGAAGAGTTGGATTATTTGGTTCCTGAAGCCTCAGGTTCCAGGGCTAATTAATTACAGCATACCTATAGTTTACTGAGGTTATCTGAGATTATTTCCCATTTACGTCAGAAGTATTTTGTATGTAAATAGTTTGCATGTTGCTTTCATCACTTCATGCCTGGACTATTGCAGTAATTTTCTGGTTGCTCTCTCTGCCTTAAATTTTTCCCCACTCTAGTGCATCTTCTATTCTCTTCCTAAAGCACAAGTCTGACCATGTCACTTTCCCGCTCAATAGGATGCCACTTCAATGGCTTCCTACATGCTCCAGAATAAAATATAATATTCTTTCTTTGGCTTTTAAAGCCCTTCACAATCTAGCTTCCTGCTTCCTTTACAGTTGTATATTTTAGTTCCTTCTGTGTACACTATAATCAAGCTACACTGGCCTTGCTATTCCTTGAATAAAACACTGAATCTCTCTCCTCTGTTCCTTTCTGTTGGCTGATCCCTATATTTGGAAAGTTCTCTCTTTTCATCTCTGTCTCCTGTTTTCCCTGAAGTTTCAACTCAAATCCCACCTTCTGCAAGAGGCATTTCCCAGTCTACCTCCCCCAGCAGCTTCCCTCAAAGGTGGCACAATGGACTGAGGTCTGGATCTGGATCTGGAGTCAGGAAGACCCGAGTTCACATCCAGCCTCATTCTCAGACACTTACTAGCATACTAGCTGTCTGACCCTAGTCACTTAACATCAGTTTCCTCAACTATAAAATGAGAATAATAATAGCACCTGCCTCCCAGGTTTGTTGTGAGAATCAAATGAGATAATATTTGAAAAAGGGTTTAGCACAGTGTGTGGTATAAAGTAGACACTTAAATGCTTGTTTCCTTATTTCCTTTCTTCCCTTTGAGATTACTTTCCATTTTGTTGTTGTTGAATCATTCAGTTGTGTCTGACTCTGTGACCCCCATGGGCCATAGCACACTAGACCCTTCCATCCTCCACTAACTCTCAGTCTGTCCAAGTTCATGTTCCTTGTTTCCATTATGCTATCTATCCATCTCATCCTTGACTGTCCCTTTTTCCTTCTGCCTTCAATCCTTCCCAAAATCAGGGTCTTTTCCAATGTATACCATTTTCCCATTAAGTGGCCAAAGTGTTTACACTTCACAAGGAATAGTTTATCTGTCAGATTTATGGAGTAGGGAAGACTTTATGACCAAACAAGAGTTAGAGAGCATCATAAAATGCAAAATGGATAATCTTGATTACATTAAATTGAAAAGTTTCTGTACAAACAAAGCCAATGTAACCAAGATTAAGAGGGAAGTGGGAAATTGGGAAAGAATTTTTACAACCAGTGTCTCTGAAAAAGGCCTCATTTCTGAAATATACAGGGAATTTAGTCAAATCTGTAAGAATACAAGTCATTCCCCAATTGATAAATGGTCAAAGGATATGAACAGGCAATTTTCAGAGGTAGAAATTAAAGATATCTATAAGCTTATGAAAAAATGCTCTAAATCACTATTGATTCAAGAAATGCAAATCAAAACAACTCTGAGGTATCACATCTCACCAGTCAGATTGGCTAAGATGACAAAACAGGAAAATGACAAATGCTGGAGAGGATATGGAAAAATTGGAACACTAATGCATTGTTGTTGGAGTTGTGAACTGGTTCAACCATTCTAGAGAGCAATCTGGACCTATGCCCAAAGGGCTATAAATAACTGCATACTCTTTGAACCAGTAATACCACTTCCAGGGTTGTATCCCAAAGAGATCATAGAAGTGGGAGGAAGACACATATACACAAAAATATTTATTGCAGCTCTCTTTGCGGTGGCAAAAAATTGGAAATTAATGGGATGCCCATCAATTGGGGAATGGCTAAACAATTTATGGTATATGAATGTAATGGAATACTATTGTGCTATAAGAAATGAGGAGCAGGTGGACTTCATATTTACCTGCAGAGGCTTATACAAACTGATGCTAAGTGAGAAGAGCAGAACCAGGAAAAACTTGTACACAATCACAGACACATCACATGTGAGATGACCAGCTTTGATAAACTGGACTCTTCTGAGCAATGCAAGGTTATAACAACTCTAAAAGACTCAGGATGGAAGGAGATGTCTACATTCAGAAAAAGATCTAGAAAGAATAGAGTTTCAATGCAGACTGAAGCAAACTACATACTCTCTTTCTTTTCCATGTTTGGTTTTGTTTCCTCTTTCCCATTGTTCATTCCATGGTTACAACCCTTCAATACAAACAGACTAACAAACAATGTGAAAGTATTTGCAGATCCTGTACTTAATTGCATGCCACCATGGGGTGGGAGGGAGGGAAGGGAGAAAATTTGAAACTCAAGGGATTGTGGAACTGAATCTTGTAAACTAAAAATAAATAAACAAATCAAATTTTTTAAAAAAAAGTATTTAAGCTTCAGCTTCAGTAATTGACCTTCCAGTGAATAGCCTGGATTGATTTCTTTAAGTATTTAATGATTTGATCTCTTTTTTATCCAAGGGGATCTCAAAAGTCTTCTTTAGCAACACAATTTGAAAGCATTGATTCTGTGGCACTTAGGTTTCCTTATAGTCCAACTCTCACAGTCATACATTACTACTGAAAAAAAACATAGCTTTGACTACATGGACCTTTGTTGACAAGGTTATATCTCTGCTTTTTAATGTGCTGTCCAGATTTGTCATAGTTTTTCTTTTGAGGAGCAAGCATCTTTTAATTTCAGGGTTTGCTTTTGCTGTCTGCAGTGATCTTGAGCCCAAGAATATAAAATCTGACACTGCTTCTATTTCTTCTCCCTGTGTCAGCCTGGCATTTTGCATGGTGTAATCTGATTATAAGTTGAATAAACAAGATGACAATATACAGCCTCGTCATGCTCCTTTTCCGATCTTAAACCAATCATTTGTTCTATGTTCTGTTCTAACTGTGGCTTCTTGGCCCACATACAAGTCCTTCAGGAGACAAGGAAGATGATCTGGTAATCCTGTCTCTTTGACGACTTGCCACATTTTGTTGTGATCCACACAGTCACAGGTTTTAGTGTAGTCAAAGAAGCAGAAGTTGATATTTTTCTGGAATTCCCTTGCTTTCTCCATAATCAAGCAAACACTGACAATTTGGTCTCCAGTTCCTCTGCTTCTCTGAAAACCAGTCTGCTCTTCTGGTAACTATTGGTTCATATACTGCTGAAACCTAGCTTGCAGAATCTTAAGCATAGCCTTGAAGGTATATGAAATAAATGCAATTATTCAGCAACTTAAACATTCCTTGGCATTGCCCCTCTTTAGGATTGGGACATAAACTGATATTTTCCAATTCAGTAGCTACTGCTAAGTTTTCCAAATTTGCTGGCATGTTGAGTGCAGCACTTTAACAGCACCATCTTTCAGCTGGAATTCCATCACCTCCACCAGCATTATTGTTAGTAATGCTTCCTAAAGCCCATTGATTTATTCTCCAGAATGTCTGGCTCTAGATCAATAACCACACATCATGGTTATTGATGATGTTAAGCTCTTTCTTGCATAGTTCTTTTGTGTATTCTTGTCACCTCTTCATAATCTCTTCTGCTTCTGTTAAGTCCGTATCATTTTTGTCTTTTATTATGCTCATTTTTTGCATGAAACATTCCCTTCATTTCTCTAACTTTCTTGAAGAGATCTCCTGTGTTTCCCATTCTATCGTTTTCTTCTATTTCTTTGCATTGCTCACTTAAGAAAACCTTCTTATTTCTCCTTCCCATTACTTCCCATTTACACAATATATATTATATGTAGTTGGCATGTTATCTCTCCCATTAAAGAAGAGTTTCTTGAGAGTAAGCTTTCTTTGTATCCCTAGCTCTTAATACATTTCCTAACACATAGTAAGCATTTAATAAAGGCTTGTTGATGGACTGACTAGATAACTTTTGCCACCCTGCCCCTCACATCTCTCTGTGTACACATACTATATTGTTTTTATTTATTGTTTTTTATTATTGTTTTTCCTTCTTCCTCTGTGAAGATGGGATATGTTTTTGAGTCATTTCAGTCATGTCTGACTCTCTTATGACCCCATTTTGGCATTTTTTTGGCAAAGATACTGGAGTGGCTTGCTATTTCCTTTTCCAGTTCATTTTACAGATGAGGAACTGAGGCAAACAGGCTTAACTGATTGTAATGGTAATTAATTTAGCAGGTACTTAGCCCTTATTAACTAAGGGCTAAGTACTTCTGTGAAAGAAAAAGAAGGTGTGAAATCTGTCTCCTGTGTGAAAGAAATAGAAGGTGTGAACTCTGACTCCTGTTGCTGACATAACAGGAAGGGATTGGCTGAGACAGGAAGCCAATGTGTGTGTGTGGGTGCCAGCGCGCTCACCCGTGTGCTCCTGTGTATAAGAAGAGTTCCAGAGACAGAGAGAATAAAGAATTTTCCTCCTGATGGCTCCTGGTGGAGGGAGCAGAATTTTCACAGCATCTGGAAGCTGGGCTGCTGGACTGAGAATTGAATTGGAGTTTTCTATGAGGCCAGAATCTGGTGAAGGCCAAAGTGGCTGTTGCCTCCTAGAAGGCCAAAGTGACTGCGCCTCCTGGAAGGCTGAGATTTCTTCTGGGTCCTCAGGCCAGATGAATTGCTGGAGGACTGAAGAAGCATGACCAGGATAAGACTTTGTTTGTGGCTTAATTGATCCTTGAGTTCCCAGCAACAGAAGTGGTGAAGGTTTTGAGATGTGCTGGACCCTGTGAACTTCAGTGTGTACCAGGAACTGCCTGGAGGACTGGACAAGGACCTGCGAGCTGTCTGCCTCTGAATCCAGGTGACTGTTTGGTGGATTCAGGTAGGAGTTGGGACCATGGAAGGGGATCCAGGGAATCTGAGAGACCACCCCAAGTCAAGATGAAGGAAAGGCCTCTCCTTGGATATGGAAGGCATGATGAAATTGAAGTATACTCCACCGAGGGGTGGAGAGTTTGTATAATTTTCTAATGATTGTATTTAGTGATTAACAATACTTAGTGGCTGATTGCTAAATAAGTGACTGATTAAATTAATCTATGATTGCCCCATGAGTGGAAGATTGATTATTGTATTGTGAGATGACTGAGTGATTAACGAGGGTTTCCCCCTTAGGGAAACCAGATGATTATTCTTTTGTTCTTTGTTCTCTATACTGTGGTTACTTTGGTGAAAACTATGTGGCCATTCTAATGTTAAGCTGTTGTGAACACTATATTGTGATTTTCTGTGATAAGATGTAATGTTGTGAGTATTATATTGTGATTTGTTGTGAATGTTTGCCTTGATTTGTAATGGAATAAATGGAGTGTTCATTATACTGTGTAATCAGAACCTTAAAAGCTGTTCACAGTAGCATTCTTTTGGGAAGTTGCTCATACATGGCATTACACTGATTTGCCCAGTGTCACACAGCTAATAAGTGCCTTAGGCCAGATTTGAACTCATAAAGATGATTCTTCCTGATTATAAGCCCAATGCTCTACCCACTGTGCCACCTAGCTGCCCAGAAGACGGAATATGCATTCCCCAGAAAACAATTTCTTTTTAAACAATATCCAAAATAATTTGAAACCTGTTACCTCTAGTTTAATCTCAAATAAATGGTTAAGAGAATTTCTAGGAAGGGAATTAGGCACTGTTCCCACCTCCCTTCAAGAATGCCATTGGATTCTTATCTTTTAACAATCCACCCTCCCTCTACCATCCATCTCTTGATTTCACTGCTGCAAATCTCTGGTGCTTATGTCAGGTTTCCACGTTGCAGATCCATTAGAGGACACTGTTCACATATCTAAGCAATTTCTCTGCCAATCACCACCCTCCCCAAGCCCAATAAGTCTCAGTTCTCTATATGACGGATTTTAGGCTTTTATAGCTCAAATTTTGGCTGCCCATCAATATATCTACTTATAATACTGTTGCTAGGAAACTAATGGCTTCTTGAAACACTTTCACCTAAAGCTGTGCTTTCATGGAACCCATTAATAGACATTAGGTGGCTCATGACTATATTACATAAATGTTTCAAAACAAAGAAAATAATATACTGCCCAATTTTATGAGGCAAAATTTTTCTGATGAGAAAACTTAATAAAGGCAGCATTAAAAAAATGACAGTCTGATTTTGGTTATGGACACATATATGTCCATATCACTAAGTTAAAGATATAATGAATCAAACGCAACAATGCATCAAAAATTCTTCACCATGAGTGAGTAGGGCTCATACCCTGAATACAAAGAGGCTTCAACACAAAGAAAATTATTGCTATATGGAATCTTATTCAGAGACTCCAAAAAGAAACAGATAAGATTCAACATGGAGAGAGTTTTTTTTAGTTTTCTCCTACATATAATCAAGGACATGTACTCAAAACCAAGAGACAATATTGTTCTCAACAAAGAATTTGTAGATAGTATTTCCATTCAAAACAGAGTCAAAGAAGGCTGCCTTTTGCTAATGTCAGGATGGGAAAGGTTTGGAAAGGGTGAGAATAAATTGAATAGAAAGCATAAGCTTATTATCAGGAATCTGCAATATTCTGCTCAAGTCAGAGGTTCCAGAAGGAGGGCCATTGCCAACTCCCTCCCTCCTCTACATAATCATTGCTGGTTATGAAAACTACTTGCAAACCCCCAGAATTCATAATCATATAGTTTTCCATTGTACCATTAATGGAAGTAAGATTATACAGTAAAATAAGCAAGTTCTCTTATTGGTTCTTTAGTTTAGGTCCCTTTTGTTTAAGGCCTCAATGCTTCTCTTACCCATGAATATTGACTGAGCTAGGAAGAAATTCATGAGAAATTCATAAGAGAGGTACAAATCAAATACTGTGCAAGGTCCAAAGGAGGAAGGCTTATTATTAATTGGAGGAGACAGCATTTGAACTGGACCTAAAAGGATGGACAGGATTTTTCTTTTTCTTTTATTTTTTATTGGTTTCTTTTTAGTAGAATTTTATTTTTTCCAATTCCATGCAAAGATAGCTTTTAACATTCATTTTTTATAGGATTTTGAGTTGCAAATTTTTCTCCCTCCTTCCTCTCCTCTCTCCCCTCCCCAAGACAGCAAACAATCTGATACAGGTTATACATGTACAATCATGTTAAACATATTTCCATATTACCCATGTTGTGAAAGAAGAAACAGAACAAAATGGAAAAGCCACCAAAAAAAAAGTGAAAATAGTATGCTTTGGTCTGCATTCCGACCCCACAGTTCCTTCTCTGGATGTGTATAGCATTTACCATCACGAATCTTTCAGAATTATCTTGGATTATTGTATTGCTGAGAAGAGCTAAGTCTATCAGTTCGTCATCACACAATGTTGCTGTTACTGTGTATAATGCTCTCCTGGTTTTGCTCACCTCATCAGCATCAGTTCATGTAAGTCTTCAATGGATAAGATTTCAAAAGGCAGAGGTGGGAGGAAGTCATGACATAAACAAAGACAAGGAGGTAGAAGAGGTTATGTATGAGGGGATAGGTTGCAGGCATCGGGGTATTAATGGGTTCCAGGAAAGCACAACTTTAGGTGAAAGTGAGTGGTAGAGGGGCATAGAAAATAGTTTATTTTGGTTGGAATTTAAGGTAAGTGAAGGGTGGTGGAGTAAGGTAAGGCTTGAAAAACAAGGAGAGAAAAGTAAGGTGGACCAACAGGAAACATGTTCTCACAACACAAGGAAGGCTAGTTGCAGGTACTAAACATGGCAGGGGTAGAGTTCTTTTTAAAAGTACATTCAAGAAAAATTCATGAATTTTCTCTCAATGGCATTGCTCTGAAATAACGAGTCAATTAGGAATTCACAATTCAGGATAACCAACAAAGAGGAGACCTCCTTGACCAGTCTCAGTAACAGCAGCACAATCACTTGCAGGTGGAGAGGGGTACCCCTCCAGCATTGATTGCTGCTGAAGAATTGTTAACTCTTTAGTTTTCCTGGAACAAATGAGCTACTTTGCTGCTGATACAAGTTGTTATCTGTATTTCCTCTTCCAGATTCTCCCCAGCCTCCGGGGGAAAGTGTCTTCTCCTTTAACAATTCAATTTAACAAATATTTGTTGAATTATGGGATTATGTGATTGTTGAATTATTGACAGTGAACTTTGAAAGACTGAAGAAAATAGAGAGGACCACAGGATTCAAATGTCCCTGTTTTCTCCCTAAAGAAAAAAAGAATGAAATAACCAAACTAAAAGCCTGTCTGTTTGACTTTGATTCCTGGCAAAATTATAGAATAGATTGTTAAAGAGAAGATCATGAACATCTAGAAAGGAAACCTTTGATCAAGAGGCACCAACATGGCTTCATCAAGAACAAGGCCATCAGGCCACACTAACTTTATCTCCTTTTTTGGACAGGGCTACTGAAGCTCATCAAGCTCATCATGAAGTTCATCAAGTGAACGCTGGAGAAAGCAGCCTTCCTAAATTTTAGCTAGGCATTTGGCAATATTCAGTTACCCATTATAAAATAGTTATGCTTTGCAAATATAAGAATAATGGGGACTATTTTTAAAATTTAAGTAGCTAGAGATAACTTTGAATTTTCCACTGTAGGGTGTGTACTCGAAGTCTGCAAAGGGTTGAGGCTGGCCACATATGCATATTAAAGGCAAGAATGTGGAATGGCAGAAGGAAGAAAAGATCTTGTTTTGGGGAATTAATTATGTTTCTATGCCTTTTCTACATCCCACTATTCATTTGTTGGGCAGACCAAAAGAGTCTAGGTTTGAGAAACTTAAGTGGTGACTGAACCAGGAGAGGCCTCAGCAGTTGGTTGGATGGGCAGCCTCTTTCAGAGATTCAGCCCTTCATAAATAGGAAATGGAGATTTAAACCTAAAGACAAGGAATTTCCTCCTGGACTGAAAATGTCATCAGGGCTCTGAGAACTGACTAATTGTCCTTAAAGAAGGAAATGGCAGAAAGGGGCTTTTCTAGTCTGATGGCTGAGTTTTAGTGTTTTGTCCTTTTCTAAGCAAAAAGTCCTCTATGCTTTAGGCTAAAAGAGGAATGACAGCCCTTTACCACATCCCCCTTTATGACCAAGACTTCAGTTGCAGCTAGAAGTAAGAAATAGAGAGAAAAAATTACCTATAGCAAGCAGGGTCAATCCTGGAAGTAACTACAAGACCAATGAAGCATTGGCAAACAGTGACTGTGCAAGAGCAACATGGTGCTACATGTCCAGCAAAGACTACATTCCCTGCAGAGAGTACATACTACATCATACCAGTGTGGAGTAGGCCCAGTGGGAGTGGCATGATAACCTCACCCTAGACATCAGTGGCCTTGTGGTGCTGGAGACACCTGCCTCTTCACAGCTGTGCCTGGGCATGGGTGTTCTCTACACATATACCCCTCCACACATTGCATAACCACATGTTTTCCCTCTGTGAGTGACTTTTTAAATATGTTCCTTACATGTTTCAGCTCTTCCCATTGATGGCATACACGCTTGTGGGAGAGTATTTCCCAGGTTGGGGATTCTAGGTGGCACAGTGGATAGAGGGTCAAACTCAGAATCAGAAAGACTCTTCTTTATGAGTTCAAATCTGGGCTCAGACACTAACTAGCTGTGTGACCCTGGACAAGTCACTTAATCCTGTTTGCCTCAGTTCCTCATCTGTAAAAATGAGCTGGAGAAGGAAATGATTTTTTAAAAAATCCAGTATCTTTGCCAAGAAAACCCCAAATGGTGCCATGGAGAGTCAAACACAACTGAGCAACAACAATTCCCCAGGTGTATGGGGGGGGGGGAGTAGGAAAAGGGGAAAAGCTATATTTTATTGTTTACCGTCCTTATTAGGCTAATCCATTACAGTTTTCAAGTCAGGATAAATGAGAAGAATAAAATTAATAAATAAATAAAATGCTATTGAGGGTAACAAGAGAGGCAGGAGTTATAAATCATTCCCAGCCAGGCTGGAAAATTCAGTCATTCCAACAAGCATATGTGTTTGTTATATACTGGTGGGCAGCAAGGTGACACAGTGGACAGAGCACCGCACTTGGACTCATCTCCGTGGGTTCAAATCTGGTCTCAGACCCTTACTAGCTGTTTAACCCTGGGCAAGTCACTTAACTGTTTTGCCTCAGTTTCCTTATCTGTAAAACGAACTGGAGAAGGAAATGGCAAAGCATTCCAGTATCTCTTGCCAAGAAAACTTCTAATGGGGTCACTAAGAGTAGGACATGACTGAAATGACTGAATAAGGATAACAATAACATGTGTACCAGGCATGGAGCTGAGTGCTGAAGATACAAAGAACAAATCTCAAGACTCTATATTGTACTAGAAACACGCCTTCAAAACAGAATTCACAAAACGTGTAAACATGAAAATGAAGTCCAACTCAAAAAGACATTATCTCAGAAAAACTGATGTATATACCAAGGTCTTTATAACCCAGTAAACTTATAATAACCAATATCTTAAATGTGAAAATTCCATCTTTTGGGAGAAAAAGAATGATAAGTCAAACTGAACAACAACAGCTTCTGAAAATGGTGATTTAGATTATAAAGGGGTAAAATTCAAACATAATAACCACGGAACTAAATGTTTTTTATTGTATCATCTGTGGCATTTATTTCAACACTAGATTTGAATATCATCCCATTTATTAAATTAAGATTTCCTCAGGGTCCAGGGTCAGAAGTTCTTCACCTTGGCATTTTGTCACTGTCTTATTGTACTTTCTCATCCTACCCTGTACTGGAAAGAGAACTGTAATTGAAATCAGTGGACTTGGGTTTGATTGATTGCCTGATTCCTAATTCTATCATTTACTATCTATATGATCTCAGTCAAGTCATTTAACTGCTCTAGAACTTGTTTTTTCTCATCTGTAAAATGGGTAGGTAGACTGAATTGACCTCTAAAGTCAGTCCCTTCTAGTTTTAAAATTATTTTTGTTTTTAAAATTTTGTATTGTTTTTAACATTCACTTTTAAAAAAATTTTAAGTTCTGAATACTCTCCTTCCCTCTCAAGTCCTCCCCCCACCCATTGAGAAGGCAGGAAATATGATATCACTTATACACGAGAAATGATGCAAAACATATTTGCATATTAGTCATGTTGGGGGTTTTCCCCAAGAAAGCAAGAAAAATTAAGTGAAAAATTATACTTCAACCTCATTCATTCGAATTCCGTTAGTTCTTTCTCTGGAAGTGGAGACCATTCATCATCACAGGCCCTTCAGAATTGTCCTGGGTCATTTTATTGCTGAGAACAGCTAAGTCATTCTACAACTGATCATCATACAATATTGCTTTCCCTCTGTACAATGTTCTCCTGGTTCTTCTCACTTCACTTTACATCAGTTCATATGAGTCTTCCTAAGTTTTTCTGAGAGCATCCTACTCTTCATTTCTTATAGTACATTAGTATTCCATCACTGTGAGGTTCACATTGCAAGTGGTTGTGTCATGCCACAGGGAAGTGTTTGAGGCCTGGGAATTAGTTGGGTCACGTGGAGGTCAGGGCATATTGCACTGTCCCCCGCCAGGGGATACTGCATTGCTCAGGACTCTCTTGCATGGGG
>CM053581.1:91803628-91823810 GCA_028627135.1 Pseudochirops cupreus | reverse complement strand
CCATGGAGAGACCTTAATAAACTTTTCTGTTTAGACCTCAGAGCTGTGACTCTTCTGTTCCTGAAAGGAACGCTAGCGTCGTTGAGTTGTGTGGGAAACCAGTTGCCTCTGCTGGTAAGTTAGGGCACTCTAAGAGAGAACCCTGATACATCACAATCATATTCCTACAACTTGTTTAGCCATTCCCATATTAATGGGTATCCTCTCAATTTCCAATTCTTTGCCACCACAAAAAAAGGTGCTATGAACATTTCTATACAAATAGGTCTTTTTCCTTTTTCTTTGATCTCTTTGGGATGCAGAGTAGTAATGTTATTACTGGGTCAAAGGGTATGTACAATTTTATATCCCTTTGGGCATGGCTCAAAATTACTTTGCAGAATGGACAGATCAGTTCATAACTCTACCAACAGGGCATTAGCATCCAAGTTTTCCCATACCCCTTCCAACATTTTTCATTTTCCTTTTCTGTCATATTAACCAATCTAATAGGTCTGAAGTAGTACCTCAGAGTTGTTTTAATTTGCATTTCTCTAATAGTGATTCAGAACATTTTTTCATGTGAGTAAAGATAGTTTTGATTTCTTTGTCTGAAAACTGCCTGTTCATATTCTTTTACTATTTATCAATTGGGGGACAACTTGTATTCTTAAAAATTTGATGGAGTCTGCTACATATTTAAGAAATAAGGCCTTGATCAGAAAAATTTTCCTGTTTTCTGCCTTCTTTCTAAGTTTGGTTGCATTGGTTTTGTTTGTACAAAAACTTTTAAACTTCATATAATCAAAATTATTTATTTTACATTTCATAGTGATCTGTATATCTTGTTTTATCCTAACTTCTTCTTTTATCCATATATCTGACAGGTAAACTGTTCCATGATTTCCCAATTTGTTTATGATATCACCCTTCACGTATAATCATGTACCCATTTTGACTTTATCTTTGTGTATAGTGTGAGATATCAGTCTATACATAATTTTTGTCATACTCTTTGCCAGCTTTCCCAGCAGTTTTTGTCAAATAATGAGTTTTTTTCCAAAAGCTTAGATCTTTGGGTTTACCATATACTAGATTATCATCATTTATTGTAATATATTGTGCACCTAATCTATTCCACTCCATTTCTTATGCAGGATCAGATTGTTTTGATAATTATTGCTTTATAATCCAGCTTGAGGTCTGGTACTGCTAAACTACATTCCCCTACCTTTTTTTTCCCCATTGATTCCCTTGATATTCTTGACCTTCTGTTTTTCTAGGTGAATTTTATTATTTTTTTCTAGCTCTATAAAATGTTTTTGGTAGTTTGATTGGTAAGGCACTGAATAAGTAGGTTAATTTAGGCAGAATTGTCATTTTTACTATATTGGTTTGACCTACCCATAAGCAATTAATATTTTTCCAGTTGTTTGGATATGCCTTTATTTATATGAAAAGCATTTTGCAATTGCACCACTCTATTTCTTAGCTGATACCAGACTGTTTTGATGATTGCTACTGTTAGGTCATCTTCCTTCAATTAAAAAAAATGATTCCCATGATATTCTTGATTTTCAGTTCTTCCAGATGAATTTTGTTATTTTTTCTAACTCTATAAGATATTTCTTTTTGTAGTTTGATTGGTATGGCACTGAATTAGCAAATTAATTTAGATAGAATTAGCATACTTATTATATAGGCCCCAATTTTAAAAGTATTATCATATGATTCCAGAGTCATTTTGTAGGTATGTCATTTCTCTTATATACCATTAGCTCTTGAGAGAAGAGATCATAATTGTAAACTGCTTAGCACATAACAGTGCTTTAAAAATGCTTGTTCCTTTCCTTCCTAATTTGTCTTTGTATCCACTACAGTATACAGCCTTGTATCCCTTGTGTACAGTCTCGCACATTATAGACAGTAAATAATTTGTTGAATGAATGATGTCCATTTGATTCTCACTTTTAAATGCAACAAGTAAAAAAGTTTAGAGATCTTTAAATGAATAACAAGGAAGAGTTGATTTCAATGGTTTAGCACACACAAAAAATGACAACTAAATTTAAGGGGAAAACTGAAAATACATTTCACTCTTTTATGTCCATTTTGTTACACGTGGTATGAGCAATTCAAATATGCATCTTGTAGCACAGAGGAAAGCTTAATCAGTTCCTCAGAATTTCTTCCATGTACTACCATTAAGTTTTGTAAGCACATATCACTCCTATGTTGCTCTTTGATGTCGAATGTTTGAAATCCTCTGTTTTTCTGGAACAAAGTCAAGTTTTTAAAAGCACATGCCAGTATAAATGTAATCAATGGGAAAGAGAAGGACTTAATCAGATAAATTGTTCAGCCTCAGTGCTAGATTACCAGAATAGAGAAACCCACTCCCTGTTGTATAAGGAGGGCAGGCACTTTCACAGATACTTTCCAGGATGTAGTACTTTAGTGTTTAATCTCTTAGGAGTCTATTAGCTCTGATTACATCACCTATAAATAAGTATTGGCTTTGTCCACACTTATACCATTCAAGTATTCTGAACCTGTTCAATATTCACAAAGAAACACCATCATTTCCCTTGCATATAAACTGGACACCTGGACAGATACCATGCATTTACTTCAGAGACAGTACTTCTTTCAGAGTTTAGTTGAAGAAAGTGTCTGAAGTTCCAAAAAAGAACACGTTGGAATCTGGCTCTCTGATATCAATGTATTTGAAGAATCAGTTGGGCCACCATTCAAGGCTAAATTGACTATTAAAAAGACTCACCACTCACCGGGATTCCCACTTTGAATTCACTTCCTCAAGTCATCCTATTGCTTGCCTTCCATAAAAAATGTTTTATGAACATCTTAATAACCAGCAATAAGAAGGGTTTATTTTTGTATTTCTTCGTTTGTTCTATAACCAGGGAATAATTTCAATATCTCACGTAAAGCAGAAAATCTTTCAAATCATCTGGAAAATTTTCAATATCCTTAACTGCTGACATCACCAATGGATTCAGTTCACAGGGATTGAGATCACTTCCACCGGAAAGCAAATGTTCTTCTACCATAATTCTGTCAAGTATGTGCAAAATAGGATTGTACCACTTATTCAATTTCTCTCATTTCTTTTTCCAGTAGGCACTGGCATATGTGAAATTCCTCCAGAATTCGCCTTTGCTTACTATAACTACCTTTTTTCCATTCCTTCTTGGCTCTCAAGCTTTAAGACTTCTATGTTTCCATATGAAATGAGTGGTAGCATCATTAGCATTCCAAACAGCTTTATACCTTGATGTCCAATTGTCATTTGTCATATCTCCAAAGGAAAAAAAATAACACTATAGCCTTATTCTGAGGTTAATCTCAGAATTGGAAAGGACCCTTAAGATCATCTAATTGAAGCCCTTTCCTAATGCATGTATCCCTCGATTATATCATTAAGGAGTAACCACTAGCCTCTATTGAACACTATTGGGAACTCAGTACCTCACAAGGTAGCTTAGTTCATTTTGAGGGTAATCTTAATACTAAGAAAGTTCATCCTAATAGTGTAACTTTCACCTGTACCTTTCACCAATTGGTTTTAATTCTACACTATGTAGCCAAGTAGATTCCTTTGATGTTTTTCGTACTTTGAACCATTCTGTCCTCAGGAATGCTTTCTTCTTTAGTTTCTATGGCACTTTTTTCTCCTCCTTCTCTTTCTTTGCATCTGACTGCTGCCTCTTAGTCTACTTTGCTGACTCACCATCCATTTCTTGACCCAATCCTGCCTCTCCCCCAAACATGACTGTCTTTCCTATTTCTTCTTTGTATATACAATCTCTCCCCTGATCTTATGGATTCAGTTATCATCTCTACACTAAGGACTCCAAAATCAGTGTATCTGGCCTTACTTATCTGACTCACCCCAAAGCAAAATTACTGCATAACCAGCTGCTTCCTCAACATAATCACCTGGATATTCCATTGGCATCTAAAACCTAGCATGTCCAAAAATGCAAATAATTATCTACTCAAACTAAGACTTCCCCTTCTCCAAACTTCTATTTCTATTGAGGGTACCACTATCATCCCACTCACACAGGTTCATAACTTTCTAATTGTCTTTTTCTCTTCTCTTTCCTTCACTCCCCAAATCCAATGAGTTATCCTGTCCTTTCAATGTCTCCTATAATAATCTTCTAAATCAGGCCCTTTTCAACTCTTATCTGGACTATCTCATAATAAGAAAATTGATCTTTTTTGCTTCTCATCTCTCCGTTCTCTGATCCATCCTCCAGACAGATAACAAAATAATGTTTTCCTAAGGAATAAGTCTGACCATGTAAGTCTCTTGCTCAAAAGTTATCCGTGGTTCCCTGTGGCCTCAGATAGAATATGAACTCTTTAGTCTGTTCTCTAAGATCCTCCAAAATCTAGTTCTAACATTCCTTTACTGTGTTATTTCATGGGATTTCCCCTTCATATACTCTATTTTTCCAGTCAAACTGGACTTAGTTGTTAGCCAAATTTATCATTCCATCTTTCACCTCCACACTTTTAATCAACACATCATCCATGCTTGGAATTATTCATTCCTCATATCTGCCTCTTAGAAACTGTATTTTCCCTCAGATTCCACCTTTTCTAGGAAATCTTTATTCATCTCCCAGTTGCTAGTACTCCTCCTTCCTCTTTGTACCATATATATGTATGTGCATATTATATCCCTTCAGTTGAATGAAAGCCAGTTCATCTTTGTCTTTGTATTCCTACACATCTACTACAAGCCCTTGGATGATAGAGGCATTCAACAAACATTTGTTGGATTTAACATTTTATGGAAAAGATGCTTTCACAATCCGTTTTTTTTTTTAATTCTGGATATATTGGGTTTTGTTTTGTAAAGGTTTTTATAGAACCAAATACATCAATTTTGACTCCTTTAGTTTCTTTCCATTTGTTGAATATATCAAAATTTTCTACCATTCCATAATGGTAACAGAGAGAAGATTCTATTCATTTGTCAGAAGGATATACAATCTTCCTTCTTTCACTATTAATTCTATCCCAGTTTTAACCTATATAAAGACACAGAGATACTCACACAACACTAAACCTAGTTCATATATATTTAAGCAAATAACTCCTAACATAGGTCTGAAAAAAAGCCTAAACCTACTTGCTCTTAACCAAACTTGACCTGAGCATATTGTCCTTTTCTACCCACTTAATTCTCTTTGCCCTATCCTTCCCCCCAACCCTTTCATTCTTTGTGAACATCTAAAATCAATTTATTACTCTTTCCTATCTCCCCTAAGCCCATTAAAAAAAAATCAAAACTGTTCAACTGGCTTTTGTTTGCTTGTTTGTTTGGTTTCCTCCTCACCTCTGAAGGTGAGATTAGTTAACCGTTATCAAAAACCTAATTACTTTTGGACTTACTTTGATGAGGTAACTCAGAAACATCAAAATTTGCCATAAGATTGGCTCTGTCATCTATGAGGGGATCAAATTCACCTGAATCACTAAATGACTATCTTTTATCTTTCAAAAAAAAATGCTCTGTGTACCCAGAGAAGACTGATTTGAGGGTGAAGTCCTATGTTTCTAAAATTTCAAGATATCATGTGTCAGCTCCATATTTCTCATTTTTATAGAAATAGTAAGAATCAGTGTTTTGACTATTTGCAAAATAATCTCTTGTTGTTATGGTCTTAAAATATAACAATGGTGTATTTGGAATAGCTGGATTTGGGATTTACGGCATTGACAAACCATGGATTCTGTCAATTTCTAATCTGTTCATCTCTTTCAATATTTCTGGGAAATTTTCTTATATGATTTCCTTTTATACAGTGCTAAGATTCTTTTCTTTTTCAAAATCTGCAGAAGACCCAGTAATTTTAAAGACTTCATTCCTTGCTCTATTCATTCATCCTTTCTGATCTTATAAATGCCAACTCTTTTTCCTAGTTGTCTAATTTTCTGGAAACTTTTTTAAAAAACTTATTTTAATGTTTCTACCACTTTTTCCTCCTATGAAATGAAAATTTTTTTCGCTGAACCACACACACACACATACACGAAATATATATGTATATATTTTTGCATGGATATTTCTATATTGAGTTTCATTATCATCTTGTCCTGAGACTTCTTAGTCATATTCAACCATTTCTTCATCTTGTAAAGTTTTTGCTCATTTCATTTTTTCCTTGAATTTTTGGGGCATGTTCATCATCTATTTTACAATGCATTGAGATAAGTACAATTGTATTTCTGGTGCATCTGTTGGTATTGCTTGAGTATATTTTTTCTTCTGGGGTTGTTTTTTGCTCTGTTACTTTTAAGTATATTTCTCACATTCTGATAATAAATATCAGGCAACACATAAAACAAGGAGATATATGCTTGCCAAGGAACAGCTAGGCGGCACAGGCAATAGAATGCTGGCGTTGGAGTTCTGAGGACCTGAGTTCCTATCCAGTCTCAGACACTAGCTGTGTGACCTTGGGCAAATCACTTAACTCCATTTGTCTCAGTTCCACATTTGTAAAATGAGCTGGAGAGGGAAATGGTAAATCATTTCAGTATCTTTGCCAAGAAAACCCCAAACAGAATCATGAATGGTGGGACACAACTGAAAATGATTAAACATATGCTTGTCAAAGGTATTTACCACCGTAATGAAGGAAATCAGAGGAGAGTCAAGATCAAGAAGGAATCCTTTAAATGGTGAGTGCCTCCAGATGCTCCTGTTTCCAGATGACATCGTGTTGATTTTATTTAGCCCAAAGACACTGCAGAGCCTCCTGGAAAAAATCAATAGTCACTCAAAGGAGTTTGGCCTGTCTGTCGACACAGGAAAGATAAAGTGAATTAAGAATGCTTATTGCCCAGATTTCTACATGCATTTGTATGAACATCCCATAGCATTCATCTAACAGTATGTATATCTGCAACAGACAGTTCAGATGGACAGTGATATGGACCCAGAGTTGAAAAGGCAGGGAAGGAGACTGGGCTACATTGCTCTCTTGAAAGGCCTGGGGGAGGAGACTGGGCTACATTGCTTCTAGGAAATTACAAAGTTCATTTATTGACCCAGGGCTTCCCATGAAAGTAAAACCCCATCTTTTACATTTTCCTGGAATTGCTTTATGGCAGCCAGATGTGGTACATCATCACTACTAAAGAACTAAAGACAAGCAGCACACCAAGGCTAATGGAAAGGCCCATGGTGGGTCTGAGCAGACTGCACCATATGATAAGCAAGGAGGAACTCCAAAAAAAGAACAAGTGAAGGGTGTCATCAAGGAACTCTATGACAAGAAGAGAAGATGGCCTGGTCCGGGGGCAAGGGCAAGGGATATCAAGTGGACAGCCAGAGCGCTCACTTGTATCCTCATGAGGAAGGCCTCTAGGATGTTGGGTGATACCCTCGTGGAGAACTTTTGGAAGAACATGAACAATGGTGGCACCAAATGGACAGGCATGGATGGGTTGCAATCTGTGTTGTTAGAAGGAACACTAGAATCAATAAGACCACAGATGCATTTGGATATTTTGAGTATTACCCTTTTTATAGTTCTTTTGCTTTTTTAATTTTTTGAGTGTCTTTTTTCCAAAATCAACTTTTTTAAGGGCTTTTGGTGACTTTATCTCTTTATAGCATTATTGTTGCAATTCTCGAGGGGAATACTGAGACTTTCTTATTCCTCCATCTTATCAGGCATCTCCTTATACATGTTCTTGTTTAATCTGGGTTGGTCTTGTCTCCCTCAACTAGAATGTAAGTTACTGGAGGACCTGAATCATATTTTTACCATCTGAATCCACTGTATAGAATGCCATTATATATATTTTTTCCTAATTACAAACAACACGATTTGATTTGTTAAAATTCTCAAAACATTTGTCTGTAAGCCAAGGAAACAATCCTTTCTGATGAAAATCTATGAAGAAATTAGTTTGGGGATTTTCTGCTTCCCTGTTTTTTTGCTTCTCATTCCTAATTGCCCTGATGCTTAGTACTTTCTTCCTTTTGAAGATCAAACAGAAGAATATGAAAAAAGATGAGAATCAAATTGTCAAACACATGGGTAGGAGTAGCTTTTTCCTTAGCTTTGTAGCCAGAGCAGGATGTGTCTTTAAGATCATCCAATAGACACTCTCTTTCAGTGTCCTAAGAAAATAAGGGCCCTGATTACCCACAGAACATGCACTATGAACTGAACTGATGAGGGGAAGAACTAGCTTCTCTCCTCTGCCCTCCCCTTTTGGTCCCTATGGACCTGAGGAATGAGCTTGGGGTTTTTGTTCTAGTCTGTTTTGTTTGTCAATTTCAATTCCAGGCACAGGTGGCAGAATCCCCACTAGACACAGACTGAAGGGTGACAAAGCTGTCTCTGGGACCTGATTAGTCCCTGCCTCTCTTGAAGCAGCTTTCTGATCCCTTAAGTGCATAAAAAGTCCCACTCATGTTGAGTTGGACCCTGCTGGCTTAATGAGTGTCTGAATACCACTAGGAGTCATAATACCTTTACCTGGTGACCAGATACGTTTTTATATGGAGATGGGGGCACAACTGTGAAAATTAAATGCCACTGTATTTTGTTGCATACCCTTGCTATGTTAGGATGAAGTAAACCTCCTTTTTGTTAACTCTTTAATGACTCACAAATATCTTACTTAATTCCTAAATCAAAGCTGAATAGGGTACTGGCATCATGCCAGTCCCTAGCATACCACATTTCACAATAAAGGCAAAATGAATACAAGACCAGAATATCAAATATCACACAATAAGAAAATTAGAAGAGAAGCAGATTGTTTACCTTCCATGGTCATGAGAAGCAGATAAATTCTTAATGAAGAAGGGATGTAAGTAATTACAAGAGATAAAATAGATAATTTAATTTTAATTACCTAAGATTGAAAAGCTTTTGCACATAATAAACTAACATATATAAGACAAGAAGAAAAGCAATTGACTTGGAAAAATCTTTGTATAAAATATATTTGATAAGGATTTGACAGCCAAGATAGGCAACTAAGAAAAATACATAAGACAAAAGACGTTCTCCAGTAGGTAAGAGATCAAAGGATAGGAACAAACAGTTCTCCAAAAAAAAGAATCACAAAGCATCAGCAATGTTGAAAGTACTACTAATAAGAAAAAAACAAATCAAAACAATCCTAAAGTTTCAACTCACCAGCAAAATGATAAAAATAACAAAAGATTGGAATAGTTAATATTAAAGGGGTGTAAAAATACAGGCACTCCATATGTGGCGAGATACGAGCTGGTTGGTATAACCATTCTAGAAATCAAATTGGAATTATTAAAATAGAGTGACTAAAGTATCCATATGCTTTGACCCAGAGATTCCACTACTAGGCACATACCACAAATAGGTTATTGACTTAAATATACATATATTAGCACATGCTTCATACACACCAAAGTATTTATAGCATCACTTTTTATAGCAGAAAAGAACTGAAACTTAGTAGATGCCCATTGACTGGGAAATGGTTAAACAAATTGTTATACATGAATGCAATGAGATATTACTGTACTGTAAGAAATGATGATCATGAAGCCAAGTGATATAAACAGAGCCAGAAAAATTATTTCCAACAATGGAAATGAAAATATGGTTATAAAAAGAATAACCACCACAAAATAATGTAAACTGAATGTTACAACTATTGGTGCATAATGAAAGTATCAATTCTTTCATCCATCAATTGGCAATTATTTCAATTGGCAATTATTTCATTAAATGCCTACTGTGTACCAGGCATTGTGCTAGGTGCTAAGGATATGAGTAAAAAGAAAGAAATAATCCTACTCTCAAGGAGTTTCCATTCTAGTGAGGGAGACAACAAGTACGTATTTTTAAAATAGCATAAATCCTAGAGAAAATTCCATGTGGTTGGATCTATATTTAGAAGGATTACTTCAGCAGCAGTGTATAGGATGGATTGAAGGGAGGAGAAACTTGAGATGGAAAGACCCATTTAAGTGGCTGTTGCAATAAACTGCACAAGAAGTGTTTAAAGCCTGTACAACAAGGTGGTGACTGGGGGAGTGGAAATAAGGAGGTGAATGTGAAAAATAAATGACGTGAAGGTAGAAATGTCATGTGTAGTTATGGTTTGCCTGCTTTAGTGGTGGGTCAACGTCATCTGCCCTGAAGCATGTCTTGCAGGCACAGTTTTCATATTTCATTCTTTCCAATGTATCTTCATTTCTTGTGGTACTAAAACACTGAATGCCACTTACTACACTGTCCATGTGTCAAGCTGATCATTACGATGGTTTTGAGCAGGTCGACCCTGCAATCCTAAGCCACCTATTTCTTAAATCATTATTAGGACCGTGAAAATGATTATTCCTGTCTTCTTGTTAGATTCAGCCCAGAAGACAGAGTCCAATCCACATCTGAAGAGGGATCCTCTTTGCAATGCATCTGAAAAGTACCCAGGCTTTCTTTAAAGATCTTAAGTGAGGAAAGATCCACTACCTCCCAAGGCAGCCTCTTCCACTTTGGGATCACTTTTATTGTTAGGAAGTTTCTCCTTACATCATGTCCAAGTCTGTCCCTTTGCAACTTCTACCCATTAGTCCTAGTTCTTCCCTTTGGGGATAAGCAGAATGAATCTCACCTCTCTCCCAGGTGACCATCTTCATATACTTGACGACAGCTAACATGTCTTCTCTTCTTTAAACTAAACATACCTGGTTATTTCAACTAATCCCAATATGACATACACTTGAGATAGTCCCTCCATTCTTTCACCTTATTTATCAATACCCTTCTTAAAATGTGGTACTCACAACTGAACACACAATACTAGGTGGTACACCAGGCCTGGAGTCAATAAGACCTGAGTTCAGATTTGACCTCAGATACATATTGGTTATGACCCTGAACAAGTCACTTAACCACCATCTGTCTCAGTTTCCTCAACTGTAAAAATGGAATAATGCCTCCTAGGGTTGTTGTGAGGACCAAATGAGGTAATAACTGTAAAGCACTTAACACAACTTGGCATATAATAGGCACTTAATAAACGCTTGTTCCTTCCTCCCCTTTTATGAGACTATCACCTCCTTATTCCTAGAGGTTGCATTTCTCTTATACAGCCCAAGACTGCACTAGCTCTTTTGGCTTCCATGTCATGTTATTAACTCACATGGAGCTTGTAGTCCACTAAAATCCCAAAATACAAAGTGCTTTTTTGTAATGTCTCCCCCATTCTATAATTGGGAAGTTAAAGTTTTTAACCTAAGTATAAATCTTTGTATTTATCTTTAACTATATTTCATACAATGAGATTCAACCCAACATTTTATGTGTTGAGATCTTTGTGAATTATCCCTCTGCATTCAATGTTTTAGCTTTCTGACCCAGTTTTGTGTCATTCACAAATTTCATAGGTATTCCATGTATGATAACTCTCAGTCACTGATTAAAATATTAAGTAGCTCCAAGTGAAAAACAAAACCCCAGCATACTTGTTTCAGCATGCCATTGAGCCATTATTGGCTGTCTTTGGGTTCAGTCATTCAACCGGTGACAAATACACCTACTTCTCCTGTCTTCTAGCTCAATTTCTCCATCTTGTCTGTAAAGATAGACCAAATGAGAGATTTGGTCTAATGCTTTGTTGAACACTAACCATATAAACTAATGCTTTGTTGAACACTAACTATATAAACTAACTATATAAACAATATGCCTTTGAATTAGAAACTTTGTCAAAATAGAAAATGAAGTTAGTTCTACATAACTTGTTCTGGACAAAGTCATGTTGTATACTGGTTATCACCACATCCATTTCTTGCATCTTGAACAGTACCTTTAGTACCTAGCATGATCCCTGGCACGTAGTAAATGGTTAATAAATGCTTATGGACTGATTGGTAGATGCTCGCATCATGTTATAGAATTTTCCAAACTTAGTGGCCTATAATTTGCAGACTCCAATCTCTTCCCTTTTGTCAAAAATTGGGACATTTGCCTTCTTCTGAGCTACAGCATCTTTCCCATTCCCCCCAATCAGGTTCAAAATTCATTGACAGCAATTATATCTGCCATTTCTTATGCTATTCTGGGATATAAGTCATCTAGCCTAATGATTTGGACTCATTAAGAGCAGTGTTCTTTTATTATTATTTCCTTATCTAAAAACTGAACTTCACAATGCCCATTTTTGTTCTTTCCTTTCAAGTTCAATGACCATTCTTCTTTACAGAGAAAACATCTACCTGGTACCATGGTCCTTTTTATTCACAGACACACTGTACCATGACAAAGTCAGTCCCATGGATATTGACATTGTCAAGTAGGTAAACAGCAGATACAGAACTGAAATCAAACTGCTTGCTGAATTGTTCCTGATTAATATTCAATTAAACTTAAATTCAAAACAAATTTATAGTCTACTCTATACAAGGCAATGTGCTAGGAGAAACTTGAAAAAAAAAGAAAGGAGTGTCCACCCACTGAGAAATAACCAATGAAATGATGACAGGTGGATATTATGGTAAAGTACTGCATCATTAAAAAAAACAACCAACAACAACAAATGGGAGGAAGCCAGAGAAACAGGGGAAACTATGTGTGAAGGAATACAGGCTGAAGAAAGCAGAACCAAGAGCCATAAACACAATAATTACAATAATGTATACAAAAACAACACTAAAAAACAGCCAAAATCAGATTAATGGCAATATAGTTCCAGAAAACAGAATGTATGACAAGCATCTCTACTCTTGGTGGAGAGGTGGGGACTATAGGTAGCAAAAATACATGATCAGACTTGGTGGTTTTTCAGTTTTTATGACCCTAGGCACATCCCTCAACCTCTGTCTCAGTTTCAGGGAATAATAATAACACCTACTTCCCAGTGTTATTGTGAGGATAAAATGAAATAATGTTTAGAAAGTGCTTTGCAAACTTTTACCCACTATATAAATGGTATCTATGATGATGATAATCAATTCTTTTTCTTTGTTCTAGGGTAGGATTCAGTTATTCAGGGAGGAATTCATGGGGATATGGCCATGATCAATCCATCAATCAACAGCCATTTATTAAGCACCAGGCACTATTCCAGACTCTTAGTTTTCCTATGCTGGTTGATAGTGATTCCTTGATCATACAAAATGGCTCCATTAATGAAGACTATCCAAAAGGCCCTGGGAAGGGGGACAAGTTGGGAACTGGAAATGTTTCTCAATTTTAGCCAGATCAGAGCATTAGTGGATTTAGAGCTGGAGAGATTGCAAAGCTCCCGTAGTAGCCCAAGGCTTTCATTTTAGAGACACCAGCATGAAGACTGCTATCAGCTCTAGGAGAAGCAAAAGAGACCTAGATTTGTCTCAGCTGCCTCCATACATGAGCATCCATACATAATCCATGATGAGACAGGAAACCACAGAAATCAAGGCAGAAATTTTCCACTCTGTGGTGTTGCCCTTAGTGTTCTCTATATCCAAATAGTGGCATGCATTGAAATAGAAAGCACAGAAGCCTCAATCGCCAAGTATGTGACAGAAAAAATTGTGGGTCAACTTTTTCTACAGGGTCACACAGCAAATGAGAACTCTGCAGAAGGTCAGAGGTGACCATGGATTATATGCAAATAGCCAATTATGTGAAGAAAGGTTGGGTAGGTCACTTAGCAAGAATAGAACACATTTGATGGATCTTTTGACTTGCAACTGATAATATTTTCAAGTGAATTTGTAGTCAATATGTATAAAGCAACAATAAGAAGACCCCAATGTTGGTAATTTCTTTGAAGCCAGAAGATGGTGACATCCTCCTCCTGCTGCACAAGGAACAACTCAAGTTTTGTGACCACAACGCACGTATTGTCAGTATCCACCACTCCCTCCCCTTAGTCCTCTGTGTGGTTTGGTCCTTCCCTGTGTGGTCTGTCTGTAAGGCTAGAAATACAGAATGATTCCCATCTATGTGTGTCCTGGAGAAAATAGGAACACATAGGTTATAATTCTACCCCTCAAAAAACTGCCTTGAGGGGTGGCTAGGTGGCACAGTGAATAGAGCACTGGCCCTGGAGTCAGGAGGACCTGAGTTCAAATCCAGCCTCAGACACTTAACACAAAACTAGCCGTATGACCTTGGGCAAGTCACTTAACCCCAATTGCCCTCCCTACCTTACCACCTCCAAAAAGCAAAAAAAAAAAAAACCAAAAAAAACTGCCTTGAGAAAGTCTAGATAATACTTGAATGATCTTGACTAAAGTATTTCCCTCCCTCTCAGTGAAGATGTGATATTGATGAAGACCCATTCTCAACTGCTCATTCTCCTTCACTGCCCTCCCATACACATTACTACTAATACCTTCCCTCTGAGATTACTTTTCATATATAAATATACATGGATATATAAATATATATATGTATATATATATATATATATTATACATACACACATACAATATCTCTATATCTCCATAGAGGTTTGTATTTTATCACCCCCAATAGAATGTGAGCCTCTTGAAAGCAGGAACTATATTTTTGCCTTTCTTTGTATCCCCAGAACTTAACACAAAGTCTGATAGAAAGTGCTTAATAAATGCTTTTGGACTGACTGACTTGAGGTCCCCTATCCCATATCCAATCAGTTGTCACATCATACTTATTATACCCCTAGTAAAACCATCTTAGCATATGGGCTAAGCCAGCTTAAAGGTAACCAACAGGCCTCAAACCTGTTGGTGGATTAGGGGGTGTCTACACCAAGCATGTGAAGATTTCCCCTGGTCAAATGGACAGATGACAACAATTTATTCCAACAGCCTTGAAAGGTGGCTGAAACAGGCACTATGGAGAGCTTAAAGCTTGGTCAGACACCAAAGACACCACTACAGCCATCTTGCTACTGAACTTTTGTTGACTCTGGAAGAGAGTGAGGATGATGACTTTGTGCTACTCTGCCTCACTTAAATCCAATTCATGAATGAATCAATACATCACCCCATGATGTCATTGATCCTTTTCAAAAATGAAGGACAAACAGCTATCTCTAGGCCATGTGGACATTGGAGAGCCCACATACGTAAGTGTATAATAGAATTATGAAGATTTTGTAAAGAGTATTAGCATGTCTGGAATTGGCTAATAATGCTTTAGAGAGTGATCACATGAACCAAGAGAGCAACAAGTATTTTCAGAGTGTTGGAAGGGACTATGTATTAGGTTACTAGTGGAAATAATGGAGTATTATCAATGGATGTGGGTCCCAGGATACCCAAATTAACAGCAAAACTGCAATTTACTGAAGACCAGGCTTATTTTGGCCCCTCCCAATGAACATCAATCCTCCCTAGTAGCCTAGGCAATCAACGAGCCCCTTCATCTTCCTCTACTAGTCACAGATGGAGTTTATTGAAAGTGAACCCTTGTGCTTTGAGCAGTGACAATAAAGAAAGAATGAAAGAAAACACAGAAAGCAAGGATAGTGGCATTCATGCTGGTGGCGTTAATTCATCAATAACTCCACGACCTTGACCCAATTTCTAAGCTTTTCCCTACTAGTCCTTTGTTTCTCTATTCAGTGGCCATTATGCCTACTGGAGCCCCACCAAATCAGAGGGATACAGTGGGAACCCAAGAGAACAGTGACCTGGTCTAATCCACCTCAAGCTTTGGTACCAAGAATCACTCAAATCTAAACCGTCTTTGTCTGGGACAGAAACAGTGTCCAGAGTATGCTGGAGAAAAGAGGAAAGAGTGATTTGAGATCTAGTAAAATCACTTTGATGACTGAATAGGGGATACACTGGAGTGGGGAGAGACATGAGACAGGCAGACCCAGCAGGCTGTTGTAATAGTCTAGGTGTGAAGTGGTAAGGACCTGCACTAGTTTGGTGGTAGTCTCAGAGGAAAGAGAGGGGAATTTTTGAGAGATGCTTCAAAGGTGAAATTTCAAGCCTTAGCAACAGATTGGATATGGTGAGGGTGCGAGGGTGAGAGATAGTGATGAATTGAGGGTGACATCTAGGTTGTGAGCCTGAGGGACTGGGAGGATGGTATTATCCTCCATAGGGAAAGTGGTAAGGAGGGGGTGGTTTAGGGAAAAAAGAGAATAAATTCAGTTTGGGACATGTTAGGTTTAAGATGTCTACTGGACATGCAGTTCAAGATGTCTGAAAGGCAGTTATTATTACATGTGTGTTAATGATTGTTGAATTCACGATAAAAAAGAAATTTTTTAAAAGTAATTTTTAAAAAATCCTTTTGATCAACTGAAAAAGGCAGGAGGCCATCAGAGAGGTTGGAACAGGATAGGAAGATTTGAATATCATCAGAATGGAGATAGTAATTAAATCCTTGGGAGCTGATGAGATCAACAAGTGAAGTAGTGTAAAGGGAAAAGAGGAAAAGGCCAGGCCAGAACTCTATGGGATACCTACGTTTAGAGGACATGGTCCAGATGGGGATCCAGCAAAGGCCTGAAGAAGCAGTCAGATAGGTAGGAAGAGAACCAGGAGAGATTGGCATCCAAAAAACCTAGAGAGAAAAGAGAATCAAAGAGAAGAAAGGCGAATCGACAATGTCAAAGACTACAGAGAAGTCAAGGAGAATGAGGATTAAGAAAAAAGGCTTTTGGATTTGGCAATTAAAAGATCTTTAGCAACCTTGGAGAGAGGAGTTTGCATAGAATGATGAGGCCAGAAGCTGAATTATAAAGGGTTAGGGAGAGAGTGAGGGGAGAGAAAGTGGAGGCACCTATTATAGATGGCCTTTTCTTTTTTTTCCCAGGGCTGATCGTTGTCCATTTTTATTGCATAAGCCAAATAGAAGGGTACTATGTACAGAGGAGACAGGGGAAGATCATTTTTTAGGCTCCTCCTCTTTGGACAATGTCTTGATGATCTCCTCTTTCTTAGCCTGCAGACCCTCTCCCCAACGCTTTTGTGCTTCCTTAGTCTTAGATCTGGGACCTTCAGCCTGGTCAGCCAAGAGCTTCTTCTGGGCCATGTCTGCCTTCAGTTTATGAATGTGCTCCATCAGGATTCGCTTATTCTTGAACACATTTCCCTTCACCTTAAAGTACAGGCTGTGGCACATGTGTCCGTCACTCTTTTTGGATTCACAATATCTTCAAAACAGACAGTGCAGAATCCTCATTCGCCTCATCCAAATCACCTTCTCAGCCATATGAGCATTGGCAGTACCCTTTCTCTTACCAATACCCGTGTGCCTGCCTTTCCATCGAGCCAGAGTATTTTTTCGGCATCTGGCACGAAAGTGCACAGTAATGGGCTTCCAGATGATAAACCCATCTTTAATCAGCTTCCGGATCTGCTGGCATTGGCAATTTCATTGGTCTCATTGGGGTCAAGCCATACCTTCTTCTTTCCACATAGAAGGACACTAGAGGCAAGCCTCTTCTGAAGCCTAAACATACTCATGGCTGCAGCCACAGGACAGAAAAGGAAAGGAGAGATGGCCTTTCAAGGAGTTTAGCCCCAAATAGCAGAAAAGATGTAGGACAATAGTTAGTGGGAATAGAAGGATCAAGTGAGTTGGGTTTGTTTTGTTTTGTTTTGTTTTGTTTTCTGCAGATAGGGAGAGATGGGCATATTTCCAGGCAGTAGAGAATGAGTCAATAGACAAGGAATGACAAAAGTGGCAATCTGTTGGACAAGAGGCTGGTCCCAACAAAAAGACACTCCTGACTTTTCAGTTCTGAGCATTAATTTCTCTTCTTCAAGACTCTCAAATCACTTGTCTTCTATCAAAATGTTATACGAATGATTTTGGAGTTGGTCAAAAGATTTTAAAATTACTTTTTTAAAAATTTAAAACATTTCTTTTTATTGTGAATTCAACAATCATTAGCACACATGTAATAAGGCATGAAAAAGAACAGGGAAGAGAATTGCACAAGAAACTATGAACTACCGTGTATACTGTTTTTAAAGAAAGATGTATTACATGACATCATTATATCATGTTGTGTTATGTTGTCCTGTGTTATGTTGTACTATATTCACATATATATATGCTTAACAGTGTAGTTTTTCAGAAGTTCCACTTGTGGCCCCTTCTTTATCTCCTCTCCCTTCCCTCTGTGAATCTTTAAAATGTTATATTAATGCCCTCTTTTTCAAGTCTATCTCCATCCACCAACCTACCTCACCTCACCTCCCCCTTGTTATACATCTCCTTTATAACAAATATGTATAGTGAAACAAAGCAAATTGATACTTTGGCTATGTCTCAGAATGCAAGCTTGATTTTATACCTCTAGTCCATCACACTGCTAAGAGGTACAAGATATGTCTTACTATCAGTCTTTTGAAGTCATAATCTGTTGTTTGGTTAGAGTTGTAAGAATAATTTCTCTAATTATTGACAAGTTCATCACATAAATTATGATTTTCTTCACCTTAACTCCACATTTCTCTGAACCCATTATATTCCCCATTTCTTATGGCATAATAAAATTCCATAACTTTCATATACCACCATTGGTTCACTTGCCAGATTTCCCCACATGGTAACTTGAACAAGATTATAGAATTATTATTGCTTCTTTCCCAGTAAATTTCCTTTAAAGATTATAGAAAATCTTGCAAAGCCCAGAAAAAATTTTCCTCCTTCTCCCTCTCCATCTCCTTCTCTCCTGATGGGTAAAGATCAGGGACTTGCTTTTCTCTGGATTGTGGGCTGCTCAAGCATTGATATTGATTGGTGAAAAGAAAAGACTGCTGAAAAGGACAGCACGAAAAAAAGTCAAGGAGAAAGCAAAAATGTTATCCAGGAACCAAACAGTGGTTACTATCACTGAAGAACTTTAGTTGTTGGACCAGCCATAGAAAAGTACTGACATAAGTATCATAGGGAGAAAAGACTTCGTGGTTGTGTCCAGAAACATAAACTGACAGGTAATCCAAGAAGGGATGCAGAAATTCTCTTCATGGAAATTTACATTCCCACCTACCCAACAAAGACACACACACACACACACACACACACACACACTTGCTTCTGGGAGCCTGACCAGACTTCTCCAATTGGCATCATGAATTTTTAGAGGGGTTTGGGGCCAAAAATATTTTAGAATGAATGGGGAATGAGACTGTGCTAATGTGATTACTTTATGTTGCTTTACTTTTCAGTCCCATCCTAAACAAATGTTCTGTTTCTAAACTTAATGGAAGCTTTGGTTTGCTGGTAGGGATAGAAATAAATACTTTAGACAAAATTTGACTTCAGAAATTCCCAGAGTTGTTCAAATGTAGGCAAAATAATCAATGGAGATTATTAATTACTAAGAATCCCTGCAGTAGGAAGCACCCTTTGTATGAGAGAAGTTTTAATAAAATAGATTATATATGTGATCATGGAAACGTCATTTAACCTCTCAAATTTTCAGCTTCCTCATCTATAAAAACGCAAAGAATAATAACACTTACTTCTCAGTATCATTATTAAGAAAGTTCTCCACAAACTTTAAAGTATTACATAAATGTGAGTTTGCACAACCTCAAAACGATTCCAGGCAATTTCAATGTTTCAGAACAGAAAGAAACCTAAATTCAAGGGAGAAAGATGAACATTTTCTTTGTGTATTTCTCTTTAGCAATTTAAATGTGGATGTTGCAGCTGGAACCAAATAGTAATCATTTCCTGTGGTTTTCTACCATTTAACAACATTATCTTTGCAGGATCAAATATTATTCCTGTGTTCCTCTTCAATATCACATGTTTTGAAGTTTCTCTCACTCTGGAGTGAAGCCAAGTTTCTGAAGGCACATTTCTGTATAAACATTACCAAAAGGATAGAGAAAAATCTTTTCAGATATACTGTTCAGTCTCAGTGTTGGTTTGCCAAGGCCAAGAAACACAGCCCTCATGTGGAAGGAGGGAAAGTGCCTTCAAAAATGCTCTCAGAGATATGCTAATTCATCATCATGTCAAAGTCTGATACTATCGTTGAGAGTATCATTAAGAAATAGGTTTTTGGCTTTCTCCTTGAATATATTCATCAAGTAAGATCATATAAATAGAGCTGGACGGGACCTTGGAGATGATCAAATCATTTTTGAGATGAGGAAGCCGGTGCACATAGAAGCTAATGCCCAGGATCTCACAAGCTAGGAAGTGCCTGAGGCAAGATTCAGCCTCAGATTCAAACCCCCATTCTTCTTTTCTCCAAA